>CM060904.1:191305548-191930548 GCA_030737815.1 Allium fistulosum
TATGTTATGTCATAAATAGAATCTAATAAGTTTGGCTTTAGTTAAATCGTAGAAATTATTCCAATTTTGTTTGCAATGGCTCCAGTTCAATCTCAACAAACTTCTGCATCTGACTACTCGACAATGGATTCAAGAAAGAGAATGCTTTCAAATCGTGGATCAACGAGAAGGTCAACAATCCGAAAGCGGCACCAACTGAATGAGTTAATCAATCAGGTTGCACAATTCAAGAATGAAAACATTCAAATAACGATGCAAATTGATCATACGACTCAACAGTGTCTGTCTGTGGATGGATCATATGTCGTGTTAAGTACCCAAATCATCGAACTGACTGAAAGATTGAAATTTTTGAACAACGTGCTTGGGTTTGCGGAAGAGTTTAGCTGGCTGGTACCCGACCTGTTGTTTAATCCGTTGCAATTTCCATGCCCAATAAAGCCTGTTATGGTGCTGGTAACATGTTTCACTTCCCAGTGGTTGATGTGGTTGTAATACATTATGTTTGGAGTCGTGTTTTGTTTTTGTTTACTACAATGTTGAAATTTATTTTGAGTTGTATTTATTTCAGAATATTCTAGTGAATTCAATGACATCTTATGTTGTATTATGTGTATTATGTTTCCAAGCCTAGCACATAGAGGTGATGGTAATGTAGCTACGTCCTTAAACTTAAAAAGATTTGTTCCTAAAGGATGCCAGTGGTAGCACCGGGTCAGTTTGATCGTTTGTTTCTTGCCTGATGTGCACGTAAATGTGCATTTTTTCCCACCATATTTAATCTATTTAAATTAAATAAATGATCATATTGGGTATTAACTTGTTTAAACCAAAATTCAAATTATTTTCAAATTGTCACATATTCATCTTTATATAGGGGCAAAATGGTCATTTTTGTGCAATTATTAAATTGTAAAAATTTACTTGGAATTTTGTACGTTGTTCTGTAGGAAATTTAGGGAATTTTACAAGTGGTTTCATGATGATATATGCATGCACAAGAGTGAAGAAATCAAATGAAGATGGAAATAATTCAAAGCCATGATCATGGAGGACCCCACCTACCCACCTTCCTTCATGTACAAATTAGAAGCTAATCCCCATGCTAATGGCTATTACACTTTCATGCACACTTAATGGGTGATTATTGAAGCTAATGATAACTTGGCCACCACACTTCCTACAAGGGCATTTTGGGCATTCCCCAAAGTGGAAAATAGGCACAAGGACAAATTTTCATAAAATTTTTGGCTGAAGGACAACAAGTTTTATTTTTAGGCTGAAGGACAAACTTTGGAAGATAATTAGGCTGAAGGACAATGCTAATACAACTAGCATTTTGTACAATGTAAAATTGGATATAATGCTAGTTATAATTAGCATTTTGTACAATGTTTGCACTGTACAAAATGCTAACTATATTTAGCATTTTCCTTCAGCCTAATTTTCTTTCAAAGTTTGTCCTTCAGCCCAAAAATGAAACTTTGTGTCCTTCAGCCTAAATTTTTTTCAAAGTTTGTCCTTTTGCCTAATTCCCTCTTCCCCAAAAATATGCATTAGGGTTTCTAACTTGTATAAATACACCTTATGTTTCATGTAGCTCCTCTTCCTCTTAGTTTGTTTTTAGGCTCAAAATTAAATACAAGCTCTCTTTCTCTTTTCCATGGCTACTTAGCCATTTTTATTTTCATGTAACTTTCTTTTTTTATATGCAATGTTAATTAGTGGTCTCTTTTCTTTTACTTTCTTGTTAGTAGTTAGTTTATTTTCATGCAAGTAGAGTATATTTTATTTTATGCAATTAGATTAGTTTTGCTTTTCATCTAGCTCTCTTTTTCCTCTTGTTTTATTTCATGTTGCAAGCTACAAGTGTTGATATGATAACACAAATGAGAGGCTAATTCCTTCAATTTAGGGGTAATGAAGCCTCTGGTCATGTATCTTCAACAATTTGATAACCTTTGCTCTCTTTTTGTGTTTCATGGAAAGTTGATGTTTATGTAATTTTGTGTTTCATGGAAAGTTGATGTTTATGTAATTTTGTGTTTGGTATTGAGTTTGATACCCTATGTTGTTCAAAACAATAGGCTATGCTTAGTCAAATGAATCACAAATTGCCTCTTCATCTATATCTGATTGTGGCAATGAAGTGAATGTTGAAATTGAAATTTGATGGTCTATATTTCTAATTAATAGTTAATAGACCATACTTAAAATAGATTTTTCTTTCAACTTGTTGTCATTTTTCATGAGAATTAAAAGTGGTTTAAAGGTTGTGTTATAGTTTGATGGCTTATGTTGAGCTAATTAATAGCACAAATGAGCCATCCTTATGATAAACACATCATTTAAACTCGCTTATGACCAAAAAAGAGAGATCAAAATTTCATAATTTGTTGAACTATATGATATAGAGAGTGGAATTTTCTCTAAATTGTCATTTAACTCTCATATTTGTTTATCACTTTCTTTTTGTCATTTTTCTTACATTTTCTAGTTAATCACTCTAATCCTTTGGTTAATTGGATTGAATAGAAATTTAAAATCAACAATTCCCTACGTATCGACCCGTACTCGCCATGTACTACGATAGTACACCGTGCGCTTGCGGTATAAATTTAATTCAAAATTTATCGGCAGTTTTCTAATCCGATAGAATTTCCATCGTTAAACAAGTTTTTGGCGTCGTTGCCGAGGAATTGTTTCGATTTTACATTTCTATTCTTCGGATTAGTGTTGTTTGATTTTATTGTGTGTGTATTTTGTGTGTTTGTTTGCATATTTAAAAAAAAATTGTTTGCATTTTGTTTGTGTGTTGTTGTTCTCTAGTGTTTTGTTTACAATTTGCATTTCATATTAAAAGAAAAAAATATATACAAAATTTCATTTGAAATGAAATTTTTTTATTACATTTTTCAATTTATATTTCAATTTTCAATTACAATTTACAATTCAATTTCTTTTACAAACTTGATCCCCTAAAAACCATTATGTGCATTTCTCCCCTCTCTCTGTTACTGTTACTACACAATCTTCTCACTGTAATCACCACTACAAACACTCAACTTCACCATCATACTTCCTCTGCCCATCAGTGCACACCTATGCAACCATATCCGGTGCGCATCACTTCAGCATCTCTGAACCACCTCATTTCTGCTATCCACCACTTACGTCACCCTCCTATATCATAGCAACCTCCTCGTAAAACACAGCAATTTCACCTGACCACCCTCCTCCGAAGACCACCGACACAAACAACATTCAACCTGCCACCTTATTGCCCCCTTCCGCAGTCACAACAGTTTCAACATTACCCAAATTCCTCACTAACCACAACTGTTACTCCTCCTCACCATCTTCCAGCCTACATACCTTCACTTACTCCTCTTTAAACCATCCCAACTTCTTTTTCTACCTCCTTCAAACAATCCATCAAGTATAACAACATACCCTTTACTATCAACAACATCATCCTCTCAACTGATCAACTCACTTCCATTGCATACCGTCGGTGCCACAAACAACCCTCCACTATTCCACCATAACCATCCCTGCCTACACTAACTTCTTTCATCCAAACAAGTCAACACCACCACTCCATATCACAAACCCTACTTCGGTGCATCAAACTGTCTTACTGCCTCATAGTGATCATCCATTTCCACAAAACTGTTCATATGCATAGTCCAAACCTTCATACCAACAACATATCACAACAACACATTCCTCATCACCATCATTCCATTGCATTCATACCACACCACCTCACCAGTGCCCCCCTCTAACTACAAACTCCACAAACCATATCCACATCCAACTACATACATACAATTCCTCAATATCACTTCCACTTCCTTAACCAATACTGCTATCACCAAACATTCCAGTTGCCATTACCACACCATACCTCTGCCTGATTTATAAACATCCTCTGTCATCTCTCTACTGCCTCCAACAACTCCTCATTGTTTCATCATCACCTTCATCCTCCTATTACTCACAAACCTCACTTCCACACTAACCATCTCTGACAACAATTTCCTACTGCAACACTCATCTCACAACTCAGTTACATCAAACTGTCAAATAAACTACATTCGCACGCAACAGTGTACACCATACTTCTCTTCATTGCTCACCTCATAACAACTTCTCTTCAACGTTATACCACTCCTCAACACAGCAAAACCACCCTGTACCACAACATTGTACATCAACACTACTATGCCATTAACAATACTTCCTTTGCGGACATCCATCAGCTATATTTCAGATAACCAAGGCAAAACATCACCATACTTCAACTACCATACATTACAACAGCTTGTCATCACTATACCATTGCCTATCCCCATACACCCATAACACTATAACTCATTGACCAAACTGCAACCACTTCCTGTCACATATCCAAACAAACCCAATCACCTACCTCCAGTAACCCACCACGACTCATTTTTAATCACCTTCCTCCCTTCCCTGCAGTCGAAGACATCAACTCGCCTCAAACTTCAAATCATCGAATTGCATCACGATCCTACAAACCCAATCAAACATCGTCGTGACCCATAGCATTATCGCAACCTCAATCGCCTGTAGCTGTGTCACTCCATTGTCCATTCCTACAACCCACCTCCGCAACTACATCACCCAATTCGACAAATCACTGCATGCTCCTCCTTTCAAGCCGCGATGCCTGAACCTGCTTCGACCTACCTCCAATCGCCATCCTCGAATCGCCAGCGATCCAACCACGACCTCCACTCAAACTCAAGGCAACCAAATTACCTCGTCACTTCATTGCCATCGATTTCGAAATCACCTGAATTGATTTGCTCCACCCCAAATCACCGCAACAACAGCAATACCACCCTCATACCATCCATGCAATAACAAATCGACGACCCAATATCAATCGCTGGTAATCATTGGTGGATGAATGAACACGAAATTGAACGAATTTTACTGTGAAATTTTTTTTTTTTTCTGACTTTGGAAGTGAGCTCGATTATTTGTGTTGTTTGGTGGGTGATTAAGTGTATTGTTCAATTCAGTGAGTTTTAGGTTGTGGTTTATTTGAGTTTGGGGCGTGTGATTTAGTGTAGAGTTTCTTTTAATTTTTTTATTTTGGGTTAAGAAAAAAAAGAAAAAAAGAGGGTTTTGTGTGATTTAAATTGGATTGAGTTTAAAAAAAATTGTTTTATATATTTTTTTTAATTTGTTGTTCGTATTCGACTCTCTTTTTCAGGTTGCAAAGAAGATTGGAAAAGTTGATTGCTTCCCTCAACTGTTGGCAAAAAAAATTGGTTGCTTATAAAATAGTTGTTGCTTCAACCCTATTTATTGTTTTTATTTGTCTTGCATGTTGTTTGCTTGCATTTTATAAAACAAAAACAAAAAAAAATCATCGGTAGTTGCATTGTTAATACACATTTAATTTCTACTTTGCATTTCATCGTAGAATTTGTTAATAATAACGATTATACATCGATAAAACTTAATTGTATATTAACAATTTGTCCTTTTTCGAAAATTTAATTTCTTGGTGTCTAGGCTACGGCAGAGCAATAATCAGTTATAAATATTACAGTGATTCGTAAATATTATACTGAATTGTTTCTCTGAAGGTACTTAAACCTTCGGCTACATTGCTATGGTGATCCGTGGTGCACCGATAAATCCTGTCCGTTACCTGGCTAAGAACTATCTTGTTGATTTAAGAAAGAGTGTGATTATACAATTTTGGGTTAACTTAGGATAAATCATTTATAATTAACCCCTTCATTCATTTAGTTGCATTAGTTTATGCATATTTAAAAGAAAATAAAAAAATTTCCAAAACTAAAAAAATTGTAAATATTCCTTTTCCTTTTCCTTTGAAATTTTAAATCCTTTTTCTTTGAAATTTCAAAAATCCAATTTTTTTTATTTTATAGAAAAACCAAAATTCAAAAAAAATAATTTGTAAAACCTTTTCAAAAAACAAAGAAAAAATTTGAAAAACCAAAAAAGCAAAACAAAAATCAATTTGCCTTTTGAAATATAAATTTTATTTCTAAATATTTTTACCTTATAAAAAACAACCAAAAACATTCTTGAAAATGTCCGAATTTCCATATTCACATGAATTTTACGATAGTTGTGAAAATCAATATAATCCATATAAATTCACTTCAAATTCTTATGGATATTTCAACAACAACTATTGTTTAAACGATTCGAGTTTTGAACCACAAAATTTTCAAAATGACGAACAACCCTCGAATCTTAAAAATAGCATTTCATCTCTACTTGAAATCTCTACACAACAAAATCAAATGATAAATGATTTGTGTAATTCATATTTGTGTAACAACTCGAGTCGAGGATTTCAAAATTCAAACGATTTCGATTATAACCCATGCCAATTCAATTTCGAACTCCAAAATGAATTTCAAACTCAAAATGAAAATGGAAACAACTTTTCAAACGAATTTGGCAATGAGAATAATCTTAACCACGTTACAATTGAAAATTTTTGTTCTCAACAAATCCAAATCGAAAATTCTCAAGTTAATAACTATAAATTGGATTTTGTTGAACAAATGGACGAAATCTACAATGTTCACATAGATTCATTGTTTGAAACTTATATGAAACAACGTGATAAACAAAATAAAATCCCAACGTGTGACGAGTCAAACGATAATCCATCTTTTACCCAAATCATCGATTTTCAAATAACTACTTTTGAAATTAAAAATAACGATCTTAATGAAGTTGTTGAAAACACGGTAATTGAGTTGGATTCCAATATTTTTGAGGGTATGGAACCAAATTTAAAATTCAATCTTCCTTTTCTCGATTTCAAAATTTTGAATACAACAACTTTGGATTTTGAACTTGAGATACGCAATGAAGTTGTTGATAATCCAATAGAGGAAGACGAATTTAATGAACACGATTTCTTTGGACTTTTCGAAAATGAGTTGTTAAATTCTGAAGGGGAAGATTTGAATCACCATTTCAATTTTGAAATCAATAATTTTAAAAAATCTATTGATGATGAGCTTAACTTTCAATTTGGTGAAAATAAACTTGAATTTCAATCAATTGTGTTATCAACCCTGAGAATCATCGAAAATAAAACAACCCATACGGTTTTCAATAAAACAACATTCATTTTTCCAAATCAACATTTGATTCAAAAATCTATTACGATTTGGTTTTCTGCGCTTAAGCTGTGTCTCGCATACTTGGCGAGACAAATGAATCGTTTTGGAAGACCATTTCATTTACTCTTTGACGATTTACTTTCTGATATCGTGTAAATATTGTTTTCATTTCTTGTAAATATAGGTCATATTTTTAATTTTATTTTATTTTTCTCCTTCCACTTGGGTTGACTGTGGGGACACAGTCAAAATCAACTGTGGGGGGGTAGACTCATCTTCATTTTTAATTTTTTATGGTTTATTTTTGCTTTTTCTTTTAAAAACTCAAGAAAAAGAAAATTAAAAAAAAATCCCAAAAACAAATTTTCTTTTGATTTATTTTTAAAGAAACACTATAGGATAAATATTTGGTTATGGTTTATTAAATTGAAATTTTTGAAAATTTATTTGTCTCAACAAAAATAAGAATGAAGTTTGATTACAAATAACGATGGTTTAACTAGCATATAGGAAGGTTCATACGTGTTAATTATGAAATATCCTAATTGAAAATCTTTGTTTTAAAAAGTGGTGAATCTAAAGTAAAGGATATAACATGTTTTTTATCTTATAAGTTAAAGGGTGCTAAGATGATTTTGTGAAACTCTCTGTCTAAAAAGAACAAAAAAAAGAACAAAATACAAAAATATATTTCTTGTATATATGTATAATTTTTAATAAACACCTATAGTCATGTGTTCACACTTGTGTGTTCACTCATCATGCTCCCTTCTCACGTAAGCATGAAAGGCAGTGCACGATCGGTATATCTGGCCTCGGTTTATCTGAGTTAGGTGTTTGTATATAAAAATTATTTTACTAATAACACCTACAGTCAATAAGTGTTCACACTTGTGTGTTCACTCGCTACGCTCTGTATTCCCTTCACATCAGTCTGCAAGGAAGTGCATAGGTAATATATCTGGCCTCAGTTTTCTGAGTTAGGCATATGTAAATATTGTAAATATCAATAAAATTTTCAAAAATAAAAAATAAATTAGAGAGAGTAAGCAATTGAAATCCAAGCACTATTTTAACTTGTTTGATTTGACTTGTTATTGAACAGAAATGAAAATACCACTTTGATAAACTTTGATAATCAACAAAAGATCCATTTCATAGTTACATTGTATTATCGACCGAAACACTGAGTTAAACTATAGCCCATTTGTTATGATAACTTCGTTTTTATTGGAAATTTTGACGAGTAAATGACTTAAATTTCAAGATAACGACCAAAACCTATATTTAACTTATTTGTGTCGATTTACAAATAAACCCTTCATTTGTATATATTTTCAAAAACTTGCATTCATGTCTTTGTAAATAAATCTTGCATTTTGTAAATATTTTCATCCTGCATTTGGATTTTGTGGGTAGTATCCGCTGAAAACCCTCACAGGACAACACTCATCTTATTGGGGATATCCAGAGGTTTAACGGCTTGTTGCGTACGCTCAATGCAATTGTGCTTCCTATGAAAATGGATTTATCTTAGTTTTTCTTTATTCGAGGACGAATAAAAAGATAAGTGTGGGGGTATTTGACGTGCACGTAAATGTGCATATTTTTACCACCATATTTAATCTATTTAAATTAAATAAATGATCATATTGGGTATTTTAACTTGTTTAAACCAAAATTCAAATTATTTTCAAATTGTCACATATACATCTTCATATAGGGGCAAAATGTTCATTTTTGTCCATTTATTAAATTGTAAAAATTTACTTGGAATTTACTATGTTTTTTATAGGAAATTTAGTGAATTTTACAAGTGGTTCATGATGATATATGCATGCACAAGAGTGAAGAGAACAAGTGAAGATGGAATAATTCAAAGCCATGATCATGGAGGACCCCACCTACCAACCTTCCTTCATGTACAAAATAGAAGCTAATCCACATGCTAATGGCCATTACAGTTTCATGCACACTTAATGGGTGATTATTGAAGCTAATGATAACTTGGCCACCACACTTCCTACAAGGACATTTTGGACATTCCCCAAAAATATGCATTAGGGTTTCTAACTTGTAAAAATACCCCTTATGTTTCATGTAGCTCCTCTTCCTCTTAGTTAGTTTTTAGGCTCAAAATAAAACACAAGCTCTCTTTCTCTTTTACGTGGCTACTTAGCCATTTTTATTTTCATGTAACTTTCTTTTTTTATATGCAATGTTAATTAGTGGTCTCTTTTCTTTTACATGCTTCTTTTACTTTCTTGTTAGTAGTTTGTTTATTTCCATGCAAGTAGAGTAGATTTTATTTTATGCAAGTGGATTAGTTTTGATTTTCATCTTGCTCTCTTCTTCCTCTTGTTTTATTTCATGTTGCAAGCTACAAGTGTTGATATGACAACAAAAATGAGAGGCTAATCCCTTAAGTTTAGGGGTAATGAAGCCTCTAATCATGTAGCTTCAAAAATTTGATAATCTTTGCTCTCTTTTTGTGCTTCAGGGAAAGTTGATGTTTATGTAATTTTGTGTTTGGTATTGAGTTTGATAGCCTATGTTGTTCAAAACAAATAGGTTATGCTTAGTCATATGAATCACAAATTGCCTCTTCATCTACATATGATTATGGCAATGAAGTGAATGTTGAAATTGAAATTTGATGGTCTATATTTCTAATTAATAGTTAATAGACCATACTTAAAATAGATTTTTCTTTCAACATTTTGTCATTTTGCATGAGAATTAAAAGTGGTTTAAAGGTTGTGTTATAGTTTGATTTCTTATGTTGAGCTAATTAATAACACAAATGAGCCATACTTATGATAAACACACATTTAAACTTGCTTATGACCAAAAAAGAGATATCATAATTTCATAATGTGTTGAACTATATGATCTAGAGATTGGAATTATCTCTAAATTGTCATTTAACTCTCATATTTGTTTATCACTTTCTTTTTGTCATTTTTCTTACATTTTCTAGCTAATCACTCTAAACCTTTGGTTAATTTGATTGAATAGAAATTTAAAATCAACAATTCCCTGCGGATCGACCCGTACTCACCACGTACTACGATAGTACGCCGTGTGCTAGCGTATAAATTTAATTCAAAATTTATCGGTGGTTTTCTAACTCGATAGAATTTCCATCGTTAAACATTGCCCTCCAAGAAATTGAGGCCTTTATAGGGGCATTTCATCCACAATTGAAATAACAAACTAGCATTGTTCTTCAAGTAACTACATTGTTTTGTTGAATTTCATTTAAAACCTTTCGAGCACTTTTTGTATTTTATTCTTTACCAACCCATTAGGAAAAAATTTCAAAGAAACATGATTGATGAGCTTCAATACTTAGGATATAATTTGAACTCATTAAATCTAGCTGATTAAACTGTTGACCATTTATTGCATAAATTTATTATTATTATTTTCCAAAAAATTATTGGGATCTATTTATTTACACAGGTTGAAGACTTTAAAAATATATCAATGCTCAATAAGGACATTCCACCTTGATTTATCGATTAAGAGGTGTAATCTGTTAGCAAGATTCACCAACTTTTGGAACATTTAGTTACATAATCCATTTTTTCATCTACTTTAAAATTTTGAACTGGTCTTAAGTTATCGTTTAAAGACCTCTTTCTACCATCAATTTAACAAGTTAGCAACAAGATATTTATTTGACCCCTCAGATTATGGGCAAGATCTTCATGTTTTTCAGGATGAACAACTTTGTTACATGTACTACAAGATTCATATCTCCACCTTTATGAAAGCTGTTGTGAAGTATAAGTTCATCACAGGTGAAGTATAAGTATTTATAAGATTGGAGATGGCTAACATAGGTGTAAGGCAAAAAGTCCACCCCATATACAAAACAATGGTTATCACAGGTGTAAACCATGTCAACAGAAGTATAAAAATGGGAAGGCCACCATAAACATAAAAACTGTAGTTATTCTAAGTACAAGAAAAGAGCTATCCCATGTTTAAAATGAGTAATATGGTACCTATGGAGCCGGTTTAAAACCAAGCATTGTTTGTATGAATTTGATATCAATGGCTACTATTCCAGTAGCTTCTGTGCTTAGCTATTGTTCTACCTCCTCATACTCTTCCTGACTAACTGTCAGGTACGGTTGGTTGAAATCATTACGGAACAAAAACTATCCCCTACCCATTACGAAAATCTCTCATTTCGCTCCTGATTTGTCGACCACGTCATTTGATGAGTAACCAATCCATAACCAGTGGCACAAATACAAATTTACCAATAACTTCACTTGGAGCAACGTCGGTGCATGTGCCTTTATTGTAATTGTCAGCACCGAAATAGAAAGAAGCGTTCGAAACGAACAAATTCTATGGGAAAATCGACCGCCCACTGAAATAGATACCAGATGCAGCATCCTTAAATGAAAAGCAGCGGTGTAGTCTCTGTCGATGGCTCCTGAACCGACTAAAGTGAACGAACGAGTGTTGTTGATGATAGTGTAGGCACAAGGTCTTATGTTACAGGCGGAGACAGAGACAAAAATGCCCTTCTTCATCGCCGCAAAAGCTCTGTTGGCTACAACGTCTTCGTAGAAGGGCGATGCATCGAATCCTAAGGATATTAACATGATGTTGACTCCGTCTTCTATTGCTTGGTCCATGGGTGCTAAAACATCGCTTGTTATTCATTTGGAATCTGAATTGAAGTAGAACAATGCCTTGTACATTGCTACATGCGCCTTGGGTGCGATTTCTATCGTATATCAGAGTATTCAGTCTTGCTAAAAATGAGTTCTTTTTTAGTTTAAGACCATATATTATATATACCTGTCATGGTTCCTTTGGCATAGCCAAAATAGCTAGCATCGCGAACAAGACTGTCGGCTGCTGTAGATTATGTATGAGTACCGTGACTAAAGAAATCCCTGGCTAAATCATAATCTCTGGCAGTGTATATATTATTGCCAGATCGATGAATACATATTGAAACTTCTTACTCCGATGAGTTTTCTATTACAGAGGCTGGAAGTGAAATTGACACCTTCTTTGCATTTGCCTTTCCATTTGGAAGGAATAGGCGCCATGCCTTTATCTAAAAAAATCTTACTCTTTGGCGAAATCAAAGGAAGACGAAATTGGTGAAAAGGATGAAAATGACTGGCGATTCAAATCAAAGATTAAGGGAAGGAGGCAGAGTTCGTAAGTGGAGAAAGAGAGGAATAGCATTGAATGTAAAAAAATGACCGATATCGTAAGTTTTAGGGAAAGAAATTAGGGTATTTGAGAGGAAAAGGAAATCTGAGAAAAAGAAGTGTGCGTGGGTATAGAGAAAAAAAATGCGGGGGAGATATTTTGGATGAGCAGCATTTTAGGTAAATTTAATTATGTTTTGAGATATAATAAATAGCATTTTGTACAAAACGCTGCAATTTAGTGCTGCTAATAATGAGTTTTCTTGTAGTGATATATATATATATATATATATATATATATATGATAATGATGATGTGATATGTTTGCCATGGATGTTTACTATGCTTTGATCATCAAGTTTCATTGTTTTAATATAGTTGTTTAAATTGTGTAATTAAGTCATATTAATACACGTCGAATATCACAAAGGAAATCAGTTTCCTTTATTAAATGAAATGGTGTATATGAGCTTTTTAAACCTCTTTAAAATGGTTTAAAATGATTCAGAAATGTTTTATAAAAATTGAAAAGTATTTTGATAAAGTTTGAAAAGAAAATGAAACCTGAGTTAAAATAGGCGCTTCGCTTAATGGTAGTTCGTGATTTCGCGCCACAAAAAGTTAAATTCAATGATACGATGGATTTAGAGTCGGAATTCTTTGGAATGAGAATTTTTCGAACTCTTATAATCATAGTTTTCAAACAAATAAATAAAATCAAGATTTCATCTTGTAGATTTTCAAATAAATCCAAAAAAAGTTTTCAAAAAAATATCGTGCTTTAGCAATTTAAAACAAAATTTTGAAATTTATTTAAAATGGATATTTTTAAATGTTTAAAAATATAAAATAAATTCCATAAATATATTAAAATGGTTTAAAAGAGATTTAAGTTATAAAAATGGATATTTATGAGACAAAATTGGTATTTGGTTTAATATAGCCTTACAACACTATTTACGCATTTTTTGCAGCAATTTTCTATAACTTCTACAAATCATGGTTTGAATCAATTATTCTTCCACATAGATAGGCTGGTAGCAAAGCAGCACTAGAAGAAGATATATAAATAGTGGATAAAAGTAATGCGTAAAGGAACTATATTTTGAAGGAAGAAAAGTCAGAAAAAGAATAGAAAGGTTTTTTCAAAAAAAATGAAACATGACGTTCCCTTTAACCAAAATATTGCTGGGTTGGTTATACGGAGACAGTTAATCACGCAAATAAACATAAAAAACACCGGTACACTATTACATGTGATTAAAAATAACCGTTTGTAGAAAGTAAGAGTAGTGTATCTTTTTATGAATCTTTTTAAATAAATAATAAAGTGTTTTAAAGATGATTTTGGAGTATTAATAAAAAGTTAAAAGGAATTTTATTTATAAAACTAATTTAATGAATGATTTAATCTTGGCTCTAAAAGCCAATGAGTAGACCTATTTTTCTATTTCGTGTGATCCGGATGTGAGGTGCTTAAATTAAGGAGACGTTTAGGAGCATCCAATGCCCTAGCTCACCTGACCTCTTTCATAAATGAGGGATATATAAGGTCGAAATATCAAAAACGAGACAAGTATAAAAGATTTAATTCTTATAATTTACTAATTGCAACTTGGATTGAATAGAGATAATCTTCCTATACTTTGTGTTAAATTCTGAGGAGGGAACTCGCACTAATCATATGAATTTAAAAGGTGATTCCATCGTTATTCGATAAATAGTACAAGTTGAATATGGAAATTATTATCGAGTAAAATTAGTATAATTTCTATGGATCTATTTTACTCGAAGACTAACTAATTTGGATTTACCATCTTAGATAACATGGTTCCAACCAATTTAAAGGATATGTGTTGGAAATAAGAAATCTTTTGTCAAGATTTAAATAAATGATTTGGAATTATTTTAATTCCTACGGATCCTTTTACTTAAAATTAATATTTTTGGATTTGCAGTAAACGATGTCTTAAAAAACTTTGTTTTTGACTTGTTTAGAAGTTATGATTTGGAAATAAGAAATATTTGTTAAGATTTAAATAAATGATTTGGAGATATTTTCCTAAGCAAAGGATGAAATGAGTTGGAATTACTGCAAATTTTAAAAAGGTTTTAATTAAACAAAGATTTGATATATGTGGTTTAATGATCCCATATATGCTGAAAAGAAATGGTTTTAAAAAGATATATATCTCTAAAAAGATATTTTGGATAAAAAGTTACTAATTAATGTAATATTAATAACCCACCTATTTAACTTCTTTTTATCGATGATTGGTTTGGAGGAACCGGGATCGAATTTGGGAAAATTCTTATCCGAAGACCACTTTGAACCAATTAACAAGTTTGAAAATGAAGACATGTTAAAGACAATGAAGTTGAAGGCAGGGATCTTCATAACAGAAGCATGGTTATTGATAATTTCGGAGTAGCTCCCGAGATAAATAAATAGCAGTGTTCCCTTCGTTCTAGGATCTTCGTAAGCAAGGACTGCTCGCTACTAATCATAAGGGTGATGCCTAACCAGAAGTTGTAGGAGAGTGCCTTCGGTTTGTCCTGTTCCTGTGCAACTTGTAGGGATGGATGTTTGACATTGCATTTCTAAGATCACAGTGCATTGATCTATATAAACATACATCTTTTTAGTGGTGTGGGAGGTAACCCCCTTATGCTTAACACCTTTCTCTGAGATGTACGAGCTCGGAGGTTCTACTTATGTTGAAATCAATAGTGTATTGTTGGAAATGCCAATGTGACATTTTAAGTGAAAATGTTCTAAGAAAGGTAAACATTACCTCAAGCCTCACTTCCAGGGAATTGTGAAACAAGGGTTTCTTTATGGCTAAGTAGTTCGCAACCATTAGGGTATGATATCACCTTCCTAGATTTTTTTATTTCTACCTACTATAACATCGGGTTTTAATTTTGGGGTGTATGCTATGAGATGTATCGAAGTGGTCAGGAATGGCCAGGGTGATATCATATTCGGTGCTATTCGTACCATCTGTTGGTCTCGGGTAGGACGGTCTTAATTCAGAGGACCATCTGTTGGTGGCCTTGGTACATTCCTTATAAATGTATTGTACGGGAGGTAGTCCCTTACCTCGCTATTCATTGGAAATCCATTCTCCAAGAAATGCCTTCAGACTTAGTTGTAAACCTATTATGCCGTCAAATTTAACCAATGTAACAATTTCGGCTATTTGAAAGGTTTTCAAAGAATGTCATTAAAATATTATCACTGGACTTTACGTAAAAATTATTTGGTTATCATAAGGTAAAAAATGGTTCCGTATTTATGTGCAACATGATCTTATGTGATAGCCTTTGTTTTCATATACTCGTATTTTGAGTATCTCACACCAGTCTCATGACTGACCTGGAGTTTATTTTCTTTCCCTTAAACTCTGGGTGCCCTATTTTTCCAGGGAGCCTAGTAGTCAAGTTTAGTTTGGAGCATTTTGAAAGAGCTCGGAGCATGGAGCTAGAAGATTCTTCTGAAGATTGTTATCCATTTCCACCACACTTATGTTCTATTGTATTCCACATTTGTAGGGACAGAGATTTATAACTATCAATGGTGATGTTAAGTTAAACTCTGATAAATGTATTTAAAATTTTCTGTTGTAATGATTATATATTGAAATAATATATTTTATTCCATTCGTGTAAAATTTTATCCTATGTCTTTATTTTCTTTACCCCATAATTATCCACCTTTCATTCAAATTGATATGGACATGTGTAGTTTATTAAAAATGTATGTAATTGTGAGTCATTACAACGGTAACAGAGCTTAGGTTGAGCAAACACCTGAGCCTGGTTGGGGTGCGTCTCATTAGAGATAGGGTTAATAATACCGTAGGATGAGTAATTTATTAGAGATAGTGTATGTAACGCCCTAGAATGAGTTGAGAGTATTATATATAAGCGCGTATTTGTTAATGCTAAAAATGAATTTTTTTTTAATTTTTTTGTTAAATGAAATAATTTTACATAAGATGATATTTTATATATAAAGAAATAACTTTCGAAAATGTTTAGTTATTTATAGTGTGATAGTTTGCAATTAAGGGAGTAATAATATTTATTTATTATCATTGATTGTTTGATTTAAAAAAAACATGAACACCTAGTGAATTAAGTTTTACCATTTGACTATATGGTTTTTGGTAATAATATTAGTTTAAGGTTAACTAATTTATTTAAGATAAATAAATTTATAAGCCAAAAAATATAAAAATAAGATGATCCTAAGAAATGAATCTATAAACCAAGTTTTATAAATAAAGGAATTGAAAATAAGAATCTAATGATAACTAGTTCGAGTGGCATGGAAGTAACTAAAAAAGGGCAGGAGATATGTTCAGATGGTGCTCTTAAGTATTACCCTTTTGGTTAAGGGGATATAAGATGTTATTGGTAGTACCCAGTTCCTTGGTATCAATTTGTAGTTACTCGATCTATAAAAAAAATTAAGTTAAAAGATAATGCAAATCATCAATTGATAAATCGATTAGTAATTATAAACATCTTTATAAAAGTGTTAAACCAAAAATAATTTGGATCACTAATTGATCAAATAAAATGGAATTTTCAGCGATTTTGGACAGTCGGAAATTTCCAAATCACACCTAACTCAAAGCAAAGAAATTTTGAAAATATAAAAGAAAAACAATTGTGAAATGTTTTGAGTAAATAAAATTATATAAGTATAATTTATAAATGTGATTTATAAATAAAATGGATTTAAAAGCTGAGAATTTAAGAATTAAAATTCTGTGATTTTGAAAATTGTTCTTCAAAATTAAGAAAATAATAATAGTGTTATTTGGAAGTATTTTTGAATAAAAATATAAGAGTAAAGTTTTAGAACTTGATGTGTAAGTAAAACCAATCTGAATTATGAGATTTGTATATATACTCTTAAGATGTAATGGAGTATTATACAAATGTATAATTAAGTCGTGAACTATTTATACACTTAAAAAATGTTGTAAGAGGTAATTCAACAACCGATTTAGTATGAAGTGAATGGTTATGGAACTTGAAAGTGTTGATTAAACCAAAGTTGTGTTTTATAAGTGTTTATAAACTTTAGAAATAGTTTTATGAAATGGTTCATAAATTGATAGTGATATAAAATTGATTGTGATATGGTATAGTTAAGAAAACCAATTGGAATAAATACGTAAATTAAACAAGGATCGTTTTATTCGTGTAATTGTTTGACCTAAGATTCAAGTATAGAACTTTGAGGTATTTAACCGGTCTGAAAGAGGATTAATCACTCGATTTTTTACGATGAACATTGATGAGGATTTGTGATCGAATCCTTACATTTTCTATCACAGTTGAGAGCTATGCAAGGAAAATAGAAGTTTTTGAGCCTGATCAAAGTCTGCACTAAAGAAGCGAAGGATCAATACTAGTTCGAAAGCAAAGTGGTTTATTCGAATTTAAGATCAAATTAGATAGCACATATAAATAATCTATAAATATAAGAAAAAGTTTATATATGAAATCTCAAAATTTATTTTGAATAAAATACTATCATTTTTTTCGTTGTAATTTCTGGGACAAAATTCTTTTAAGAAGGGGAGTCTATAATGACCCGCAAATTTATCACTTTGATAAATGATATTTAATTTTGAAATATTCAAATACAAGGTTTTATAACACCAGCAATAAAAATTTAAACCCTAAAATTATGATAAGAAACTTGTTTTAAAATATAATTGTGGAATATAGTTTCATAAATAACGAACGTGCTTCATACATAAATTTTCATCGATAAATTGACTTTAAATAGAAAGGAGATTTTCTCAGTATTTGAATGCACGAGTTTGGATACATACACTAACATATCTATTTAAACAAGATTATGAAATATTTTTTTTAGAATTAAAACATATTTATGACATCACCATTGATGCCATCGCTTTTATATATTTCTCCGCAAATTCAAGTTAAGTTTAAATAATTAAACAACTGTTTTAATATGCTAATAATTCATTTTAATTAGTTATAAAGTGATAGTAAATCATTTATAATAGTTTTGAGAAGTTATATACTTGATTTGAAAATATAAGAAAATTCAGAATGCTTTATCGATACGATAACACTTTTTGTAAACACTTGTTAATATCGATATATATGGTTGTATAATTCAAGTGAGATCGTTTAACTAATATATTTTTAAGTTTTGTTTACTAATATATATAGTTTAACTAAAACCTGGAAATGTGACCGGGAATCGAAATCGGAATTCGTGACGATTTTATGTAAGAAGTCGTACATAAATCAATAAAACGTTGTGATACATATACACATACATGAACACATAAACAAATTTATACACATATACATTTAATTATGCTTAGGAATTAATCAAATCAAACAAAGAAAATATCCAAACACATATGTATATATACAAGCTCCGTATGTGTAAACAAGAGATAAAAACAAAGCACCACATCACATCACAAGCCAACCACAAGGAGGGGTAGAGTGGGCTTCATGGTCGGCCGAATGGTGATGGGAGGGGATGAGGTGGAATGGTGATGCAAGCATGCTTAGGTAAGGAAATAATATCATGATATTTTTGGTGAAATACTTTTCTATAAATACCCACCTCCATTCTCACTTTCCTACACACAAATTCTCTTCATCTTCTCCTTCCTCTCAAGCTATTTCAATGGCTTCCTACCTTAAGAACAATATGGTGAAAAATATTGCAAAAAAAAGACATTAAATTAATATAGTATATATATTAGCAATCTACTTAAAAACCAAGTGCAATCGCCTCCTTTCCTCCTTCATAGCACACGACCCCCACCCTCCATCACCAAAGCCAAGCCCACCTCCACTTGCAAGTTTAGGTCAAGCTTTCCTAAGGTCTCGGGCTCAATTCCATAAGCTCCGGTTCGATCATAGTGAAGCTATAGTCTGTTTTTCTAAGTTTAATATCCCATAAAGATGAGAAAACTCTATAAAACTTTATATATATATATATGATAAGGATGATGTGATATGTTTTCCATGGATGTTTACTATTCTTTGATCATCAAGTTTGGTTGTTTTAATATAGTTTTGTAAATTGTGTAACCAAGTCACGTTAATACACGTCAAATATCATAAAGGGAATCACTTTCCTTTATTAAATGAAATGGTGTATATGAGCTTTTTAAACCTCTTTAAAACGGTTTAGAATGATTTAGAAATGTTTTATAAACATTTAAAATTATTTCAACAAAATTTTAAAAGAAAATGAAATTTGAGTTCAAATAGGCGTGTCGCGTAACGATAGTTCACGATTTCGTGCCATAGAAAGTTAAATCCATTTATACGATGGATTCGGAGTCGGAATTCTTTGGAATAAGAATTTTCCGAACTCTTATAAATGTAGTTTTCAGACAAAGAAAGAAAATTAGGATTTCATCTTGTAGATTTCCAAATAAGTCCAAAACAACTTTTCAAAAATTATCGCGGTTTAACAATTTAAAACTAAATTCTAAAATTGAATTAAATGGATATTTTTAAATGTTTAAAAATATGAAATAAATTCCATAAATATATTAAAATGGTTTAAAAGAGGTTTAAGTTATAAAAATGGACATTTATGAAATAAAATTGGTGTTTGGTTTAATATAGCCTTAAAACACTATTCGCAGCATTTTTTGCAGCAGTTTTCTATAACTTCTACAAATCTTGTTTTGACTCAATTATTCTTCCCCGAACTTTTTACAAATATTTTTAAATAATTAAGTATTTTAAAGATGATTTTGGAGTATTAATAAAAAGTAAAAAGATTTTTTTATAAAACCTATTTTAAATGAATGGTTTAATCTTGGCTCCAAAAGCCGAGGAGGAGACCTGATTTTTCTATTTATGAGATCCGGATGTGAGGTGCTTAAATTAAGGAGATGTTTAGGAGCAACTAGTGCCCTGGCTCACCTTACCTCTTTCCAGAATGAGGGATAGATAAGGTCGAAACCTTGGAAACGAGACAAATATAAAAGATTTAATTTTTATAATTTATTAATTGCAACTTGGATTAAATAGAGACAATCTTCCTTTACTTGGTGTTAAATTCGAGGAGGGAACTCGTACTAACCACATGAATTTAAAAGGTGATTCCATCGTTATTTGATGAATAGTACAAGTTGAATATGGGAATTAGTATCGAGTAAAATTAGTATAATTTCTATGGATCAATTTTACTCGAATACTAACTAATTTGGATTTACCATTTTACATAACATGGTTTCAACCTATTAAAAAGATATGTGTTGGAAATAACAAATCCTTTGTCATGATTTAAATAAATGATTTGGACTTATTTTAATTAGTATGAATCCTTTTACTTAAAATTAATTGTTTTTATTTATAGTAAACGATATCTTAGTAACATTATTTTTGACCCATTTAAAAGTTATGATTTGGAAATAAAAAATCTTTGTCAAGATTTAAATAAATGATTTGGAGATAATTTCCTAAGTAAAGGATGAAATGATTTGGAATTACTCTAGATTGAAAAAGGTTTTAAATAAACAAAGATTTGATAAATGAGGTTTAATGATCCCATGTATACTGAAATGAAATGGTTTTAAATATACATATATCTCTAAGAAGATATTTTGGATAAAAAGATACTATTAATGGTATATTAATCAACCACCTACTAAACATCTTTTTATCGATGATTGGTTTGGAGGAACTGGGATCAGATTTGGGCAAATTCCTATCCGAAAACCACTTCGAACCAATTTACGAGTTCGAAAGTGAAGACTTGTTAAAGACAATGAAGTTTAAGGCAGGGATCTTCATAACAAAAGGACTGCTTGTTGATAATTTTGGGAGTAGCACCCGAGATAACTAAATAGTAGTGGTCCCTTCGTTTTGGGTTCTTTGTATGCAAGGACTACTAATTACTAATCCTAGGGGTGATGCTCAATAGGATGTGGTAAGAGAGTGCCTTTGGTTTGTCCTATTCCTGGACAACTTTTATGAATGGATGTCTGACATTGCATTTCTAAGATCATAGTGCATTGATCTCTTAAAATGTACATCTATTTGGTGGTATAGGAGGTAACCCCCATTATGCTTAACAGCCTTCTCTGAGACGTACGAGCTCAGAGGTTGTAATTTTGTTGAAATCAGTAGTGTGTTGTTGGAAATAACAATGTGGCATATTAAATGAAAATGTTGTAAGAAAGGTAAACGTTACCTCAAGCCTCATACTCAGGGAATTATGAAACATGTGTTGCTTTATGGCTAAGTGGCTCGCAACCATTAGGGTATGACATCTCCTTTCTAGATATATTTATTTCTACCCGCTATAACATCAGGTATAATTTTTATTGTGTATGCTATAAGACATCTGGAGAGGTCGGGAACGACCTGGGTGATATCATATTCAGTGCTATCCGTACCATTTGTTGGTCTCGGGGAGGTTGTTCTTAATTCGTAGAGGACCATTTGTTGGTGGCCTTAGTACATTCCTTTAGAAATGTATTGTACGAGAGGTAGTCCCTTGCCTCCCAATTTATTGAAAATCCATTCTCCAGGAAGTGCCTTTGGACTTAGTTGTAAACTTATTATGCCGTCAAATTTAACAATGTAACAATTTCAGCTATTTGAATATGCATATTTGAAAGGTTTTTAAAGAATGTCATTAAAATTAATATCATTGGATTTTATGTAGAAATGATTTGGTTATCATAATGTAAAAACCTGTTACGTGTTTATGTGCGACGTAATCGTATGAGATACCCTTTGTTTTCAACTACTAGTATTTTTAGTTTCTCACACCAGTCCCATGACTAACTCGGAGTTTATTTTCTTTCCCTTAAATTGTGGGTGCCCTATTTTTCTAGGCAGCCTAGTAGTCAGGTTTAGTTGGAGCATTTTGAAAGAGCTCGGAGCATGGAGCTAGAAGATTCTTTTGAAGATTATCACCCATTTCGACCATGCTTATGTACTATTGTATTTTGCATTTGTAAGGACAAAGATTTATAACTGTCCATGTTGATGTTAAGTTAAACTCTGATAAATGTATTTAAAATTTTCCACTGTAGTGATTATATGTTGAAATAATATATGTTATTCCATTCGTGTAAGGTTATATTCTATGTCTTTATTTTCTTTTCCCCATAACCATCGACCTTTTCGTTCAAATTGAGTTGAACATGTGTGGTTTATTGACAACCTAAAATGTATGGAATTGTGGGTCATTACATCAACAATCCAAGAGAAAACACTTGCACCAATGGAAGAACATTAAATTTTATATAAATAGAGGACCACCTACTACAATAAAGGGGTTGAAAAATAGAATCTATAACATCCCATTGTCATCCAATGCTTCTTGCCCCTTTTAGAAAGCTTTAGCTCAAAAGGACCGGTAATGAAGGAATTTTTCACGAATGTACTTGTAAATCAAAATAAGAAATAATGTCTGGAGCAGAACTTTCAAAGTGGATGTAGGGATCTTGTTCCCGAGCCACTATAAATCTTCTGTCGCTTTTGCCTTTTGGCATTTATTTCCTGTCTAGTTTTGTTCATTTTCAATCGTCCGTTTCCTTTTTGAATTAGCTTTCGGAAGTTTGGAGTGTTATCTAGATGAAAAATGTGTTTAACATTTTTTGCACTAGAAGGAGGGCCCCCAACCTCCACTCTTTTCCAATCCAGCAAGTTCAACAATTAAAAACACTCAATCAAGCATGAAGTCAAAATCATCCTCTCAAAAGACTCCATGCTTTCCTACACAAGATGAAGGAATGGAAGAATTACCCGTGATTGATGGAAATCAGGTAAACCAAGTAAATCAAGCTGTTATTGAAGAAGCTACTGCTCTAGTTCTTACCGAAGGTGAATTTTGACAAATGATGCTGAAATTCATTTCCGACACAGCACAATAGTTAGATAACTATTAAACAAAAGTTAAAAGCACTTTCATTGAATTTTACAAGAAGGTTTCGGCTATACTTGAAGAGGATGAGAATCCTTTGACCTTTAATCCAAATCCCAAAAAATTTCCAATGACTAAGGAAACCTTAGAAGTTGATTTCATGATGACTAAAGAAGCAGCTAAGAAAGCCGAGACTATAAGAGCGACGAGCACAGGTCCTTCTGAGAGGCCCTTACTCTAAGACCTGAAAGGATAAACTTTAGAGGAAGGTAACAAAATAGGCCAGAAACTCAAGGTGTTGAAGCTGAAACCTTAAGACTCGATGGGGATCGAGGAATAGAAGCCTTATTAATAAAATTATTAGAGCAAGTACATAAGTTGCAAGAGGATCGATCTAACCATGGTGCTGAGATGAAACTCTGAAAGGTCCAGCCTTTCTCCTTAGAAATTATGAGAGCTCCAATGCCTACAGGATTCAGGATCTCAAAACATTCTTATGATATATCATCCGACCTTGAGAATCACGTCAATTTGTAAGAGATCCAGATGTAGGCTATCCAGGCTTTGGATGAGATTAAATGCAGATTCTTCCCTATAACTTTTAGTAGGTCTGCCTTGAAATGGTTCCAAAGTTATCCACTAAATTCTATTACCTCATGGGAACAGCTGACTACGAAGTTTTTGACATAATTCTTTGCCTCAAAAATACCATAACAGCACTGAGTTTGCTCGCAGACTTTAGATAAGGGAGAGGAGAATATCTAAAGGACTATTGTAAAAGGTTTAATGATGTAGCTTCTCGATGCAAAGGCATGACGGACGAGACCAAGCCAGTTGCTATCATGTTTGGGCTCTGGAGGAATACCCTATTCTAGGATGATCTATTGAGGCAGGAATGCAAGTCCCTGAATGAGTTCTTTCTTCGAGCTCGAGGAGATATCAGAACTGAAGAATCTAAGGAAGTTCTCAAAAAGAATGGAATGGCGACAATAAGATGTTAACCCCGACCAAAAAATTTAAGGAATTTCAGGTGGCGGAAACTTATCTAATGACTCATTCTTATGCTCAAGTCTATGCCATGACTCAAGACTGAATCCCGTACTCTCTGAAAAGAGGGAAAGGGCCGAAAGTTAACCGAGGAAAGTATTGCAGCTACCATCAGCAGAATGGTCGCGACACTTTTGGTTTTTGAAGTCTTTCGTCAACAGGTTAGTCAAAGAAGGAAAGCTAAATGAGTTCTTGAAAAATGATAATACCCAGGGAACCGCCACGCTAGTAGGAAATGAAAACGCACAACCTTAGGTGCCAGCTCCAATGTCCTTACCAGCTCCTCAAAATTTTGTTAGCATCATCTTGGGAGGACTCCATATTGTCGGGGTAAGTAATGGCAGCTGGAAGAGATACATTAACAAAGCTGAAATTGGAAACACCTCAGTGTATGAGATGAAACGGTATAAGAAGAAGCAAAAGAATGTGCAGGAAATTACATTTGACAACCTTGATAAGCAGGATGTCTATCAGCTCCACAATGACCCACTTGTAATTACAGCTCAAATTGGACTATCAGAGGTTGCAAAGATAATGGCAAATACCTGAGTCGTTGTTAACATAACCTTCAAGCACGCTTTCAATAAGATGGGGTTACCAAAAATCACGCTCAAGTCAGCCAAGTTCCCATATATGGTCTCAATGATGATGGAGTCATTCCTACCGAAGAACGCAATCTGATGGTAAAAGATGGAAGTGGCCCTCGTTGTAAGATCCTTGAAACCACTTTTGTCATTATGGAATTCCCCTCGGTGTACAATGCCTTCTTCGGGAGGCCAGCTCTTGATGCCATAAATGGGTATGTATATACTAAGCATTTACTTTGATGTTTCCCAGCGAGAAGGGTGAAAGATTTGTATGAGGAAAACAGTGGATCTTGAGACGGCTATATTATGCAAGCCTGAACATGATCAATAAAGGGAATATTTCGTCTTATGAGAACAATGTCAAAGCTAACCAACTCACTCCTCTTGAAATTAAGGAAACAGTTAATACCATGAGTTTTAAATTTATGGGAAGTCATAAGAAATCCTTATGAATTCTCGTAAGGGAATAAGATTCCGCTGTCAAAGAATTAATTTACATATCAAGCTATTAATAGGAATATAATGAAATAGAATGGGAGTAGAGTAGTAGTCTTCCGAGAGAAAGTGAAACATTTTTCATATTGTATAAGAACTTCTGAGGGAAGAAGAAATTGAGCTAGATCTTTATCCGAGACAAGAGACCGAGACGGCTTCGGCAGCTGAAACTCTAGTAGAATTGTACCTGGATGAAAATGACAAGTATAAGATAATTAAGATAGGAACTTATTTCAACCCTTCTGTTTGAGAAGAGATAATTTCCTTTCTCATGCATAACCAAGATGTATTTGCTTAGACTCGCGATGACATGGTAGGAATTGACCCCTCAATCATTTGCTATTATTTAAATATGAATCCAAAGTTTACTCCTCTAAGGCAAAATAGCCATTAGACAAGGACCGATATATGGATTTACAAGAAGAAATCGAGAGGTTAATGAATAATAATTTCATCCGAGGTGTCTACTATCCAAAGTGGATCGCTAACCCGGTATTAGTAAAGAAGTCAATAGGGAAGTGGAGGATTTGCATTGACTTTACGGATTTAAACAATTCTTGCCCTAATGATTACTTCTGTTTACTGAGAATCAATTAATTAGTTTATGCTACCAATGGGCATGAATTGCTTTAGTTTATTGATGCCTATTCCGGATACAATCAGATCCCATTGTTTAAACCTGATGAGGAGCGTAGAAGTATCATCACCAGCATGGGTTTGTTCTGCTACAAGGTAATGCCCTTTGGTCATAAGAATGCAGGGGCAACTATCAAAGGTTAGTCAGCCGAATGTTCACCAAATAGGTCGAAAAATGAAGGTGTATGTCGATGACATGTTGGTCGAATCTAAATAATAAGATAGTCGGGTTTTGGATCTTGCCGAGATGTTTGATGTTCTCCAGAAGTATCGGATGAAGCTATAACCTCAGAAGTGTTCTTTGTTATATAATTCGGGAAATGCGTGAAATTCCTAGGTTTACCAAGCTAAACCCTCAAAAGTGCTCGCCTATAGCTTGATGTTCACAACAAGAAAGCTTCGGCCGTATTTCTAAACCTATTCTATTAAAGTCCTTACGGATCTACCGCTTCAACAAGTTTGTAGTAAACCCCTTTGCGGGGAGGTTAATCAAGTGAGCTATAGAGCTTAGCCAGTACGAGATATCATATGAGCCTAGAACAGCAATCAAAGTGCAAGCACTGGCCGACTTCATCGCTGAATGCACCGGTTTCGAAACAAAAGCTTAAAAAGAAGACAACAATAAAAAATAACTCTCTTGGCTGCTTTATGTTGACGGGGCCTCAAACGAACAAGGGGCATGCGCTAGATATATATTAGTAACCTCGACTAATCATCAAATTTACTGCGCAATCAAGCTTGCCTTCTCAACAACCAATAATGCAGTCGAGTATGAGTCCCTAATCACTGGATTAATAATGGCTATTTCTGTTAAGGTCTTAGAGATTTAGATATACAATGACTCCCAAATAGTTGTCAAGTTCTCGGTCATTATTAGACCTAAGGCCCGAGGTTAGCTCTCTATGTTAAGCAAGTAAAGCAGCTACCTGGAGCTTTCTAGAGTGACCACATAGAAAGCACCCCTATAGATCGAATTGTTAGGGCTGATGCCTGTTAATGAATTTCTTCGATAATCCCAAAAGTGCAGGAAAAGTTGCCTTGTTAAAGGGATGGGTAAGACAATGTTAGGCTAAGCAGGTAGGATGAAGTATGTTCATGTCCATAACAATTCAATTGTGCATTAGATAACATAGTTGTGATCATGTATTAAGTTAGGCAAGGACCAAGTCGATATGCAAGTCATAAGCAAAAGCCAAGTCGATATGTAAGTCACAGATTACATCAGACATGTTATGCAATAGTTAAATATGCATCCTTTATGCGTATAAAGTTTGAGTGTTACAATTGGCAAAAATCCCCAAATCAATTTAGGGTTTACAATGTTTAAAATGTAAGAAGAGAGGTAAGAATGATTTGTCCCCCTCGAGGACCCTTATGTCCGTATTTATAGGGGTGGGTAAGTGGAATGACAACTTGGAGTTGACATTGCTGGTTTTCGGTGTCAACAATGTCAAAATACATTAGCTTCGATGTTGCACAGTTAAGCTTTGGTGTTGCTTTACTAGTATTCGACATCGATAAGGAACGACATTGCTACGGTGCGATGAAGTTATATCATTCTTCAGAACATCGGCCTTAATAAATCTTGTGAATGTTGTTTTCTTTCAGCATCATCAACCTTATGTATTGAGACGCTCTTAATTGATTGCCGGCGACATCAGTTGAAGGTGACATAAGGATTTACGGCACTGATAGCTTTTGTGGACATTGACGACGTTCACCGTTAACATTGCATGTGTTGCCTTTATAGTCATTAACGATGTTCGCTACCATCATTGTAGAATGGCGGCTTTGATCATTCAAAACCTTAATGATTGGGGTATCAATCTGGAGGATAACTCTAAGGAGTGGCGATGATGGAATTGAGACAACATCATGGAGACATGACATTATTATTTAACACTATAGATGAATAGTGGTATTGAATAGTGGTGACATTGGCAACGATGATATTAACTTCGAGTAGCATTATTTTAGCAGCATCGGCCTTACACTTCTTTCAGTGACAATGGTACATGATATTACTTATTAAGTGGATGGTGGCATTGAGTAAAAGCGGCACGAATGAGATGGGACATAGATAATGTCAACACGACAATGATGGCTTACGATGCTGACCTCATTCGACATTATCGTTTCCTTGAAGAGGTGCGTCATTAGTCACATGTGGTATTAATCCATAACCATACTATTGAAGGTTGACTTAGATGATAGGCGATATCGACAATAATCAACATAGATGATGTGTGATATCCTTAACAACATGCGGCGTTGCATATATCTTATTGTTGTTGAAATGCGACGTTCTTCATTCCCTCGGCGTCGGTTATTGGTGCGGTATCATGATCATACTACATGTCGCGTATCTTCAAGGTTAATATTGGTGATACCATTTCCCCTCAAGTATAAAGGAAACATTGACTTTTCAAGTCAATAGTTTCGACATCCTTTTTTGATGCCTATTGGTCTTCTTATGCAGAGCTAACCGTTCATTTAAAATCAATCCAATGGCTTTTATGTGACTATTTCATCCTATAAATATCTAGATCTTTTCTCCTCTCTTTTTTTACCTACAATCAAGAACTCAATGAAGAAATCAGAAATTCCAAGGAAATTACAACTTTTATAATTCTTAAGCAAACGATTTTTCAATCAGGTATGATTTTATACTGCTCTAATTAACAAGTTGATCCAAATGATTTAGCATGGAGATTGCTATTAGGGTTTAATTTGGGGTTTTCTTGATTTTAGATTGGTGTTAGGGTTTAATCATAAAATTTTAATAATTATTAACCGAGATGGCAACCAATTTGAATTAAATTAGCAATAGATCTTTATTTTGTATGTATGGGTTTTGATGTCAATCAACTTTGGTATAAAGTTTGGTATATTCTAGGTTCACTGATAAAGAAGTCACCTTATTAGACCTGAAGCCCGATATGGATTCTCTACATTGACACTGATCATTTAGGACAATATCTGTATGATTAGTGCTAATGGTTTTAGGTATTGTTATGAAACTCATCGTTAATAATGCTATATATCATCTTATTATCCAAATGGTTTGGCATTTATGCCGTTTGGCTCTCATATTACCAACAGTTAAAATGAGGTACAGCACCCCTCTTTGATTATAAGAGAATCTATAATGCTGATGTTGTTTTCTGACTCAGGAAGTTGTAGTTAATCTCGACCTTCTTATTGTTTTCTAATATCCTCCTGCATCTACCTTTGGTATTATAAATTAAATTTTCATGACATCTTCATTTGCGACATTGCCATTCTAACATATTACAAGTTG
This sequence comes from Allium fistulosum, assembly GCA_030737815.1. NCBI lineage: Eukaryota > Viridiplantae > Streptophyta > Magnoliopsida > Asparagales > Amaryllidaceae > Allium > Allium fistulosum. The sequence goes on from CM060904.1 coordinate 191,334,873, forward strand.
TTTGATTGATCAATACGTTATCGAACCCCGTCATTAATATTCATTGCTGTCAACAACCATGTCACTATAACATTTGTTATAGTTATGGTATTTACGTGTGCTTTATCATATAAGCTTCGTGACATTAGACATACATCGATATAGCTATCGATGCAGACTTATTGACATCGCGTATCTATTCTTATCTAATTTTCATATAATTTTTTTATGGAATTCTTTTGCTAAAGTTGAAGTTGAAGTTTTTTTTAAAAAACTTGACATATGCCATTTAAAGTTATTAACTTGTAGCTAAGAAATACTTTGTCACTTATGTAGTAAACTGATCACTCAGATGATAATTTTCAACTTAGCATGTAGTAAATCTCTTTATATAATATGAGTATTACTATTTTTAAATTTGGAATAACATCATGTGGTAGATTGATGGAAGGCTCAAAGATAAGCAAGGAGTCCTCTAAAAGGACTAGTACAAGTTCCAAAACTTCATATTTTATCGAGAAAGATCATCATCTTCTTCATCCATCATATATTACCACTCAAGGAGAAGTCGATTATATTCTTAAGCAATTTCGTATCACAAGTATTAAAGATGTTCCACCGGTCCTTTTGATAGAATCGACAATCCTCCAAAAGGATTTTTCTCTTTTACCCTAATTCATATATGCCACTCAGCATATCTTCCTTTTCTAGACTTTCTTTTAAGGTTCTTAGAACACCTAAATATTGCCCGAATCTAATTAACTCCCAGTTCATATACTTATTTAACTTGTTTAGAGATTCTTGCTAGGGAAGCTAATTCCCTCTCTTACTGCTAAAATTCTTTATGCTATAGCTCGCCCTGTAAAGTTAGGGTGAGTAGCTAAGCAATCGTTTATACTACATTCATCCCTATTCAAAAATATTGAGCAGGTTAGGGAAACTAGTTTTTCCTATGTCAGGTGCTACTCGAAGATTAGGGGAACTTTCTCTATTATTAGTAAGTTCCTATCTTCTGTTACTTATACTATATTTTTTGCTACCTTATAATAATCATTTTTCTTTTAGATCCGGCCCCTAAGAAGTTAAGCCCTACCTATAGCGAGATCGTCAAGTCCCTAACTTTAGCATTTGAGAAAGTAGGTGATAAGCTTATTCTCCTGACGGAGGTGAACCTTCATCATTACTCGTTGAATCAAGACAACCATATAATACTTGGAGAGCCTCCAATGCTGAAAGGAAATGCCCAAGGGAAGTGATTATTTGTTATTAATAACCGTAATGCTTTCTCAACTTCTTCCCCAGTTCAACTTAAGTCTTCCGGTAAGTTTCAGTATAATTAATATAGAGTTCCTAATACTATAGTTTTATTAACTTTTGTTTTTGTTTCAGGCTCGCCCGCCTTAGTAGCTGCCACTATAGAGAAGGAGAACATAAGTGAAGTTTCCAAAGAAGAGAAAGGTAAAGATGGCACTTTTGAGTTGACCCAAGCTCCTGAATCTCAATCTCTCAAGGATGTTATTGCTAGCTTATTTAAATCCATAAAAAGGAAATTAAGTGATGATTCCACTATTGTTCCACTTCCCGTAAGAAGCTTAAGGTCGGGCGTATGTATTCCCTTGTTATCGTGGTGGAAGAACCATTTGCAGATATCGATTCAAACACTAAGGCGCTAAACTTCGGTCCTTCTATAGAAAGAACTCATCAAACGACTGAGGTGGGGCAGTCTTAAGACCCGCTCCTTCATATTACTTTTTTGGGTACCCTTGGGCACTAAACAGTCTTTGCGAGGAGCTTGGACTGTGTGACTCTCCAGAAAAACCCGCTTCCTTCCAAGTCTTGGTCTTCTGCCCCTCTTACTGGTTTTGATGACCTTCTCCAGTTAGTCATCCATTCTGCGTCGATCGCTGCTCTTAAGCCATCGCAGCCTTCATATTATTCTCAAGATCATCGCTTTGCAATCCTTAAACAACTTTTAACGGTATGTATGTTTCCTATTTCAACTATTTTAGGCTGTTTGTCTAATATTCGGATTTATAACTATTACTTATTTTAGGCTGCTAAGCATATGTTCCTTCTGCAAGAGGAGGTTGTAGGGACCTCTAGTGAAGTTTCTAGACTTAAAGAGCAAGTCTCTTCACTCAATGATCATATAATTTACATCTCAACAGTGAGTGACAAGGTTGTAGCTGAAAAAGAAAAGCTAGCTACCTTGCTTAAGAAAGCAGAGACTTTATTTATTAAAGAGTGAAGTGCCAAGCAGATTTCTGATGATAAGGCAAAAGCTTTAGAAATTGCACTTGAGGAGGCTGGCATGAGAGAAGCCAAGCTTGTAGAGGAGACCACATCTCTTAAGAAAAGGTTGCGGATGAAATAGACCTCTTAAACAAATTGATTGGTGTAATCAACGATGCAAAGCATAAGGTATCTCATTTCCTCGGCACGACCCTTGATACCATTATCGAGGGTTCTTACGAGAAAGCGCTTTCATAGCATATGTCGACAATGCCCAAAAATGTCCATATTTCGATTTCCCTTCTCTCCCTCTAACTTGGAATAAGAAATATATAGAGAAATTTGAAGCCATGCTGAATAAAACTCAGACACCTGGAGGGGGACCTTCCGAGGAAGAGGAAGAGGAAGAGATTGATGTTTAGAAGCAATTGGCCTTCGATGATCCTCCAACCGATGAGGAGACCGAGTCTAATGATGAGGAGGAGGTTGATGAGTTTAGGGGTAATGATGATCATGGTGATGGTAATGACAACAATGATGATAACAATGGTGGCAATGGCGGAGGCGATGGAAAGGGTCTTTCTGGACCGTCAGATGATAAGGATGGATTGGGAGATACTAACCCGCATTTGGTAGCCCAGGGTATGGAAGCTATTGAAACTCCTAATCCTATAACTAGAGATTTTTCCTGAAAAGATGGTGCTTCTCAAAGCCATAAGTCTAAAGGGAAAGAGCAAATTTATTCCTCTCCAATCCTACTCTCTCAAGTATGGTTTTCTCTATTTAGATGTTTCGAACTATCCAGTAATTCTAAGTTAATACATTAATTATTTTAGTGAAGGAGAAAATCAAAATACCATTACGAAGTTATGCTTGAAAAGAAAAAAATGGAGATAGACCAATTAAATAGGGACTGAGTAAGCAATTAATAGAGTATAATAAACTATTCAAGAAATACGAGAGCCTTGCTGCAAGTGTGTCGAAATTAAGGGTTTTCAAAGAAAGGCAAGTTACTCTATGGATGAAGAGAGCACGCCTTCACCAAGAGAGACTCTTAGCGAAGTATGCAAAGTTAGTGATATTCTTTTGGATGTTGGTTGACGATAGGAGTGCTTTTGAAGAATTTCTCTACAAAGTTTAGTATAAGGTATATTCATTGATTTCTCTTATTTAGGCGACAATTGCGAGGGTTTGCTTAGATGCCTTCATCACAGACTCGTGGATGAGCATAGGTCTGACCCTCATCCCAGGGTGTGTTTGGAATCTCCTAAGAGTTGCCTCTATTTCTCTTTCTTCCCATTCTCTTTCCTAAAAAAACTCAAATACAACAAGAAAAGATTCATTTTCGAATTGTATTAGAAATCAATATTGTACGAACCCGAGTGATTTTATAATTGTATTATGTAAGTCGAGTAGCTTATAAACTTTTCTGCCTTCATTTTTCAATTTGTTTACTCTAATTTTCACATATTGCATGGATTAAGAAATACTCGAGTAGTCCTGTTTCTATGGAACTATTGAATAAGTTTGTTAAGCTAAAAAAGAATTTTAAGGAGAATTGCTCAATTCTCAGGACGTCTCGGTTAGTAAGACACTATTTACTTAGAGATCTTCAATAAGTTTATGTGTGATTCCCTTGTTTCCGCTTTGACTTCTTGGGTGATGAGAAAGACAAACTACTCAATGAAGTTCGAATCTATCATGCCAAATTAATATGTGATCACGCTAGCTCTCCGATTGAGGAATAGGATTATCACCGATTCCCTTTGGTTTATACCCTAAAAGGAATTAAAGCTTTCTTTGATTCTATCCTTACCTTACTAGCTTGGTCATTTGAAAGTGCAAAAACCACATTTTCAAAACTTTAAAAATTAACCGAATGTCTAGAAATAAAGTTGTGGTGTAATTTGATTTCCTTTCTTGTTTGTAAACTTTGTTGTTATCAATAAAAGAGCTTTTATTCCATGTATTGATTTTTATCTATTTTGATTAGGAAAACAAATTAGCACTTCCACCTGGTCATGTCGATGTTCTTTCACCAGTAATCGAGATTAAAGATAGATTAATTGCTGATATTGAAAAGACGTGTTCTTCTTCGTATGCCTCAACATTACTATTTTTTAACAACCCAGATGCACAAGGAATAGGAAATATTATCAACTAAAGTCAATATTTAGAAAGCATAAAGAAGTGGCCTCAAGCATAGAGGATCAAATTGACGACAAGATCAAAGAATCTCAAGCATTAAGAGAAAATACTGACACGGTGCTAGAGTCTAAGCCCTCAGTTGAGACTCATGTCGAGATGGCCAAATTACATCAACGAATAAATGACCATGAAGTAGAGTTAATAAAGATTCAATTATCTTATCAATCTCTGGAACTTACCATAAGTGGAGACGAATCTAGCCATCTTCCTCCCATTCCCGAAAGGGCAACTAGATCTCAGTCTTTAGCCAGTCAAGAATTTCCTACTTTGACAAACCCACCTCCTTGCCTAAGTAATAAAGTGATCCCCAGGTGGCGCAAACAAGTTAAATTTGGGTGCAGCAACACTTCAATAAGAAGTGGAACGAAAAAGCATCAAAACGTCTTAATGACCGTGAAAGCAAAGTTGAAAAGATTAAATGTTAGAAATATATTCTTAAATAAGAAATTAGAGAGTTAAAAAGCATGGTTAAAACATTGAGAGGAGCCAATAAGACTCTCCAACATCCTTTGAAGATTCAATTTGATTCAGTTGATGATGCAAACACTGTTTAGAGAATGGAAAATAAAATCAACGAGCTTTTAGACGTGGCCCTTTGCCACATTACTGACCCTTTAATTGCCAAAGATTTGGACAAGCAAGCATGAAGCCTTGAGCTTTAGCAAATATTTTCTTTATTTAGACTCTTCATTTTGTTTGATTTTTCTACCTGCAACTTTGCATATAGTTTATTAGACCATAAATGAATTTGTATTTGAATGAATGTTATCTCAAATGTTAGGTATGTAGCTTTAAATCAAATATTAGCTCTAAAATGGCTTCGCAATTAGTATTCTACTTCTCGCATTTTGAGCTTTCGATGTATAGATTAATATATGCTTATAAAAGGAATCAAGAACCTTACTTATTGAGCTCTTTAGAACTTGATACAAGAAGTTGTTTTTCTATAATATTTAGTAGCTTATCTAGTAACGAAGATTCCCATTAAATGAATCTGAATTGAGAATGGATATAGTGAAACTCTAACGCTAAAGTGATAATTTCTTTGAATAATTTCTTGAAGCATTTTGCCTGTAGATGATAATTGAGTAACCAATTAAGCACTAATTAATTAAAGGCCAAAAAAATTCAATAATAGATAGAAGACCGAAAAACCAATCCGGCAATAGAAAAAGACCAAAAAACCTTATTTGGCAAATAATAGTAGAAATCCGGAACAGCTGTCTAGCAATGGTAATGGAAGACCGAAGAACTTGTTTAGGAATAGTAATAGAAGACTAGAGAACCAATCCAGTAATATACAAAAGTCCAGAAAACCCAATGTGGTAATAGATAAAAGACTAGAAAACCTATCTGGTAATAATAATAGAAGACCTGAATACCTGTCTAGCAAAGGTAATAGAAGACCGGGACACTTGTCTGACATTAGTAATAGAATACCAAAAAACCAATTCGGTAATGGACAGAAGACCAAAAAACCCAATCTAGCAACAGGTAAAAGACCAGAACACCTTATCTGGTAATAATAATAGAAGACCAGAACACCTGTCTGGCAATGGTAAAAGAAGACCAGAAACCTATTTGCCAATAGTAATAGAAGACTAGAAAACCAATCTGGTAATAGACAGAAGATCATAAAACCCAATCTGGCACTAGATAGAAGATCAGAAAACCTTATCTGGTAATAATAATAAAAGACTATAATACCTGTCTGGAAGTACAGAAAACCAATCTGGTAATAGATAGAAGACCAGAAAACCCAATCTGGCAATAGATAGAAGACCAGAAAACCTTATATGCTAATAATAATAGAAGACTAGAAAACCTTATCTGGTAAAAATAATATAAGACTAGAAATAGCTGGTAATAATAATAGAAGAACAGAAACCCTTAGCTTGTAAGAATAATAGAAGACCGGAAAACCTTATCTGATAATAAAAATAGAAGACTAGAAAACCTTATATGATAAAAGGTAGAAGTGGGAGGCAAGAGAATTCATCTAGCAACTGAAGATTGTGTTTGTTGAGGAGCAAAAAGAGTTGATATCCGATGGATCTTCCTTCAGAAGATTACTTGATTTGGAATATTAATTGGCATTGATTTTTGATGGATCTTCCTTTAAAAGATTGATTGATTTGGAGTGCTAACTGGCTCTGATTTTTTATGGATCTTCCTCTAGAAGATTGATTGATTTGGAGCGCTACTTGGCTCAGACCCTTTATCACTATCTTAGGTGATGATTTAAGTTTATTGTCTGATTATTTGGATAGCTTTATTTTAGCTGCACCCTAGACTTACCCGACCTCCCTCTAGGAGGCGCTTTAGTAAGGCCGTGGAGACGGTACTAAAGGCTTTGTCTGGTGCGTTTGGCTAGCTACCTTTAAGCTAAACCAAATAATTACACGACCTCCCTCTAGGTAGCGCTTTAATGAGACTTTTGATGACGACACTGAAGGCTAGTTCGATTCTTTGGATAGGCCAACGGTTAATCATCCTCCCTCTAGAAGGCACTCTAACTAGGCCTCACAGGCAGGGGTTGAAGGCTTGCAAATGCTCTGGTTAGGGATTTTCAGATGGAACCGAAGGCTTACTCTGACCTCCTCTAGGAGTTGTTTGACCAGGCCATTTGGCTGGGACAAAGGTTTTGCCCTTTACTACCATCTTAGGCAATGGTTTTGGCATTCCATTATTTTAGGAGAATTTTACTCCTCAATCATGTAGACATACTTATTTTATTCAAAATATCTTATTTTATTGATGGCTGACTTATCATCTTCGTAAAAATTCATTCAGCTTTGGTTACCCTAGGAAATTTTTGATTAAGCCTTCCAAGCTTCGACATTTATTTGTGCCATGCCCATTGGCTTGATGATAGCGACAATATAACCCTTTAAAATTCCTTTCGTTCTTTGGACGCTTCTATTGTGAAGGCAAGTAGTTGAGTTCATCTTTGGTTAAGAGATATATGTTCTCATAGGAAGTAGTAAGGGTATAGTTCCCCTTTTATAGGATAATCCATTTGATTGGTGTTTAATTCTATTATTGGTTGAGATGGACTCCTTATCCTTGATGACCAGTTTCCCTTTTATGGAGCTTTGCGCTTCATTTGTTTTGCAGGATCGGCAGAGGACACTCCTCCATTTTCTAGTGAATCATTCAAAGTCCCTTTCTATTTCCTTTTTGAAAATGTTCTCATTGGCTTTGAGCAGAACTTCCCTTCTCATTTGCAAGAATATGTTATCTCTTTTGCTATTCCTTCCTAGGGCAAAAATCGATGTTGGACCAATATGAAATAGATTCACACTCCATTTTTCAAGATTGTAAGAAAACTAGTTGTTTCCTTTTTTGCTTCCATAATTTGTAATGCCATAATCCTTAATGTTTGTTCTTCATGAATCCGGGGATCATTAATAGTTCGGTAAGTTGGCCTAGTTATTGGAGGTTCGGATGTTCGGAGAGTAGGATATGTTTGGTTCGAGCAAGTTCCTTAAGCCTTAAATATGCAAGCTAAGTTAGTTCCAATTAGGGTTTTAACGGAGACAGAGGTTCAAGCCCTCCTTCTAGCACCAAAAATGTTAAAGAATTTCTTCGATTATCCCAAAAGTGTTGGGTAAAGTTATCTTGGTTAAGGGATGGATAAGACAATGTTAGGCTAAATAGCTAGGATGAAGTATGTTCATGTCCATAACAATTCAATTGCGCATTAGATAACATGGTTGTGATCATGAATTAAGTCATGCAAGAACCAAGTCGATATGCAAGTCATAAGACAAAGCCAAGTCGATATGCATGTCACAAATTGCATTAAATATGCTATGCCATAGTTTAATATGCAATCTTTTATGTGTATAAAGTTTGAGTGTTGCAATTGGCAAAAATCCCCAAATCAATTATGGGTTTACAAAGTTTAAAATGTAAGAAGAGAGATAAGAATGATTCACCCTCCTCGAAGACCCTTTGGTATGTATTTATGGGGGTGGGTAAGCGGCACGATAGCTTGGAGTCGGCAATGCTAGTTTTCGGTGTCAACAATGTCACACGGCATTAGCTTCGACGTTGCATAGTTGAGTTTTGGTTTTGCTTCAGTAGTATTCGGCATCAATAAGGAATGACATTGCTATGTTGCGATGAAGCTATATCATTCTTTATAACATCGGCCTTTATTGATCCTATGACTGTTGATGGCTTTCATCATCTTCAACTTATGTATTGTGACACTCTTGATTAATTGTCGGCAGCATAAGTTTTAGGTAGCATTAAGAATTTTTAGCACCGATTGTTTCTGTGGACATTGATGTCGTTTACCATCAACATTGCATGTGTAGCCTTTGTAGTAATTAACAATGTTCCCTACCATCATTGTAGAATGGCGGCTTTGGCCATTGGCGACCATAACGATGGGTGGTTCTATCTAGAGGACAACTCTAAGGAGCAGCGACGTTGGGATTGAGGAAACATCATGGAGACGTGACATCATTATTTAAAATCATGGATGAATAGCGGTATGGAATAGCGGTGACATCAACAACGACATTATTAACTTCGAGCAGTAATATTAGAGTGGCATCCACCATAAAATTCTTTGGATGACAACGGTGCATGACATTTCCTTTTAAGTGGATGACGATATTGATTAAAAGCAGCACTAATAAGATGCGACGTAGATGATGTCAACATGACAATGCTGGCTTACGATGCTGATCGCATTCGACATTATTGTTTCTTTGAAGATGTGAAGCATTGGTCACATGTGATATTAATCCATAGCCATACCAATGAAGGTTGACGTAGATGATAGGCGGTATCAACAATAATCATCATGGATGATGTGTGATATCCTTAATAACATGCAGTATTGCATAAATCTCCTTGTTGTTGAAATGCGATGTTCTTCATTCCCTTAGTGTCGATTATTGGTGTGGCATCACGATCTTATTGCATGTCATGTATCTTCAAGGTTATTATTGAAGATAACAATGCCGTTGCAAAATATGCAAGCTCAAGGGATGTAAGAGGTCTTAATTTCATCCTAGTCAAGATCCTAGAGAAACCTAGCGTAAAGGTGTCGGAGTAAGTTTAGTTATACCACGGGCTCAAGCTACTTGAGGTGAATCTACAACAACAATAATAACTCAAGGAAATTGGATGTCGTCATATATCCAACATCTGATTGAGAGTATTCTACCTTCAGATGCTGTCGAAGCAAAATGGATTAAATGTAATGCTCCAAGGTTCAACATTATAGATGGAGTACCTTATAGGATGGGATTATCAACTCCATACTCTCGGTGTGTAATGGCTTCGGAAGGTCATCAATTGTTCAAAGAAGCCCACGATGAAATTTGTAGAGACCATTGTGGAGGCCAAAAGTTGTAAAAGATAATACTCAAGCAAGGTTTGTATTGGTCGAAACTAAATCAAGAGGCATTAGACTATGCAAGAAAACGTGATAGGTGCCATATTTATGCAAAGGTGCCAAGAGCTCCTCCCAGCGAGCTCACCCCGATGAAGAGTCCATGGCCTATTCATATCTAGGGCATTGATTATATTAGTCCCCTTCCGACTGCTAAAGGAGGGGCAACATACGCCGTTGTGGCAATTGATTACTTTACAAAATGGGTCGAGGCCGAACCCTTTACTACCATAATCTCTAAACAAGTAATAAAATTCGTAATAAAGAACATTATATCAAGATTTGGTCTTTCACATAAAATCATTATAGATAATGGCACTCAGTTCGAGAGTTGAGAGTTTATAGAGTATTTCTGAGATCATGGTATCATTGGGAATTTTTCTTTGGTAGCCAATCTACAAGCAATTGGGGCCGCAGAAGCAGCCGACAAAACTATCAAGGTTTGTTTGAAAAAAGATTGAACAATGCAAAAGGCAACTGGGCATATGAATTTCCTTTTGTTTTGTCGGCTTATAGAACAAGCTTCAAGATCTTAACATGATATACTCCTTTCTCCCAAGCTTACAGCTTCAAAGCCATGCTCATGGTTGAGTTGGAAATTGCCTACTACCGAAGGTATTATTATCATACACAGTGTAATGTAGAGCTTCGAGAGGAGTCATTGGATTTGTTGCCCAACCTCCAAGACCAAGCCGCTTTGAGGATAGTAGAGTATATTCGAATGATGACCCGATACTACAACCAGAGAGTTCGGACTAGAAAGTTTGAGAAAGGAGACCTTGTTCTCTAAAAGATAATGCCAAACATAAAGGATTCGACAGTTAGACCTTTCGGCACGAATTGGGAAGGACCTCGAATAATTCATGACTCATCCTTACGAGAAGGTATAGATTAAAGAAGCCGGATGGCAATGTAATACCTCAGACTTGTAAGGCCAAGCGTCTAAAACATTATCACAACAAGAGGCTGCTACCTGAATAAAAAGCTTTATTAGAAGTTTGAGACAATAATTAATATCTTAGCCTTGACTCAGGTATGTTGCACGAGACTATAGTCTTTTAAAGTTTTAAGCAGTTCGAATATTTCATCAAACACTTCAGTCATGATTATTGCCATGATCAAGTAATATCATGCTACTTACAAAACGTGCAGCAAAACATTTTAGCCTTGATACTTCCCTGATCAAGTAGTATCATGCGAGTTTCAAACACATGCTTTCACCTCCGGGAAAGTAAATGATTTTGCGTTTCGGCAATTACTTAGTTTCGCCTAGGGTTGTAAAAATGGTTCCACCTCCAAGAAAAGTGCCAGAGGTAAGAATTTATAAATTTTAGTCGTGACCTTGTAGTGTTACACAAGAACGAAACCACCATTAATATTTTTATTTCAAGCTATGAAACATAGTTGTTAACCATGGTCAAGTAGTACCATGCATTGGGTAGAATCCGAATAAGATTAGAAAGTTAGGTAGATTACCGGTAATAGTGAGCCATAGTCAAGTAGTACATGTATTGGGTATATTCCCAATAATATTAGATATTTGGGTAGATTCCCAATAATAGCGAGCCATGGTAAAGTAGTACCATGGATTGGGTAGATTCCCAGTAAAATTAGAAAGTTGGGTATGCATAGATTCCTAATAAGATTAGAAAATTGGTTAGATTCCTAATAATAGTGAGCCATGGTCAAGTAGTACTATACATTAGGTAAATCTCTAATAATAGTGAGCCATGGCTGACAGGGTCGTGCAAAGTGAGTCACAAAAAAGAGGACTGTACCGAACGCACCTAGTGAGCCATAGCCGACAGTGTCGTGCAAAGAGTGAGTCATGAAAAAGACGACCGTGCTGAACTATATATTGAGCCATATCCACTGTCTTGTGCAAAAGTGTGAGCCATGGCCAAACCGTGTCATACAAAGAGTGAGCTATGGACAAACGGTACTATGCTTGGTGTTGTATGAGCTACATTCTTATATTTACGTGCAAAATATAGGCATTGTACCGTTAGTAATAATTTTCAAAACCGATACCAATGTAAGACCAGATCTAGATGACTGTAGCATAGTGACGAGGTATTTTTTCCTCAAGGCACTAATTACAATTTCCAAAACCCTCAAGACGAGGTAGGATTTCAAATTATTTTCAAAATCCTCTAAACAAGGATCAACTTCATGGTGGGAACGAAACAAACAACCCTAGTATTCAAGCATGATATGATGTTATTCTTTCCAAATTCCACCTCATACCAACCGAATAAGGTAAACCTTGGGGGGAGGGCATATGTTACACCACAATTTCAACAAAGTACAAATTACGAACATTCGAGAGGAAAGTTCCTTGGCTTGTAATTTCGAGACCCATTGTTTGGTTTCCAATGAGAGCTTAAGCAGCGGACTTAGTATCCGAGAGCATGAGTCCAAGTGTCAAGTGATATCAAGAACATTGTCCAGCTAAGGCAAGAAACCTAACCAAGAGCAGCAGTTTTCAAAACCAAAAGCATTTCAATAAGCATCAACAATCAATGGCTCAGATAGCCCAGGCCGAGACCAACGGTCATGATAAACAGAAGATATCTAAGAAGCTATATATATAAGCATCACGTCAGCAATCCACATCAAAATGCACTCAACCAGATGATGACAAGTGTTCAAATCTAAGTCACACATGGCAAGCCAGGTCATCAATCCAAGAGAAAACACCTACACCAATGGAAGAACCTTAAATTTGCTATAAACAGAGGACCAACTGCTACAATAAAGGGTTGCAAAGAAAAATCTATGATGTTATCCCGCCTTTTGGCAAGGCCGTAACACCAATGAATTGACTAGTAACCAGTGACGGTCCGTCCTAAAGGTTAGTTATACAGGGGCTCACTACGGATGTCGATGAATTTTGTCCGAGTCCGGATCTAGCCAAAATTGGTAGGACATGGCAAGCTAAGCCATGGGAACCAATGTTCAAAATCTCAAGTCAATCCGAGTTCGTATCCTCAAGTTATGAGGGACGCAAAATTGGACGAAAATCAGACAGAGTCGACTCGCTCCTTCGACTCCCTCCTTCGACTCGCTCCGGTTCCCTCAGATGTCAACTTCGACTCATTCATGTTTGACTCATTGCCATCTGGAATACCTACTTCGACTCGCTTCGCCCAGTTACCCACTTCGACTCGCTCCCCCAGTGTTAACTTCGACTCGCTCGACCAAAGCCTACTTCGACTCGCTCGACCAAAGCTTGCTTCGACTCGCTCAAACCGAGTGCTTACTTCGACTCGATCGAGACAGCATCCATTAGAGAGTCCTCTTCGACTCGCTCCACAGCCTTTACAGAACCACTGTTCGACTCTGTCTGATTCGACTCCAGCAGAGTGCCACGTCATCGAGTCGAAACATAAGCGAGTCGAAACAGGGAAGCGAGTCGAAGGAAACAACCTGCTAAGAACTCTATTTCGTATCGATCATATCTCCCAATCTACAAGTCCAAATGCTATGAAATTTTCACAGAAGACTACGTGCATGCTAGAGAATGTTCACGCCAAATTTCGACTCCAATGGATGAAATCTTGAGCGAGTCGAAATCTGCTCGTATCGATCACGGATCGGAGCAAAACTTCACGGGCTTGGGCATGCGGGCTTGGTCACGTGCCAGAGAGGGTCTCCCGAGATCTGAGCGAAATACCAGCCTCCTACACCTATAAATAGACCCCCAAAGCCAACAGAAAAGTGGTTCTTCTTCCTCTTTGAGATCTTCAACGCCCGGACTCCGCCAGATCCAGATCTGAACTCTATCGCTGCTGCTACCAACAAGATTCACTGCTGCAAATAATAGCTAACTCTTGTAATTCATTGCATTCACTTGTAAACATCAAAGGAAGATCAATAAAACAAACTACTTCATAGTGGACGTAGGCTAAACGCCGAACCACTCTAAATCCTTGTGTCTCCTTGCACTTTAATTATTCTTGTTTCTGAAATTTGGAGTTTTTGTTAGATAATTCCTCTTTTTTCATTTACTTTCTTCACTTTATCTCTTCAAAGACTTCCGAAGAGTGTTGTGCCCAATTTTGGTACAAACACTTTGGTGCTTTCACTGAGAGAAACCCAATTTTTCTCCCACTCTTTGGATCTCCTATCTATATTGGATTGCATAAATCTAAGAAGAAGATCCAGATCTAGAACTTCGAAGCCCTTCCAATCTACTCAGATTTGCAATCAGGTCTAGGAAAGGACTTCATCAATTCACTATGGTGAGCATACGTACCACCTCTGCAACCGCTGATCAAGGAGCGCGGGACCGACAAAACCCCGTGCAATCACCTCCATCCAACCAAAATGCTGCAGGACCTTCAGATCCATCATGTCCAATCACTAGACAAGAATTCCAGACATTGCTTCAGGAGTTGACCCATAGTCGACAGCAGCTAGCGGAGTAACTATGCGCTAAGGCGGAGTTGGCTAACCAGCTATATCGCCAAAGGCGAAGGAGATCTAGAAGAGACCAGGCTCTCACTCCTCCACAGAGAGCTCAGCCTTCTCCGATGGCCAAACTAGATCCACACGTCCACGGTTGGGTGGAAGCTACACCCAGGCCACGGGACACCAACCTGCTTCGAACCTTGGGCAACTGAGAGCTGGACCATCCGTTAGCCTCCGCACAGAACCTTCAACTCGGGGAGGAGCTGCTCCTTATCATGTTACCGGCAACATTGCTACTACCACCACTGCGGGGCGAGGAGGTGACGCTAGGAACCAAGCTGATCCTCAACATAACCAACGGGAGTAGAATCCTGAACCTTATGTCCCAGAGGATGTTGAACCAAGGAGGCGAGGCACGGACCGTCGACCACGTCCGGTCCAGACTCGTGCTGTGGAACCCGACCACACCTTGGCACAACATGCTCCGAGTGTCCAAATGACAGATATACCAGCGATGATTCGCCAAATGATCCGTGAAAGTCAGGGTCTATCTAATGACGACTAGGGAATCTCCCGAAGTCATACCCCTTTCACCGATGATGTTTTATATGCTGAACCACCTCGACACTTCAGGATGCTAGCTTTGCTAGTTTATGAAGGGAGTTCTGACCCCAATCAACACGTCCTGAAATACGAATGGCTGATGAATGCTGCTAGAGCTGATGACGCAGTAAAATGCCATAGTTTCCCCATTTCCCTGGGAGGCATCGCTACCATGTGGTTCACTCGTTTGCCACCGCGATCCATCTCTAACTTTGACCAGATGGCCACTAAGTTTGTCGAACAATTCTATATGCACGTGGCGAGGCCAAAGGACGTTAACACTTTGTCTAGTGTTACGCAAGCTCCCGGAGAAATGCTTAGGCATTACTTGGAACGATTCCATGCTGCGTGTGCGGAAATAAGCAATCCCAACAATAACTCTATCCTGATGGCTCTGACTAAGGGGATTGATGCTGATTCCGAGTTCGGAAATTGGTTAGCTGGGAAACCACCTGCATCATTGGACCGTTTCTATTCCAAGGCAGCCCAATTCCTGAGAAGGGAGGATGCGAGACAGTCTAGGAAGCAGGATGACGCAGGACCTAATGTCGAAGGCATCCAGAGTAACGTCGCTGTTAAACAGACCGGAGATAGTTCTGGAAAAGTTTAGTTGAACGTCCAAAATAAGCAGAATCAGCAGAGGGACAATAGAAATCAGAACAAAAAACGCGATCAGGATCGTGGACCACGGCGTAGAGCTTCCTTGTACGAAAACTACACTCCATTGAACACGTCGTTGGAAAATGTGTACTTGCAGACCTACAATACCATGCATTATAAGAAGCCTGCCCCGAAACCACCAACCGAAAGACAAATCCAAACAGGAAAGTTCTGTAGATTCCATGACTGTTATGGCCATAATACCAATGAGTGTCATCACCTACAAGACCTCATTGAAAAGCTGATATGTGAGCGGAAGCTGGATCAGTATGTACGGGCGCCGCAATCCGGTAGTGCGGGCCCATCAAATCAGAACCGTGCGCCGAATCAGGAAAGATAGGAAGAAACCGCTCGTGCGGACGGGAGGTTGGTCATTAACACAATAAGCGGCGGTCCTCACCCGGCAGATCGAAGCTGGAAGGAAATGGAGTCGTATGCCAGTTCTATCAGGCAAGCGGACTTCGAGTGTTGCAGCAGTTTTGATGAGGGGGCTCCGGCCAAGCAACAAAAAATGATGATGGATGATATCATGTTCAGAAGCAGAGACGCAGATAAAATCGAGGCTCCCACTGGTCATCTCTGCACAAGTAGGTCCCGCTTGGATAAAGAGGATCTTAGTTGACAGTGGAAGCTCTGTGAATATTTTGTTCAAACGAGCTTATGATCAAATGAAGATGGAAGCCGCAAACTTGAAGCCTTGTCATTCTCGAGTCCATGGTTTCAACGGAAGTACCATAATTCCCACTGGGATGGTGGAACTGCCTGTGGAGTTGGGAGTAGGAGAACGTCGGAGAGTACGAATGTTGCAATTCATCGTTCTGGACATAGACTCCCCTTACAATGCTTTCTTGGGCCGACCGGCCCTCACTGAATTTAGAATAGCCATTGCCCCATGGTGTTTGACCTTGAAATTTCCCACTGATCATGGAATAGGAATCGTTCACGGAGATCAGGCCACTACTAGAGCCTGCTATGTTGCCGAGCTACGAGAAGCACAGCGGAAGGAGAAGGGAAAGGACGTAGAGGAGTCTCTCTGTGTCCGTTTCCCCGACAATTGACAATTAACGCCCGGACCCAGGCCCGGGCACCCCAGCCAATTCCTTAGGGACCTTGACCCGAGAGAAACTGAAGACGAAGGAGAATCTAAAGAAAGTCAAGCATCCCCAGTTGAACAGACAATTGATGTCCCAATTGACAATAACGATGATTCAAAAATAATAAAGATTGGATCTCAGCTAAGCTAGCAAACTGAAGAGGAATTGGTTGAATTTCTGCGGGCAAATCTTGACGTATTTGCCTGGACACATTCTGATATGTGTGGGATCTCGCCGAACATCGCGAGCCATACTCTGAACATTGACCCATGGCATGTCTCGGTCAAACAAAAAAGGCGCGGTATGGATCCAGAGAGATCTACCGCCCATAAAGAGGAAGTAGAAAAGCTTGAAGCAAACGGATTCATTCGAGATGCGCTATATCCCGAATGGGTGTCAAATCCCGTACTCGTCCGAAAGCCAAATGGGAAGTGGATAACATGCATCGACTATTCTGATCTGAATAAAGCATGCCCCAAAGACAGTTTCCCGCTTCGTAGGATTGATCAGCTAGTGGATTCGACGGTTGGACATGAACTCTTATCCTTCATGGACGCGTATTCAGGCTACAATTAGATACCGATGCATTTACCCGACCAAGAACACACCAGCTTCGTGACCAATCTGGGACTTTACTGTTACAAGGTTATGCCGTTCGGACTCAAGAACGCCGGAGCTACTTACCAACGGTTGGTCAATCGGATGTTCGCTAATCAAATCGGGAAGACAATGGAAGTATATGTAGATGACATGCTTGTGAAGTCACGACTCTCCACCAACCATGTAAAAGACCTGGAGACTATGTTCAACATACTTCGGGAATACAAGATGAAGCTCAACCCACTGAAATGTCACTTTGGAGTTGCATCCGGAAAGTTCCTTGGGTTCATCGTTAACGCCCGGGGAATCGAAGCCAATCCCGGGAAGATTTGGGCAATCAGAAACCTTGAAACTCCCAAAACCATAAAGCAAGTCCAGAGTCTCAATGGGAAAGTAGCAGCATTGAGCAAGTTCATTTCAAAGTCCACTGACAAATGCATTCCCTTCTTCGATCTGATTTGAAAAGGTAAACGAAACTTTGAATGGACCACAGAGTGCGAGGGCGCTTTCCAAGCACTAGTCCGACATCTGTCTACACCACCGATACTGTCAAAGCCTATTGATCATGAGAAGTTGTTCATATATCTGGCGATATCAGAAAACGCTAGCAGCGCTGCATTAATCCGAGAAGAGGACAAGATACAGAGGCCCGTATACTATGTTAGCAAACGATTGACTGGGGCTGAGAGAAATTATCCGAAGCTGGAAAAGTTGGCTTACTGCCTTGTCATTGCATCAAGAAAACTCCGACCATACTTCCAGGCACATTCCATTATTGTTTACACCGACCAGCCGTTACGACAGGTCCTCTCGCGGCCTGAGACGTCTGTAAGGTTACTCAAGTGGAACATCGAACTGAGCCAGTTTGACCTTACTTACGCTCCGAGACGGACCATACAAGGACAAGTCCTAGCCGATTTCATAGATGAATTTACCATCCCAGAGGACTTGCCCGAAGCCAGCGAATCCCCCGAGTACGTCTGGAAACTTTATACTGACGGAGCATCAAACGACCAATGTTCAGGCGCCGGTATTGTGCTTGAAACTCCCGAAGGTCGATCCATATGTTATGCCTTAAAGTTCGATTTCCATGCGACTAATAATGAAGCTGAATAAGAAGCCCTCCTAGCCGGCTTGAAACTTGCTAGAGATTTGAGAATTATCGCAGTGGAAATTTATTATGATTCACAATTGGTTGTGTGTCAAGTACGAGGAGAGTATCAAGCAAGAGATCGAAGGTTGGCTGCTTATTTAGCGCGAGTTAAGGAAGTACTAGACTATTTCGATTACTACGCCATATTCAGTATACCTCGAGAACGCAACCAAAAGGCCGACTCATTGGCAAAGTTAGCCAGCACAGGCGAAGCTCAACAAATGGGACACGTACCCGTAGAAACACTATCTTCCCCAAGTATCGACCAAGCAGAAATACACCGGGTATGCGAATCCATCCCCGAAAGAGATTCATGGATGACTCCACTCAGAAATTACATTGACCACTGAACCATGCCGGAGCACAGGAGTGAAAAAAGACAAGTCCTTCGAAAGGCATCAACGTTTACCATCTAGAATGGACTCATGTACAGAAGGGGATACTCAGTTCCCCTACTCCGATGTATCGCTCACGATGAAATCAAACAAGTGCTACGCGATGTGCATGAGGGAGAATGTGGCGATCACACGGGGGGGCAAACACTTGCCAAGAAAATACTTCGCTACGGATATTACTGGCCTACCGTGAATCGTGATGCATTGGAATATGCGAAGAAATGTGATAGGTGCCAGAAATATGCCCGAATTCCTAGAGCCCCTCCTACTGAGATAACCCAAATGGTCAGCCCATGGCCGTTCGCAATGTTGGGCATCGACATCATCGGTGCTCTACCTCTGGCAAAAGGTGGAGCGAAGTATGCCATCGTCGTAGTTGATTACTTTACAAAGTGGGCTGAAGCCGAAGCTCTCGCTACCATTACGATGAAGAAAGTAATCAACTTTGTGGTTCGTAACATCATCTATCGATTCGGTCTCCCACATACCATAATTACAAACAACGGAACCCAATTCGACAGCGCTGAATTCAAAGATTTCTGCAAACGATTTCACATCCAAAAGAAATTCTCCGCAGTTGCACACTCTCAAGCAAACAGATAGGTCGAAGCAGTTAATAAGGTTATAAAATCAATCTTGAAAAAACGACTGGAAAAGGTCGGGGGCAAATGGGTCGATGAACTTCCTTTGGCTCTATGGGCTTACCGAACAACCCACAAGACCACGACCGACCACACTCCGTTCTCTCTTTCCTACAGTTCAGAGGCCGTTATTCCAGTCGAGCTAGAAGTACCTTCCCATCGTGTGACATACTATGATCCAAAGACGAATGCTATATTACTTGCTGAATCTCTCGATCTACTAGATGAGAAGCATGAGGAAGCTGACTTGAGGGCAGCTGCGCATCGAAGTCGAGTCACCCGATTGTACAATGCCAAGGTTCGTCCACGAACCTTCAAGTTAGGCAATCTCGTCTTAAAAGGAGTCTATCTGGTTCCTTCACATATGAAGCCAACATGGGAAGGACCGTATGTTATTGAACGAAGGCTCGGAGATGGCACATTCAAGTTATCGACCATCGACGGTCTTGCCCTGCCAAGAGCTTGGAACAGCGAGAGTCTTCGCCGCTATTACACCTGACAGGCTATCTTTATCCATTTAGTCTACTTTCTTTTTATGCAATTTGTTTATGCATTTCGAAGTTAGAACTTGTAATAAGGCAACTGACTTTGCCACACTTTCTTATTTCAGCAATAAAATGCAACCTCTTCGAGCCAGAGCTATGATTTACTTGAAATACTTCATATGACCATCACTATGCACGGAGAGCTAAGTCTCATCATACGGTGGGATTTATTCAAATAGAGAGTGGCTACGGTGCAACCAATCACTCCCTAAGTGAAACCCGAGCTCGGGGGCAAGCCATCACATCAAAGTCAAAAAAGGGATTGGTACACGATAATCCTTCCTCAACTCCGAACTCCCAGAGCGCGAGTCGGAGTATGAACATCCAACTCCATATTCCCGGAGTGCGAAGTGGAGTATAAACATCCAACTCTGAATTCCCAAAGCACGAACCAGAGTATAAACATTCGACTCCATATTCCCGGAGTGCGAAGTGGAGTATAAACATCCAACTACGAATTCCCAAAGCGCGAACCGCAGTATAAACATTCGACTCCATATTCCCGGAGTGCGAAGTAGAGTATAAACATCCAACTCTGAATTCCCAAAGCGCGAGCCGGAGTATAAACATTCAACTCCATATTCCCGGAGTGCGAAGTGGAGTATAAACATCCAACTTCGAATTCCCAAAGCGTGAACCGGAGTATAAACATTCAACTCCATATTCCCGGAGTGCGAAGTGGAGTATAAACATCCAACTCCGAACTCCCAGAGCGCGAGTCGGAGTATAAACATCAGTCCCGAATTTCCCAAGAGCAAGCCGAAGCATATATGTCAACTCCGGACTCCTAGAATGCAGAACGGAGCCTGAACACCAACTTCAAAGTTCCCACAGCATGGATCGAAGTATGAGTGTCAACTCCAAAACTCCCGGAGCACGAGTCGGAGTACAAAAACCAATCCCAAGTCCCCAGATGGCGGGCATGCGATCGAAACTCAAGTCGGCATAACCATTCGCCAGTAAACAAATGAGGATCCCGGAATGCGGAAATGATTATCGGCAAATCAAACAAATATAGATGCATTACTCAATCTCCACTTGACTCAGACGTCCATTCGGTGGCACAAGGCTCGGCATGGTATAAATAAGAAGCGATCGCCGATTGACAGTCTACTGCTCATCCCCAAGACTGGGGGGCAGAACTCAAGCATCAACCATTGATTGAAGCGATGCGACGTCAGAATTCAACTCGCTTCTCAGTCACAAGCCATGACCACAATACCCGAACTTGGCAAGCAGGAACAAACTTCATTCGGAAACTGAAACTTCACAAGTGTAGTCCAAACACTAAAACACTTAGTCAAATACACATTGACAAAAAAGGAAGTCAAAAAGAAAAAAAATTTCATTTTCATTTGATTATAGAAGACGTTCGTGTACAAGTTTCCAAAAAATTTATAATAGCAGGGGCCGAACCCGCATCTATACACGGCTAACAAAATGCAAAAAGAAATCAAAATACGTCAGGCAATCGTGCTTAGTCTCTCTTCTTCCTTGGCTTCCTCTTCAGTGTGGACCCGCTTGAGCTGTCGCCAATCTTCCTCTTCAAGCCTGCACCTTTCGGCGGTTGGTCTTCCAGCAATGGCATTATGTCGATGTCTTCCTCCGAACTCGTGTAAATGAGGACGCTTCCTACGGGCAGAGTCGGAGGGACGGGATCAATTACAGACGATGGAATGGGCAGGCTGGTGAGGAAGACAGAACCACCAGGAGACATCATTCCAAGCGGGGCAGGTCCCGATGCTGCCATCACACTTCCAAAGCTGCCGTCATAACCAGTTGCTGCCAGTTCAGCGTCGATCTGGGCAAACATCTCCTCTTCGGTAACAGCTCGAGCCCCACTGGGGGCATCAGCAATCGGCATTGAAGAGCTTGCGGCAGGATTAGTTCCACTCACGACAGATGGAAAATCAGCATGGGGATCGCCATGACAACGAAAGAGTTCATCCATCAAGTGCTCGTCAAACGCCATTGTATTCCCCTGCATATCACAAATCGGGGCAGCTGTGCTCACAGCGGTTGCTTCGGTCGCGATAGCCTCCTACGTCTGATATATTCCTTGAGTAGCAGGAGGCATGTGCGGCGCAACGCCAATCACTGGACAAGGAATTAAAAAATTGTTAGAACTTGAACTCGATCGAAGACTTTGACTCATGAAAGACATATAAAATGTTCGGAGTACCTTCCTCAGTTTGGCTTGTAAGCGACGGGGCGGCTTCAGTCGCTGGCGCTGCAGTCGGAGACATCCACGGCTGATCCGGATTATACGCAGGAACAGCTTGAGGGTCAGCCGTAGGCAAAGGTTCAGGCTGGGTTGACATCGGAATGTCAAGACTTGCATCATGATGTCCAACCTCGGAGCCTTCTCCTACTTCCAGGTGATGAGGACCGAGCCTCTCCTTCTCATAAGAGATCATTGAATCATGGAGAATCTTCTTCTCATCATCAGTTAACAGGCAATTCTCAAGCTCGAATTCATCCACAGATTCACCCGGGTGCGCCTCTTTCTCCTCCTCGACCAATCGGCCCCAAGCACTGCGGAGATGCATCGAATAGTCATTGAGCCAGGCTAAGCCCCTATGCCTCGGCACATTAGCATTGTAGACAACAAGGAGGTCCTCGATGTCGGCCTCTAGCCTGGACTCGGCCAATTTCACCCTTTCCTCGACCCCAGTCTCCGCTTTCTGGATTTGGCCACCGCCGCATCCCATTCTCCCCTGAGCAGAACAGCCTGATTGCACGCCTCTTGGGCTCCGTTGTTCGCATCGTCTTTTTCTTTAACCAAGCTGGTGAATTTGGCTTTTAGTTCGTTGAGCTCCTTGACCGCCGCATCCCGCTCGGCGATAACTTTGGTATTCCGGTGTCCCATCTCCTCCACCAGGGCAATGTGTGTCTGCCCCAACCTCTCCATCTCCGCTTTCGCTTCATCAGCCTTCTTAATGGCCTCAATCTCAGATTTCCAAGAAGACTCGGACTCGGCAGAGAGGACCTGAATAATACGATCCCTTTTTGTAAGCTCGGTCTCCATCTTCTTGATCTCTTTAGCCCGCTCGAAGGCCACTTTGGAAGCTTTTTCAGTAGCCTTCGCCCACTCTCGATATTGGGTATAGATGTCATGGACAAAGTCATGCATCGTGCCTTCTACCGAGGATGGAATTCTCTTCAAGTGGGGAGGGAAAACATAACCGTCCAAGCAAATATTCGGGAAATCCTTCTTCATTTGAGCCAACTTAAGGGCCCCTTCTCCAGTAGGGTCAGCAGGGACTTGCTTTGTAACCACAGAAGATGTAGTCTCGACTCTCTGAAGATGAGTCTTAGATCTTGAAGTATGAGAGGAAGGCCTGTGACGAGGAGGCTCATGCGGCTGTGGAACATGAGCAGGAGGTGGAGACGGAAGCCTGGGAGGATGAGAGCGTGATCTAGACCGGTGCATGTATTCTCTATCCCTATCATGCCTGTACCTATCCTGACTAGAATACTCATGATCGCGATCTCTATCAGAATCCCTCCTGCGATAATCGTGGTAACCAAAAGCCTTTCGGGCTGAGCGAAGACTGTTCAGCATTGATCCTCTTCCGGACATAGTGCCTGAAAATGAGAGGCAAAGAAAGAGTTAGTAACTTCCCAAGTCGGACGAAGTACAATTGTGAATCATGTAGTGTAGTGAAGTGTATGCATGTGCGATCCCCCGACCAACCGGAAATGTCGGCCGCACCCATAGCAAGCGACCCGCTCGGTTCAAAAGCACTATCAAGCCCTTCCATCCCGGCATCGTGAGGAGACGACACAAAATCCAGGATCGGAATATCGTCAAGCTCGGCAAAAGGACTCTCCACTTGCGGGGGAGGAGCCTCTGAAATTCTAATCCCTGGGAAGGTAAAGACACGACCACAGATTTAAATCTCTTGGATTTGGGTGTTTGTGAGCAGCGGCCTTGCCTTTTCTTTTTCCTCCGGAATCCTGAACATCGGAAGGAGGCACGGCCTGGAGCTCAGTATCGGTGTGAGTTCTTTCTGGATCAACTTCTTCGGTGATCATAACTGTGGGCGCTTTGCGTTTCACACGTTTCTTCAGGGCCACTCTATGTGTCACATCCAGGTGTATGCTCTATCTTCGTTCTATTAGCCCGACTGCCCTCAAATTCCTGTTGGTCAGGACTATGTCTATGTGCCTCTCTTCACCCGGAAACGCTTGAAGAATTCGAACAAGCTCTCTGAAGTATGCGCCATCATGGCAAGAGATTGCAGCTATAAGAAAAGAAAAGTATGTCAGTTTTTGGAAGTCGATCACTAACATCTCAGTAGTTCAAGAGAGGATGGCGACACTTACGTCTATCTAACCAACGCCTAGCAAACCCAGGAGGACACCGAACGTAGAACCATTCGGACTTGTAATAACTTAGCCTCCCCCAGGAACCCAGCAAAATATGATAGCTTCTGACTGCCTCCAGGAAGGTGAAGGAAGGGCTATCTCTGTGGCTCTTAACATTGAATAAATATCTAATCTTGATCGGCTTCGGCGGTCGAAAGAGGATCTCCATAAACAGGATGAAGGTGCTGTTTAGCAAGGCATACCCGTTAGGATGTAGCTGAGATGGGGCTATACCAAGAAACGATAATGTCTCCCTTATATAGTCATTAAAGGGAGGGAGCGTCCCCGCCGTGCAGGCATGACGGTTAAAAACAATAAACCCCTCTGGGGGATTGTGTGGCCTGTCGGTTGGTTTGGCAAGTATCACGTCGTCAAGAGACAAACCATGCCTTAAGCAGATCCGGCCTAGCATGTCTTCAGAAATACCCGACGGCACGAAGTCTGATGGGTTAAGGATGAACCGAGCCCCTCGACGTTCATCCGGCGCTATTTCAATAACTCCGGCTTCTATAACCGGTATCTCTATGGTTGGAGGAATAGAACTTGGATTTTCCGGCTGATGGGAACTTGAAGGATCAATAACCAGCTAGCTTATAAAAAATCATTGTTAAACTGACAAATAACACTCGTACATCCCCCAGTGTAAAGTGTGTGAGCGTGCTATGCAGTGCGGTACTGTATATTATTTGGAAAGACCAACCGGATTAAGGGAAACGTGTAAACGACGAGACTTCGGAATTCAGTCGAAAGGACCGTCATTGCTGACCGTCACAACCATACCATCCGATTGATTAATCATCATTTCAAGTTAAAGTTTGGTGTCAATGTGATATCCTAGTTCCATCGACGAGCTTCGATAGGCAATCAGATATGCGGTGAAGCGGTTAAGTCCAGTAATACAATTTTTAAGCTCGTCGGAGTCAACTGTTCTAATGAGTAGGGAGTTTTAAATTTTTGTGATGTTCAAATCGTGTCGCTTACGGAAGCCATGTTCACATCAATAAACTAAGGACGTGTCCATATGAGCCAGACTCGTTCGACTCGCTCCTGGGACCATCGAGTTTGAATCGGTGCCAAGACACGCAGTTCGACTCGCTCCTGAGATCATCGAGTTCGAATCGGTGCCAAGACACACATTTCGACTCGCTCCCAAGACTGCACAGTCCGATTCGCTCCCTTCGACTCGGTCCCAAGATCACGAGTTCGACTCGCTCCTAGGCTCTCCACTACAACTCGATCCAGAAGCCATCCACTTTGACTCGCTCCGAAGCTACCCACTTCGGTTCGGTCGACGGCCATCGATTCAATTTGATCAAGCATAGCCCTTTCGCATCGATCCATAGATTCAGGGCGTTCGACTCGATGCAAAGCCCCACCATCGATCAACGCGAAAACCTCTGCCTCATCCTCTCGAAACTTCCCACTCCAGATCGATTCGAAGCCAAGGTCCTGAGACTTTCGATCAATCACAACTCAGGCTGATTTAGTGTTTGAAAACCAAGTCTCATCGTTCACGCGTTGGATTCGTTTAATAAATTACCTAGATCTGTCAGATTAGTTCGATTAAGTGATGGTGGGAGTTGATTTGAAGTCAAGGATTTTCTTTCTTTTCTCTTGTGAAATGCTTTGGAACGATACGAAGGCAAGGCAGATAAAGGTGAAAGGTAAAAAGTGAAAAAACGGCTAAGTGCCAGATATTTATATGGAGTGAAAAGCAAGGGGAATAAACGATTCAGGTTCCAGTGGAGTCGAACATGTGCTTCGACTCCCTCTTCAGTGCATATATACGGAGCTCCCATTCGTATCGCTCCCCTTCGACTCCATCTCCGATGCAACATTACACACCATCACTTCGACTCGCTCCCCTTCGACTCCATCTCCTGTGCGTTTCGACTCCAGCTCCTATGAAGTTCGAATCCAAGACCAAGTCGAATGAAGCAGCTCGATCCAAGACCGAGTCGAACATCCTGTTCGAATCCATAGAATCATGACTTCCAGAGATCAACTCCATCAACTCGACATGCTTACTTCACATCCACAAATCTAATAAAAATTATCTTCGACGTTTCAATCCTTCACAACGACTCAGGAGGGGATCGTTACGAAGGGACATTCAAAAACAATAAACTGACAACGACTCGAGAACATGCAAACGTCAGTGGGAGTCAGGTTAATGTACATGCATGAATGACAGACTAATATTCAACATTCAAAATTTTTAAGAATTAGAAATTCATCCGGTAACGACTACAATAGCAAACGGATAACCACTGGCATACAGCAATCAGTTGCAACGATACAGCGCACAACGGTCGACAGTCAACAGTTTACATTATCAAGAAGAACGACCAAAGATTACAACTTTCATCGGGAAGACGATAACTACTTAGAATAAAGATTGAAGCACTTCAAAGCACATCATGTTTTCACAAGATGTACTTTGGGGGGCAAATGTTATCCCGCCTTTAGGCAAGGCCGTAACACCAAGGAATTGACTAGTAACCAGTGACGGTCCGTCCTAGAGATTAGTCATACAGGGGCTCACTGCGGATGTCGATGAATTTTGTCCGAGTCCGGATCTAGCCAAAATTGGTAGGACATGGCAAGCTGAGCCATGGGAACCAACGTTCAAAATCTCAAGTTAATCCGAGTTTGTATGCTCAAGTTATGAGGGATGTAAAATTGGAAGAAAATCAGACAGAGTTGACTCGCTCCTTCGACTCCCTCCTTCGACTCGCTCCCGTTCCCTCAGATGTCAACTTTGACTCGTTCCTGTTTGACTCGTTGCCATCTGGAATACCTACTTCGACTCGCTTCGCCCAGTTACCCACTTCGACTCGCTCCCCCAGTGTTAACTTCGACTCGCTCGACCAAAGCCTACTTCGACTCACTCGACCAAAGCTTGCTTCGACTCGCTCAAACCGAGTGCTTACTTCGACTCGATCGAGACAGCATCCATCATAGAGTCCTCTTCGACTCGCTCCACAGGCTTCACAGAACCACTGTTCGACTCTGTCTGATTCGACTCCAGTAGAGCGCCACGTCATCGAGTCGAAACATAAGCGAGTCGAAACAAGGAAGCGAGTCGGAGGAAACAGCCTGCTGAGAACTCCATTTCGTATCGATCATATCTCCCAATCTACAAGTCAAAATGCTATGAAATTTTCACAGAAGACTACGTTGCTAGAGAATGTCCACGCCAAATTTCGACTCCATTGGATGAAATCTTAAGCGAGTCGAAATCTGCTCGTATCGATCATGGATTGGACCGAAACTTCACGGGCTTGGGCATGCGGGCCTGGTCACATGCCAGAGAGGGTCTCCCGAGATCTGAGCGAAATACCAGCTGCCTACACCTATAAATAGACCCCCAAAGCCAACAAAAAAGTGGTTCTTCTTCCTCTTTGAGATCTTCAACGCCCGGACTCTGCCAGATCCAGATCTGAACTCTATCGCTGTTGCTACCAACAAGATTCACTGCTGCAAATAATAGCTAACTCTTGTAATTCATTGCATTCGCTTGTAAACATCAAAGGAAGATCAATAAAACAAACTACTTCATAGTGGACGTAGGCTATACGCCGAACCACTCTAAATCCTTGTGTCTCCTTGCACTTTAATTATTCTTATTTCTGAAATTTGGAGTTTTTGTTACATAATTCCTCTTTTTTCATTTACTTTCTTCACTTTATCTCTTCAAAGACTTCCGAAGAGTGTTGTGCCCAATTTTGGTACAAACATATGACATCCCATTGACATTTAGTGCTTGTTACCCCTTTTAGAAAGCTTCAGCTCAATAAGACCATTAATGGTATTAATTCTCATGAATTTACTTGTAAATCAAAGTAAGCAATATAGTCTGGAGTAGAATTTTTTAAGTGGATGTGAGGATCTTGTTCCTGAACCATGCTTTTTTCCTTTCGGCATTTATTTCCTTTCTAGTTTCAATAGTTTTTCAATCATTAGCTTCCTTTTGAAATTAGCTTTCGAAAGCTTTGGAGTGTTAGCTAGACAAAAAATCTGTCCATCGCTTATTTTACTCGATATTACCAGTGAAGTTCGAATTCGAATTATCCTTTACAAGGAGTTCATTGTTTCTATAAATAATTCTCCAGTATTTCATAACTACTCGAGAATACTTTTAAATATCATTAGTGAACTTAATTCGAATTTTACACTTGCTCACCGTAACATTTACACAAGCAAATTGAGCTATAGTAGACAACACAACATATGCGATAATTTCTATTGTTGATGCATAAGGAATCCATCTCATATGCTCCATATTAAACATTTTAATATGGTGCCTGTGTATATCATTTGGGATAATCCCGCCATCATTTATATTGATTGTAAAAGATATCCTTTTCAAGTCAAATGTTGAGTAAAAAACAATCAAATTAAAATTATTTTAACACAGGTATATCATTAGAAAACATAAGTTTGTTGTTTATCTATAGTTTTAGAAATAATTTTGTACATTCAATATTCTTTCTTTTAAACATACGCTTCTTCTGCATTTTAACTGAAAATAAAACTATTTGATTTCATTATCTAATATTTGATAAATTATGATGCTTGTCGAAAGATACTTTTGTAATAGTTCTTGGATTATATCCAAAACCAATAAATTCAGTATCGCTCCTACTAAGTTCGAGACACTTTGGCTATTATGTGCAAACAATCTATTCTAAATCATTATTTAAAATTTTGTTTTAATATACATGTCCTAAAACTCAAAATCATATTGGCGATAATTTTGCAAGTGAAAGCCGAATTAACTTAAGCATGTTAAATGATGAACAAATTACGTAAATTTCAAAAAAAATGAAACTTACGATGTTATTCTTATCAACGTTACTTACTATATTCCAAATGCATCGGTTTCTTCTTGAAGACAGATTTACGGCTGATAGATCATATCCCTTTGGGTACAGCTATCAAAATGGAATTTTGCTTATGTTCTTGGAATCCATTTTGGATTTGTATATCATGCCATATATCGAATTTTGGCTGATACGAAACTCATAGTTTCTCTTTGATGTAAGAGAGTTATTATTAGACATTCTAATGAGTGGTGTCTATTTTGGCTTAGTTAATTTCAATTCATCTTACATAATCAGTTTTATCTTGGATCGTATCCAAATCCATTTTACTACAATTAATTTCTAAAAGAAATTCCTTCATCATGAATTTGGAGTTTCTTGAAACAACAATTGCTTCTCAATACAATGGAATAGGCAAGTAAAATTATCTAATGAACTACCTTCATATATGTTGTCACATATTTCAAGTATTGAACATTAGGAAAAGAGCATGTCGAGTTTGTAAATAGAAAGGGGATGTCACGCTTAAAAGAGGCAACCGACTTGTGATAAAGGAAAGCGAACCTCTAGTGATGATGCGAAGATATCGGAAGACCAATAACAAAGAAATTCTGGCTTCTAAAGACGTCGAACATCAAATGGACAATGGGTACAAGGGTTATCATGCCTTAACAACCATAGGGGTTGTTGGGCGTATAAAGCAAAAGAGGTATTGAACCTTAATAACCATGAAGGATGCTGATTGAGGTCGAACATTAACAGTAAGCTAGGGTATCGAGCATGTAACATGTTGAAGATGCCAAACTAATAAGAGCTTGTGGATGTCAAACTTCAATAATGTAGGAGCCATCAAACTTCTACTATCAAAGTTACAAAGATCAAGGAAAGGGTGTTGAGCTTCTAAAACATGAAGTGTCGTGGAATATGAAGGTACCACATTTAGTAGCATTCACATGGTAACAAGCTTCATCAAGACTGAGAGGGTGTCGAGTTTCACCAATGCTAGGAAGATGTTGAGCTTCGTCAATGTTAAAAAGATGTCAAGTCTTTTGACAGTGTTGAGTCTTTACAACTATAGCTGTTTTAAAGCTTAAAAAGTGACAATGGTGTTTCAAACTTCTACAAGCATCAAGGAATGAGAATGTCAATAATGCAAAGGGAATTATGTTGCCGAACTTATCGAGCAACAAGGGATGTCGAATATCAACAAATTTTAGGAAATGTCGAATGAATGGTTGGTTGAACATGTAGCAGCCATGCCACCTACCTCTATAAATAGACCCTATTGGCCATTCAATAGGGGAGAATTTCTCTTTCCTCATTTCTTACATTTTCAAAGTTGTAACCCTAAATTGAATTAGGGAATTTACAGCCATTTGTACATTTTTGGCTTTTTGCATATAAGTACTAGAATAATGAACTTTGCATACATACTTCAATTGAATAAAGATATTTGATCGATTATTGAACTTATGGTATACATATGACTTCTCATACTTGACTCAGACTATGGAAATGCATATTTCATTCTTTTGGACTTGGACATGCATACTTCTCTCAAGCTTTACATAAGGCTACTTAAGCTCTTATTTGAACTTGGCTTGCCTTCTCTTGTATATTTGGGTTAACAATGAAATTTGTTAAATTTTAATGCTAGAAAGAGGGCTTGAACCACTGATTCCTTGCATATCCCTTTAAGGAAATTCCCCTAAGCCATCATATCAAGGATTTATAGGACTTTCCCAACCTGCATTTTCCTTAAATAACTTTCCAGATCTTGCATAACCCATTTTGAATAACATAATGACCAATTTGGGAAAAGGGTCCTTTGAGCCTTATTTGGCCACTAGTTTATCAAGTCACTCATAGTTTGTGATTTCATGAGGAACAAGTGTTGAAGTTGTTAGAACTAATAATTATGGAAAAAAAGAGTCAAGTAACTCCCTACAATCCAAATAAGTGAAGCATGAATCCATTCCGTGTAAGCTCTACCCCAATCCATAGCTATTACCCTGGTCTGGGGGAAAAGAATACAAAAATGAATGGCTTGTTCTTAATAATAAGAAAGGCCATACAACTCCAATCTAAGAGAACTATTTTAGAAAGAGAAATAACAAAAGACTTCAACAAGTTTGCCCAAATGTGTGAAGGAATAGTTGATCGCTCTTCTACGCCAGTTGAAACTTGAGATTCGTTAAAGAGAAAGTTCACGAACAGTGCGAATGTGCCAATCCAATGTTACAGAAAAGTCAAATGGGAGCTAAAAGCGCAATACTATAGAAGTTCCCAACCCTCTAAGACTCGTTCCCTTACCACCTCTTACGAGAATATTATTCTTCCCTTAGTAAGGAGATTGAACTATTGGCATTCCAAGAAAAAGCAACCGAGAAATAAAGGAATCTTGGAGGCACTTATTTCCTATACCATCACACAAATGGGCATAATACTGATCAATGGCTAGCCTTAAAGGGAATTATCAAGAATTTCTTGGGAAAAAGAGAACTTCAAGAATTTTTTAAACAAGATTTGAGCAAAAAGCAAATGTGTCTACGAAGATCAAGTGGTCAATAAAGAGGAATGCTTTGTAAAACGGATTTATAAAATAAATAAATAAGCCTTTGATCCCACCAAGATAGCCTAGTCAAAGCACCTCCTAGAAAGAGGTTAGAGTAAGCCTCTGGTCTAGTCTATAAGGCATGGCTAGAGCACTGCAAGCCTTTTGTCCCACCTATATGGCTTGGCCGAAGTGCCTCCTAGAGGGAGGATGGAGTAAACCTTTGGTCACGCCTAAGATGGCTTGACAAAGCACCGACCAGCCTTTGGTTTCGCCTATAAGGCCTGACCGTATTGCCTCCTAAAGGGATGACGGGTACGATTTTGGTCCTACCTAAGATGGCTAACAAAATGCACTGACCAGCCTGAATCATTATCTATTTGGTAATAAAGGGCTCGATCCTAAATCATCACCCAAAAAGCGATGGGGGAAAAATGTATCTAAGCCTATATCATCACCTAAGGAGTGATAAGGGGCAAAATAAAATCAATCAAGCAAGTTTAAATCTACCCTAAAGATGAGTCAAAGCAATCTTCTAGAGGAAGAATAATCAAACACATTTAGTTCTTCCCCAAGGCAAAGTTAAAGTAACCTTCAAAGGAAGGATGAAAAATTATTTATTACCTAGAATCGAGGAATTTTTATGCCAAATGTGGACATATAAGAAATTTTGAGTTATTACTTAGGCTTGAGTCTTCATTCTTCAAAATTGAATTGGCTCTCAATCCTTAATTTCTGAATTGGAATTTGAATCATAAAATAACCGGAATCTCCATTAATAGTCCGATTTTTGATCATCTTACCAGATGGAATTCTTGTCATATTATCAGATGGATTTCTGATCTTCTTACCAGACGAACTTCTAGTCCTATTATCAAATGATTTTCTGGTGGAATTCTGGTCTTATTGTCAGATGGATTTTTGGTCTTCTTACAAAATTAAATCCGTGGTCTTCTTGCTAGCTGAATTTCTGGTGTTTTATCAAAACTAACTAGTGGCTGTCTATGATTATGAGACAAAGAAAAGTCATCATATAGACATTTACTCTAAGAAACCAGCCAGTATAATGATATTTAAAGCAACCATGATTTTCCTATAACAGAGAGATGAAAAGGCCAATGGATCTGACTTATTTTTGCTTATAGAAAATTAATTGCAAAACCTAGCTTTCAATTCAAAGATTAACAAGTCAAATTTTTGATAAATATTCTTCAGTATTTGCAGAAAAAAATAATAAATTTAAGAAAGAAATAATTTCTTAAAGTTATGAAAGCCATAATTGTTTAGTGCAATTTTTTCCAGAAGGAAAACTGAGAACCGGAAAGGTCGGTCTAAAACATTCCACGAGGGAATAAAGACCAAGGAAATGTATGCTTAATCAAAGACTACATATTATATAAATCAGACTAAAGCACTGAAGTAAGTTGCAAATCTCAAACAATTAAACGAGTTCAAATACAAGATAGAAATAAAAGAGAAAATACAAAGTCCACTCAAGGTATCAATTGTTCAGGTACAATTTATTTATCATTTTACATTTTACACATCACCTACAAAAGTTACAGATAACAAGAAAGATTAATCAGTAAGAGAATCCAGTCAAGAGTTTTCTAGCAATGTCACTTTGGTTATTCTCCATTACGAATTAAGGTCATACACCTTTTCCTTCAAGTCTTCGACAGCCGGGGAAGGTTTGGTGATGTGACAAATTGTGACATCCAAATACTCCTTGAGTTTCTTCTTCTTCTTTCGGATAATATATGTATCCTCAATAGAGCTGATTTGAACCTTTGATGCATGATCGAGTGTTTTATTGGCAACTTTGGGAGTTTTGGCCTTGCTCTGTAATTCTATAATTTTCTGCTCAAGAGCATATTTTTCACATCCTAACTCCTCAACCTAACTTTGATATTGCTGAGATATTCTATGAATTTTCATCCTACTTTCCTTTTCAAAATTAGATGTGTTCATACCTCACCTTTTGGCACCATCTGGACATTTCTCCACGATCTAAACCCAAAGGTGGGTTTAACAGGGAAGGGAACGCCTCTTTGCCAGCTAGAGACTGGGACCTAGTCATTCTATTAGGATTAGAAGTGGGAAGGCTGGATTTGCCTCCACTTGCAATAAGTTCCATAAATTGATACGACACTTAGCTTTTTAGCAGATCAACTTCATGATTCTCAATTCCTTGATATAAATAAGCAATTTCTACATCTTCTTCAACTCTTTAGTCTAAAGTACCAGATCGGCCAACTACATTTATGCTTTCTTTCAACTCTTGAATATCTTTATCTTCCTATTTAATATTCTCCTCTAAACTTAAGGTTATTTCATTCATGCTACTTAATGTAGAACTCAATCTGTATTATTCGTTATGCCATTTACATGCTTTTGGGTTGTCTGGAAATGGTATAACTGAAGCATCTTAAGAAGAGCGCTTTCTAATATCTAACATCATTCTGGCCTTGAGTCTATCTAATCGAGAAGGAAAGTCAGGATTGTTGGACGTAGGTGTTAGTTGATTTCCTAATAAGAATAAGTAAAAGAAAAATCAATATATGGGAAAAACATATTTTTTGTTAATAGTTATAAGGTTTACAAACATGAATAATTCCAAATTACATTAACAATTCAAGTTTTATACATTCGATTCTTAAGTTTAGGAGCAGCAGTTTGAGCCTTCTTGAGTGAACTCGCGGACATAGGGAAACTAGAATCAAAGGAGATGTCAAACCCGAAGGGAGTAACAACTAAGGGAAAATCATGATAATCTCATCTCTCAGCAGAGATACTAGAATCATCGCATAAAAGTTTAACATAATTTAATCAGATTTCCCTAAGTTAACTATCTTTTTCATCGCCTAAGAAAAAAAAATAAGTGGGGAAGTTTTATGTAAACTTCCTCAAGCCCCCTAAGAAAGCAGTATTTTTCTAGTTGAGAGGTTTTGAGGGTTAATGTTTTCTTCTTAAAATCCTTTTTTGGCTTGACAAGTTTACTTAATAGTTCTTTTGAATGGAAGTGCCCAATGAATCCTTAGGTGCTTTTCAGGAAAAACAAACTGAACTGCAAAGAAATGAGAATTTCAATACTTGTAAGGATTGTTTGGATTATATAATACAACAAAAAGATCACTTGAGTTCATATAATATAGACCCTTTGTTAAATTCGGAGATAAGTTTCTCCTTACTAAACTTAACTATTAAGGAAGAAGAGGGGGCGAGGAGAGTGGAATGGCCTCAATCCGGGGAAAGTTCAAGCACTCCCCGGGATGAGGATCAGACCCATGCTCATTCAAATATTTGTTATGTAAACGCAAGAAACCCCCACTCTCTTTTCCCAGAAAACAAAATTAGTAAGGTGGTTCCTCGAATGAACTTTATAAAGAAATTCTACTAAAGTGTCTCTATTTCAATAAGCATCCAAAATAGTGTGGTTAGGTGCACATTCCCCTTTAGAACTCTTTCCCAATGAAGGTGGGATCTTTTCAAGAGCTGAGCTGCCTATTTTTCTTTGAAATTTTTTAATTGATCACCTTAAATATGAAGACGCCTATATTTTTCAAACAACCTGTTATGATCTTCAATGAACATCTTAATTTCTCTATTCAGTCGCAGCACTTTCTTCTCACTCTTCCCATGCGAAATCTCAAAGTGATATTTTTTTCTTTTCTTTAACTAAAATAATATATTTATTAACTAAAGCTAACAATTACCTATGAGCGTGTAAAGGTAACAAACTATATACGTATATATCATGGAAGTTTGTGAAGTAGAAACCCGGGTTTTTCTCCTTATTCGATTAATTATTAGTTATTAGAGCATCCTTTGCTGGGTGTCTTCATGAGAAGCATCACGAGGTCTAGGAAGATTGAGGAGATCTATATAGGCATGTGTCATGACCATCGGATCTGGTACCAGCATTTTATGGTCCTTCTGAATCCTTTTGCCATCACCCATGTCTTCATCGTCATTGTCGTTATTGTCATCATCACCATTCTCATCCTCCTCCTCAACCTCCCTTTCATCATTATGTTCATCTTAGACAAGCAGAGGGACAACAAAGGATAATAGCTTTTGATAATTAATAGGATTACCTTCTAGGAATTCATCTTGAACTGACCTAGGAACCGTTCCAACTTTAGGACCAAACTTCCTTTTAAATTTATCATTTAAATCTAGGAACTGTTAACAAGAAAACTTGTCAACACCCCAAATTTTTTTAGGATGAGGTTAGTCCTTTTTTATCTCTTTTGGTTAACTGAGAGAAGGTAAGATGTGGATGATCCTTTCAGTTCACCCTTCTGAATAGGTTCTTGTTACGATACCTTTCCCTTATTAACCTTTCGACCTAGTTGAAACGCTCAAATTCCTTTCTTTTCGATCTTTCAAACAGGATAGAGTTGCTTTATTACCCCTTCAAAATAGTCCTTTCAAGGCAGTTGTGGAAGCCTAATGGATGGCTATAAGATTCAAAGTTATGGTCAGTTTCGGATGGTTTTGACATTGTCGAAAGATGGAATTTTAAGTGTCTTACGTTTGGATTGGGAATTAAAGGTAAAACTGGTTTGGGCTAAGGTTTAGATCCATTTGAAAGTAGAAGTCCAACGAAAGGTGGCCTAGAGTCAATAACTGAAATTACTTGAAAATGCAGAGGTTTTGACTAAGTTGGAAGAGGCATTTTGATGTGGTTGACACCTGTAAAAAACGATTAGATTTGATAAAAAGCTTTCGAAACAACTAAGTAATCAAAGAATCGGAGATCGTCCCTTTTTCAACTCAAAGAAGCCTTTATTGATCAATTTCTCCTAATTCAATTTACAAATTATGGTTTCAATTTTTTAGAATTAAGAAAATAAAAGCGTAGAATGAATGAGTTCGGATCCCCTAAATCAGACCACTTGGGTCTTATTTATAGATACAGGTTGGCACCTTTCGACCCAGTGCTTTCAACATGGTCGAAAGGTGGCTTCAGATGCCTTCCAACTCCTTTGGCACTTGCGCTCCCCTTTGCAATGCTTTTGAATGGGTTCGAATGCTTACGTCTTCATCGAATGGGGCACTATGCCTTCTCTTCTTTATGTTGCATTGTAAGAGCTTTCGACTCCATCGATGGGTTATTTCTAGGGTCTTCGAAGGTGTTGAACTGGTGATGGTTTTGATGCTGTTTGTATCTTCCAAACATTTTCTTGCGACTTGATGCGGAACCTTCCCTGGATTTCAAAGGCTTTGATTGGGTCGAAAGGCTTGAATTTGCATCCGAAAGGGTTGTTTCGACCAAGATGTGCTTCTGAGTGACTTGAGTGAAGGCGGAACCTTTGGACTCAAAAGGTTTGACGCGTAGATGAAAGGTTGTTATGCATTGTCTTCGAAAGGTTTTGCTTTAACTCCTTCGAAAGGTCTTTATACCGACGGAAGCACCTGCTTCGAAAGGTGTTTATTGAAGCGGGAACGTGCTTTTGACCGTTTCGACCCCTTTGAATGGTTTTGCTACTTCTAGTCCTTGGCTGTTGCATCCCTTTGACTCCTTCGAAAGGTCTTGCTGGTGCTTCTCTATTTTGTTCTTTTTTTCTTTTTATTCAATAAGGTTTCGACATAGTCGACAAGGTATTTGATGGTAACATTTGCGCCCCCCCCCCCCCCCCCCCCCCCCGCGAAGGGATGCCTTTTCAAGTCAATCATCTTGAAACCTTCAATATTTCTCAACTTTCCATATTCCCACGTGAATCTAGGCCGTTCATTTAAATTTGATCGGGTGGTCCTCTTTTTCTGCTGACTTTTCTTATAAGCCACGTTTCATCTTCTTCTCTCTCATTTACCTGCAATTAAAATAAACTTCGAGCAAGAGTAAAAAATTCTCAAACCTCAAATCATTTTTTCCCAATCAAAGAAGAATCCAGCTCTAAAGTAAGTCAAAATTATTTCGCCTTTCAAATCTCTTTCTCTCTTTTTATTTTACGATTGATTTCAACTTCCCAAACTTTTACAATCGGAATTTCGATTTTTTGTTTTGATTTACCTGGAATAGTTTAAGTTTTAAGTTTTAAGTTTTAAGTTTTAATTTACCTAAAAGCATTCTATTGTTTGATTCAATTTCATGGTTTGACTCGATTTTTTATTTAGTTTTCATTTTCAATTTACCCGATCCAAATTCTATTATTATCATTGTTTTTAGGGAAAATTTTCTTTTACCTCAAAGATTTCTAGATTTTCAGTGATTGGTTCTCGTTCGAATTCATTTGTTTAATGGATTCTAAGTTTTTGGGTTGAAATCGGGTTTGGGGAAGAAGAATCTTTAGTTAACTTAGCCCAAAAGTATTGAGATGTATGAACCAAAAATTTAGCGCTATAATTTTACCCTTCTACCCCTTCGAAAGTGATTGAGGCGAAAATTTACTGTTTTGATTTTTTAGCCTCTTCCGATTGGGTCAAAAGGTAATCTATGCCTTATTTTATTAACCTTGTCGAAAGGTTGTTTAGTTCATACGAAACTGACCTCTTCGAAGGCAATTTTATACTTTCGGCTCTAATACCTTTCGAAGATGTTGGTTATTGCATTGTAACTCACATTTTCGAAAGCATAGATTTTGTCCCATGGGTTTCACAACCATTCATATAAACTTGTTTTAAATTTGTTTAAGTTAGAGATGGATATATTTTATAAACTGGGCCGAGGAAAGCATACTTTGTAAAATTCATAAATCAAGCCAAACATTTCAACTGAGTCAAAACCCATTGTATTGATTGAAATTTAGTTGTTAGTACGCTTTCGGAACCATGCATTCCTTTCGATTCCATCGAAACCTTCTGTAACTAATGAGTCAAAACCTCCTATAATCATCTTTCTCCAATATTGTCGAAATGTTTTAAGTCCTTTTATTGTTTAACAATACAAACTTCAACTTAAAACCTTTCGACTTAATTGGTATATATGGTTTCGACAGCATTCATGTTTCCTTGGTAAAAGTAAGATTGTAGGTTTCGACGGTGTCGAAGGGTCTTTCCTTTTGTTTACCGAATATTGGTAGTGTATACTTTGTCCAAATTTTATGTTGGTTTTAACTATTCCTTTCTAATAACAAAGTTCCTATTGAGCTTTCGACATTGTTGAAGAGTGCCAATTGGACATATACTTCAACCCTCCCTTTCGACCATATCGAAAGCTCAATAGATGCTTATATCGGGGCTTTCGACATTGTTGAGAGGTGTTTGTTGAGTGTTAACTTTTATTTTCCTTTAGGCTCTGTCGAAGCTCAATAAATCTCATTTTTACTTTAACATTTTTTCAAGAATTTGAAGTTTCATGTTTTGTTTAATATTCAAATTGTTGTAGTAGGTTTCTACTAATCCTTGAAAGAATGTTAACTTCATAACAAATTGTAATTTATAATTGAAACATTTTCACCTGACAGAATCATGCGTTTTCCAAAGAAAGTTGAAGCTACTTCCAAGCGTTCTTTGGTATCCACTCAAGATAAAGTGGATGCAACCCTCAATGACTTTGGAATCACCGGGGTGGAAGCCATTCCACCTATTGCAAATCACACCATTAGCAGCCCTCATGATGGGTTCTTCGCTTATACTGCTATACACATATGGAACAGAGGATTTCTTCCATTTTCATAATTCTTGTCTGGGTTCCTGGCTTATCTAGGAATTGCTCCGATTCAGCTATCTCCCAACGTCTACACTTATCTTTTATCCCTGTAGTTAATGGCGCTGGAATCTGGCATTCCCTCCCTGAATGCTGAAGTACTGAATTACCTCGTCTGGTTGGTAAAGCTCAGCAACCTTAACAACCAAATCTTCCAGGAGAATCCTCCTAAGAAATTGATATCTGAAGGAGTAAACAAGTTTAGAGACCGGGAGAATCAGTTCTTCTTTGTTAGATGCTTCCCAAACATTAGCGGGACTTTCTCTGTCCCTCGTAAGCTCCGATTTCATTATTTTCCTTCTATCTAGTTACTTTTCTTTGCTGATCTATGCTTTTTGTCAAGTGCTCCTGCTAAAGTACAAAATGAGGAGGATAAGAGAGCAGTGGAGTCCTTAATTGTAGCTTCAAGTAAAATCGGGAATAGATTAACGCTGCTAAGCCCCACAAATTTATGGAAGTACTCCCTTTTGCCAACGTGACAAAGGATTCTCGGCCAACCCCCTTTGATCCAACAAGCGTCCCGAAGAAATGCTTCCTTTCCTTGGGAGATTATACAAATTTCTCCCCAAATTCACCTATCTGTGCTGAGCACTCTTGTAAGTTATAAACACTACACTTGTTATCTATTGTTGTATTTTTTTTCAAATTATTCTACTGACTTATAATCTGATTGAATTCTCTTCAGCTGTTTCTCAGGTTGGAAAACCCATAGGAGATCTGGTTCCTCCCTCTTCAACTTCTCATGTGTCATTCTTTTCTCGGGCCATTGCCAGGTCGAAGATGGCTGCTAAAAGAAAACTAATTAGAACGTCTACGGTGGAACCACCGCCAAAGAGAGTTAAAGTGGTTGAAGTTCTTGATTCTCCAATACTGGAAGTAGAGGAGTCTATTAATATTGGGGAATTTCTAAAGAGTCCAACCATCAAAGCTCCTCACATTTTACCTAAGGAAACTCCTACTATGGTCGATCCTCTTTCTCGCATCGTTGTCTCCAGCTCTCCGAGCGTAATTGAGCAGATGCAAAAGGCCTTAGGACTTCAACCTCTACTTAAGTGTTAAATCTTCCTGGACCATTAGCTTCCAC
Source organism: Allium fistulosum (assembly GCA_030737815.1). Lineage (NCBI taxonomy): Eukaryota > Viridiplantae > Streptophyta > Magnoliopsida > Asparagales > Amaryllidaceae > Allium > Allium fistulosum. The sequence goes on from CM060904.1 coordinate 191,375,298, forward strand.
ACCTCCGAGTGATTTCGAGAAGATGATCCATATTATCGTAAATTCTTTGTCATTCACTTCAATTCAGCCACCATCCTTTGTTTTTAATTTGGAGGGTTACCACCGATCCCTTCTTGAACAACAACTCATGGTATATTTAACGTTAGTTAACATTATTATCTTTGTTTTTCTTTAAGCTTTTAACTTATGTTGTACTTTTCTTTCAGATTTCCAAAAGCCGGTTCTCTCTACACAAAAATGTGTCCAAATCTTCTACCGAAACATCTAAACTTTGAAAGGAAGTTGCTACCTTGAATAACCAAGTTTCCTCCTTGTCTGCGGAGAAGAGCGAGACTACAACTAAATTGGAGTGATTGAGAGCCTCTCTCGCTCAGTCAGAATCTATTATCTCTGAGGAGAGGTGTAACGACCCGCCATTTTGGGCCATTCGCGTCCATTATAAGTGTATAGGTAGACACTCATGCCAGAGTTGAATTTCTCAAAATACCGCGTTGTTAATTTAAATTTGGCAAAACTGAACATATACAGTAAATAAATAATCACAGATCACAGAGTAATAATTTGCAGCAGAAATAAAAGAGATAGTAGTTCATGAAGCTACTATATAAATATATAAAATGCATCAGAGTTTACAACAGAAGAGTAATACGATACATCAGAGTTAAACCAGATACAACAGAAGAGTAACCGATACAAATCAGAATACATCACTGGAATCATCGAATATCTGAAAGCTGGATAGATAGTTGGATCTCCAAGCGAAGCTCCAACTCCAAAGGTGAGTCTCGCAAGCTGAACTACTCAGTCTGACCCGAGCGTAAAGCAAAATACAAAACACTCGAGTCAGGATTAACATTCTTATATTAATAAATCCAACTCAAGTGAAATAGCAATTGAAATACAAGTAACTCAAAGGATGTTTGGAATAACCATCCTTTAAGGATCCGTCAAACTATCTACTATATAGTAGTGTACGATAAGTAGATAATGTCTATCAGTAATATAAAGATATCAAAATAGCGTTAAGTCATGGCCCATTCCACCCTTAACACATTTTTATTCCCACAAGCATATACAAGACCGTAGTTTCCCCAAAACCGGAAGTCACCAGAGGGCAATCCATATACTCAAGGTACAAAACAAATTCGTAGTGGTCGCGCATAAATGGAATACAAGTATGACAAGGCACATGAGGCTATACCCAAGGTAGTGATACTACCGTTCGCCTGATCCGGACTGGTGAGAACGCAACGCCGCAGCGCCCGCAACACCGTGAGACAACACTCCCAAAATCAAGGGTGCACCAATCGACAACAAGTATAAGTAGTTCGAAGAAGTGTGTCCACTTGAGGTATCAATCCTCCATTGGCCCGGCACAGCTCCTGTTTTAGTCATTTCCAATTTGACACAAGTGTCAAGGCTATCCATTATCGTTCACTTCCTTCAATCATCAACGTTCGCCAATCCAACCACTTCATTCTGGATCATCACTCCGCGTATAGTTATTAAAGTGGTTTTCGGTTTAGATAGAGAGTATATCCATAACCGAATTCCGGTCTCTTTAATAACTTCCGTAATTATTACACCGATTGGTCGTTTATATATTTCAAACCAAATCAAATTCAATTCGTAAACCAGCATTTCATTTGTCTTTCTAAACCAATTTCCAATATTTATGTTTCAAAACTTTCAAATTTCCATTTCAAAATCTTATAATTCAATTTCAATCGTTATTTAAAACAATTCAAAATTGATTCAAGTTCGTACCAAAGTTTCATTTCGAAATCATTTAAATCAATTTAGTTTTAACATTCAAATAATTTTTTTCATTCATTTATCGATTTCATTCAATATTCGCTAAGTAAATTTTATCATTCAAAACAATTCTATTAAATTTCCAATTCATTAGATCAATTCTTAAGTTCAACTTCATTAAATCAGAACTTACAATTTTGAATTAAACTAAATTCATCAAATCAATTCTTTCAATTACAAGTCTTACATTAATTCCAAAATATCACATTTTTCATTTCTTGTTAAAGAAATTCAATTTTCACTTATTTATTTACTTAGTTACAATTTCAAAACTCAATTAATAAAGAAACTCAATTTCCATTATTTACGAAGTAAAATTCACTTATTCAAAAGTTCAGTTTCTCTTATTAAAGGATTTCAATTCAATTTAATCATTAAATAATTCAATCTTATTTAATTAGTAGATAATTCAAAACTTAATTATTAGATAATTTCAAACTAAATTATTAAATCATTACAAAGTTAATTCAATCATCTCTCAAATTAAACAGCATTCTTTCGTTAATTCCATTGTAAATCTTTTGTTTCAGATTATTAAGTATTAACATTTCTTCTCATTACAATTCAAATTTCAACTTCATTTCAAAACCATATTATTAATTCAAATAAGATCTTCGTTTTATTTTAAATCAAATTATTGACCAATCGGGTTTTATTTAATTTCCTATCCTAGGTCAAAGTTCAATTTTTGGGTATTTATAATTTCAACCCGATTCCAATTCGATTCAAATCAAAACATAGCAAAGGGAACTTGCAGTGTGATAACAGGGATGGTGTCAAAGTAAATAAACAAGCAATACCACAATCAATAACAATCCAATAATCAATTTAAATAATCCCGAAATAACCGTATTAATTCGCATTGTTATTTGTACGAATTAATATAATTATTTCTAGAATCTACACTATCATTTCATGTAGATTAAAGATTATTACATTACGGTTTTCACTTGTCATTCAATTTCAATTTTTCATACATCATCAATTTAACATCATACATTCAGTGGTTCAAGATGTAATTAAACAAATCCTACGTGTCAGTAAATTTAACAGTTAAGGGGTCGTATTATACAAATGTCAGTTAATCCAATTTAACAATTAATTATCCTATATCAAGTTCAATTTCATACTATTTATCATTTTCACATTAACAATTTAACGTCCAATATAAACATCAACAATCAATCAATTATCAGCCAAACTGTATTATCAACGCATAAATAATTAACAGATAATGGTGTCAGATGTCACAGGTGAACTGATACAGGTAATAGCATATATAACAGTGTAATTAACTAACATCAGTATATTTCAATTGTCGTTTCAATTGAAATCAAATTTAATAAATAAAAGAACGTTAATCGTGAGTGAGTGCTCACCTTTCGAGGCTAGAGTTGAAGCAAAGCACGATGGACACGAGTTCAACGATCAAAGCGAAGCTGGAATTTGAATGACGAAATCAATCAGAACGGGTTCGATGCAGATAGTTGGTGTAGATGAACAATATATAGCTATATATATAAATAAATAAATAAATAAAAATTTTAAATACTAACACATTTTTAAATTATATATATATAACAGCAGTCAGCCCATATATTGTAAACTTTATAAAACAGATATAAGCAATCCTATACACGTTATATATAAAGCTATATATAACAGAACACGTAACACATATATCCCAATATATATACGCACACGCAACCCACACATATATTAAAAATATATACACACGTAACACGTATATACTAACATATATATAACAGGACGGCAAGATCAACACCATGAGTCATAGAACAAAATATACACATAAGCACCACCGTAAATAAAATACAATATATCATGTCTTATAAAAAAAATGGATCTGACACACTCTACCATATCATAAAAATCTATAAGCTGCTAATAATTTACACTTGAACCAGTATTATATTCTTACTAAATCGTTACCAAAACCATTACTTATACGTGGATATATATTAAAACTGTAAGTGGAGTCATAAGCCAAGATCAAAACCCATGTACATATAATACCTTACTTTATCTCAAATATCTATAACATAAACTTTATTTTGTAAACATATTATTTAACTTAGGTATATAACAGGAGAGTGTAAACAAAGAAGCAAAACAACTTGTATAAATAAATTAACACGTTGAATTTGTACAATATATACTAACTCATATTATAAACCTGCTATATATGGCATATGCAGCCAACATTTAATCACCTACATGTTACAAAATATATAATAATACTACTTTAAACATAAATATACAAACAGAACAGCTTTTATAATATATATACAAATCATATTGTAAATAGTTATGTGTATATCCACTTTGTAAAACATATATATCACACAAAATATATGTAAGTTCAAACGCCTCTATATATATAATTAACATGTTGTTACAGTAAACAAAACATATATTTATAAAGTGAAATGTTATAAACTGACATATACCTTTAACATATAATTCATATGTATATATACACCGAGTAGATCTTATATTACATACCCAAATATATATACGGCTGCTCAAGGAAGGCCGGAAAAGAAGCAACAAAGGTGGAGTCTCGGCTCAGGTGGGGGTGAGAAAGAGCCGAGATGCGGAGGATCCTCATGGTGATGGGTTTGCAAGCTTCGGCTAAGCATGGCTCACGGTGGTTGCACTGCTTCAGGAAGGCGGGCTGACTTGAGTGAGAGAGGGAGGTGTTGTTGAGAAGGTCGGCTAGAGGAGTGAAAGCCGAAGGCTTTGGAAGCAAGCGACGGTAGAGAAGGAAAAGGAAGGTGGGCCCGGAGGTTTTGTGGTGATCGGTGGTACGTGGGAAAAAAGTGGTGGCCAGGGAATAGGCGAACGGAGGTGAGGTGATTGGTCTCGTGCTAGAGGCAGAGATCGGAAAAAGGCAGTTGTGGAGGTGGCTGCGTGTGAGGTCAAGGGGGAGGAGGCCGATGGGTTTGAGGAGATGAATAGTTCAAATGCAAGGTGAAACGAAAGCTAATATATACTTTAATTTTTGTAAAAGCAAGAAGTAAATGAAAGAACAGAACATAAGGATTTCAAACGTATAACATGTATGAAGTTTTATATTTCAAAACCTACGGAGATAAAGGCAGCGAACCATCAATGCATCGAAGTTGAGGTGGTGGAGTAGTAATAGCTGATAATAAATGCTAGTGACCGTTTATTTCAGCCTTTGAAATTTGAATGGACACGGAAGCCAAAAGGCATGAAACGGTTACCAATACGGTAGGTGTTACGCAAAGTGCAACGTACACCGGAACTCCGAATTTGACAATCGAATATACCGTTGAGATCGGCACGACGAGACGATCAAAACGGTATATAGAAATCAGTGGTACGATCATCCGATAAAAATCGATATCGGTACCAGAATACTGCTATTTTGCAGAAAATAAGAACGACGGAGCAATAGATGTCCAAATTCCGAAAAACAACAAACTGATAACTTGCTCAGAAGATGGTTTAGAATTTTTCTATGTAAAAATATTTAGGTTTCGGAAACATTTTATTTTCATTGCTTTTTAACTGATTAAATTGAAGTGAATTTACGCGCGAAATAAACTTTCATAATTTCGAACGAAAATTTACCAGTTATTATGTTTAACTAGACGTATTCCAAATATCAAATTTATATTTCAAAATTTTATCGTTTAAAATTTCACAAAATTTCAACTAATTACGTTATTAAAATGGTTGAAATTCACGGGTCGTTACATTCTCCCCCACTCAAAACTTTTCGTCCCCGAAAAGGAACGAGGTAGGAGAATAGAAACAACCAGAAAGTAAAACAGGTTTTGAAATACAAAATAACAATTAATTTAAACCATATAAATTCAAATTTAAATTAATCGATATTCAATAATTGATTTAATCCATTTGATTTCACCAAAATCAATCTCAACTATTTCTAAATTCATTATCCTATTATCCCATTTCTTCAATTTATAATTTCTAAAACCATAAATTTGAATAGTCCTTTATTATAATCATATTTTATTTCAGCAATTTAAATTCTTCTTTATTCCAAATTACTGTTAAATTTTTTCTACTTAATATATCTTATCACATATATTTAACTCATATAAATTAATTTAAACCATAAAAGTTTCGATTTAAATTAATTTATATTCACTAATTGCCTTTAAATTCAAGGTATTTCATAGGTTGACCAAATTTCAATTTATTAATTCTTTCAAAACAAATTTATTAATTCTTCCAAAATAATTTATTTCATTATTAACTAAGTTTTATTTATTATTCTATCTAACTCAATTAACATCTTTATAATCAAATTTAGTGTACAACATTTATTATAAACACTCAAATTTTACTTATAAATTCAATTTATCTTATATATTATCCAATTACATATTCAACTTCTGAATGATTTAGGTAAGTTGTATTAGAATGCAGTTGAACAATATACAAATAAAATTTTCCCAATTCAATTATTCAAGTTTAAATATTTATTCCAAATTTGGTTTTATTTATAATTAAGATCATCTTTTAACAAAATCTAAGAATTAGATTTCCGATTTACTTTAAACAATTTAGAGATATATATAATATATTTATATCAAATCAAATTAAATTTTAAAATAAGATACCCATATATATATAAATCAAATTATACTAAAGAAATTCAAATCAAAATATTTTTCAAAACAAAACCGTAGCAAGTCTACAGAATAGTATCTCCACTTCGAAACTCGAAAATGAATGTCGATGATGCGGCCGCCATCACCGAAATTATTTTCCAGCGACAAAGAGAAGAGTACTGATTTTACATTTTAAAATTCTTTGGAAACGATTTCTATTCGAAAATACTTTCAATAATATATACTTTAAAAATTTTAAAAAACCAAAGTTCGAAATCACCGGAAACTAAATTCTCAAATTTCTGAATTAAATTCATTTCAAATTCCAAATTAATTTATAAACCGTATTTATAAATTTATTTAGAACAATAAATGATAATCAAATATTATCATTTCAAACAACAATTTAATTAACTTATTAAATTCCAGAAAGTTTAACTTATATTTTTACAATATAATCAACAAATTTATTTCATTTTCCAAATTTAAAAATAATATTGTGTCAGTTTGCTCTGTTCAAGTGTTTTGGAAATCCTATCGATAGCGTTGATCAGACGTATCGATCGGAAACCCAAATCAACATCAACAACTCAAGCAACACAATATATAAAACATTTTTATATAAATTTACAAATACTTCTTTGCTTGACGATACAGGGATGAATTTACAAAATAAGGATAGGGTTTCAAATTTTTGTTGATTAAATCAAAGAGAATTTTGATTCGAAAATAAGTTTGAAACAGAAGACAATATAATTCGATTACCACAATCGGGAGATGGATGAGTTTATTTAATTCACGGGCAACCTTAACCGGGTCGTCCGTAACTTCAAGAATAAGATCGATGCTGAATTCCGAGGTATATCAATACTTGATCTCAAGAGATGGAATTCAGGTATAGCAAGGAATAGATAGCATCGTAAACCGAGGATATAGAAATCTCCGGTAAATCGATGCCTATTATAAAGGAGTTTACTCCTTTATGAATCATTCGAAGATTGGCGGGACCGCCGATCTATTATAGATAACATTCAGAATGGAGTTATGGGGTGCTCCAGAATGGAAAGAAGACGAATAGCGAAGGACACGAATGAATTTCGGAACCGAGTGGAACGTTTCAAAATTCAAAGAAATTGAGTCAAAGGAAGAGATTGAAACTCGAATGAGAGTGATTCTGTAAATACATTTACCCTATATGTTAAGTTTTGCCTAGAGCTACCAAAGCTCTGATACCAACTGTAACGACCCGCCATTTTGGGCCATTCGCGTCCATTATAAGTGTATAGGTAGACACTCATGCCGGAGTTGAATTGCTCAAAATACCGCGTTGTTAATTTAAATTTGGCAAAACTGAACATATACAGTAAATAAATAATCACAGATCACAGAGTAATAATTTGCAGCGGAAATAAAAGAGATAGTAGTTCATGAAGCTACTATATAAATATATAAAATGCATCAGGGTTTACAACAGAAGAGTAATACGATACATCAGAGTTAAACCAGATACAACAGAAGAGAAACCGATACAAATTAGAATACATCACTGGAATCATCGAATATCTGAAAGCTGGATAGATAGCTGGATCTCCAAGCGAAGCTCCAACTCCAAAGGTGAGTCTCGCAAGCTGAACTACTCAGTCTGACCCGAGCGTAAAGCAAAATACAAAACACTCGAGTCAGGATTAACATTCTTATATTAATAAATCCAACTCAAGTGAAATAGCAATTGAAATACAAGTAACTCAAAGGATGTTTGGAATAACCATCCTTTAAGGATCCGTCAAACTATCTACTATATAGTAGTGTACGATAAGTAGATAATGTCTATCAGTAATATAAAGATATCAAAATAGCGTTAAGTCATGGCCCATTCCACCCTTAACACATTTTTATTCCCACAAGCATATACAAGAACGTAGTTTCCCCAAAACCGGAAGTCACCAGAGGGCAATCCATATACTCAAGGTACAAAAAAAATTCGTAGTGGTCGCGCATAAATGGAATACAAGTATGACAAGGCACATGAGGCTATACCCAAGGTAGTGATACTACCGTTCGCCTGATCCGGACTGGTGAGAACGCAACGCCGCAGCGCCCGCAACACCGTGAGACAACACTCCCAAAATCAAGGGTGCACCAATCGACAACAAGTATAAGTAGTTCGAAGAAGTGTGTCCACTTGAGGTATCAATCCTCCATTGGCCCGGCACAGCTCCTGTTTTAGTCATTTCCAATTTGACACAAGTGTCAAGGCTATCCATTATCGTTCACTTCCTTCAATCATCAACGTTCGCCAATCCAACCACTTCATTCTGGATCATCACTCCGCGTATAGTTATTAAAGTGGTTTTCGGTTTAGATAGAGAGTATATCCATAACCGAATTCCGGTCTCTTTAATAACTTCCGTAATTATTACACCGATTGGTCGTTTATATATTTCAAACCAAATCAAATTCAATTCGTAAACCAGCATTTCATTTGTCTTTCTAAACCAATTTCCAATATTTATGTTTCAAAACTTTCAAATTTCCATTTCAAAATCTTATAATTCAATTTCAATCGTTATTTAAAACAATTCAAAATTGATTCAAGTTCGTACCAAAGTTTCATTTCGAAATCATTTAAATCAATTTAGTTTTAACATTCAAATAATTTTTTTCATTCATTTATCGATTTCATTCAATATTCGCTAAGTAAATTTTATCATTCAAAACAATTCTATTAAATTTCCAATTCATTAGATCAATTCTTAAGTTCAACTTCATTAAATCAGAACTTACAATTTTGAATTAAACTAAATTCATCAAATCAATTCTTTCAATTACAAGTCTTACATTAATTCCAAAATATCACATTTTTCATTTCTTGTTAAAGAAATTCAATTTTCACTTATTTATTTACTTAGTTACAATTTCAAAACTCAATTAATAAAGAAACTCAATTTCCATTATTTATGAAGTAAAATTCACTTATTCAAAAGTTCAGTTTCTCTTATTAAAGGATTTCAATTCAATTTAATCATTAAATAATTCAATCTTATTTAATTATTAGATAATTCAAAACTTAATTATTAGATAATTTCAAACTAAATTATTAAATCATTACAAAGTTAATTCAATCATCTCTCAAATTAAACAGCATTCTTTCGTTAATTCCATTGTAAATCTTTTGTTTCAGATTATTAAGTATTAACATTTCTTCTCATTACAATTCAAATTTCAACTTCATTTCAAAACCATATTATTAATTCAAATAAGATCTTCGTTTTATTTTAAATCAAATTATTGACCAATCGGGTTTTATTTAATTTCCAATCCTAGGTCAAAGTTCAATTTTTGGGTATTTATCATTTCAACCCGATTCCAATTCGATTCAAATCAAAACATAGCAAAGGGAACTTGCAGTGTGATAACAGGGATGGTGTCAAAGTAAATAAACAAGCAATACCACAATCAATAACAATCCAATAATCAATTTAAATAATCCCGAAATAACCGTATTAATTCGCATTGTTATTTGTACGAATTAATATAATTATTTCTAGAATCTACACTATCATTTCATGTAGATTAAAGATTATTACATTACGGTTTTCACTTGTCATTCAATTTCAATTTTTCATACATCATCAATTTAACATCATACATTCAGTGGTTCAAGATGTAATTAAACAAATCCTACGAGTCAGTAAATTTAACAGTTAAGGGGTCGTATTATACAAATGTCAGTTAATCCAATTTAACAATTAATTATCCTATATCAAGTTCAATTTCATACTATTTATCATTTTCACATTAACAATTTAACGTCCAATATAAACATCAACAATCAATCAATTATCAGCCAAACTGTATTATCAACGCATAAATAATTAACAGATAATGGTGTCAGATGTCACAGGTGAACTGATACAGGTAATAGCATATATAACAGTGTAATTAACTAACAGCAGTATATTTCAATTGTCGTTTCAATTGAAATCAAATTTAATAAATAAAAGAACGTTAATCGTGAGTGAGTGCTCACCTTTCGAGGCTAGAGTTGAAGCAAAGCACGATGGACACGAGTTCAACGATCAAAGCGAAGCTGGAATTTGAATGACGAAATCAATCAGAACGGGTTCGATGCAGATAGTTGGTGTAGATGAACAATATATAGCTATATATATAAATAAATAAATAAATAAATAAAAATTTTAAATACTAACACATTTTTAAATTATATATATATAACAGCAGTCAGCCCATATATTGTAAACTTTATAAAACAGATATAAGCAATCCTATACACGTTATATATAAAGCTATATATAACAGAACACGTAACACATATATCCCAATATATATACGCACACGCAACCCACACATATATTAAAAATATATACACACGTAACACGTATATACTAACATATATATAACAGGACGGCAAGATCAACACCATGAGTCATAGAACAAAATATACACATAAGCACCACCGTAAATAAAATACAATATATCATGTCTTATAAAAAAAATGGATCTGACACACTCTACCATATCATAAAAATCTATAAGCTGCTAATAATTTACACTTGAACCAGTATTATATTCTTACTAAATCGTTACCAAAACCATTACTTATACGTGGATATATATTAAAACTGTAAGTGGAGTCATAAGCCAAGATCAAAACCCATGTACATATAATACCTTACTTTATCTCAAATATCTATAACATAAACTTTATTTTGTAAACATATTATTTAACTTAGGTATATAACAGGAGAGTGTAAACAAAGAAGCAAAACAACTTGTATAAATAAATTAACACGTTGAATTTGTACAATATATACTAACTCATATTATAAACCTGCTATATATGGCATATGCAGCCAACATTTAATCACCTACATGTTACAAAATATATAATAATACTACTTTAAACATAAATATGCAAACAGAACAGCTTTTATAATATATATACAAATCATATTGTAAATAGTTATGTGTATATCCACTTTGTAAAACATATATATCACACAAAATATATGTAAGTTCAAACGCCTCTATATATATAATTAACATGTTGTTACAGTAAACAAAACATATATTTATAAAGTGAAATGTTATAAACTGACATATACCTTTAACATATAATTCATATGTATATATACACCGAGTAGATCTTATATTACATACCCAAATATATATACGGCTGCTCAAGGAAGGCCGGAAAAGAAGCAACAAAGGTGGAGTCTCGGCTCAGGTGGGGGTGAGAAAGAGCCGAGATGCGGAGGATCCTGATGGTGATGGGTTTGCAAGCTTCGGCTAAGCATGGCTCACGGTGGTTGCACTGCTTCAGGAAGGCGGGCTGACTTGAGTGAGAGAGGGAGGTGTTGTTGAGAAGGTCGGCTAGAGGAGTGAAAGCCGAAGGCTTTGGAAGCAAGCGACGGTAGAGAAGGAAAAGGAAGGTGGGCCCGGAGGTTTTGTGGTGATCGGTGGTACGTGGGAAAAAAGTGGTGGCCAGGGAATAGGCGAACGGAGGTGAGGTGATTGGTCTCGTGCTAGAGGCAGAGATCGGAAAAAGGCAGTTGTGGAGGTGGCTGCGTGTGAGGTCAAGGGGGAGGAGGCCGATGGGTTTGAGGAGATGAATAGTTCAAATGCAAGGTGAAACGAAAGCTAATATATACTTTAATTTTTGTAAAAGCAAGAAGTAAATGAAAGAACAGAACATAAGGATTTCAAACGTATAACATGTATGAAGTTTTATATTTCAAAACCTACGGAGATAAAGGCAGCGAACCATCAATGCATCGAAGTTGAGGTGGTGGAGTAGTAATAGCTGATAATAAATGCTAGTGACCGTTTATTTCAGCCTTTGAAATTTGAATGGACACGGAAGCCAAAAGGCATGAAACGGTTACCGATACGGTAGGTGTTACGCAAAGTGCAACGTACACCGGAACTCCGAATTTGACAATCGAATATACCGTTGAGATCGGCACGACGAGACGATCAAAACGGTATATAGAAATCAGTGGTACGATCATCCGATAAAAATCGATATCGGTACCAGAATACTGCTATTTTGCAGAAAATAAGAACGACGGAGCAATAGATGTCCAAATTCCGAAAAACAACAAACTGATAACTTGCTCAGAAGATGGTTTAGAATTTTTCTATGTAAAAATATTTAGGTTTCGGAAACATTTTATTTTCATTGCTTTTTAACTGATTAAATTGAAGTGAATTTACGCGCGAAATAAACTTTCATAATTTCGGACGAAAATTTACCAGTTACTATGTTTAACTAGACGTATTCCAAATATCAAATTTATATTTCAAAATTTTATCGTTTAAAATTTCACAAAATTTCAACTAATTACGTTATTAAAATGGTTGAAATTCACGGGTCGTTACAAGAGGAAGGCTCGCCAACTTTTACCCGACCTGAACTTGGCTTTGTTAATGACTCTGAAAGAGTCTAAAGAGGAAAAAGGACAGATGGCAGCTAAACAATCCTTGTTAAAGGAAAAGCTAAAAAAGAACAAGGCCTCCCTAAAACTGGCTATCGACATTATTTCTGATGCGAAGCAGTGAATGTCGCAATTCCTTGACTCGTCTCTTGAAGACATTATTATGAATTCCTTTGAAGATACATTAATGCTCGCCTACGCTGATAATGTCGATAAAAGCCTAGATTTGAGCTTCCCCTCGCTCTACCCTGCTCTTGTTGATAGGGTCATGGATAGAATAAAAAAGATGGAGCAGTGGATTGAAGTTGCTAAGTGGGAGGAAATCGACGCTTCCAAACTTCTTTCCTTTGAAGTTCCTTCCTTCGAAGTCGAACCTGACTTCGAAGAAGAAGATGATAAAGATGAGGCCGTTGAAGAGGAGGGTGGAGATAATGATGATGATAATGACAATGATAAGGATGATGACGGGGATGATAACATCAACGGCGGACAAGGATCAGGTGGCAACGGGGGTGGCCATACTGAAGCTTCTGAGAAAGACGGGGATGATAATACAAAGTCCTCTGAAAAGATTCGTCCCCTCATGAAGCGATTCTTCCTAAATCTCCTGCACCTTCTGACTCTCAAGAGGAGCCCGCTTCTATTGATGTTGAAGTGCCAAAAGAAAAGGAGCAGGCTTCTCAAGCATCAATCCCGGTATCTCAAGTATGGGATTCTCTATTTAAATATCTTTCGCTTTGAATATAATAATAGTGTAAATATTTTATCTAGATAAGGAAGAAGTCTGTCCACCTCTATAAAACCAAGCTTGAAAGAAAACAAGCGGAGATAAATAGTTTATATAGGGAATTAGACAGACAATTGAAGGAGCAAAACATTCTTTCTGGTAAATATCATAGACTCAATAGAAGTGAAACAGTGTTAGCTTCTTTCAAACATCAGGAAGCTGCCCCATGGTTGTGGAGAGCGTGCCATCGATATGGCGCTCTTTTGAAGGAAAACTGGGAATTGATTACCCTCTTTCGGATGTTGATCAAGGAGAGAGAAATTTTAGATAATTTCTTATACAAGGCCAATTGTAGACACCCGACCATTGACTTCTCATATTTAGGTGATTTTAGTAGGAGGTTTACTTCGGCGTTTACACAAAAAATACTTGGATGAATTCGGATCTGACCCGCATCCCGGAGTATTGGAACTTGCCTTGAGTCAGACCAACTCCCTAAGACCTTCCTCCTGAAAAACTCAAGTTTTATAAGGACAAATGTGTTTTAGAATTATTTACTAAGTCAATTTTGTATGAACCGGATGAATGATTGTGAATATGTAATAACATTGATTTGTATGTATTTGTTTTAGTCTTCTTTTTTATACTTAGCTGTATTTTATTATGTTATCACAGAGAGAATGTTCCTCAACAATCTTGTCTCTAGAGATTACCTAAGTCAATTTGTTAAATAGAGAATATTTTATCTTGAAAAGGCATCAATTTTAAAATCTTCAAAATTGGAAAGATATTTTTTTCTTAGAGATTTACAAAAACTTTACATGGAACATCCTAATCTCTGTTTCGATTTCCTTGGTGATGAGAATGAAAAGCTATTTAAGGAGATCCAGACATTCCATACTAAACTAATTTGCGGTCGTGATAGCCCTCGAGCCGGGGAATGGGATTATAGCAAATATCCCCCTATGATTACTCCGGAAGGAATTACCATTCCTTTTGACTGTACAGTTATTCTTTCAGCTAATTCATTGAATAATGTTAGAGATGCTGTTTCTCGTCTTTATATATAAAACAAATGTCTACTGTATCTTATTGTTTCATTGTTACTTGAGTTGTAACCTTTTATTATAGTAATAAAGAGATCGTTTATTCTGGTTTTGACTTCATTCTTTCTTCTTTTGTATTTAAATAGGAATTAAAGTTATCTACAACACCTCACTCATTAGATTCAACATCTCGATTTATCCATCTTAAGGATAAGCTGCCAGCGGATCTTGAAAAGAGCAGATTTCTTGAAGATACTTTACTTGTTCGTTTTCATGCCAATATCGAAGCGTTAAGATGGCACAAAATATTTTAACTTCAGAAAACAATTGTCAAAATGCTTAAGGGAAAAATTGCCAGTTTAGAAGCAGATGTTAATAGTAAGAATGATACGATTTCCGCTCTGAAGCATCAAGATAAATCGAATCCTTCAATTGACTTCGATCACAAAATGTCAGAACTTTTCCTATAGATAAGCGATTTGGAGATGAAATTGAAGGATAGTCAAGCTCGGTGCGAGTCGTTGGAATTTATTATGGGGGGTAATATCTCGAGTATTGATTTACCACTCTCCCTGACAACTTCATCTGTTGCTAAAACTACAAGATCTACTTCCCTTGCTGCTCAGATATTTCCCACTATGACTAATCCTCCCCCTGGCATAGACGAGAAGGTAGTGGGCGAGTGGTGCATGAAATTTAAATTCGAAATGATGAAATATTTTGACAGACAATGGATGGTTAAATACTCACGCAAAAACGAATACGCTGCTAGAATTAAAAAACTCGAACGCGATAATTAACTTCTTTTGAAGCACGTCGTTGGATTGGAAAGGAAAAATAAGACCCTTTGAGGCACAAATATAGCTTTCAATCGCACTTTGAAAACTAATATCAATGCGATTGATGATGCGGACGGGATAAGGAAGAAAGAGAAGAAACTCAAAGAAGTTCTTTGTATCACTATCTATCACATCATAGATCCTTTAATCACTGAGAACTGGATCGAGGCTGCCCAAGATTTATGAAAGATTCATTTTTATGAAATGTATATATTTTCTCTATACACTTGTAAATAATTTCATAAGTTATATAAATCATGTAAATTTTGTATATATCACTAGGTTTGTGATCCTTTCCTGTAATGTTATCTCTGAAACATTTGTTTGATAGGTCATACCATAATTTATGTATTTACTAAATCTTTCATTCTTCTTTACTATTCTGATTTCTCCAAAAAGGATGAAGCAAACAATATTTCCTATTGTTAGCTTGAAAATTTATATAAAAGTCTATCTATATCATTTGCATAGATTAACAAATCATTATGTCAATTGTACGGTAATATACGAATAGAAATTGTATATGATTAAATATCTTGAAACTTATCTTTGATCATCATGAGAAATAATTAAGAATTTAACTTTAACCATATTGCTGGAATATCTTAAGTCTGTTGGTGGAATATTTCATCCTCAACCAGGGATATAAATGCATTGGAAAATCATCCTCTGAAGATTACCAATAAAGGGTTAATAATGATTAAATAAAGGAAGTCCAGAAATCATTATCTGAAAATTTGTAGTAAACATCCAATAAACCATATTCAGGCATTAATGAAATCTGAAAGATTAGAAGAGCGAAGCCTAGATTCGAGTATTAGTGGATGATGTTTAGAAGTTAAAAAACTTGAAATTATGATTCAAATAGTTGCGGATGATGACCGAAAATTCATAATAACGATCTTCTTGATAGAAGTTGATTGAAGTCTTTGACCAAGATTCGAGTATTGATAGTGGATAATCAGAAATCCATAATAGAAATCTAAAGCCCAGATTAAGGCATTAATAAGTGAAATCAAGATAGTCTCGAAATCTAGATTCGGGTTTGACGAATTGAGAGATCTGTAACCTAGATTTGGGTATTAATAGATGAAGTTCAGAAATGAGAGACCCGAAACCCAGATTCGGGTAATAAGCGGAGTTATGTTCTACTCCTTAAATTCTATCTTCTCCGACATGTATAAACCTCTTAGGCCTTGTATGAAGTTGTGGTTTGATTGGTTGCTTCTCAAGCTTGGACATCCTAGTCCCCTATTTAATACGCCACTTCTCGGGCTTGGACGTCTCAGTCCTTTATTTGGTGAGCCTTTTCTTGGGCTTGGACATCTTAGTCCTTTGTAGATGTGCCACTTCTCAGGCTTGGACGTCTTAGTCCATTATTGTCTGGTGCTCTTGGTTAGCTCATTCTTAGAGGTTGGAGCCAAGGACATACCCAACCTCCCTCCAGGAGGCACCTTGACCTGGCCAGAGGTGTGGTCAAGTGCTTGTCGATGCTTTAACTAGGCCATAGCATGGCGCGGATAAAGGCTTACACTCCTCCCTCCAAGAGGTTCCCTGCCTTGGCCATAGCGTGGCGCAGACAGGGCTTGACGATGCTTTAACCGGGCTATAGCATGGTGCGGATAAAGGCTTACACTCCTCCCTCCAGGTGGTGCCTTGACCTGACCAAAGGCACGTCCAAGGGCTTATCGATGCTTTAACCTGGACATAGCGTTACGCGGCTAAAGGCTTATACTCCACACTCCAGGAGGTGCTCTGCCCTGGCCAACTCGGTGTGGACAGAGGCTTTGACCGTTTAAGGTAATGTCCAAATAAAAGGAGCATTTCACTCCCAACCATGTAGATTCTCTTTAGAAAAGTAGCTCTTTATTGATCTCATTCGGTATTTCCTTACAAACTCATTGGTTTTGCCTTGACGGTAAAAGTTGATTATCATCCCTTCCAAGGCTCTGTAGTGGTTAGTTTCACGACCATTCATCATATGGTAATGGCAGTAGGATCCCCCAGATTCCTTTTATTCTTTGGTTTCATTTTCTACGACGGCCAATAATTGTGCTCATCCTTAGTTAGCAAGTAGACGTTCTCTATAGATGTCGTTAGGTTGCATTCCTTTGGAAGTCTTGACTTAAAACTTGTGTATTTAAGATGACTTTTCAGTTTCTTATTACTTGGCCTTATAATTTCACCTTCATCGATTGCTTTTCTTTTTGACACCCCTTGGAGTTCCCATATTGGAAGTGTTCTATATGCAGCTTGTTGCCATATTTGTGCAAAGGCGTTATAGTCTTTCATTATTTCTTCTTTAAAGGTTGTGCCTTTGGCATAGTGTTGAATCGTCTTTCTCATTTGGTTAAACAAGTTGTCATTTCCATTTCTCCTTTCTCCTAAGGCAAAGATAGGGGTTGGGCCAACATGAAAGGGACTCAGGCTCCATTTTTCTGGGTAATATAATTCTGCACTTTTCTTCTTTATGATCTGTAGAGCTTTTAACCTTAGCATTTGCTCTTCATATAGCTTGGAATATTGAGTGGCTCTTGGAGAGAATCCTATTAAGTGTGGTTCTGAAGATCCTTGCTTAGATCTTTTGATTCTACTAGCCATGATGAAGTAAGGTCTTAAGTATTTAAGTTTGTAGTAGGATTGGGTTAGAGGCAGGTGGTGTTGGATGTTTAACAGAGTCGGAGGTTCGAGCCCTCCTTCTAGCACCAAAATGTTAACAAGAAAACTGATCAACACCCCAAAGTTATTTTTAGGACGAGGTTAGTCCTTTTTAATCTCTTTTAGTTAAGTGGAAGAAGGTAAGATGTGGATAATCCTTTCAGTTCACCCTTTCGAATAGGTTCTTATTATGATATCTTTCCCTTATTAACCTTTCGACCCTGTCGAAACGCTCAAATTCCTTTCTTTTCGATCTTTCAAACTGGATGGAGTTGCTTTATTACCCCTTTGAAACAGTCCTTTCGAGGTAGTTGCGGAAGCCTAATGGATGGCTCTAAGATTCAAGGTTATGGTTTGTTTCAAATGGTTTCAACCTTGTCGAAAGCTGGAGTCTTAAGTGTCTTAGGTTTGGATGGGGATTAAAGGTAAAACTGGTTTGGGCTAAGGTTTCGATCCATTCGAAAGTAGAAGTCCAACAAAAGTGGTTGGAGTCAATAAATGAAATTACTTGAAAATGCAGAGGTTTCGATTATGTCGGAAGAGGCTTTTCGATGTGGTCGACACCTATAAAACACGATTAGATTTGATAAAAAGCTTTCGAAACAACTAAGTAATCGAAGATTCAGAGATCTTCACTTTTTCAACTCAAAGAAGCCTTTATTGATCAATTTCCCCTAATTCTATTTACAAATTAGGGTTACAATTTTTAAGAATTAAGAAAATACAAGCATAGAATGAATGAGTTCGGATCCCCTAAACCAGATGACTTGGGTATTATTTATAGATGCGGGTTGGCACCTTTCAACCCAATGCTTTCGAAAGTGGATTTAGATGCCTTCCGACTCCTTCGGCACTTGCGCTCCCCTTTGCAATGCTTTCGAATGGGCTCAAATGCTTCCATCTTTATCGAAAGGGGGCGGCTGTGCCTTCTCTTCTTTATGTTGCTTCGTAAGAGATTTCGACTCTGTCGATGGGTTGTTTCCAAGGGCTTCGAAGGTGTTGAACTGGTGATGGTTTTGATGCTGTTTGTAGCTTCCAAAATTTGCTTGCGACTTGATGCGGAACCTTCCCTGGATATCAAAGGCTTCGACCGGTTCGAAAGGCTTGAATTAGCTTCCGAAAGGGTTGTTTCGACCAAGATGTGATTCTGAGTGACTTAAGTGAAGGCGGGACCTTTGGACTCGAAAGGATTGGCGCGCGGATGAAAGGTTGTTATGCATTGTCTTTGAAAGGTGTTGCTTTAACTCCTTCGAAAGGTCTTTATACTGATAGAAGCACCTGCTTCGTAAGCTGTTTATTGAAGTGGGAACGTGCTTTTGAATTTTCAACCCCTTCGAATGGTTTTGCTACTTCTAGTCTTTGGTTGTTGCATCCCTTCGACACCTTCAAAAGCTCATGCCTGTGCTTCTCTATTTTGTTCTATTCAACAAAGCTTCTACATGGTCGAAAGGATGTTTGATGGCAACAGGAGTGAAGGAAAGTCTAACTCTTAACATTTCCCTATGTTATCATGATACGCAATGAAGTAGGCATTCTCATAGCATCATTCCCTAATTTTGGGGAGGGCTAATTGATAAAGTTAGGAACTTTCTTTTTATCATATTTAACAATGTTGGTTGCATAGACAAAGGTAGAATCTTCGCTTTCCAACTGATTAGCTATTTGAGACTTTTCTTTTCTAGCTTGCTCAAGCTTTGTCTCCAGAGCCTTCACCCTCCCCTCGGCCTTTAACCTAATTCTTATCTCCTCATCTAATTGGAGGAAAACTTATCCTTTTCTGAGATTGTATTATTTTTCTTCATTGCATACTTGATCCTCAAGGAACTTAACTTTTCTAGCCAATGAAGAAGTCTGCCCTTCAAGGTCGGGGATTAGGCTGAAAAATTCTTAAGAAGATTGTTGGAGGAAATACATATGTTTAGCAATCTTAAATAGGTAATAGGAATATAATAAACAAAGGTATATAGAACCGAAAAATCATGCATAAAGAAACATACCATAAGGTGTTGTTGAAGGAAGATGTGGAGATGATCCTTATAGAAGGTATAAGATTACAATAGCATTAGAGAAGCCATGGATGGAGATTGAAAAATTGAATGAATTAAACCCTCTATTTGATTGTGGAGATCTTGAACTAACAGACTAGGATCAACAGGGCCATATTCTTTATGGACCGCAACCACCTTTATGTTTGTTTCTTCTTCAGTAATAATGTCCTTCTCCGAGATGAGACCTCTTGTTCGGCGAAGAGGTTAAGTCACTAGATAAATCGCTCGTTTTCTTTTATGACCTTCCACATTGATATTCTCAAGTGCTTTAGTAATAAAGTCATTAATAGGGGTGGTAGTAGTAAGGGCGATCAACATAGAAACACGATTCCTAGCCTTTTTGGATTTAGAGGCTGTAACTATAAAAGCAAAACCTAAATCAAAGGAAAAACCATAAGATAGTGATGCATGAAACTTTGTTGAAAATTTAATAAGAACTTGCTAGAAGAGTCGTGGAGAATAGGGGAAGATTTAAAAAAAGGATCTTATATACCAACAACCAAAGCTTGTCTCCCATGAGCATCTTTCTTCACCATAGGAGGTTCCCAAAGCACCTTTTGGTTCTCCAAGATCAGAGAATATTTCCTAATACTGGCTTCAGTTAAGATCCTACATCTTTCTCCTATAACTTGGGATGCTAAGCTCAAATTAACAATTGTATCAACAAGAAAAGGATTAGTGCCCTTAGAAACTAGATCTGAAAATAGGATAATCATTATAAGAAAACAACAAAATACAATATAAATAAAAAGGAAAAGGTGATAGGAATTACTAGGAATGGGGAAGGATCCTATATTTTAGGAGTGTGCCTTCTGTCATAGAAGAATTGGTTCTCCTAGTCTTTATATTTGTTGATCAAATTAAAGATTAGGCTTTTTTGAGGGAGAAGATGATACACAGTACCTGCTGGCTGATTCGCCACTTTGACAAGAGTTACTAATGAGTGAAGGATATAAACATCAAGAGAAGGTAGTTCAACTTCTCTAGTAAAGATCTCAAGGAAACTTAAATAAGTATAGAAATTAACTAGCAATTGGATTGGAGTAATGCCCAGGTGATCTAGGTATCAGACAAAGAAGTCAAAAAGAGGAAGATAGCCAAAATGCCAAATATGAATTCACGTAAAAATAGAGAAACCATTTGGAGGATTATGAATCCTGCCAGATGTTCCTGTAACTATGGCCACTATATTAGTAATCCCAAATTGTTGCAGGATGGAATTGACTTCGCGCTAGTTAGTTATAAGAGATTGGACAAGCCTATAATCTACTTTTTCTAAGGTAGGAGAGGATTTGGAACCTTTGTTAGCTTTCTTGCTAGCCATATCTGCCAGATGATGTTACACAAGATTATGAAAGTATTATACATTTTTAAGAAGTTTGAAATACTCAAGAGAATGTTAAGAATAAGTGGAGTTCCTAAATATAGATGCAAGAAAAGTGAACGATTAGATATATAACCTAAAAATGCTTAATTAGATAAAACTATTCAATTCATAATAGAAAAATGCCAAAATCATGACTAACTACTGAATTTGTAACAACTTGATAATTAATTAAATACTCCATTTCTGGATATCAAACCAATAAAGAGATGTCAAGTTTGTAGATATTTAATATATTCAAAACCAATTGAAAACTCATTAATAATTATTGAATTTATGGTTGGATGTCGAGCTAATGACTTAACACTAGGGTTTTATAAGGTATTGCATTTACAATACCTCATTGAGATTATAATAGGGTGTTAGACCTGTAACTAGTTGTCCAACCTGTAACACAGTATTAAGTTCATATATAATCAATAAGTTTGGAATTATTTAACAGTGCTTCAACCAGATACCAAGTTTATAAGGTGTTAAATACATAAGCAGTTGATGAATCTATATTATTATAATTACTTTCCTAACCCATGACAAGACATCAAACCTGAACAAGAGATTGAGTTTGTAACCACAAACCACAGTTTAAATTTTGAATTTATAGAAGAATAGCAGCTTACTATAAGGTTTCCGAGCTTTTAACTAATATAACAATCCTTCAAGCAGTTGTCGTGCTCATAACTGGCTATCAAATTTCTAAATAGCTACGAAATCTATAGTTGATTGTTGAATTTATGGCTAGTAAGTAAAACCTTAAAAAGGTATAGAATTTCAAATTAGTTGTCGAAATTTCCAAAAAACGATAAATTCGAAAACCAGAGGCTAATTAATGATAAGTTATCCGATTTTAAGTTGGTATTGAGTTTTTAGAAGTTAACCGAATTTTTAATTAAATGTTGGGTTCCAAAATAGATATCGATCTTATCATCATCAAAACTCTAGAAAATGATCAGATTTATAAAAGAAAAAATTTGAATTCACAGTGTCGAGCTTCAATCGATTAACAGAGAAACATACCGCAATCTATATTTGAATTTAACCATTAAACTTCTTAAAATTTTATCCCAATTCAATCCTAGGAAGCTTATAAGAGTACATGAACCCAATTGCCTCAAAATTTTGATTTCAAAATTGAAAATCCCCACTTTTTTTTTTGTTTAATTAAAAATAAAAGCCATACCTTGAAATCGAGCTCGAATGCTGTAGAGATTGAAAGTTTTTGATCAAAATAAGAATATTAAACTTACATTTTCAAGTATAGCTTGCAAGTAAAAGCTGCAAAAGAGAAGAGAAGAAAGTATTTATAGGAAGGGTGAGAAGCAACATGTAGAGTTGATTTAAGTTTAAATGAACGAATGAGATAAAAATAGAAATCCAATAAGCGATTCCAGTATCGAGGTGGAAGTGCTAATATCAAGTTGGTAGCTTGAGAAGTAAAATTATAGTAAAGTATAATATGCTCCTTCTACAAAAGGGGAGGGGGATAAATGTTATCATATATTTCAAGTATCAAACACCTAGAAAAGAGCATGTCGAGTTTGTGGATAAAAAGGGGATGTCGAGCTTGAAAAAAGTAGACGACATATAAAAAGGAAAGTGAACATCTAGCGATTATGAGAAGATATTGGGAGACTAATAACAATGAAATGTTGGTCCTCTAAAGATGCCGAAAATCAAATGGACAACGGGTACAAAGGTTATCGAGCCTCAACAACCATAGGGGTTGTCCGACGTATGAAGCAAAAGAGAAATTGAAACTTAATAACCATGAAAGGATGCTGATCAATTTCGAACATTAACAGTGAGCTAGGATATCGAGCTTGTAACATGTTGAAGATGCCAAACTAACAAGGGCTTGTGGATGTCAAACTTCAACAATGTAAGAGCTACCGAACTTCTACTAGCAGAGTTAACAAAGATCAAGGAAAGGGTATCGAGCCTCTACAACACAAAGTGTCGTGGAATATAAAGGTGCCGCATTTAGTAGCATTCACATGGTAACAATCTTCATCAACACTGAGATGGTATCGAGTTTCCCTAATGTTAGGAAGATGTGGAGCTTCGTTAGTGTTAAGAGGATGTCAAGTCTTTAAACAATGTCGAGCATTTACTACTATAGCTTTTGTAAAGCAT
This sequence comes from Allium fistulosum, assembly GCA_030737815.1. Taxonomy (NCBI): domain Eukaryota; kingdom Viridiplantae; phylum Streptophyta; class Magnoliopsida; order Asparagales; family Amaryllidaceae; genus Allium; species Allium fistulosum. The sequence goes on from CM060904.1 coordinate 191,399,034, forward strand.
AAAAGGCGACAAGGGGGTTTCGAACTTCTACAAGTGGCAAGGAATGATGAATGTCAACAAAGCAAATGGGATTATGTTGCCGAACTTATGGAGCGACAAGGGATGTAGAATATCGGCGATGTACAGGAATTATCGAATGAATAGTTGGTTGAACAAGTAGCGACCATACGACATGCCTCTATAAATATAACCCATTGGCCATTCAAAGAGGGGGAATTTCTCTTTCCTCATTTCTTACATTTCAAAGTTGTAACCCTAAATTGAATTGGGGATTTAGAGCCAATTGTACATTTTTGACTTTTTATACATAAGGTTTGGACAATGAATTTTCATAGCATACTTCAATTAAATAAAGATATTTGACCGGCTATTGAACTTATGACATGCATATGGCTTCACATAATTGACTCAGACTATGAACATGCATATTTCATTCTTTTGGACTTGGACTTACATACTTCTCTCAAGCTTTGCATATGGCTACCTAACCCTTTATCTGAAATGTGCTTGCCTTATCTTGTATATTTGGGTTAACAAAGAACTCTGTTAAGAGTATATATGTATAAAATTGATTTAATTTTGGGTGTATGGAACTTATGTTCATAACATGAATTATTTGACCAATGTTGGTTTTTTCCAAACTCCTTTAGGGTGGTCCACACAAGAACCTCACGAGCAAATTTGATGTGCAGCCTCTCAACTCATACAACCTGTCAATTCATTAACCTTGGATATATAGGAGTTTCTTATAAACTTTTATCTTAGATGACGTCATAAACTATGCTTTAGGTGAATTAAATTTAACCTATATAATTACTCTTAAATAAACATCCTACTTGAAAATGGTTAACTTAGTTTCACTTATCATCAATCGTTCTTTGTCTAACAAAGTCAAATTAGTCCTTGTCGACGCATCATTATTTATCATAGGAAGGAGTGAATTTTGAGATAGAATCATATTTCTTTTAGGTACATTTGGAACTCTTTTCTAGTATACTCACCAATTTAATCAAATTGAATCATTTTATTTTCTTTTGCACGTTACGCTATTTACTTCTGTTTAATATTCTATGAACTTATCATAGACATACAATACATATATCAAATACACATGTTCATGTCTATGATAATTCATCAGTAAATCTAATAAAGTATGTGGGTTTAAAGAATTATGTCTCAAATGGCTTAGTCTATAATTTTAAAATAGTTGTAAAAATTTCAGATACTTTTGTATATTCTAATGCACCACTTTCGTTATGAAAACAAGTACCATTGTTATAAATTTATAATATAACGAATATTTATAATATTTAGATTAAAATAAAAGTATATCTATCTTCGGTCAATATTAAAAATAGTTATTATTTCATAAATAATACTTGGTATATTTAAGATAACAATCTTCCATAACTTGATGCGTACACTAACAAGTGTCAAATGGTATGCTCCCACTATTTCTGCTTTTACTATAACAGCTTACAAAATATGAAACTCCATTCAACCACTTATTATGGGATTTTATTTCATCCACTATAACTAGTTTAAAGTCAAGAGTTTCATATCAAACATCTTGAACTCAAAGAAATGACTTTCACATAAAGCAATTTTATATACGGAAATATATTTGGAATAGAAATCACAATTCTTATTCCATATAAGCATCTATCGGTATTGTATATAATTCTCATTTCCAATGTTTCACCATGAAGCAAAGGTTACCATTCACTTTCTTCATCCCAATACAGTCTATCTTACATCCACTCTCAGACATTCATTTTCCATTTAATTGTCAAACCAGTAAAGGAAGCCCTTATCACAAAATCACATCAAACTCTTTACAAAAGTGCATTTGGTCAATCTTAATATTTAAGGATATAAAATTGGTTGCAGCTTACGTAAACTGGTAAAACTGATATTTCAGTGATCGAATTCGTAGGTTCGTCTTATAGCTCTTGGTATGGTGCTACTTTTGACCCAAAAAGGTACTTATTACAATCAATCTATTGAAAACACGATCTCGCATCATGGTTTACTTGCTCATTTCGATTGAACTAATTTCATCGAGGTTTCGTACATTATGAATTATGACCATTCACTATATAACATTTATATGTGATCAAATATGGATCAAATATTCATATTCTTGTCTTATTTTAGAGTGTTATCCGGGTTTTTAACCCAACAGGATCCAGTGGAATATAGAACAACCCCATCACATCAGAATGGCTTAGAACTTAACCAGAAAGGCTAAGGCAAGGAGTTGACGAAAGCCAAATCATATTACTAAAGCAACGACCAAGTTCAACTGAACCTAGAAGCTAGCGTCAGTCCAGTCCAGTTAGCAATCAAAGCACAATCAACCAGCAAATCGTCATTAAGACAGAGTAACGTGCAACTATACTACGCAAACTACTACGATAAAAGACTATGGAAACATCTCCAATTCCAGACTTCAGAAAAATCCTAAGTGTTTGGATCATCAGCAACCCATACTTCTGCTCAAACCATCAAACAAACTAGGTATGGAACACTATCAAAAAGAGGCAAGACTTAGCCGGTAAAATGAACTAAGTCTATGGGTCGCCAGTGACCCATGGGCCATGGGTCGCGAGCGACCCATGGTTTTGACTCGTTTTGCGAGCCAAAGCCCCCATAGTTTGCCTGTAGCCTTCCTGCAAGCTAATGAAGATAGGCCTGGCCCAGAAGCCTTCCGACCTCTATAAATATCATCCCACCTACAACACAAAGAAGATCTTCTCTAGACTGATTGATGAAGCTCTGCTGGAAACGTTCTCCACTCTCTGCCTCCCTCATAACAATCACCAAATGAATTCACTATGATTCTCTAGTGGATTCTAACTCCGGGATTCAATCTATTAAGAGATAATCAAAGTCTTGTAATCAAATACATCTTGTAACAACAATCAGTCTATAAGAAAAATATAAAGTGGACGTAGGCTTCATTAACAGCCGAACCACTATAAATATTCTTTGTCTTCTTTCTCTTACTGTACTTTTCCTATATATGTGATCTGTGCTATTGCTCTGTCAGAACAGGGCTGGTGCTTTCAAACTTAAACTATGGTGTTGATCCATTTTTTGTGTTAACATTTTGGTGCTTTCACTGAAAACCTTGAATGAGATATGAAAAATTGAAGTTTGAATTCGAGATTCAAAGAAAATGAAGAGGCCAAACACTAGATCTAAAACTAGAGCAAGTCAACCGGAGCTTGGGGGCAGCTAGGAAGTGTCCTCAAATTCTCATCAACCCAGCTATGTGATTAGAGAGGAGATGGAAAGGATGATAAAAGAGATGAAGGATGGACTCTTAGCTAGACAACATGAGATGATGGACGGACCACGGGATGGAGCAGCAAGGGATGGCTAGATCTGCAGGGAATAGGAATCAAACTTCAGGGAACAATAAAGGGATTGTCAGATTTGTATTGGAGCAAGGTGGAGCCTTGCCCCCATGCCCAGAGCAACCGACACATGGGGGCAGCGCTGGAATAAACGTGGGAATCAATGCCAATGTCGGAGCGACTGCTGAAACACCAGGGACTGATGGCACGGGAGCTGATCCGAAAACTAGTATGCTGCCAAAAGAAGGATATGTACTAGAACTTCCTCGAAGGAACGGAGGAATGAATGAAGCTAGAGTTGCAAATCAGAACATAGGTATGTTGTCGGAAGAGTCCAAACCTGGATACCCCTAATGGGGCAGGGGTAAAGTATTGCTTTAGGATAGAGACCTTCACTGAACGGTGAGAACAGAGTTGCTAAATTGGTACGAAGATTCATCAGAGGAGGCACCACAGATAAGGGTCTGGAAGATGTGAACAGAAATCCATTTACTGCTAATATCCGGAATGCAAGAAATCCTTCAGATTTTAAGCTTCTGACACTGAAAATGTATGATGGGAAGACAGACCCGATGATTCATATGATGCGATACATCCAACATATGGAGGTGTTGGGTGCTTCTGAGGAAGTAATGGGGTGATGCTTCCCCTTATACTTAACAAATTTGGCTGCAATGTGGTTCAGACAATTGGAAAATGGATCCATAAGCACATGGACCGACTTAGTGAGCAGATTCATGAGACAGTTCAGGATTCATGTCTCACAACCAAGGAATGTACTTACGCTCTCAAACGTAAAACAAAGGACTGGAGAGTCCTTGAGAAGTTCTTTAATAAGACTAAATGCGGCGGTAGCCACGGTGGACAAACCAGACCCATCGTTTATCCCAATGGCAACAGTATTTGGAGTCGCGAATAAGGCTGATTTCAAAGCCGCATTGAAAAGGGACCCATCAATGGATCTTGCAGAATTCTATTACGAAGCTGAGAGGTACCTGCGTCAGCAAGACGCCAAAGCCGAGGATGAGGATGTGGATGCTGAAATAAATGCCATCGAAGGCGGGGGATCTTTTGGAGCTGGAATTGGAAAAGACAAAGGGAAGAGGAATGCCGATGACAACATCAAAGACCCAAAACAACAGAGAAACGAGTCAAGATTATCCTCATACACTGAACTGACTGATACCCCGAAGAGGATATACCTGGATAAAAGGGGGCAGAACCTCTACCAAGGGCCACCTTGGAGGGAGCCCACTGACCAAGAGAAAAGATCAGAAATGTTTTGCATCTTCCATGAGTTGAATGGGCATGAGACGAACGAGTGTCGACACCTTCATGATCTGATAGAAGAACTAGTCCGGAACAACCAGCTGCCACAATATGTGAGGAACAGAACTGCGTTGGATTTGCAGGGACAACCGCTATCCGTGGCAAATGCATCAAGAAACGCCCAGGGAAAAGCGCCAAGAAAAATTATCCCATGATCGGGGTAAATAGGAGTCAGATTTGATTCAAATGCTTTGTTTTATCATTTCTTTTCCCTTACTTTTCTTTTGGTATGTAGACGATAATAACCAAAGGCCGCTTACACGTGTACGGGATCCCTAACAGTCCCTAGGAACGCTCTGAGTCAGATGCCTGAGAGGACTTAGGACAATGACAATTGAAGGCCGCTTACACGTGTATGGGATCCCGAACGGTCCTAGGCACGCATTGACTCGGATGCCTGAGATGAACATTTAGGACTGCTGCTTGTTTAATTTATGTTTATTTGTTTTGATTTGAATATTTGAATTTTGATAACTAATATTGATTGCCTTAGAGTCCCACCACGAGAACGGAGTGCAAGGTGCAAGTCCCCTTGCCAGAGAGCGAGTGGACGGACTTGTACGATATTGATCGCCTTAGTGTCCCACCACGGGACCTGAGTGCAAGAAGTAAGTCCCCTCAACGAAGAGTGAGCGGATGGGCTTATTTAATCCCCCTGACTTAACAAACAAACGACCCGGAAAGATCTTCCCCTTAACTTAAAACATTAAACGATCCAAAGAGATCACGCATTAAACTAAACATTATACGATCCAAAGAAATCGTACATTAAACTAAACATCAAACGATCCGTAGAGATCACGCATTATACTTACTTAAGCAGTCTAGAAAGGTCCGACCTTAAAATAAATTTGATTTTGCAAAAAAAAGTATTTGAATGCCTTATAAATAGAACAAAACAGATAAATCTTGGATGAACACAGGATGACTTTCATATATGATGTGATACAATGTGAATTTGATATATGTTGCGACATGATGTGATTTTGAGCTATAATGTGATTTTGATATATGATGTGATATGATGTGATTCTGATATATGATGTTAAAACTCTGAATGAAAAGCAAAAATTGATAGTGATGTAAATCCCGAATGAACGCGGGACAATTAGAGATGTGTAATGTAATTAGAGACATGATGTAATAACCCCGAATAAAATCAGAATGATTGTGATGTACAGATTACACTTAGGCATAGTCTAGAGTCTTAGGCTGTAACAGGTTTGGAATGACTTGTGACTGGAAAGAGAATCCGAAGAAACTGGACGATTCACCAAGACTAAAGCTCAACAACCAAAGACTCGTTGCTATGACTTGTTCTAGAGCAAAGCACACCTTTCATTCAAAAGGCATACTTTGGACGGCAAATATTATCTGGGTTTTTAACCCCACAGTATCCAGTAGAATATAGAACAACCCCATCACATCAGAATGGCTTAGAACTTAACCAGAAAGGCTAAGGTAAGGAGTTGACGAAAGCCAAATCATATTACTAAAGCAATGACCAAGTTCAACTGAACCAAGAAGCTAGCGTCAGTCCAGTCAGCAATCAAAGCACAATCAGCCAGTAGATCGTCATCAAGACGGAGTAACGTGCAACGAAACTATGCAAAAAACTACAACAAAATACTATGGAAACATCTTCAATTCCATACTCCAGAAAAATCCTAAGTGCTTGGATCATCAGCAACCCATACTTCTGCTCAAACCATCAAACAAACTAGATATGGAACACTATCAAAATGAGGCAAGACTTGGCCCGCAAAACGAACCAAGTCTATGGGTCGCCAGCTACCCATGGTTTTGGCTCATATTGCGAGCCAAAGCCCCCATAGGTCGCCTGTAGCCTACCTGCGAGATGATGCAGACAGGCTTGGCCTAGAAGCCTTCCGACCTCTATAAATACCATCCCATCTGCAACACAAAGAATATCTTCTCCGAACTAATTGCCGAAGCTATGCTGGAAACATTCTTCACTCTCTGCCTTTCTCACAATAAACTCTAAAGGAATTCACCGTTATTCTCCAGTGGATTCTTAACTCCGAGGATTCAATCTATTGAGAGATAATCAAAGTCTTGTAATCAAACACATTTTGTAAAAGCAATTAGTCTATAAGAAAAATATAAAGTGGACATAGGTTTCATTAACAGCCGAACCACTATAAAAATTCTCTGTCTTCTTTCTCTTACTGTTCTTTTCCTATTTCTGTGATCTATGATATTGCTCTATCAGAACAGGGCTGGTGCTTTTAAACTTAAACAAGGGTGTTGATCCATTTTTTGGGTTAACATAGAGTTCAAAACTCATGGAAGACAATACATAGCCTCAGGAAAATAAACAACTAAGTGACTAAGGTACAAATGTATTTAGTGGTTTTATTATTCAGTTCTTGAATGGGTCCTAAATTGACAACATGCCAAAAGAATGGTAAGTATATTTTATATTTCTATGTCATTTGTTAATCTTCACTCAATTCATTTGTATATTTAACTGATAAACATTTTACCAATTATATTTATTGCACAAATTTAACAAAGTAGATTATTTTAACTTGTATAGCAAATAATCTTACAATATTACAAATGTTAAATGTGTTCTTTTTATTTTTCTAGTGGCTCCTACGATATTTTTACATTTCTCAAAACACTAAATGAAATATAGGAACCTTTTCTTTTCACTAGTGAGTGTTAGGACCTGCTTGCCTTGAGATTATGACCTTGAGTTTACCCGATAAATCATAAGCCCGCAAGTGATGAATAACTCCTTATTCTTTATATCACATACAATATCTAACCATGGTCTTTGTCCTAATTCGACCTAGACCTATAGCTTTCCTAACAAATTAAAAGGAAATTTTCACTCAATCCTAGCATTTCGTGACGGCTTGAGTATAATGCACATACCTTGAGTTTGCTTAACAAATACATGCATCTTACCTCGTCTAGTCAATATATTAATAGTACTACACATACCATCCCTAGGTTGACTCTCCTCGACAACTAAAGCCTATGCGATTAATCTATTAATATATAAATGGTAGACGACAACACATGTTAAGGACTTATAATCTTTAATATATATACACACACATTGAGTAATATCGATTTAACGAATAACGTATTTCTTTCGAAATACCCTCGAGATTCAAGAGCCAAAAACATTTGAAACCACGATAGACATACTATACGTATGTACTTATTCCAAAAATCCTTTTTTGGTTATTTTAGTTCCACTTACCTTATTCCATACATATATAGATATATAGGTTCAATTATTTTATAACTCTTATAATTTAATTAACTTATAATATATATATATATATATGTATATATGTATGTATGAATGTATATGTATGTATGAATTTTATTAGTTAATTATATTTATTTAATTTTAGTTCTTATTAATTAAATATTATTTAATTAATTTTAATTAATTTGTTAAATTATGTTTAGTTAATTTTATTTAATAATAAAATTATATATAATAAAATTAACTTATATAAAAAATTTAAAATTTTATATTATTCATCTTAAACTATTTAAGACAAATAAATAACTAAAACATTTATAATTTATGTGTATATAGTATACATATCAATATATGTATACGTCTTAATTAAGGTTTATTTTGATAAAATAGTGATCCTTTTAAAAAGGAGGCACTCGAATTTACTTAGTTATATGTTGAACCAATAATTAGCCCAACACCCGAGATGTTGTACAAAGTAATATTGTTCGAAATGGTCCAATAATACCCATGAGCTTTAATATAGTCATGAGGTTGTTCAAAGATTTGAGTCATATGTTGAAGGGTAAAATAGGCAAATTGCATAATTGTGCAATAGTCCATTGCTTTTTCGCTAATGGGAGAAATATGCAATTCATATATGTCACAATCCTTTGTTCATCTATCAATTGGCATAATAGTCATTATAATAGTAAACTTTAATTTAGGCAAGGGCTTAAGTGGCTTTGATCAAATCATTAATATGCAAGTCCAAATTTAAGTCCAAGGCCAAAAAAAAGTCATATGCATGTCCATTATTCAATAATAGTCAAAGATACACATTCGAGGGAATTATGTTATGCAATATTTATTGTCTAAGTCCTTATATGAAAAAAGTTATAAGAGTTGAAATCGTCTCTAAAATCCCTAAATCAATTTAGGATTTACAACTTGTAATTTTAGAAGTAGAGAAAGAAAAATTGATCCCCCCTCTAGGATATCCATAGGGTCTATTTATAGGGGTGCAACCATATCGGATGATTGGCACGTGTCAAGGATCAGAATCCAAGAGTTCTGGTAGCACTTCCTTGATGAAATCTCAGCATCTCTTAACAAAAGACTCGATGTTATTCGCTTCCATAAGTTCGGCAACCTAACATCCATTGTCGAAACTTGATAACCTATATCCTGGAAGTTAATCGATAACCTTCGTGGTAGTAGCTTCTCGATGACTATTGTTCTGGAAATAGCACAACGATAGTTGATGCATCATAGGCTCATCATCCCCTAGAAGCTCGAAATCACTAGTTTGTGACTAGATATTTAATGTCTTTTAGTAGAGCGACATCTTCCCTTTATTACATGTTCCTCAACACTTCGTGTTGTAGAGCTTCGTTATCACTTCCTACACCTTTGTCAATCCTGCTATCTTTGGGCTTGATAGCTCTTATATTGTTGAAGCTCGATGTCTACAAGTACATGTTGATTCGGCACTTTCATCACCTTACAAGATTGATATCCTGATTCATTGTTAATGTTTTTCATCACCTTTTGCTTGTTTTTTGCTCAACAACCATTATGGTTGTTGGGGATCGACACCACTTCCTTTCTATATTTAAGCTCGACAACCATTATATTTGCTCACTGTTGGGAGTCAGATATCCTTAGAGGTTCGACCCCTCTTTTATTTCTATTGACTACTTAAGTATTCGACATCGCTTTTTATTGTAGATGTTCGATACCTTTTTGTGAATTCTTGTGGCTCGCTATCCTTTGTTAAATGTTAAATACTTGATAACCTTGCTTCCTTTAGACTCGACAATCCTTATAATTCGACATCTCTGGTTATTACCAAATTCTTTTAAGCCATTTAACCGCTAAATAGGAGCTCCATAACTATCTTCATGTTAGATACTCAACACTCCTTGCTTCCATATCTTCCCATGCTTCCTTTACCCTTGGCTTCTCATGTACATTTGACAGTTAAAAAATATGCGGATAACATTTGCCTCTTCCTTGTATAAAAGGATCCTTTTTACACTTTAGTTTAAAAACAAGTTCAATTAAGAGGACCAGAATTCTGCTCGATTTGAAGACCAGTGAACCATAAATTTAATTAATAAGTAGACTAGAAATCCATCTAAAAAGAAGAGCTAAATACATTTGATAAGAAGACCAGAAATCCATGAATTCAATTGATAAAAAGACCAGAAATCCATAAATTCAACTAATAAGAAGACCAAAAATCCATAAGGTAAGATTCACATTTCGACTAATAGGTGATTGGAAATTCAACCATCAAATAAGATTCTTGTTATTTGACAAAATATTTTTGACACCGAGATTTAGAATTTCTCAGATGTACATATTTGATGTTGGGACCCTTGGTTCTAGGTAATAAATAGTTCTTTGCCTTTCCTTCGAAGGCTGCTTTAAATTTAGCTTAGATCTAGATTGGTCAGGTTTGATTACACTTCCTCTTAGAAAATTGCTTTGATCCATTCTTAAAATGAAGTTACACTTAACAGATTGAGTGATTCCTTTTGCCCTTTCTACACCTTATAAATGAGGATTTATTCTTTGAGTGATTCTTTTTGCCCTTCTACAACTTATAAGTGAGGATTTAGGCTTTGGATGAGCCCGTATTACCTTTTAGGTAATGATTTAGGCTGGTCGATGCGTTTGGTTAGCCATCTTAGGCAGAACCAAAATCTTACTCGTCCTCCCTCTAGAAGGCACTCCGGTCAAGCCTTATAGGCGGATCGAAGGCTGATCGGTACATTGGCCAGGCCATCTTAGGTGAGATCAAAGGCTTACTCCATCCTCCCTCCAGGAGGCACTCTGTCCATGCCACATAGGTGGGATGGAAGGCTCGCAGTGCTCTGGAAAAGCCTTATAAGCCTGACCAAAGACTTACTATGACCTCCCTTAAGGAAGTTCTATAGTCAGGCTTTATAGGTGGGACGGAAGGCTTATAATGCTTTGACTAGGCCCTAGTATTGGGATCAAAGGCTTTTATTTTATTTTACGAGTTCCTTTATCTCTATCGGCTATCGGTTCCATATATATACTTGTTTCAATTTCATTATTTTTCCATTGTAGGAAAATAAGGCCTCGGATGCTTGGCATTCCAAGTTCTTGTTATTGCATTACCATCCGGTCGGCTTAGTCGACAAGTTCTGTAACATCCCCCTACTTGGAGGTCCAAAACTAAAGGCTACAGATGCTGCAGTCATCCATAATTATTAATCCTCGGCGACCAAATACGACAGTGTTAGATTCATTGATACACAGAAACACATGAATATGAAAAAAAATTAAACTTCAAACAAAATCACATTCCATTTCAAAATATTTCCACTTTATTACATAATCCCATAATCTCAAATCACATTCATAGAAAATATATTTATTACAATATACGCCAAGAGCGACATATGAAGATGTCTCCATAGATAATCAGAGTATATATAGGCAATATAACAGCTTTGCCATTACAAACAACATAGTGAAATCAAATAAAAGAAAACTCTATATAGCTATCATGCCTCCAGCACATCTCTGGAAGCTTTATTCATCTAATGAGGTACCTGAAAACCTTAATTCTCAAACTACTCAAAATCAATTGAGTACCTGGGAGTTTAAGGGGAAAACATAAACTTTGAGTCAAACATAAAGCCTGGTATGAATAATAATCTACCATCTCAAATCATTTAGATATCTCGCGAGACCCTTCCGCTTAGCGGAATGGGTTTTCCCTTAACTACTATCCTAAAACCTTTATAAAACCATATATTGTGCTCATGCATCCACAATGGTTAAAACATAGTCATTTTAAAATATTATGATGGTATGCAAACATTTGAAAACATAATTGACTCCCATCCTCTGTTTAATTGACTCCCTGCCATATTTATAGTTTCTAGGGTCACTATTAACCTATTAGTTTTCATGGGCTTACTAATAACCTTTTCATATTATATTGACTCCCTATCCTATCTCATAGTTTTCATGGGTGCACAATGAACCTGTTGGCCCATGCCAATTAACTTAACACTACCACTCCCGTGGGTTTAATTGATTCATGGGTTCCCCTGAACCTATTGGTTATTCCAATAACTTCTCCCTTATCCTAGTTTTCATGGGTTAACTAGGAACCTATTGGCCCCTGCCAATTCCTTTTCTACTTATCCTAGTTTTCATGGGTTGACTATGAACCTAGTGACATCTGTTAATAACTTATTCTGGACATAGTTTTCATGGAATCGCTATGAATCAATTGGCCCCTTCCAATAACTTCCTAATCATAGTTTTCATGGGATCACTATGAACCTATCTCCCTGACAACTTCCATATTTAAGCATCCTTTGTTTTGGTTTCTGTAACCTCTTGGATGCAAATTTACTCATCCAGGAGTTTAATCAATTTATATTCACTACTGGGTCAACCTAGCTGGTTCTTCTTCCCTTTTTCCCCAAAATACAGTTATGGGTCCGTTATAATGTGAATATATTCATATTTGAAAAAGCAAACATAATTACATAACAATACCACTCTTGTAGGTTTAATATCCTTGGAATACTTTTCACATAAAACATGGTTAATCGCTTTAACCTATAGTTTTATCAAGGAAAGCTTCTTCTTAAAACCATTTCAAAAACTCCTTTAATTTAGCCATCGGTTTCTCCTTTTAAAAATACAGTTTGGGTTATAAAACCTTTCGAAACCTTCGAAACCTGGCATTCGACTTCATAGGATGTCCTCCTTCGAAAGCCTTAAAATCTATCTTCAAACGATTAGGCTCCTTCATTTCTAATACATTAAAACCTTCCTTTCGAAACCTTGTGATTGTATTAAAGTATTAACTTTTAATCATTTAGAAGTATAGCTTCGAAACAAAAGAAAGTACCCCTTTCGAAACCATTGGAAGTAATTCTTCCGAAATCATTGGAAGTCCCCCTTTCGAATGCATTGGGTTTATACAAAATATTATTTGGGTCAAAGTGAATATAGGCTAAAGCATCTCTTTCGAAACCATCCTTTATCATATATAAATATTAGAGAAAACCTGATGGCGTAGGCACCATTTCTTTCGAAAGCTTTAAACAATTTAAACAAACATTGAACGATAGCGTCGAAACACCTTTCGAAGCCATTGCCTTCGAAACTCTTCGTCCCTTTTGCAGGCATTTAGGAAGTGACTTAAAACATATTTAAAACAAACACTACCTTTCGAAAGCATTGATGACTTCAATACCTTCGAAAGGCTAAAGAACGGTAGCGAGGCTTCGACTAGGTCGGAACCTCTTCTTTCAAAACATTATTTCATAAGTAAAGGAACCCATTCGAAAGCAAAAATATGTTAATGGCAACCCTTTCGAAACCTTTTAAAACCTCTTTCAAAACCCTATGTTCTGACTCCTTCGAAGGCTTAAAAAACAAAGGCAGGAGCTTCTCTGTTTAAAACAAACCAAGGTATCGACCCCTTCGGAAGTCATGCTTTCAACACCTAACCTTTCGCCTTTCTCCAATCCACTACGTACCATCTTTGTGATACCTTGTGTATTGGTTTCGGCTTTGTAGGTTTTGACTGGGTTGAAGCCAAAAGCTTTGTGTCGAAAGGTACCTCTAAAGAAGGCGGAACCACTTTTCTGAGTAAACCTAGTTTAATACTACATAAAGCAAACCATTTTATAGCTAACCTGCCATGTGTCAACACCAGATTGGTTGCCTTAACTTTTTCAAATTCTTTTCTAAAATAACTGCAGCTAATTTCAGATCTAAACATGGTTAATTTAATCAAATAAGCCCTTCCATTAAGCAAAATCAATTTTGCAAAGAAGTCCCTCTTCTAAAATAATTTAATTTGCATAGAAAATCAGCTTGGAAAAATCCCCAAAAATTCCAGAAATTCACTTTGATCATGTTATCTAACATATCAAAATTCCAGACCCAAATTCCCAATATATTTTCCAAAATAAACTTATAAACCCAAATAACTATATTTTCCTTTGAAACTTCATAACAATCTTTCCATATCTTGAAAAATTATCAAAATTGAAACCCAACTCCAAAATTATGTTTTATACAACATAAAAATTTTCCATGGCATTTAAACATAAATAAAAACCGTTTTTACCATAAAACTGTGTATAACCCTATTTAAACAATCTTGTTTAAATTAAACAAATCAATATTCTAACATATCATCATCCAATTCACCATAAAAACGACCTTAAATTCAAAAACATATGATTCAAAACAAAGTAGAGATGGATTTATTATCCACCTTGATTTAGATAAGGAGATTGGATTGAGATTGATTTCCCACAAGCTTGATTCTCTAGCTTTTAATTGAATTCTTCTTTCTTAATGGCTGGCCCTTCCTTAAGCTTTTGATTTGCTTTTCAAAATGACTTGAATGGGAAGAAAAATGGTAGGAATGAAAATATATAAGGGTAAGGGTTATGGGCGACAAATTCCTAATATACCCTTATGTAATTTAATTAACCCAAAAACCATTCTTAAGCCCATTAATTATTTTATTAGGAACGGCCTTAATTAAACTTAATCAAATCTCAACCCCCTTATCACTTAACATTTACATTATTCTATTTAATTTATCTATTTAAATCTCTTGAATAATGTTGTCAAAAATTAGGTGTGTTACAGGCTCCCCCCTCCTTAAAGAATTTCATCCTCAAAATTCAGTAAGGACTAAATACTAAACATAGCAATCATCTGTAACAACTCCTAACAACCATACTAGTCTACCTGACAAGGAATTATCTGTATAAATCTAATATAGACATACCCTCAAAGTAGATCAGGATAAGTATCTCGAATCATGTCTCTGTCTCCCAAGTACAGTCCTTCTCGTTGTCGATCCACTGAACTTTCACCAACTCGACTGTCTTGTTCCTCAATCATTTCTCATCTCTCGCTACAACCCGAATTGGTTGTCTAACAAAAGTCAAATTAGGCTCTACTACTAGATCTTCCAACCCTATTGGAGGAATAGTGGCCTCTGGATCATGCACGTACTTGCAAAGATGAGACACATGAAATACATTATGGACACCTGCCATACTGCTCGGCAACTCTACTATGTATGCGAGCTTTCCAATCTTTTCTATAATTTGGAATGGACCAACATATCTCTATGCCAGTTTCCCTGACTTCCCAAACTGCACCACACCATATATTGGTGATACCTTAATGAAAACTCTTTCTCCAACCGAGAACTCCAGGACTTTACGCCTCTTGTCTGCATAAGTCTTCAGCCTGGATTGAGCTTCCTTCATCTTTTCTCTAATCAACTCAATCTTCTCTGATGCCTCCCTAACCAAATCTGGACCTAAGACCTATCTGTCTCCAGTCTCCAACCAACATGCTGGTGATTTGCATGGCCTTCCATACAAAGCTTCAAAAGGCGCCATTCCTATACTAGTCTGATAACAATTATTATAGGAAAACTCAACTAAATGCAGGTGATCCTCCCAAGATCCACCAAAGTCTAACACAGAAGCCCTCAATAAATCCTCAAGTACCTTGTTGACTCTCTCTGTTTGCCCATCTGTCTGTGGGTGATATGCGGTACTCATCTTGAGCTTAGTGCCTAACACATCATGTAGACTCTTCTAGAATTCGCTAGTGAATAAAGCATCTCTGTCGCTGACTATGCTACTAGGAACTCAATGAAGTCTAACCATATTCTTCATGAATAACTTCTCCAAAACAGGTGCCATCCTGGTCGACTTTACTGGAATGAAATGGGCACTTTTGGTCAATCTGTCCATAATGACCCATATACTCTCATTTCCTCTGCTTGACCTTAGTAAGTCGTCTATAAATCCATGGATATCGAATCCCATTTCCATACTAGAATCTCTATAGGCTGAAGTAACCCATTCGGCATCTGACGTTCGACTTTCACTTATTTACAGTTTATGCACTGCCTAACCCACAAGCCAACATCCCTCTTCATGCCTTCCCAATAGTAGCTTCTCTTCATATCTTGATAAATCTTGGTCCCTCCAGGATGAATCGTAAACTTGGATCGATGACATTCCCCAAGAACTTCTTTCCTCAAGTTCTCAACATCTGGAACACATAATCACCCTTTCTTTCACAACCATCCTCTCTAGTCAAGAAAAAAATCTTTCAAATCATCAACCTCAGTTCCAACCTCAAACCTTCTCGATCAACACTGGTCGAACTTCTAAACAAGACAACATGGCAGTACTCTAACTAGAACTAGAAGTCGATCTTAACTACACACCGCAACTGGCCAATGCTTCTAGATCCTTCCATTCTTCAAACATAGCAAACGCCACATTTTGATGTCTTCTGCTAAGAGCATTCTCTACTTTATTAACTTTCCCTGGTGTATACTCTATACCAAAATCGTAAGCAGCCAAAAACTCCAGCCACCTCTTTTGTCTCATATTCAACTCCTTTTGAGAGAATAAATATCTTAAGGACTTATGATCAATATACAACTCAAACCTCACCCCCAAGAGATAATGCCTGCAAATCTTCATGGAAAAAATCACCGCATCTAGCTCCAAGTCATGAGTAGGATATCTCACTTCATGTAGTCTAAGCTGCCTAGATGCGTAGGAAATCACTTTGCCCTTCTGCATGAACATAGCTCCCAATCCAGTTCCACATCTGGAACTACTAGCACTGGAGCATTGGTCAACAAATGCTTTAAGTTAAGGAATGCTTCCTCACATTTGTCGGATCAAATAAACTTCACCTCCTTCCCGGTAAGCTTAGTCAAAGGCGCTGCCACTACGCCATAGATTGCATACTGCAACACCAAAGAAGTGATGCAGGAAGTGCCAAAAAATGTTGCTGTAGGCTAAAAAAGGGCAAAGGCAACACTTTCTCGGTGATGCATTTTGCCGCGTTGCCGCAGACCTCAAAGGCAACATTTTGACTATCTAAGGCAACATAAGAAATATTGTTGCAATAGAACCCTATTTGGGTATATGGCAACATCCATAGTTGTCTATACCAACATTTCAAAATAGTGCTATAGATATTAACTTTTTGAAATTGTGGGGCCCACAATGTAGAGCATATTTGATTTTTTAATAGAAATAAATTTTTATTTAATAAAATGCTATTGCACAGAATTTGATATTCAAACAGTAATTTATTTAAATAAATATTTTATTTCAACATTTAAAATAGTACAAATTCCTGACTCCACTATTTTACAATTCAATGATAAATAACACCGATATTCACATATACAGATATTCCTCACTACATCACTCAGTTCACTCATTACATATGCAGTTTTAATTTATATAGGCACCGACACTGACAAATATATGACGAGCCGAGTGCCGAGCCGAAGGCGAGCCGAGAAGCGGGTCCGGGCGCAGCGCCGGCGGGGGTCCGGGGCACCGCAGTCCCGGCGGTTAGGTCGAACAAGTGGGCACCGCCCGATTCATCCGATTTCGGAAGATCGGGCCTTCTTTGAAACGACGTAAAATGATGCACAAATGAACACCTCCTGCGAATTTGAACACCTCCTTGATGATTGACTTTTGCAACTCTTTCGTGGCTTCTTCTGAATCATCCGACCTTTTTCCAACCATCATTCTTAGCAAATTGTTCAGTGAAAACTGAAATAACCTTGCTTTTAGCTCTGCCTTGGTAAAAGACCTGAAACCATGATAAATAAAAATTGACATTTCATCATACATGTTGCGTGTTAATAAGTAATACATTACCCTTCATCGAACATGTTGCCACAAACTCCTGCCCCTATCACCTAACGAACTCGAACCATTTCTGCACATAGCACAACAAATCCCTTCCTCTACAATCTGTCACAACCAATTCGCATCTCCTCACTAACCCTATGCCTTCACCATCACAACAACCACCTACCTGCCTTCTCCGACAACCCGAACTACCCCTACACCCACCACGTTCACCATCTCCATCTCCATTTAAATCCCCAATCCCCATCACAACTAACCGTTCATCTCCAACCACCACGTCCTCCCCTCAGGTATCAACTTCAACACCTTTCATGACACCTTGTACGTACATCTACTGAAACCATTTTTGCCCCACGACCTGAGCCAACAGCAGCTGCTAGCTTGACCACAGGATCTCCAGTCTCTTCACCACATGCTAAAGGCAGCCTTCCACCTGCCTTTTTTCCAGCACTGCTTTCTTTTGATCTATGGAAGTTCAAACTCTCAACGACCCCTGTGCCATTTATTTCAGCTATATCTGCAAACTCCGCCTCACAATCATCCTCTACAACTTCATTCAGAGGATCAAAACTATTATATAGAAACAAGTTAAAACTACACTCGTTTGAGGCCAATTTCAACTCTGCATTTCTAAAAATGATGAACTGAAGTCCAATCCGCGAGAAATCCTTGATATATCTCCGGTAATAGCTAGCAAGTCCAAGAAAACTTCTGATCTCGGTCACCATCTCTGGTCTCTTCTAATTGTTAACAACTTCGATCTTGTTTGGATCGACCGACAATGCTTTCTGTGAAACCACATGACCAAGAAACTTAACCTCTTTTTCCAAAAATGACACTTGGAAAACTTTGCCTTTAGCTGATTCTGCCTCAGCGTCTCAAGAACAAATCTAAGATGAACTTCATGCTCTCTTTCATCCTTAGAGTATGCCAAAATGTCATCTATAAGCACCAACAAGAATCTATCCAAATACTCTTGGAAGACTTGGTTCATCAAATCCACAAAGAAAGCAAGTTCATTGTCAACCAAAATGGCATTACTAACCACTCATACGAACCATACCTAGTCTGAAATGCTGTCAAAGGAATGCTGTCCTCCGCCACTCTCAACTGATGGAACCCTGTCGCCAAATCCAACTGGGAAAACACTCTGCCTCTACTCAACTGACCAAATATATCGTCTATCCTCGGCAGAGGGTACTTATTCTTTATCGTCCTTTTGTTCAACTTACACAGTCGATACACATTCTAAATGACTCATCTGATTCCTTTACGAACACCACGGCTGCTCCCTAAAGCGAACTACTGTGTCTAATAAAATTCCTTCCTTCTAGATCCACTAGCTGTACCTTCAACTCCTTTATCTTAGTCGGTGTCATCCTGCTTGGTAGTCTACTCATAGGTTCAGCTCCTGGCAAAAGATCTATCTGAAACTCAACAGCTCATTTCGGTGGTAGTCCTGTGATTGGCTCAAAGACATCTGCAAACTCTCTTGCTATTCGAACCTGAGTTAGCTCTTCTCCCACTTCCATCGCACTTAACAAAGCACAACTACTCCGGTCAGAGTTCTCTACTGAGAATATAATTCGGTTATGACTATCAGGGTGTCTTAGTGATATCTCCCCATCCTGGCAAAATATCTTGGCCCCATACCTTTTCAACCAATCCATACCCAAAATGATTCTAAAATTTACGAAATCGAAAACCTACAGAATGCATGCAAACATACGACCTAACTAATCAAGTTCTAACGATCACATCTCATCCCTAGAGTTGTATACCCTCCTATTGGATTCGTAACCCTTAAGGAAGTAACAAGGTATGTGGGTTCTAAACATAACCTATCAACTAAATACCGTGATATAAATGAATGTGATGCACCGGTATCAAATAGTACCCTAACTAGTATACTCTGAATCAGAAGCGTACCTTCGGTCACAGTCTTTCCCTTATCAGCTGCACTTGGCTTAGTGGATGTTCCAACAACAAAAACATCCCCTTGTTCGCTCTGACTGGCTCTGGACACTGGTTCTTATAATGCCCAACTTGATCACTGTTAAAGCACTTCACATTCTTCTTATCTGCAGCCTTCTTCCCTTTGCCTAACCGGCACTCATGAGCATAATGACCCTTCTTGTCACACTTGAAGCACAATAAGTCAGCCTTCGCTTTCTTGGTAGCATCCCTTTTATGGGCTCCCTTCTTCTTAAAGAATTTCCTGTTCTTTCCCTGAGGACCCTAGGATTCAACTGGCTTCTCTCTAGCATAATCAGCCAGCATCTCTTCATGGCGAATGGCCATCTCCACCACATTACAAGTTTATCGGATATGGGTCATGGTCATTCTACCAAGATGTCAGTGTCAACCATAGCATATCAATATCGAGACCGCTCATCAAACTTAGCAGTATACTCGATTGTTGACATTTCTCCTCGAACTAGATCTATGAACTTCCTCATTAATGCCGACTTAGTAACCTCAGATAGAAACCTCTGCTCAAACCTTCTTCTAAAATCAGCCCATGTCAACTCTTCCTTCGAAACTCTGGTAGTAACACTATTCCACTAGTGAAGAGCTGCCCCTTGCAACTGCCTAGAGGCCAGCCTCCTCTTTTGCCCATCATCCAATCCTAGATCTGTAAAGATCCTCTCACAATGCAATAGCTAATTCTCAACCTCAACAACATCCACCATTCCAACAAACCGCTTTCCTCCCAAACTGTTGTAGTACTGCTCAACTTAGCATAGTTATTCCAAAATGGAGCCACAGGATTTGCTCCTCCAACATTACCAGCAACACAAGCTTGCAAAAGATTGGCTAACAACTAATACACCATCCTCGCAACTACTGCCAGATTTCTAACACCTACATTGGCTTCAGCATTTGGATTAGCATTAGCATGTCGACCTTGGTTCCTCCTAGTATTAGGTCGAGCATTTCCGTTGGTTGTAGTGCTCCTCCAACTAGATCCCTCTTCTGTTTCCCTTCTTCCATATTTTCTTTCTCGTAAATCTGCATACGAGCCTTGGTAAGATATATAAGAACGGTCTAAGAGAGAGGGGATTGCGTACTTATATATATATATACATATACATATACATATACATATACATATACATATATACACACACATAATTATATATATATATATCAAATACAAGTACGTTACCATAACGTTAACCCAAACCCCGATCATATTTCAAATTCATTGGATTATGTTTGAAAATCTTTTAGGTTTAACTTTCTTTTAAAGTTTCATAAACATATGCTCCGATACCAACTTGTAACGTCCCCCTACTTGGAGGCCCTAAACTAACGGCTATGGATGCTACAGTAATCCATAGTTATTAATCCTCGGTGACCAAATACGGCTATGTTAGATTCATTGATACATAGAAACACATGAATATGAAAAATTTTAAACTTCAAACAAAATCACTGTTATCCCGCCTTTTGGCAAGGCCGTGATACCAAGGAATTGGTCGAAAAATAAAGACTGTCTATTCTGGAGATCGACTGTACATAGGTTTACTATGGACCTGACAAACTTTGCCCGAGTCCGGATCAAGCAACAACTGATATGCAACGACAAGTAAAGCTACAGAAGCCAACATTTCAAATTTCAAGTCGATCGGAGTTCATATGCTCAAGTTTTGGGTCGATCAAATTCTAGGAGAAGAGCGTTCTGTTCGTACGCCTCTATTCGCATCGGTTCATTTCGCATCCATCGGTAAACAAGCTTCTCTTCGTACCCATCCAGGCAAACCCACTTCGTATCCATCCAAACTCACCCACTTCGCATCCATCTGCAATAACACGTGAGTCCACTTCATATCGATCCACTGCCAAACATGCTTCGTATCGATCGGCCACAGATCGATACGAAATCAACACCCCAACCAATAAGCGATAGGAAATGGCCTCTGAGTTATCGATACAAAGAACGTAAGTTCGTATCGATACGAAGCAATTGTGAAGGGTCGATACGAAGTTGGGTGCGAGGGATCGATGCGAAGTTGAGTGCAATAAGCGATACGAAGGGAATATCCTAGGTCGATACGAACAAGGCACATTCAAGTGGATGACTCGGTCACTCAGCATAAAAAGTGGATCGATCCAAAAAGTTAGTGCCACGTCATCAGGCATCATGTGCCCAGAAGCGATGCGAACAGATCGATGCAAACCGAAGAGATGCGAAACTTAACAGCCTTCAACAAATCCAAACTTGCATCGATCATAACTCAAAATCTACAAGTCCAAATGCCACCAAATTTTCACAGGAGCTTGCGTGCAACCTCAAGAATGTTCATGATCGATCTCGACTCGATTGGGCCAAATCTTGATCGACACGAATTTGATTCGTATCGATCACGGATCAAGTCCAAACGACCGAGGATCGATCGCGTGAGCCCACCCACGTGAGAGAAAGGGTCTACCGAGATCTGGGCGAGATATTTGCTGCCTAAGCCTATAAATAGCATCCCAGGACCTACTGAAAAAGGACTTTTGGCTCTTCTACGTCCAGACTCTGCCAAAATCACCATTTTATTCGAATTTTACCGTTGTATCTTGTTGTAACCAGCAAGCAAAAATCAATAAAAGTCATCCATTATATAATGGACGTATGCCATACGCCAAACAACTCTAAGTCTGTGTGTTTCTGTGCGTTTTTCTTGTTTATCGATTTGTGTGTTTGTTAGATCTTCCTGTTTTTCCATTTATATTCTTCATTTTATCTCTTCAAACAAATCTGAAGAGTGTTGTGTCCAATTTTGGTACAAACACTTTGGTGCTTTCACTAAGAAAACCCAGTTTTTCTCCTGCTCATTGGATCTACTTTCGATATCGGATTGCAAGAATCGAAGGAGAAGATCCAGATTTCAAGTCGAGAAGTTCTTCCATCCTATTCATATTTGTACCAAGTCTAGGAGAGGGCTTCGCTATCCACCATGGTCAACACTAGGACACATCAACAGATGCAGATCCGGAAGGACGGGATAGACAGAACCCCGCGCAACTTCCTCCTACCGATCAAAATGCTGCCGAACCTTTAGATTCGCAAGGCCCTGTCACAAAGGAAGAATTTCAATTGCTAATGCAAGAGCTGACTCAAAGCCGCCAGCAGCTTACTCAGCAAATCTGTGTTAACCGGAACTGACCAATCAACTGAATCGTCAAAGATGAAGGAGATCCAGAAGGGATCAGGCTTCCTATTTATCCACCGAGAGTTCAGCCTCTTCTGACTACCATCATAGGTCCACGCGCCCTTGGCTGGACAAAAGTTACACACAGGCTATTGGGCATCAGCGCACCTTGAGTCTTGGGCAACCAAGAGTTGGTATGTCGACTAACCATCAGACCGGACGCTCCTCCCGAGGAGGTACTGCTCCCTATCACACCACTGACAACTGCACTGCTACCGCCACTGTCGAGTTGGGAGCTGATGCCCGAAATCGGACTGAGCCAACCCATCATCAAGGAGAATATACTCACGAACCTTATGTTCCTGGAGGCATAGAACCAAGGAGGCGAGATATGGACCGTCGACCGCGACCAGCCCATCCTCTCATTGTGGAACCCGACAACACCTTGGCCCAATATACCCAAAACGTCCAGATGCTGGATATCCCGACAATGATCTGTCAGATGATCCGCAAAAGTTAGGGCCTCACTAATGACGACTGGGGAATCTCCTGGAGTCACACCCCCTTTACTGATGACATCCTCTACGCTGAACCGCCTCGGCGATTCAGGATGCCGACTCTACCCGTTTATGAAGGGAGTTCAGATCATAATCAGCACATTTTAAGGTACGAATGGTTAATGAATGCCACAGGAGCTGATGATGCGGTCAAGTGTCGAAGTTTCCCGATCTCCCTAGGGGGCATAGCAACTATGTGGTTTACCCGTTTACCACCTCGGTCTATCTCGTGTTTTGATCAGTTGGCCAAAAAGTTTGTTGAGTAGTTCCGCATGCATGTCACCAGGCCGAAAGATGTTAATACCTTATCTAGTGTCACTCAAGCTTCCGGAGAGACACTTAGACATTATTTAGAGAGGTTTCACGCTGCTTGCGCTGAGATAAGTAATCCCAATGATAACTAGATTCTGATGGCATTAACTAAGGGGATCGATCCCAATTCTGAATTTGGCAACTTGTTGGCCGGAAAACCTCCTACGTCATTGGACCGTTTCTATTCCAAGGCAGCCCAGTTCTTGAGAAGGGAGGATGCAAAACAGTCTAGGAAAAAGGATGACGTAGGACCCAACATGGAAGGAATCCAGATCAATGTTGCTATTAAACAAACCGGGGAAAGTTTCGAAAAGATGCAATTGAACATACAGAATAAACAGAATCAACAGAAAAGCAATGGAAATCAGAACAGGAAGCGGGATCAGAATCGTGGGCCATGACGTAGGGCTCCTATGTTTGAAAATTATACTCCTTTAAATACGTCGCTGGAAAATGTGTACTTGCATAACTGCAATACTATTCAATATAAGAAGCCTGCTCCGAAGCAATCATCTGAAAAACAGATTCAAACGAGAAAATTTTGCAGATTTCATGATAGTTATGGCCATAACACGAATGAGTGCCATCATTTGCAGGATATTATTGAGAAGTTGATACGAGAGAGACAATTTGAGCAGTTTGTGCGGGCACCGCAGTCAGGAGGTGCGGACCCATCGAGTCAGAACCATATACCAAATCAGGCGAGACCAGAGGAACCCGCTCGTACCGGCGGGAGGTTGGTGATTAATACTGTTAGTGGTGGTCCTCATCCAGCAGACCGAAGTTGGAAGTAAATGGAGTTGTATGCCAGTTCTATTATGCATGCGAGCTTCGAATGTTGTAGTAATTTGGAAGACGGGGCTCCGGCCAAGCAATAGAAAATGATGACAAATGACATTGTATTTCGAGACAGGGATGCCGACAGGGTCGAAGCCCCAACCATTGATCCACTTGTCATATCAACTCAAGTAGGCCCTACCTGGATGAAGAGGATCTTGGTAGACAGTGGAAGTTCAGTAAACATATTGTTTAAACGAGCTTATGATCAGATGAAAATGGAGACAAAAGACTTGAAACCTTATCAGTCTCGTATTCATGGCTTCAATGGGAGCACAACTATACCCACTGGAGTGGTGGAACTACCAGTGGAGTTGGGAATTGGAGAATCCGGATATTACAGTTTGTTGTATTGGACATAGACTCGCCATACAATGCTTTCTTGGGCCGACCGGACCTAGCTGAGTTCAGGGCAGCCATTGCCCCTTTGTGTCTGATTTTAAAATTCCCTATTGACAATGGAGTTGGAGTCGTCCAGGGAGACCGGGCTGCTGAATGAGCCTGTTATGTCGATGAGCTGCAAGAAGCGCAGCGAAAAGAAAAAGGAAATGGCGTAGTGGAATCTCTTTGTGTCCGCTTTGCGGAAAAATGACAGCTAACGCCTGGGCCTAGGCCCGGGCACCCAACCAATTCCAATGGGATCTTGACCCGAGAGATACCGAAAGTGAAGGCGAAAGTAAGACAGTCAAGCTTCCCCGGCCGAGCTGACGATCGATGTTCCGATCGATGATAATGACGACTCTAAAATGAGAAAGATGAGATCTCAGCTAAGCTAACAAATGCATGAGAAATTGGTTGAATTTCTCTGGGCAAACTTCGACGTGTTTTCTTGGACACATTCTGACATGTGTGGAATCTCCCTGGACATCGCAAGCCACAAATTGAATATTGAGCCGTGGCATGTCCCGGTCAAGCAAAAAAAGGTGTTGTATGGATCCAGAGAGATCTGGCGCCCTTAAGGAAGAGGTAGATAAACTCAAATCTAACGGGTTTATCCAAGATGCATTATATCCGGAATGGGTGTCCAATCCCGTACTTGTCCGAAAGCCAAACGGGAAATGGAGAACATGCGTTAACTACTAAGACTTGAATAAAGCTTTCCCTAAAGACAGTTTTCCACTTCCCCGAATCGATCAGCTCGTAGACTCAACAGCTAGACATGAACTCTTATCCTTCATGGATGCGTATTCTGGCTACAATCAGATACCCATGCACTTGCCCGATCAGGAGCATACCAGATTCGTCATCGATCTGGGACATTAATGCTACAAAGTCATGCCGTTTGGACATAAGAACTCTAGAGCAACTTACCAACGGTTAGTTAATCGAATGTTCGCTAACCAGATCGGAAAAACCATGGAGGTATATGTGGACGACATGCTTGTAAAGTCATATTTTTCCACTGATCATATCAAAGACCTAGAATCAATGTTTAACATCCTCCAAGAGTATAGAATGAAGCTCAACCCATTAAAATGTCACTTTGGGGTCGCATCTGGTAAAATTCCTTGGATTTATCGTCAATGCTCTAGGAGTTGAAGCAAATCCCGAGAAGATCCGAGCAATTAAAAATCTTGAGACTCAAAGAACTATAAAGCCAGTCCAAAGCCTCAACGGGAAAGTAGCAGCACTAAGCAGGTTCATTTCGAAATCCATCGACAAATGCATTCCCTTCTTCGACCTGATCAGAGAAGGGAAATGGAATTTTGAATGGATTACGGAATGTAAGGGTGCATTCCGAGCACTGGTTCAACACCTGTCCACACCACCCATTCTGTCAAAACAAGTTAATCACGAGAGATTGTACATCTATTCTGCAGTGTTAGAAAATGCAATCATTGCTGCCCTAATTCGAGAGGAAGACCGGATACAATGGCTAGTATATTAGATTAGCAAACGACTAACCGGAGAAGAGAGAAATTATGTGAAGCTGGAAAAGCTGGCTTATTGTCTTGTCATTGCCTCAAGGAAGCTCTGACTGTATTTCCAGGCTCATCCTATCACCGTCTACACCGACCAGCCGTTACGATAGGTCCTTACACGGCCTGAGACGTCTGGTAGGTTACACAAGTGGAATATTGAACTGAGTTAGTTCGACATCACTTACACACCAAGCCGAGCCATTCAAGGACAAGTCCTAGTATTTCATCGCTGAATTCACTATCCCAGAGGACTTGCCCGAAACCAATGAATCTCCTAAATATGTCTGGAAGCTACATACTAATGGTGCATCAAATGACCGCTGCTCATGTGCCAGAGTTGTACTTGAAACTCTTGAAGGCCGATCTATATGATATGCCTTAAGGTTCGATTTCTGTGCAACTAACAACAAGCCGAATATGAAGCACTTCTCGCCGGATTGAGACTTGCCAAAGATTTACGAATTATTGTTGTGGAGAGTTACTATGATTCATAATTGGTAGTGTGTCAAGTTCGGGTGGAGTATCAGGCACAAGACCAAAGACTGGCTGCTTATCTTGCTCGGGTTCAGGAAATATTGGATCAGTTCGATTATTATTCCATTTATTGCATACCCCGAGAACGCAATCAGAAGCCCAATTCCATAGCAAAGTTAGCCAGTACCGGTGAGGAATAGCAGATGGGACTTGTTCCTGTGGAAACATTATCTTCCCCGAGCATCGATCAGATGGAGACCGACTGAGTGTTTGAAGTTATTCCTGATAAGGAGTCATGGATGACTCTGTTCAGAAACTATCTCGAGCATGGGATCTTGCCGAAGCGTAGGAATGAAAAGAGACAAGTTCTTCGAAAGGCTTCGCGGTTCACTATTCAGAATGGAGTCATGTATAGAAGGGGGTACTCTGTTCCTTTACTCTGGTGTATCGCCCATGTTGAAATCAAACGAGTATTGGATGATGTACATGAAGGAGAGTGTGGCGATCACACCGGGGGGCAAGCTCTTGCCAAGAAAGTGCTCCGATATGGATATTATTGGCCGACTGAATATCGCGATGCATCAGATTATGCTAGAAAATGTGACAGATTTTAAAAACACGCTCGGATTCCAAGAGCCCCACCTACCGAAATAACTCAGATGGTCAGTCCATGGCCGTTTGCAGTATGGGGGATTGACATTATTGGTTCTCTACCTCTGGCCAAAGGTGGTGCGAAATACTCCATCATTGCAGTTGATTACTTTACCAAATGGGCGGAAGCTGAGCCCCTTGCTACTATCACAACGAAGAAAGTGATCAACTTTGTTGTACGCAACATTATCTGTCGATTTGGTCTCCCGCAAACCATCATCACTGATAACGGGGCACAATTCGACAGTGTTGAATTTAAGAATTTCTGTCAACGATTCCATATTCAGAAGAAGTTCTCTGCAGTTGCGCATCCTCAAGCGAATGGACAGGTTGAAGTTTTTAATAAAGTTATAAAGTCCATTCTGAAGAAACGACTGGAAAAGGCCAGGGAAAATGGGTCGATGAACTTCCTATGGCTTTATGGGCTTATAGGACAACCCACAAATCCGCCACCGGCCACACTCCATTCTTTCTTTCCTACGGTTCAGAAGCCGTTATTCTAGTCGAGATGGAAGTACCTTCTCATCATGTGACTTACTATGATCTGAAAACAAATGCTATATTACTTGTCGTATCCCTTGACTTATTGGATGAGAAGTATGAAGAGGATGATTTGAGGGCAGCCGCATACCGAAGTAGAGTCGCCTGATTATACAATGCAAATGTCTGACCTTGAACCTTCGAACTCGGTGATCACATGCTTAATAGAATTTACCTGGTTCCTTCACATATGAAGCCAACATGGGAAGGGTCGTATGTCATCGAACAAAATCTCGGAGATGGCACATTTAAATTATCGACCGTTGACGGTCTTAATCTACCGAGAGCCCGGAACAGCGAGAGTCTTCGTTGCTACTACCCATAACAGGCTCTGTTTATTTATTCAGTCTAATTTTCATTTGCAATTTGTTTATGCATTTCAAAATTTGAATTTTTAATAAGACAACTGACTTTGCCGTATTTTCTTATTTCAACAATAAAATGCGATCTCTTCAAGCAAGAGCTGTGATTTTTTGAAATGCATCATATAACCATCACTATGCACGGAGAGCTAAGTTCCATCCTACGGTGGGACTTATTCAAATAGGGAGTGACTATGATATGACCGGTCACTCGCTAAGTGAAAACCGAGCTCGGGGGCAAGCCATCACACGGAAGCCAAAAAAGGATTGATACACGACTATCCTCTAGCTCACTGTTGATTCCCCGAGTATGAATTGGAGTATAAACTTATAAATACGGTTTTGAGGAGGGTGAATCCGCCCACCTAACAACTTTGCTCGTATTTAAATCAAGATCGAGGAGGATGGACCCGTCCATCTAGCGACCTCGCATGTTAACTCAGGGTGGATGTGATCCGACCATCTGCGATCCCGATACATCCGTCGTTTCCGAAGTGCGATCAAAATCCTAAATCCTAAACAGATTTGGCTGACCATTTGTCAACTAAGTCCAGAATCCCAAAGTGTGAACTGGAATATAAATATCTACTAACTCTAAGTCCCCAGAGTGTGGACTGGAGTATAAACTTTGACTAACTCAAAATCCCCAGAGTGTGGATTGTAGTTTAACACAAACTGGGTGTGATTTGACCACCCGTAGGACAACTCTGAGCCCGCTAAGTGCGGATCGGAGTATAAACGCAAAGTGGGTGTGACTGACCGCCCACAAATCAATCTAAGTCCCCAGAGTGTGGACATAATTCTATATATCAAACGGGTGTGACTAACCGCCCATAAAATAACTTAAGTCCCCATAGCGCGGACAAATCTCAAAACCTTAATCGAACATGAACGACGTCCGATGTATAAGTGCAACCCCAGGAGTGTGGATGCAGTCATAAACTGATGAGCAAGTGTGATTCGACCACTCGAACTCATCACGTTTCAGACTCAATTCAACAGAGTTAAGCTTGATATATTAAAGGCGAAAGATGATGGCCTACCGATCTTTTCAATTTATCCCTGAAACCGGGGGCAGAACTTAAGTACCGGCTTTGGATTGAGGCAATGCGATGTTGGAGTTCGACTTACTTCTTGATCGTGAGCCAAAGCCGTAACTCCAGAACTTAGCGACTAAACCTGGGCCCAAATCCAAAGATTAAAACTTCACAAGTGTATTGAATGAAAGTTCAAGAGCTGCAATGCTTTAACAAATGTCACAAACTGAGCTGAAGACAAATTGGAATTTTATTTCAACTATACTTCGAAAAAGAAGGATAAGTAAAAAATTACTCCAAAAATCCTACTAGCGGGAGCCGAACTTGCATCTATACACGGCCTACAAAAAGCAAAAGTAGATTCCTATCTATCTACCAAAAATGAGTCGAGAAGACATGTCTATTCTCTCTTTTTCCTTGGCTTCTTCCTCGGTGTCGACCCGTTGGAACTGCCACTTGGCTGCCTCTTTGAGCCCTTGCCTTTTAGGGGCTGATTTCCAATCGGGGGCATTATGTTAACTTCCTCATCCAAACTCACATGGATTGGAATGCTTCCTGAAGGCGGAATTGGAGGGATAGGATCAATGTTAGAAGGTGGAGGAGGCACACTTTTGTCAATGACTGTGCCACTAGGAGAAATCATTGGTAAAGGAGTTGGACTAGGGCCCGCCATTCCACCTCCAAAGCTACTAGGCCGCGCAGCTGATTCCATCTCGGAGTTAATTTCGGCTAGTATCTCCTCTTCGTGAATTGTTTGGGCATCACTGGGAATGCTGGTAGTTGGGCCCGAAGAGTTGGTCACTGGTGCGCCTTCACCCATGACAAATGGCAGATCAACAAAAGGGTCACTGTGATGACCGAGAAGTTCCTCCGTCATCTGTTCATCAAAAGTAAGCATGCTCCCCTGTGCACCATCGGTTGGTGCAGTAGCCGTTGTAGTAGTCACTTTTGTAATAAGGGCCTCCTTCGCATGGTGCGACTCTTGGGTTACAGGAGGCATGGTCGATGTAGCTCCTATCACTGAATAGAGACAAAGAAAAAGAGTTAGCGATGACTTCAATCAATGTTTCCGGCTTTGAATGAACACAAAAAATGTTCAGAGTACCTTCCTCAGATTGGCTCGTGGGTGGAGGAGCAGCTTCAGAAACATGCTCGCGAGTTGGAGACAACTGTGGTGGATTGGGATTATATGTAGGAACAGACTGAGGATCAACCGCAGGAGTAGACTCAGGTAGGGTTGGCACAAGAGTTTCAGAACCTGCATCATGGCACTCAACACCAGCACCTTTTCCAGTCTCCAAGTGCTGGGTACCGAGTTTCTCCTTTTTATATGTAATAGTGATGTCATGGAGAACCCTTCTCTCGTCTTTGTTCAGCACTTGGTTCTCTAGTTCAAATTGATCAACGGATTCGGCTTGATGCTCAGCTTTCTCATCTTCTACCAAGCGGCGCCAAGCGTTGTATAGGTGTAAAGGATAGTTTTCGAGCAAGGTCAGATTTTGATGCTTCAAGACGTTGGCGTTATATATGATAAGAAGATCTTTGATGTCGCTCTCCAACCTGGTCTCCGCAGCTTTCACCTCATTCTCAACACTAGTTTCAGTTTCCAGGACTTTGAGTGTGCCGCATCCCTCTCATTTATAAACACCACAGCCTGTTCACATGCTTCCTGGGCTGCTTTGTTTGCATCATCTTTCTCCTTGACGATTTCGGCAAACTTGGCCTTAAGCTCCTTAAGCTCCTTCAGTGCAGCATCCCTTTCGGGCATAAAAGTGGTGTTTCGATGACCCATCTCCTCAACCAAGGCAACATGCGTCTGTCGCATCCTTTCCATAGACTTATTTGCCTCATCGGCTTTCTTGTTGGCGTCTATTTTCGATTTCGTGGAAGATTCGGCCTCATTGTTAAGCACTTATATTATGTGGTCCTTTTGAGCGAGATCAGCTTCTAATTTTTCAATTATTTTTTCCCACTCAAAGGCCACCGCTGATGCTTTGTCCGCGATCTCTATCCACTCCCGATATTGGTTGTAAACGTCATGGATTTAATCGTGCATAGTTTGTTCGGCTTCAACTGGAATTCTCTTTAGATGCGGTGGAAAGATGAAGCCGTCAAAACAAATGTTTGGAAAGTCTTTTTTCAACTAGGAGATTCTGATCTTTCCTTCCCTAGTGGGCTCGGTGACAGCTTGCTCAGTGATGGTGGGAGTTTCAGCCTCGGTCCTACAGCATTGTGAATCGGACCTTGGAACTTGAGAAGACGGTTTTTGGCATGAATGCTCCAAGGGTTTTTTCCCATGACCGGAGGGTTGTGTTGGAGCTCGAGGAGGTGGAGGGTGTGATCGGGATCGATGTCTATATTCTCTATCTCTATCCCTCTCCCTTTCATAACGCTCCTGGCTATAATAACCGCGATCGTGGTCTCTATCGGCTTCCCTTCTGCGAGACTCATAATATGAACTGGATGACAGGCGTGCCGAGCGATGGCTTCCTAGCATAGATTCTCGCCTAGTCATCGTATTTGTAAAATAGGAAGAAAAGCAGAATCAGTAATCTCCTGAAATGAACAACTTATGATTGGAAATCGTGTAGTGCCGTGAAGTGTATGTATGCATGTGCTAAACCCCCCGACCAACCGGTTATGCCGGCCACACTCGTAGGAAGTGACTCGCTTAAATATAAAGTGCTTTGAAGCCCTTCCAATCCTGTGTCATGTTGGAGCGACACGTAGTTCGAAATTGGAATTTCGGCGAGCCTTTCAAAAGGATTCTCCATTTGAGAGGGAGGAGCCTCCGAGATTCAAACACCGAAGGCTGGCAGGGACACGACCACAGATTTCCATCTCGAAGACTTATGACGTTTATGTGCAACTGCCTTGCCTTTCCTCCTTCCCTCTAAATCCCGAGAACTGTTTGGGGGCCCTGTTACAGGTTCGTTTTCAGTGGGCATACCTTCTTCATCGCCCTCCTTAGCAATTACAGTCCCGGGCGCTCTATGCTTAGCCCGTCTCGTCGGGGCTGCCCTAAGCGATCCATCAAGTCTTATGCTCTGGTTTTGATCAATTTGCCCAACAATACTCAAATTTTTATCTGTTAGCATCGAGGCAATTTCTCTCATCTCACCTGGCACCTCCTGAAGAATCCGTACTATTTCTTTAAAGTAGGCAACTTCGGGTCGTGGAATTGCAACTGTAAAGGAAAGAAAATGTTGGACGCAACATCGATTACAACTATCTCGTTAGCTACTGGAAAAATTGCGGCACTTACGTCTGACTAACCACCGACTGGCGAACCCTAGAGGGCACCGAACATAGAACCACTCCGTCTTGAAGTAGTTAAGCCAGGTCCAGTATCTGGTCACCACTTGGCAATTCCTAACTGCCTCTAGGAATGAGAATGAGGGATTACCTCCCCGACTCTTGACATTGAACAAGAATCTGACTCCCTCTGGAGTCGGGGGCCGTAAAAGATACCCCATAAAGACAACGAATAGGCTGTTCAGCAATGCGTATCCGTTTGGATGTAACTGCGACGGAGCGATTCCAAAGAAAGCTAACACTTTTTGAATGTACTGGTTAAATGGAGGAAGTGTTCCAGCTGTGCACGAATGTCGGTTAAAGGCTGTGTACCCTTCTGGAGGGGTATGTGACCTGTCATTTAGTCCTGGTAGTAGAATGTCATCTAGGGGTAGACCATGTCTTAAGTATATTCTCCCCAACATATCTACGAAAATATTGGATGGCACAGAATCTTGTGGATTCGCGATAAAAATTGCTCTTGGCAACTCGTCTGGAGCTGGATTTATGACTTTGGCTACAATAGCCGGCATCTCTATTGTGGGGGGAAGTGGACTTTGAGCCCCATGTTGTTGTGAACTTCCAGGTTCCATAACTAATCAACTCAGTAAAAACCATCATTAGATGATAATAAGCCCGTGTGTTCCCCAATGTGAAGTGCGTGAATACATTGTGCAGTGCAGTGCTATATAATACTTAAGAAATTCTACAGAACTTGGGAAAATGTCTAAACGACAAGAGTTCGAAATTCAACCGGAGTGACAGTCATCGCTGACCATCACACCTGTGTCATCCAGACTTCGGAAATCGATCCAAGTTAAAGTTCATCAGAATTTTGTCAAATTACAGTTCCATCGACAAGCTTCAAAAGGCAGTCAAATATGTAGTGAAATGGTTAAGTCCAATTATGTAAAGCAGAAGCTCATCGGAGTTAAATGTTCAAGTGTGTAAAGGATTTCATCTCCGTCAAGTTAAAGCTTAGATCGATCCCCAAATGGATAATTCGTATCGATCACCCATAAAGTTAGTCCATATCGCTCGCAAATAGCATAGTTTGTATCCATTGGAGGAGGCAAGTATTCGTATCGATCGTGGAAAAATGTTGCGTATCGACCACATGAAAGTCATTTCATATCGCAAAATTCCCTCTGCTTCATATCGATCACTGGACCCTGGATTTCGTATCGATCGCCCTAGATCGATATGAAGGCCATCATTAGTTGATCGATACGAAAGCCCACAATCTATCGATACAAAACGCATCTATCGTTTAATACGAAGTCCTACTGCAATCCAGATCAATCCAAATTGTATCCCCTCGTTCAAGACCAATACGAGAGGCTTCATTTCATATCCATCTACACTTCATCTTCTCCGGTCGACTCAAGCAGCACAGGAACCATCTCCTCCTTCCTTGACCTTACTCCGCCCATCTCCGGCCTCCTCTTCACCAAACTTGGCCGGGTATACGAATGGAATGACCTTAAAGCTCAAGTATGGTCGTTTCTAATGAGAGATTGTTGGTTAATTACCTAATTTAGGAAGCTAGTTCGAAGAATTAAAGAGTTAAGTAATCTGGGAACGAAGACAGTTTCTTTCTCTTGGCCGTGCAATCGATACGAAGAGCTGGAAACAAATGAGCAAGTAAATTTATTCTAAGTACAAAATCGCGTATATATATATATATATATGAAAGATGAATGTCGATTCGTATCCCAGTACAAACTGACCGGTTGAAGAGGTTTACACAATAACCGATACGAAGTAACCTGTTCGTATCCATTGGCCAACTATTCAGGAACCTCCTTCGCATCCATCAACGGCTGATCTGAGGTGAAGCTTTTCGTATCCATCAGCCATTTATCGATACGAAGATGATCACTTTGAATCCATCACTTTGAAACCCACAAAGATTCGAACCTATCGATACGTAATATTTCAGGGAACTGCCGGTAGTCATCGATACGAAGGCAATTTTCAACTTTTCACATCGATCCAGGAAGGATCGATACGAAGAAAAATTCCAAAACAACTGTCAAGCGTTGTTACAACTCGAATTTCATATCGATTCAGGAGAGGATCGATACAGAATTCGATACAAGAAATCTGACAATGACTCATGAACGAGTTGAATGCTCACCTGGTGACAATTACGACAATGAACAACTGTTTGCTATCCTTCAATACTCAATTACAACAGTGCATAATACAACAATTGGCGGTCAACAATTCGCTATTTGTATCACTGAAGATCAATCAGAGGTTACATCTTTCGACAAGAAAACAACAAACGTTCGACAAGTCAGATAAATTTTTTTGAATGAAGATTGCAACTTCTCAAAGCACATCATGTCCTCACAAGACGTACTTTGGGGGGCAATTGTTATCCCGCCTTTTGGCAAGGCCGTGAAACCAAGGAATTGGTCAGAAAATAAAGACGATCTATTTTGGAGATCGACTATACATAGGTTTACTATGGATACTGACAAACTTTGCCTGAGTCCGTATCAAGCTACAATTGATATGACACGACAAGTAAAGCTATTGAAGCCAACGTTCAAATTTCAAGTCGATCGGAGTTCGTATGCTCAAGTTATGGGTCGGTCAAATTCTGGGAGAAGAGCGTTCTGTTCGTATCCCTTTGTTTGCATCGGTTCATTTCGCATCCATCGGTAGACAAGCTTCTCTTCGTACCCATCCAGGCAAACAAGCTTCGTATCCATCCAAACTCACCCACTTCGCATCCATCTGCAATAACGTGTGAGTCCACTTCGTATCGATCCACTGCCAAACATGCTTCATAACGATCGGCCATAGATCGATACGAAATCAACACTCCAACCAATAAGCGATACAAAATGGCCTCTGAGTTATCGATATGAAGAAGGTAAGTTCGTATCGATACGAAGCAATTGTAAAGGATCAAAACGAAGTTGGGTGCGAGGGATCGATGCGAAGTTGAGTGCAATAAGCAATACGAAGGGAATATCCTGGTCGATACGAACAAGGCACATTCAAGTGGAAGACTCGGTCACTCGGCATAAAAAGTGGATCGATCCAAAAAGTTAGCGCCATGTCATCAGGCATCACGTGCCTAGAAGCGATGCGAACAGATCGATGCAAACCGAAGCGATGCGAACTCAGCAGCCTTCAAAAAATCCAAACTTGCATCGATCATAACTCAAAATCTACAAGTCCAAATGACACCAAATTTTCACAAGAGCTTGCGTGCAACCTCAAGAATGTTCATGATTGATCTCGACTCGATTGGGCCAAATCTTGATCGATACGAATTTGATTCGTATCGATCACGGATCGAGTCCAAACGACCGGGAATCATTCGCGTTGGCCTACCCACGTGAGAGAAAGGGTCTACCGAGATTTGGGCGAGATATTTGCTGCCTACGCCTATAAAAACCAGCCCAAGACCTACTGATAAAGGACTTTTGGCTCTCTACGTACAGACTCTGCTGAAATCACCATTGTACTCGAATTTTACTGTTGTAACTCGTTGTAACCAGCAAGCAAAAATCAATAAAAGTCAGCCATTACATAATGGACGTAGGCCATACGCCGAACCACTCTAAATCTATGTGTTTCTGTGTGTTTTTCCTCTTTATCAATTGGTGTGTTTGTTAGATCTTCCTCTTTATCCATTTATATTCTTCATTTTATCTCTTCAAACACATTCGAAGAGTGTTTTGCCCAATTTTGGTACAAACAATCACATTCCATTTCAAAATATTTCCACTTCTTTACATAATCCCACAATCGCAAATCGCATTTAGAGAAAATATATTTATCACAATATACGCCAAAAGCGACATATGGAGATGCCCCTTGGATGATCAGAGTATATACAGGCAATATAACAACTTTTCCATTACAAACAACACAGCGAAATCAAATAAAAGAAAACTCTATATAGCTATCATGACTCATGCAAGTCTCTGGAACCATTATTCGTCTAATGAGGTACCTAAAATCCTCAACTCTCAAACTACCCAAAATCAATTGAGTACCCGAGAGTTTAAGGGGAAAACATAAACTTCGAGTCGGACATAAAGTCTGTTATGAATACTAATCTACCATCTTAAATCATTTTGATATCTAGTGGGACCACGCCGCTTAGTGGAATGGGTTTTCCCCTCACTAGTATTCTAAAACCTTTATAAAACCATATACTGAACTCCTGCATCCACAATGGTTAAAACATAGTCATTGCAAAATATGATGATGATTTGCAAACATGTTAAAACATACTGGACTTCCCATTCTCTGTTTAATTAACTCCCTGTCATATTTATAGTTTCTAGGGTCACTATTAACCTATTAGTTTTCATGGGCTTACTAATAACCTTTTCATACTATTTTGACTCCCTATCCTATCTCGTAGTTTTCATGGGCGCACTATGAACCTATTGGCCCCAACCAATTAACTTAACACTACCACTCCTATGGGTTTAACTGATTCATGGGTTCCCCTAAACCTATTGGTTATTACAATAACTTCTCCCTTATCCTAGTTTTCATGGGTTAACTAGGAACCTATTGGCCTCTGCCAATATCTTTTCTACTTATCCTAGATTTCAAGCGTTGACTAGTAACCTAGTGACATCTGTCAATAACTTAATCTGGACATAATTTTCATGGAATCGTTATGAACCAATTGCCCCTGCCAACCACTCTTTATAACATGGTTTTCATGGGATCAATATGAACCTATTGGTAACTCCAATAACTTCCTAATCATAGTTTTCATAGGATCACTATGAACATGTCTCCTTGACAACTTCCATATTTAAGCATCCTCTGTTTTGGTCTCCCTGACCTCTTAGATGCAAATCTACTCAACTGGGAGTTTAATCAATTTACATTCACTACTAGGTCAAACTAGCTAGTTCTTCTGCCCCTTTTCCGCCAAAATACAGTTATGGGTCCATTATAATGTGAATATATTCATATTTGAAGAAGAAAACATAATTACAAAACAATACTACTCATGTGGATTTAATGTCCTTGAAATACTTTTCATATAAAACATGGTTAATCCCTTTAACCTATAATTTTATCAAGGAAACCTTCTTCTTAAAACCATTTCCAAAACTCCATTAATTTAGCCATGGGTTTCTCCTTTTAAAAATAGAGTTTGGGTTATAAAGCATTTCGAAACCTGGCTTTCAACTTCATAAGATGACCACCTTTGAGAGCCTTAAAATCTATCTTCAAAACATTAGGCTCCTGCCTTTCTAAAACTTCAAAACCTTCCTTTCGAAACCTTTCGATTGTATTATGTTAGGTGTGTTTCCACCCATGTGTTTCCACCCTTCACCGAACCAAGCCCATCGACCAAACCAACCTACCACCGAATCAAGCTCCATCCGGTCACAGACCTCTACCGGACCAACCCCTACCGGATCAACTTCTACCGGACCAGCCTCCACCGAATCAAGCTCCATCCGGTAACAGACCTCTACCGGACCAACCTCTACCGGATCAACTTCTACCAGACCAGCCTCCACCGAATCAAGCTCCATCCGGCCACAGACCTCTACCGGACCAACCTCTACCGGATCAACTTCTACCGGATCAACCATCACCGGACCACAGTACTACCGAATCTAGGCATTCCGTACCAACTTCGCCAGGCCAGATTGCATCAGCCCAGGCCCACCAACTGCTATATACATCCAAGATCCCTACCCCCAACCTCACTCTATAAATATAGGGGCAGGGGTACAACAATGGGGGACAAGTTTGAGAGCTCAAGCACAGAGAGAACATTCAAACAACTTTCATATACGGGTATCAAAGCTTTGTACTTGTAATCTGAACAAGAAAAGAGAAATAATATATAAAGTGGATGTAGGCACATTCTGGCCGAACCACTATAAGTCTGCATGTCTTATACAGTTTAGTCCCTGCTTTTCATATATTTGCATAAATCACTCAAATCACTAAGAACATCATAAAATCAATTAAATCATACGACTTTGAGGTGTTTGTCCAATTTCTGTGCAAAAATTTTTGGTGCTTTCACTGAGAACTAGAAGCTCGAAGCTTCAGCTTCTTCCACTTAACCTTCTTCCTAGCAGCATCGTTCATTGCTTGGAAAACATGCCTCCCAAGTAGAAGAAAGATGTTAACAAAGGAAAAAACATAGTAACCAACAGTCTTCCAGATCTAGTGGTCATAGATCAAGTAAATCGTCCCCCTCCAGTAGTAGTACCAAATGAAGGTCAGGAAAATCCGACCACCACTGCCGCAGAACAGCCGGCAGCAATTACTAGGGCAGATCTAGACAGGGTTGCTGCTGAAGTGACTAACCGCTTCACGTCCCAGCAGGAAGCCTTGGTGGACCATCTCATGTCACGCTTAAGGGATGCTGAAGAGTCCAACCGCAACACTGAATCATGGGGTGAGTCCCAGTCTGGAGGATCTCAGAGACAACAAAGATCTTCCTTCTTCGAAGGAGCTAACAACAGAAGCGGCCATGGTAGGAGCCGAGATCGAGCACAGCCCGAAGTTAGGCCTGAGGAAACGCTTGGAACCGAACCCAATGGGGGAGGTACCGGACGGAGGTCAACTGTAGCTGAGCTGGTTGTACTGCCTAACCACGGAAACGCCAATAAACGGGGCCAACCTAGAGTCCAGCCCGAAGTTGGACCCGAGGAAGTGCTTAGATCAGAACCCAACATGGGAAGATCAAGGCAAGGGCCAGCTGTAGCTGATCCTAGCATGCTCCCAGAAGACCAAAGATAGCCACTGGAAAATATCAGGAATGATAGACGATACCATCCCTACAGGTCATCTGGACGGAATCAATCCCATAGAACAGAAACAAACTCGTTTCTATCTGCTCCAAATTCTGATGAAAGGATGGCACGCTTGTTCAGAGAGTGCGTCCAACGGGATCAAAGAGATCGAGGGATAGGCGCTAGGGTAACCAGCCCTTTCGCCCGCAATATCGAAATTGCTATCACCCCCCGAGAATGGAAAATGCTAACAATGGAACCTTACAAAGGAACCTCCGACCCCGTTGTACACTTATAGAGATACACACAGCATATGCTCATGAGTGGAGCAACAGAGGGAGTACTGTGCAAATGCTTTCCACTATTCTTAGCAGATCTAGCTACCTCCTGGTTCTGTCATTTACCACAAGGATCCATCAGCTCGTGGGAAATGTTGAAAGAAAAGTTTACCAGTTAGTTCCGCATTCATGTGGAACAACCCAAGGACGCTTATTCCTTATCCAGTATCAAACAGAAACCTGGAGAGAAACTGCAGCAATACCTAACCCGATTCAATGCCGCAGCGGCCGCAGTCCAAGATGCCGATGAGAAGCTTATCCTAATGGCCCTCTGTAGTGGTGTGCATCTGGATACTAAATTTGCCAGAAGGTTGACAAAAGAAAAACCAGCTACTTTACCCGATTTCTTCCATGAAGCCGGGAAATATATGAGGCTTGAAGATGCTGCCACTGAGGGGCAGGCAGGGCAACAAAATAAGGCAGCTCATGGCAACACGCCCGCTGCAGCGAAGGACGTTCGAAGAAATGATTCTAGAGACAACGCTGGGGGCAAGAAGGGAGAAAAGCGCCTATATCGGCCAGGACCAAGATTCGACACTTACACTCCTTTGAACGAAACCATTGAAAACATCTTCCTTGCCACCCAAGACGAAGTTCGATACAAACGCCCACCATACAAGAAGGAATCGGATAACGCACAGAAGTCTGGAAAGTTCTACCACTTCCACGAATCTCATGGGCATGATACCAATGAATACCATCATCTCCGGGACTTGATTAAAGAACACATCAGAAGGAAAAGACTGGAACGCTATGTAAGAGGTCAAAACAGGACTCCAGCTCCTGCCAATGAGAACCCAAGGCTACCCTCACCAAAGATAGGCAGAGGAAATCGCAACACTAGCGGCTCCAGTCAAGAGAAGGTAGTGGTCCATACCATCTCGGGAGGACCGCACATCGCCGACAGAAGCTTGGCAGATATGGAAAGTCGCTTAGAAACAATGAAGACTATGTTAATTCCGTTATAGAAGAACGCCACCCGAAGCGGAAAGAGGGTGATGACATCACCTTCAGTAGGCGTGACCTAGAGGGAAGGCAGTACCCTCACATGGATCCCATGGTTATCTCCGCCCGGCTCAGTCCAGCCGAAGTTTTCCGAACTCTAGGAGACACCGGAAGCTCAGTGAATATCTTATTCAAGCATGCATTCGACAAAATGAAGCTATCAATAAAGGACGTTTCTCCCTGCAATAAACCACTACACGGTTTCACTGGAGATGCAAAGATGCCCCTTGGGCAACTGGACCTCTTTGTTCAAATTGGAAGTCATCCCCGCTCCGTTGTGCGGAAACAGACATTTGTGCTGATAGAAAACCACTCGGCCTATAATTCTTTCTTAGGAAGGCCAGCCTTATCTGACTTCCAAATTGTCCTGGCCCCATGGTGCCTAAAGATGAAATTTCCAATGGACAATGGAATAGGGGAAGTAGAGGAAGACCAGGACGTTGCTCGAGACTGCTATGTAACCGAACTTCGCAACAACCACAGGAAGGATAAAGGGAAGAGTATAGAGGTTGCCCTCTGCACAAAAAGTTTGGAAGCATAGCAACTAAAGAAAGCCCCTCCTCTTCGATATACCAGCGACCCTTTCAATGAATTAAACCCCAGGGACAAAGAGGAGGAGGCCACCGCCGAGCCTGCAGAGGCTATGGAATTTATACTTGTAGACAAGCATGACTCGAGTAAACTATTGAAAATTGGGTCCCAACTAAAAGCTGAGTTGAAGGTACAACTCATTGACTTTCTCCGCCACAACTTGGATGTATTCGCATGGTCACATGCTGACATGACCGGAATCTCCCCTGACATAGCATGCCACGTACTAAACATTGATCCTACCAAGGCACCCGTAAAACAAAGAAAGAGAAGTATGGGGGTAGAACAATCAGCAGCCCTCGATGAAGAAGTAAAGAATCTACTTGGCAATGACTTCATACGAGAAGCCATCTATCCAGAGTGGATCGCCAACCCGATACTGGTAAAGAAAGCTAATGGAAGTGGCGAACATGCATTGACTTCTCCAACTTAAATGACGCCTGCCCGAAGGATTGCTTCCCACTTCCCCGAATCGATCAACTTGTAGACAGCACAGCCGGGCACGAACTCTTATCGTTTATGGATGCATACTCAGGATATAACCAAATTCCTATGCATGCTCCCGATCAAGACCACACAAGTTTCATCACTGACCGGGGTTTGTACTGCTATAAGGTAATGCCTTTCGGACTTCAAAATGCAGGAGCCACCTACCAGCGCCTCGTCAACAAGATGTTTGCAGGGCTAATAGGACAAACTATGGAAGTGTATGTGGATGACATGCTGGTAAAGTCAAGGAAAGCCGACGATCACGTAAGCCAATTGGGCGAGATGTTTCAAGTACTTCGCCAGTATGGAATGAAACTTAATCCTCTAAAATGCTCCTTCGGAGTATCATCGGGAAAGTTCTTGGGATTCATCGTCCATGCCAGAGGGATTGAAGAAAACCCTGAACAAGTCCGAGCTCTAAAAGATATCAAAATACCTTCCACTCGAAAGGAAATGCAAAGCCTGAACGGGAAAGTGGCCGCCCTAAGCCGATTCATCTCCAAAGCAACGGACAAGTGCGTCCCCTTCTTCGAAGCTCTAAAGAAAGACAAAGGAAAGTTCGAATGGACTGACGAATGCTTAACCGCTTTCCTTAACTTAATCGAACACCTCCAGAAACCGTCGGTACTCTCGACTCCAAGCGAAGGCGAAGAGTTATACATATACCTTGTCGTGTCATCTCACGCCCTAAGCACTGCTTTGGTAAGAGAAGACAACCGCACGCAGCGGCCAGTATACTTTGTAAGTAAGAGGTTTACGGGGGCAAAAGTCAGATATCCTAAACTTGAGAAGCTAACATACTGTTTGCTAATCACATCACGGAAACTGCGTCACTACTTCCAGTCCCATTCCATCAAAGTTCTGACCGATCAACCACTGAGACAGGTACTCCATCGTCCCGACACTTCTGGGCGACTGCTTAAATGGTGCATTGAACTAAGTCAGTATGATATCACCTATCACCCTCGCACCGCCATCAAGGGGCAAGCCATGGCCGATTTCATTGCAGAATTCACTACCAACGAAGGTAAGGAGCAATCGGAAATAGCCGAAGACATCAAGTGGATTCTCTTTGTGGATGGTGCGTCAAACGAACAAGGCTCGGGGGCAGGTGTGGTAATAATCACTCCCAGGGGAAATAAGCTGCACTATGCTATAAGGTTGGAGTTCGCTACCACCAACAACGATGCAGAGTATGAAGCAGTGATAGCTGGATTAGAACTTGCCTTAGAAATCGGAGCCAATTCTTTGTGTCTTCATAGCGATTCTCAACTTATTGTTAATCAAATACTAGGAGAATTCCAGGCTCGAGAAGAATGACTCATAGCATATTGAAAGAAGACCAAGTTACTTCTCAGTCGATTGGACCACTACTTAGTCAAGCACATCCCTCGGGAAGAGAACCGAGAGGCCGACGAATTGGCAAAGCAAGCGAGCGTGAGAGACGGCGCAATTTCCGGAGCAGTAGCCATCTCAAAGCAACTGACCCCAGTATTTGAGCAAGTGAATCTGATAGCTGCAACCGAAGAAACAACTTAGATGACTCCCATCCGAGACTACTTACAAAGTGGCACACTACCCAACGGGCGTAACGAAGTCAAGAAAATCTTGAGGAAAGCTTCCCGCTACACAA
The DNA here is from genome assembly GCA_030737815.1 of Allium fistulosum. Lineage (NCBI taxonomy): Eukaryota > Viridiplantae > Streptophyta > Magnoliopsida > Asparagales > Amaryllidaceae > Allium > Allium fistulosum. The sequence continues at coordinate 191,442,635 of CM060904.1, forward strand.
TACAAGAGAACATCCTCTATCGGCGCTGCTTCTCTAACCCCTTATTAAGGTGTGTCGCTGGAAGGGAAGCCAAGGAAATCTTGTCCAACATTTATCAGGGAAGCTGCAGAGATCACACCGGAGGGCAAACTTTGGCAAAAAAGATACTCCGATATGGATATTTCTGGCCCACCTTAAGCAAGGATGCCTTAAATTTCGTCAGAAAATGTGACAGATGCCAGAAGTTTGCTAAAATTCCACGCTACCAACAACTGAGATTACTCAAATGACCAGCCCTTCGCAGTATGGGGAATTGACTTAATCGGCGAACTGCCAATGGGCCAAGGCGGGGCCAAGTATGCTACAGTGGCAGTCGACTATTTCACCAAATGGGTGGAAGCAGAACCCCTGAATAAAGTATCTTCAGCGAAAGTTATTAACTTCTTGATCTAAAATGTTCTATGCAGGTACGGAGTCCCATTCAAAATTATATCAGACAATGGACTTCAGTTTGACAGCGAGGAGTTCGCCAACTGGTGCCAAGAGCACGGAATTCACAAAATCTTCTCATCCGTAGCTTATCCCCAGGCAAACGGACAAGTCGAAGCCGTCAACAAAATCCTAAAAACTCTGATAAAAAGAAACTCGAAAAGTCAAAGGGCGCTTGGGTGGATGAACTCCCTACGGCACTGTGGGCCTATCGCACCTCTTTCAGAACATCGACGGGGCATACTCCTTTCTCTTTGGCATACGGATCGGAAGCTATGCTCCCAGTTGAAACCATCGTGCCTTCCCACCGTAGGATCCGCTATAACCCAGAAGAGAACGAAGAACTCCTTCACATGTCTTTGGATCTAATTGAGGAGAGAATAAATGATGCAGCCCTCAAAGCAGCAGCCCACAAGCAAAAAGTGGCAGCACAGTTGTTTGCGCCAAAATTGGTCACAAACCCCGAATGTTGTGAAAGCACCAGCGTATGGATATAAATCAACAATATTCACACACAAATCTCAAATCTAAGCAAACAGAGTATCACCATTCAGAAATAATGAACATAAACGCGAGATTTATAGTGGTTCGGCGATCTTGCCTACGTCCACTTTGAAGTTGATGATTTTATTGATGTTCTCTTGATGATTACAATTTATTCTGATGTAGTACAACTGATTATATGATTACAATCTGAATCTAAGGAAGCAATGGTGATTCTGAGTAGATCTGGCAGAGTCTGGGCGCTCTTTAGCTCTCAAAATTGTCCGACCCCTTTTCTGAATGACCAGGGGCTCTATTTATAGGTGTAGGAGGCTGATATTTCGCCTAAAATGAGGGGAGACCAGTTCTGGCACGTGAGGGGGCCCACATGCCCGCTCTTTGGAAATCCGGGCCCACTTTGGGATCGATTCGACCCTTGCTTCGAATCGATCAAGATTTGCTCCGATTGAGCTGAAATTTGGCATGGACATTCCTTAGGTTGCCAGTTAGCTCCTGTCCAAATTTCGTAGCATTTGGACTTGTAGATATCAAGTTATGATCGATTCAAGTTTGCATTTCTGGCTGATGTGCTTCGTTCGAATCGATCCCTTTCGACTCGATAGGGTCGAATCGATATGCTTGTATGTGAGGATGTTGACATGGCGCGCATCTCTCGAGTCGATCCACTTTTCTCGCCGAGTTGATTGGGTCGAATCCATGTCCTTAGCTGCTCGTGACTTGGTCGATTCGAAGTAGTGGATTCGAAGTACATGGATTCGAACGTATGCTCGTTCGAATCAACCAAGCTATATCTTCCCTACTCGATTCGAAGCTACTCTTGCAAGATGGAATCGGAGCAAAGTCAGAGGATGGATTCGAAAGGCTTCAACCTAAAGGAAACGAAGTGAGGTGGCATCATGGATTCGAAGTGGTTCATCTAAATGGATTCGAATGAATGTTTCTCGATGGATTCGAACGTAGAGGATGTTTTTGATGGATTCGAAGGCTGAAGCACTTCTCATGGATTCGAAGCTTAGGGCATGCGCGGATGGATTCGAAGCACAGTGACTTGGTGGATTCGAACAGGATGGTTGTGGTGCTAGTGTGATGGATACGAACTTCATGGATTCGAACTTAGGGTAATTTTCTCCATCTTGAATCGATGATATCTTGAGCGTACGAGCTCGGATTGACTTGAGATTTGGAACGTTGACTCTCATGGCTTAGCTTGTCATGTTCTATCAATTTTGGCTCGATCCGGACTCGGACAAAATTCGTCGATATCCATGGTGAGCCTATGTATGACTGATCTCTAGGACGGACCGTCATTTGTTTTCTAGTCAACTTTTTGGTGTCACGGCCTTGCCAAAAGGCGGGATAACATTTGCCCCCCAAAACATGCCTTGCGATAGGAAGGTGTGTTTTGTAGTTCCATAAGTTGGATGTTCATATCCTGTTGATGACCTGTAAAGACATTGATAGTTTTATCTGACCTTAAATGACGACCGTTCGCGATCTAGCCATTTTGAGGTGGAATGCGACCGTTCGCGATCTAGTATTTTTTGTATGACCTTAAATGATGACCGTTCGCGATATAGCATTTCTATATGGCCCCAAATGAAGACCGTTCGTGATCAAGCCATTTGAGGTGAGGGGTGCCGTTCGAGGCGGGTTGTGACCGTTCATGGTCGAATGACGTGGAAAGAGGAATGTGATCGTTCGCGATCGTGTGCCGTACGAGGCAAAAATGTGATCGTTCGCGATCGAATGTCGTATTAGGTGAATTGTGATCGTTCGTGGTTGAGTGCCGTTCGAGGCTAATGGTGACCGTTCGAGGTCGGGTGCCGTTCATGGCGAAGTGTGATCGTTCGTGATCGAATTGTGACCGTTCGCGGTCGGGTGCCGTTCGTGGCGAAGTGTGATCGTTCGTGATCGAATTGTGACCGTTCGCGGTCGGGTGCCGTTCGAGGCGAATTGAGTGTGCCCGAGGAGGGACTTAGTATCATCCGTACCAGGTTTCACGTTCGGGTGAATTCCCGGATTGTTTGTTGCAATGGTTTATCGCCATCTTAGAGCATGCCTAGGGACCGTTCGTGATCCCGTACATATGTAAGTGGCTTAGCCGTTATGAAATCACAAGTAGCATTTTTTCATTGAAAATAAGTCTTTAGCAGAAATGTTAAACAAAATCAAGTCCAAATATTCAAATCAAGATGAAACAAAAGCAAAGCAAGGATGTCGAAGTGCAAACTCCCGCAACGATAGGGTTAATAGTCATTCAGAGCATGCCTATGGACCGCTCGTGATCTCGCATATGTGTAAATGACTTACCCGTGTTGGTGAGAGGTTTACGACTTGTCCATCGTTATTTTAACTAATTGATAATCATACGATGCCCCGGATTGGGGGCACCCCTGGCTGATGTAGACGGCGGTTGCTCTGGCTCCACTGCTGGAGCTCGCCTTCTCACATACTGAAGTAGCATACCGTTCCTGATGTGCCCTTCCACCTCATCCTTCAGATGTCTACAGTCGTTAGTGTTATGACCATTCAGTTCGTGGAATAAGCAGTATCTGTCTGATTTCCTCTCGTCAACAGTGGGATCCCTTCGTATTGGCCTACGGTAGGGAACTTGCTCTCGTGTATCTTGGTAGATTCGCTCCAAACTCTCATTCAGCTCTGAATAAGTGGTGAATCGTGGCTCTCTTCGCAGTCGTTTTGACCTATCACCATTGTCCTCAGCCTTTCGTTTTCCTTTATCCTTGCCTGAATCATTTTCGAGAGGCTTTTTGTCTTTAAGTACATAAACTTCTATTCCCTCTCCTTCTTCTCTTTCAGCATTAGCGTCTTCCAATCGCAAAAACTTTTCTGCCTCGTGATAGAATTCCCCTATATCCATAGGCGGATCCTTAGTTAATGAATTTTTGAACTCTGTGCCGTCAGCTATTCCGGACACGGCTGCCATCATAACCATCGATGGATCTGGCCGATACACCGATGCTGCTGCCGCATTGAATCGCGTCAGGAAATTCCTCAAAGACTCTCCAGCTTTCTGTTTTAGCGTTGCCAAACTCATCACATTCTTGGGTCTTGAAATGTGAACCCTGAATTGCCTCATAAATTTCTCAATCAAATCGGTCCATGTCCCGATGGAGCCGCTCTCTAGCTGTCTGAACCATAAAGCTGCTATGTCTGTCAAATATAATGGGAAGCATCGGGCCATGACTTCATGTGATGCCCCCAGCACTTCCATGTGCCTTATATACCTCGTTAGATGGACCGCAGGGTCTGTCCTCCCATCATACCTTTCTACTGTTGGCAGCTTGAATTCTGGTGGGTTCCTAGCCAACCTAATCGCAGGAGAAAAGGGATTCTTGTTCACGTCTTCAAGATCTTTGTTTACTAATCCACCTCTCATGGCTCGCCTGATCATCTCTGCCAACCTATCATTGCCTCCAAGCTGTAGTCCTCGTTCACTACCTTCGATCTGCCCCCCGAGTCCGTGTGAGCTTTCAGGTGTTTGCCCCCCTGATTGAGCGTTCATCCCTCTATTGCTGTCAGGTTGCTCGGATGTCCTTGTCTCTCTTCCCGTGTTCGGATCAACATGTCCTAAGTGGGTGCCCCCCAGCTCCGGCGCTGCGCCAGATGGTCCTGCTCCGTTCTGGATTCCGGTTGTTCCTTGATTTTGTGCTCCAAGTTGTCCAATTTGTTGAAGCAAATTCTGGATCATCTCCTCCTGTCTCTTCATCATTGTCTCCATCTCATCCCTGGTGATGAAGATCGATGCTTGGTTTGCTCCAGAGGAAGCCTCTTGACTTCCTTCGTGCTGACTTCTCTCAGCTCTTTGCCTTCTACTTGTTTGTCGAGTCATTGTCTTTCAAATTTTCAAATCTTGTGTAGCGGGTGCTAGTTCTTCTCAGTGAAAGCACCAAAGTGTTTGCGCCAAAATTGGTCACAAACCCCGAATGTTGTGAAAGCACCAGCGTATGGATATAAATCAACAATATTCACACACAAATCTCAAATCTAAGCAAACAGAGTATCACCATTCAGAAATAATGAACATAAACGCGAGATTTATAGTGGTTCGGCGATCTTGCCTACATCCACTTTGAAGTTGATGATTTTATTGATGTTCTCTTGATGATTACAATTTATTCTGATGTAGTACAACTGATTATATGATTACAATCTGAATCTAAGGAAGCAATGGTGATTCTGAGTAGATCTGGCAGAGTCTGGGCGCTCTTTAGCTCTCAAAATTGTCCGACCCCTTTTCTGAATGACCAGGGGCTCTATTTATAGGTGTAGGAGGCTGATATTTCGCCTAAAATGAGGGGAGACCAGTTCTGGCACGTGAGGGGGCCCACATGCCCGCTCTTTGGAAATCCGGGCCCACTTTGGGATCGATTCGACCCTTGCTTCGAATCGATCAAGATTTGCTCCGATTGAGCTGAAATTTGGCATGGACATTCCTTAGGTTGCCAGTTAGCTCCTGTCCAAATTTCGTAGCATTTGGACTTGTAGATCTCAAGTTATGATCGATTCAAGTTTGCATTTCTGGCTGATGTGCTTCGTTCGAATCGATCCCTTTCGACTCGATAGGGTCGAATCGATATGCTTGTATGTGAGGATGTTGACATGGCGCGCATCTCTCGAGTCGATCCACTTTTCTCGCCGAGTTGATTGGGTCGAATCCACGTCCTTAGCTGCTCGTGACTTGGTCGATTCGAAGTAGTGGATTCGAAGTACATGGATTCGAACGTATGCTCGTTCGAATCAACCAAGCTATATCTTCCCTACTCGATTCGAAGCTACTCTTGCAAGATGGAATCGGAGCAAAGTCAGAGGATGGATTCGAAAGGCTTCAACCTGAAGGAAACGAAGTGAGGTGGCATCATGGATTCGAAGTGGTTCATCTAAATGGATTCGAATGAATGTTTCTCGATGGATTCGAACGTAGAGGATGTTTTTGATGGATTCGAAGGCTGAAGCACTTCTCATGGATTCGAAGCTTAGGGCATGCGCGGATGGATTCGAAGCACAGTGACTTGGTGGATTCGAACAGGATGGTTGTGGTGCTAGTGTGATGGATACGAACTTCATGGATTCGAACTTAGGGTAATTTTCTCCATCTTGAATCGATGATCTCTTGAGCGTACGAGCTCGGATTGACTTGAGATTTGGAACGTTGACTCTCATGGCTTAGCTTGTCATGTCCTATCAATTTTGGCTCGATCCGGACTCGGACAAAATTCGTCGATATCCATGGTGAGCCTATGTATGACTGATCTCTAGGACGGACCGTCATTTGTTTTCTAGTCAACTTTTTGGTGTCACGGCCTTGCCAAAAGGCGGGATAACAACAGTACAACTCCAAAGTCAAGCGCCGTACCTTATGGGAAGGAGATCTTGTCCTCAAGCGAATCTTCCCTCGCCCCGGAACACTAGACCCAATCTGGAATGGACCATATGTAATTCATAAATATCTTCACAATGGAGCTTATATTTTGTCAACAGTGGACGGAGAGGTGTTCCAGAGGGCATGGAACATCCAACACCTCCGTCGATACTTTTCTTAACTTGTACTGCCCATATGAAGTGAATTAACAAAGAGAATCAGTGGACGTAGGCATTTTCGTGCCGAACCACTTTAAAAAACCTTGTCTCTTTTTTAACTTGTTCCTTTGTATCTTGGCTGCTTGTTAACTTTATCCTTTTCTATTGAACAAAATCCTGTGCATGTATCATTTCCATTCAAAGCGCTCCACAGCGCGACTTCATCTGGACAAGACCTAATAGGTACTATGCGAATCTATGCCCTCGCCAATGAGACACTTTTGCTCCGGCATCCCTCTGCTGCGGGTTAACTCATTGCTCGCGACGGCCCTTAAAGCCAACTGTAATGAGCCGATTATAAGCCACCGAGAAGGCCGACTATAGCCAAGGCAGCTCATTACGGCGTTCGGCTCGTCGGCATCTGTGAACCGACTATAAGCCCCAACATAAGGTGTGGCCAGCCAGGGGTAGTTCACGGTTGACGATCGGCACCCACGCTAGCCGGCCACAGTAAATCGAATAATACCCACGATTACGGGCCATAATGGCCCAAGTAGTTACCGTGCGCGATCTCGGCTCCGGTGTGTCTTAAGTGCGGCTGTGGTAAAAAAGAATTAACTCCCCGCGGAGGCGTAAGATGGGTGACAAATGTCTCCAAGACCCACAGCTAGGGAAAGTGACTACAAAGCCCGTTTGCCACGAACTTAAGCACATCGAAGGCCTTCCGTGATTGGAAGTTTTACTATTTCACATATTTCAATTATATTTAAGAAACTTTTCTCCTATCCTCTATAACAATCCCTGAAGTACAGGACACAGAACAAGAGACATTCGCTAACAGAAGCGGGTACTCGCAACGAGACACTGGACTGCATTCCATACTCGGTCACACAAGACATTCAAAGCTGCCATCTACAGGCAAAATATAAAGGGCGGTATTTCCTTCTTTCATGTATAAACACGTGGCTATAATTTATTCACACATCACGCTAACATTGCAAGTCATGAAATTATGTTTTAAATATGAACTTGGCGTCAAACACAATTTAATTACAAGAATATGCATAGCTATATTTCTCATACAACATGTTAAAATAGAAAAAACATTCAAAAGACGACAGAATCGGCTTAAGTTCAAAAATTACACGTCAAGAATAGTGTTGTTTATTAAAAGTGGCATAATTACAACCTAAGAGTTACGTTACTGTTTTGAGACTAACATATACAACAATGTCAAGTCCACAAAAAGATATCCAGGTCCAATCAAGGAGCCGGCTGCGTCGAAGTTTTATCCTTGTCCTGTTCCCCACCTGTCCGGTCAAAGAAAGAATTCATTAGTGATAAGCAACCAAGTTAACGGAAAAACTAGAAAGGAAGACTTAACAGCATCTGCTCCTTGATCATCTTGATCATCATCCTCTACTTGCACACCTTCCTCCTCAGCTGCAAGCAACCGCATGCCCTCCTTCACTGCCACCTTCTCCTCCTTGGTAAACTGGGCAGTAACCACATCCATCCTGAAGGCCACGCCACCCTCCTTATCCGCCTCAGCCTTGGCCTCCTATAGAGCCCTGAGATAGATCCTAGCCATAACCCGGGGGTAATCATCCATCCAGGACAAGTTACCCTGCCTCCAAGTACGGAAGTACATATCCTGGAGCATCCCATCCATCATCCCCTCGTTCTCCTCAAACTCCCTCATTCGGACCTCAGAAGCCCGCAGCTTTGCAACAACAGCATCCCTCTCCAATCGATACCGTAAACGGTCAGCCTGGAGGGACCTCCTCATCGCCTCCATCTCCTCCTTCGACTTGGCCTGACCAAGCTTCGAGGCCTCAAGTCTCCCGATAGTTCCTCGACCCGCTCGAGGTCCGCTTGCCGAACCTCGTCCACCGTGGCAATGGCTATGTCAACCCGCTCCTTACAAACGGCCTTCATCCTCCGCAACTCCGCCCTACTGGCCTCTTCAATAGTCTTCCTCAATTGTCTGGATGCGGCCTCATGCTGGGAGATTTGGATGGCTTGGTCGGCGAGTTGTTTAGCCTGGTCAGAAACCATCAGCCGTAGCCGAATGTTGGCGCTTCCTATCTCTTCCCCAGCCTTGACCAGTCGGGTGTGGTGCCCCATCAATTTCCTGGTCTCCTCAGCAACCCGGTCAATATATGCCTTAGCCTCATCCCCCAGGGTTACGACCCGGGTAGTAAGCAGATCGTGGTCCAGGGACTTAGCTTCGTCAAGCACCCGTACCATAGGATTACGAGGGAGGAGATGCTCACCAGTAACCTCGTCGAAGGAGATGTCATGAGATGCCGGGTCCAGGTCCGGATGACCCGCAAACGGATTGCGAACCAAGCCAGGGTGATCTATCGGGGTGAAGGTTGGATTCTCAGATGGATGTGGGGAAAGTATAAGCTCGGTGTCCTCCTCCTCAATATCATGAATAGGCTGGAGTGGGGCCGGAGGGCCAGGAAGAGATCCAAACGTAGACCGACTCCTCTTCCACTTTTGTATATCTTCTTCAATAACTCCAAGAAGAGGACGATAGCCGACTACGTCTCCAGGACGGTTAGTGGAAGGCTTCGGCTTGGCGGAAGCTTTGAAGAGTTTGTATTGTTCAAGCCTGTGCCGGAGATCTGAGATCTTGGCCGTTTTGCCCGCTCCTGGAGTAAAAATCAAGTGTCACCAGCATGCATTGAGCCATCATTCGAGAATTAAAAAGAATAGAGAGAAATTCACCTTGAACCGTAGAAGTTGCCTCAGTAGAAGCACTCCCGGAAGATAAATCGATGCCGGTCCCAACCTTATCAGCTTTCTTGGACTTCTCTGTTTCCTCCAAACTTTCGAAGGCTTGGCGGAAAGCGTCATCCGTCCACTCTTGCATCTCGCCTACTTGCCCAGAAGACAAAACCCCGGTGTCATCGCCACCACCATCACCTCCTCCTTTCCTTCCGCTCTCACCTCCTTCATCTCCACCTTTCCCCTCATCCACATCTCCCTCCTCCGGAATGTCGGGACATGTACTGGGAGAGGGGCCGTCAGACTTCTTGAGTTTCTTTCCCCCGGCGGCTGGAGGTATCGAAAAGGGTCTCCTTTTGCTACTCTTCGGCGTAGCCCCTCCTTTAGCTTGGGCAGCCCACTCTTCCGCCGTATCCCTCTGCTTGACCACGGACTGATGTGGTAAGATCAGGTTGTGCCCCAGAAGTGTAGCGTTCCTGATAAAGTAAGCCGCCGACCTATCTCTTCCTGAAATAGCTTCTATTTCCGCTGCCATCTGAACCAGGCGATCATTTTCCACGATCGAAAAACCACCTGTCGCTAGCAAAAAATAAAAACGCATAAGAAGAAGCATTGCAACCAGAGCGGAAATTGTAAATAAGCTTTGACTTACATCCGGAGGAGAAGCGACGAATAGAAACAGAGTCGTCCCCGACAAAAAACCATTCCTTTTTAAACATGTTGTACTTCGAGTACAAGTCCAGGACTGGCTTGAAGGATACGGCCGATTCCAAGCTGATGTATGGAGATCCCGTCTTATAGCCCCTTAAGTTGTACAAATACCGGATCTCCCGGTTGGAAGGAGAACGCCCGTATCTCCTCTGGAAGATGACAAAAAGGCTCACCAAAATGGCATAGGAGTTAGGATGAAGTTGAAGTGGAGCCACTTTCAGGTATGTGACGAAGCTGACTATCCAGGCATTGAGAGGCGGGATGGCACCACACATACAGTGATAACTGCTGTAAGCAAAGTAGCCTTTAGGGGGGTCATACGGCATCACTCCTTCCCCCGGCAATAGCATGCGTGCTCTGTCAATCCCAAAGGTGCGAGAAATAACATCAAGTTGCTCCTCTTTAAGTGAGCTGGGGAAGCAATCAGGAGGTGAGTTTAGAAGCTCTTGAGGACCATACCCATCCACTAGCGATTTCGGGGTGGGCCCATGTCGTTCTGGATTCAACTGGACTGGGGGCACGACGGGAGATTCTCTTCTGTCTGTAGATTTCTTCCTGTTGGAATGGGTTTCAACTTTATGAGACATTATCTGTAACACGAAAAAGCACATCGTTAGAACAAGGGATATAAAGATCAAATGAACAAGTGTATATTGTCTAAAGTTCCACTTATAAACGCGTAAACACATTCGGCAATACAAGGAAGAAGCTTCATTCGGCGTTTAAGCCATCCGGTAGTACAAGGAAGAAGCTTCATTCGGCATTTAAGCCATCCGGTAGTACAAGGAAGAAGCTTCATTCGGCATTCAAGCCATTCGGCAGTTCAAGGAATAAATTTTCATTCGGCCTGATACTCCCAAATTCATTCGGTATTGATAGTCTTTGAGGTCATTCGGTATTTAAAGTTTTCGAGTCCATTCGACCATTCGGCAGGAGAAAGCTTACCTGGTCCGGCAGTTAAGATTGGATCGGCACAATAGTTGATTCAGGCACTCCAATTGATTCGGCAGTTCGGAAAGGAATAACGAAGGCCTGGGGCTCCTACTTATAAAGGAAAGTTGGATAGCCGGACCAACCGGTTCGGTTCTCGGGCCGGATATGGTTGTCCAAATAAACAAAGCACGGCATATACGAGCATATGCCCCCACTTTGAGGGGCAAATGTTAGGTGTGTTTCCACCCATGTGTTTCCACCCTTCACCGAACCAAGCCCATCGACCAAACCAACCTACCACCGAATCAAGCTCCATCCGGTCACAGACCTCTACCGGACCAACCCCTACCAGATCAACTTCTACCGGACTAGCCTCCACCGAATCAAGCTCCATCCGGTCACAGACCTCTACCGGACCAACCTCTATCGGATCAACTTCTACCGGACCAGCCTCCACTGAATCAAGCTCCATCCGGTCACAGACCTCTACCGGACCAACTTCTACCAGATCAACTTCTACAGGATCAACCATCACCGGACCACAGTACTACCGAATCAAGGCATTCCGTACAACCTTCGCTAGGCCAGATTGCATCAGCCCAGGCCCACCAGCTGCTATATACATCCAAGACCCCTACCCCCAACCTCACCCTATAAATAAAGGGGCAGGGGTACAACAATGGGGGACAAGTTTGAGAGCTCAAGCACGGAGAGAACTTTCAAACAACTTTCATATACGGGTATCAAAGCTTTGTACTTGTAATCTGAACAAGAAAAGAGAAATAATATATAAAGTGGACGTAGGCACATTCTGGCCGAACCACTATAAGTCTGCGTGTCTTTTACAATTTAGTCCCCTGCTTTTCATATATTTGCATAAATCACTCAAATCACTAAGAACAGCATAAAATCAATTTAATCATACGACTTTGAGGTGTTTGTCCATTTTATGTGCAAACATATTAAAATATTAACATTTAATCATTTAGAAGCATAGCTTCAGAACCAAAAGAAAGTACCCTTTCGAAACCATTGGAAGTAACTCTTCCGAGATCATTGAAAGTCCCCCTTCGAATGCTTTGGGCTTATACTTAAAATATTATTTGGGTCAAAGTGAATATAGGCGAAAGCATCTCTTTCGAAACCATCCTTTATCATAGAAAAATATTGGGGAAAACCTGATGGCGTCGGCACCACCTCTTTCGAAAGCTTTAAACCATTTAAACAAACATTGAAGGATAGTGTTGAAACCCTTTTCGAAGCCATTGCCTTCGAAACCCTTGGTCCCTTTCGAAGGCATTTAGGAAGTGCCTTAAAAAATATTTAAAACAAACACTACCTTTCGAAAGCATTGATGACTTCAATACCTTGGAAAGGCTAAAGAACGACAACAGGCTTCAACTAGGTCGGAACCCCTTCTTTCAATACATTCTTTCATAAGTAAAGTAACCCATTCGAAAGCAAACTTATGTTAATGGCAACCCTTTCGAAACCTTTTAAAACCTCGTTCGAAACCCTATGCTTCAACTCACTACAAGAAAACTGATTTTTTGTAGCGCCCAAAAACTGCCACTACGTATTTTTAGTGGTGTTCCGATAATCGTTACGAGAAAACATGCCACTAAAAATCCTCGAGTATTAGTTGCACTTTTTTAAACGCCACCAATTTTTTTTATAGCGTTTTTATAACGCCATAGAATTCCTTTTTTGTAGCGCCTATTTACCGCCACCGAAAAGGTTTTCTCCTCCATGGTACTTTTTTATGGCGTTATCTAAATTTTTTGTAGCGCCTGTTTAACGCCACCGAAAGGGTTTTCTCCTCCACGTTACCTTTTCATGGCGTATATACATTTTTTGTAGCGCTTAATAAATGCCAGCATAAGTGTACTTGAATTTTTAATCACTCTTTTGTAGCGACATTTTAACGCTACCAAAATAAATAATATCCAATAGCGTTTGTTTCCCTCCACCTGCTACTCCATATTTACCCCTGATCTAGCATCCAATTATATAATAACAGAATACGCAAGCACATACACTTTTGAACACAATATATTAAACAACTACAAAATACGTATACACATTGAAGATCCACAAGATACATAGACATTCATACATCCACATATATAGGTGTCGACAAAAAGCTACCCGTACACATACACAACCAAACTACCATAAGTGTTATAACCAAACTACCATAAGTGTCGTAACCGTACATATACATCTGAAATAAATGTCTGAAATAACCAAAGTACCGAGCAAAACCTGAACCACCATAAAAATCTGAACTACCTGTCATTGCTGATGTCTTCAAAACCTGAACTACCTATCAACAAAGAACAGAACAAAAGAGTGAGAAAACAAAACCTGAACTTAAAACTGCTTAAATAAGCAATGTACTGAAACAAAACATATGGACGACAATCGAACACTTCTCTGCACTACCACAACACTCAACTACCTTGCCACTTCTTCCTACACTATCATTGTACTGCTCACCATCAATTCATACATAACTCCTCACCATCAATTCAACTAACATTCCACCACAATCCATACATAACTCCTCACCATCAATTATTTTCCCTCCTCTGAACCTGAACCACCAATCACAATCATTCAATCACAATTCGAATATAACACCCCTACTTATGTACTTTTATCATTTTACCAAAAATCTATCTGCACTTTAGCTGCTAGCATTCCTAATGTATATATAAAAAAAATTTATATACCTTTCATTTTGACTTAATAATGATTTTTTCCATTGGCCAAGCTATGGGAACGCCAAAGCAATCATCCATGCACGTCAGACCCGATGTTGGTCTCCATATCTCTGCATCTGGAACTATCACCAGTTCAATCCAAACTTTTACAGCATTACGTCCCAATGGAGACAATGGACCATCGTTATCGGATCAGTTGATGCAATACTTCCTTCAGCCACTACGTCTGCTCCACCCAAATTGATCAACTGGCATTTGGCATCCTTTTGCATGGTTGCAATCGGCTGAAAGAAAAGAGATTATTATGCACAATGTATACATGCACATTAAATAAACTTTCATACACAGTTAACTTCTTCAAATTTGAAAATTAATACTTACATTTTGCGATTTATTCATGACCATATGTGCGGATTTCATGGGAGAATTCACAACATTTTCAGTATCATCACGACTCTCATCTAGTTTTTCTTGATCAGCTTCTACTTTTGATCTTGGCCATGCTGCTTTCCTACTAACTACATATCCAATGCACGACATATCAGATGTGGGTCACCACAAATAAGCATCTTTATTTACTACTTTGTCCACCCAAATCACAACAGCAGACGGACCGAGTGGAATACCATTAACAGTATATTTTGGATTAGTGGCGTGGATTCTTCCTTCGGCAACTACACCTTCACCCTCAGTTCAACCGTAAATCTTGCAAGTGTCTTCGATGATGCTGGTACTCTAAAAATGAGAAGTGAAATTCAAGACTTTAGTATGCTATACAAAAACAACGAATATGTGTTAAATTTTTATTCAGATGGGGGTGTGCTCGCTGCATTTTAGACATCAATAAGCTCACAGCATATTACACTAATATACTTAACGTGAAAAAAATTACCGTACTGGCTGCACTACAGTTCAACCGTGTTCGCAGTGGGACCTTGATGCAAACTGATGGCCAAGCAACTACCTTATTCTTAGCGTCTGCTAAGACTGCCATTTCAGGTTGTATGCGGAAGTTGTGTGTACCTAAGGGCTGAATATTTCTCACTTTTTTGCTGAAAATATTGAAAGATGCTAGAATTTAACAACCAAAATCATAAAAAGAAAAACTATCTAATATTTATAATGCAGGGTAAATATGTATGGTGAGGATTGCAATTTATTTGAAAATCAATTCATCATGGTCATATACTTATTTGGTATTATTAATGCTCGATAACTCAGTGACATATACAGCATTCCATATCTACTAATAATATTTATAGATTGAACTAACTTGCAAAGTGTTTTTTTTACTTCATTTAAAATGTTCATGTGCTTGTCATAATGCATTTGTATTTTGTACTGTCATAGGTTCCTGCACCTAATACCTAAACAGGAACCCTCAGCATCCATTAACACTTGGACTTCACTTCTAAAGAAATTTATCGGTTGCTAACTATGTAGATGGATTTGCAGAAACATGCCAAACGAGTTCAGTAGGAATGATTTACCTTAAACTCCGGACTTGTTTTCGTCTTCACAAACTTCCTCCAATCGGTTATGCTTTTTATGTTCGTAGGTTTCAGTTTAAGTCTTTCCTCATCGTTCTCCGCTTTTTGCAAATTTCGAACCAATTTGCTTTTTGACGATCTCCAAAGTACTCCCATTTGTTGAAATATAGCTTTTCTTTGCCATTCCTCTTCCAATTTAAATCTAATCTGCAACAATACATCAAAACATGATATTAGTAAAATTTATTTAATTTAAATACGACAGATTTAATTAAATCTGAAAGGTTTTCTGAAGTAATTAGAGGGCAATTTCAATTTATAATTGGCAAGAACTATTTTTCAATTTATCCAAAAGTTATTAGATGGCAATTTCAATTTATAATTGGCAAGACCATGCAATATTAGAAGTCATTTTCAAAACATATTAGAGTCAGAATGTTAAATAATATATGCCTGCTTCATACCAGAACCGACTGCCACAAAACTTCTTTTAAGTCATCACTAATATTCCTCCAATCATCAATGGTGTATGGAACCTGCTCCCGCACAAGCGGTCCAAGAAAAGAGGATAAATATACCGACCTTTTCCCTACTGGTATACCTAGATCATTGAACTCAACTTCAATTCGATCATGACTGCATGACGGGAGTCTTTTTGCTTTTGCTGGACCTCTACCGCCTCTTTTCCGAGATGTACTTCCGATTTCAGCTTCACTTTGTTTCCCAATTTCCAGCTCGGCATCAGCAGTTTGTTCAGGACGGGTTTCATTTTCTGAGCGGAGTCCTTCATTTGGGTCAGAGGGGATATCATCTAGTGGTTGTTCGTCTTCTTCATTGTGAACAATGGCTTGCTTCTTAGCATTGTCTGGTTGTTCTTCTATTTCATTTATACTAGCTGGAACTTTACGTTTTCGCTTTGACTGTTTTATTCTTAGCTTTGACTGTTTGTTCTTCAGCCTTTCTCTACAAGCGGGTACGTACAGATGTTGTAGACATATTTTTCTGCAAGTGACAGAAAACACAGTATAAACCAATAAGCACATGTAAACAATAAGCAGCGATAAATATTAACAAACAACACTTAAATATCATCAACATGTAGCTGAAAAGAGATCCATTCCTTTTATAATTAAATGTTCAACGATGATTTGGTCATCATGACGACTAAGATTCCGACAATCCTTGCAAGGGCATAAAATTTTTTCTACACTTCTTACATTCCTCTTTGCAGCATGCACGAAATTCATTGCTCCTTGTCGGTATTCTATACTAGTTCTATGAAAAAAGTAAAAAAAAAAGTGAGCTTTAGTATTAGATTATATGTTCTAATTCTCAAAATACATATTAAGTTAATCATGGTTTTATCACCTGTTTAAAAAAACCCAGCCTTTTTCCATTATCGACATTTGAAGGCAAATAAGTTTCCAATCTTTGACGTATAAATTGGTTATCTGTTGTAATCAAAAAAATAACTAGACGTTGAAGTACAAATACTTGTAGCACTACTGCATATAACCATGGTGGTTTAGTAGACAAAGGCAAAGAATACTTTTCCAAAATATAAATTTTACACTTATATTTTGCATTTAACCTCAGATTTACATGTATTTATAATTAATCCATGCATGAATTCAAAGCTTAAGTCTAGCAAATTATAGAATTACTGCATATAAATTCAAAGCCTCAGAATGTACAAACCAACAGTTTCTTCTTACCAAACCAACAGTCAACTTCACCGCCTCCTCTTCACTACCTCACATCCACACAACTAATTTAATCAAAATTCAACAATTTTACTTATTTAGAAATGTATGTTCACCAATAATTTATTATAATATGAAATAATAGTTAGAAGTTAATAAGTCATAAGAATCACATACTCATTTATGATATATTTTTATTGTATTAAACAGTTCATCTTAAATGGACTTTTAAAAGTATTTTTTGAGAGAAAATATCCCTATTCCTTGTCCATGGTTACACCACAGTAAGATTCTTAGGCCTGAGAGAGATTAGGATTAGGAACCCACAACAATTGAGAGTCCTGAATGCTTGGTCCAATTGTTTTGTAACTATAGAAAGAGATCTTAATAAGAAATGCAAAAACTCAAATTAATATTACAACACCAGCCTTGAATCAATTGACAAACAAAGACCAACATTAAAATGCATGATCTAATATACCCATTTCTTTTAAGAAAACAAATACCAAACATATCAATGCACCATATAAAATCAGTCGAACAAAGATAGCAGTTCACAAAAAATATAATCCTAACAAAAACTATGAAAACTGGAATTAAGATTTCCTTATTTGGCAGAGTTATTAATAAGTGATTTATTGATATCATGATACTTTGCCTCTAGCAACGATTCAATTAATCAGAGTACAGAGCACTTTATTTCCATGGATTCCAAGCTACAA
The DNA here is from genome assembly GCA_030737815.1 of Allium fistulosum. Classification (NCBI taxonomy): domain Eukaryota; kingdom Viridiplantae; phylum Streptophyta; class Magnoliopsida; order Asparagales; family Amaryllidaceae; genus Allium; species Allium fistulosum. The sequence continues at coordinate 191,460,166 of CM060904.1, forward strand.
ATGATATAGAGTGATCGTTTCCACCTTTAAATCAACCATTTCAGTAATAGTTTAGGAAAAAATACGAAAATAAGATGCATTCAAATTCATATAAAATCCAAATAGAATCACAAAGTCGATTTAAAAGATTCATACCTAAATATACCTAATCGATTTAAAAGATTCATACCTAAATATACCTAGATCTGCTGGCTGCCACGACTCGATGTTGAGTAAGGGGGAAACGACTGAGTTTACGATGATACTTGAGTGCGATAAAAATTTAACACGATTAAAAGGGGAAATTTTTTTTCTGAAGAAGAAAGCAAATTAGGGACGAGAATTTTGTTAAGTACGAGAGTAAAATGATAGGTTACGTTTATTTAGTTCGCGCGGACTCTTTTTTTTAGAAGCGGGAAACGTGAATTATTTTTTGCCACATTTATATAATTTGGTAATCTATTTTTTGTTGCATTTACAATAAAACGCCACCGATTTTTGCAACTATAAATGGTTTTTCTTGTAGTGACTCCTTCGAAGGCTTAAACAAAACAAAGACAGGCGCATCTCTTTTTAAAACAAATCGAGGTATCAACCCCTTTCGAAAGCCATGCTTTCGACACCTAACCTTCGCCTTTCTCCAATCCACTACGTATCATCTTTTTGATACCTTGTGTATTGGTTTCGGCTTTGTAGGTTTCGACTAGGTTGATGGCGAAAGCTTTGTGTCGAAAGCTACCTCTAAAGAAGGCGGAACCACTTTTCTAAGTAAACCTGGTTTAATACTACTTAAAGAAAATCTTTTTCTAACTAACCTGCCACGTGTCAACACCAGATTGGTTGCCTTAACCTTTTCAAATTCTTTTCTAAAATAGCTGCCGCTAATTTCAGATTCAAACCATGTTTAAGTTAATGAAATAAGCCCTTCCATTAAGCAAAATCAATATTGCAAAGAAGTCCTCTTCTAAAATAATTTAATTTGCATAGCAAATCACTTTGGAAAAATCCCCAAAAATTCCAGAAATTCACTTTAATCATGTTATTTGACATATCAAAATTCCTGACCCAAATTCTCAATATATTTTCCAAAAGAAACTCATAAACCCAAATAACCATATTTTCACTTGAAAATTCATAACAATCTTTCCATAACTTGGAAAATTTTCAAAATTGAATCCCAACTCAAAAATTATGTTCTATACAATATAAAAATTTTCCACGGCATTTAAACATCAATAAAAATCGGTTTTACCCTAAAACCGTGTATAACCCTATTTAAACAACCTTGTTTAAATTAAATAAATCAATATTGTAGAATATCATCAACCAATTCACCATAAAAATGAATTTATCCTTAAATCGAAAACATATGATTCAAAACAAAATAGAGGTGGAATTTTTATCCACCTTGATTTAGATAAGGAGATTGGATTGAGATTGATTTCCCCTAAGCTTGATTCTCTAGCTTTTAATTGAATTCTTCTTTCTTAATGGTCGGTCCTTCCTTAAGCTTTTGATTTGCTTTTCCAAATGACATGAATTGGAAGTAAAATGGTAGGAATGAAATTCAGTAAGGACTAAAATGGTAGGAACGAAATTTAATAAGGACAAAATTCGGTAGGGGTGTTACAGGCTCCCCTCCTTAAAGAATTTCGTCCTCGAAATTCAGTAAGGACTAAATACTAAACATAGCAATCGTCTATAACGACTCCTAACGACCATACTAGTCTACCTGACAAGAAATTATCTGTATAAATCTAATATAGACATACCCTCAAAGCATATCAGGATAAGTATCTCGAATCTTGTCCTCCGTCTCCCAAGTACAGTCCTTCTCGTTGTCGATCCACTGAACTTTCACCAACTTGACTGTCTTGTTCCTCTATCTTTTCTCATCTCTTGCTACAACCCGAACTGGTTGTCTAACAAAAGTAAAATTAGGCTCTACTACTAGATCTTCCAACCCCGTCGGAGGAATAGTGGCCTCTGGATCATGCACATACTTGTGAAGATGAGACACATGAAATACATTATGGATACCTTCCATATTGCTCGACAACTCTACTCGGTATGCGAGCTTTCCAAACTTTTCAATAATCTGGAATGGACCAACATATCTCGGTGCCAGTTTCCCTAACTTCCCAAACAATACCACACCCTTCATCAGTGATACCATAATGAAAACTCTGTCTCCAACTAAGATCTCCATGTCTTTACACCTCTTATCTGGGAATCTCTTCTGCCTAGATTGAGCTTCCTTTATCCTTTCTCAGATTAAATCAATCTTCTCTGACGCCTCCCTAACCAAATCTGGACCTAAGACCAATCTTTCTCCAGTCTCCAACCAACATGCTAGTGATTTTCATGGCCTTCCATACAAAGCTTCAAAATGCGCCATTCCTACACTAGTCTGATAACTATTATTATAGGAAAACTCAATCAAATGCAGGTGATCCTCCCAAGATCTACCAAAGTCCAACACATAAGCTCTCAACAAATGCTCAAGTACCTTGTTGACTCTCTCTATTTGCCCATCCGTCTGTGGGTGATATGTGGTACTCATCTTGAGTTTAGTGCCTAATGCATCCTGTAGACTCTTCCAGAATTCACTAGTGAATAAAGCATCTCTATCGCTGACTATGCTACTAGGAACTCCATGAAGTCTAACTATGTTTTTCGTGAACAACTTCGCTAAAACAGGTGTTGTACTGATCGACTTTACTGGAATGAAATGGGCACTTTTGGTCAATCTATCCATAATGACCCATATACTATCATTTCCTCTGCTTGACCTTGGTAACCCATCTATAAAATCCATGGATAACGAATCCTATTTCCATACTAGAATCTCTAGAGGCTGATGTAACCCACTTGGCTTCTAATGTTCGGCTTTCACGTGTTGACAGTTTACACACTACCTAACTCACAAGCCAACATCCCTCTTCATGCCTTCCTAATAGAAGCTTCTCTTCATATCTTGATACATCTTGTTCCCTCTAAGATGAATCGTAAACTTGGATGGATGACATTTCCCAAGAACTTCTTTCCTCGAGTTCTCAACATCTAGAACACTTAATCACCCTTTCTTTCTCAACCATCATCTCTGGTCAAGAAAAAAATCGTTCAAATCATCGACCTCAGTTCCGACCTTAAGCCTTCTGATCTTCTCGGCTAATAGTGGATCCTCCGACTGCTTAGAAGCAATTCACTCGATCAACACGGGTCGAACTTCTAAATACGACAACATGGAGGTGCTTTGACTAAAACTAGGAGTCGATCTTAACTGCACACCGCAACTAGCAAAAGCTTCTAGATCCTTCCATTATGCCAACACCACGTTCTCATGTCTTGTGCGAAGAGCATCTGCTACTTTATTACCTTTCCCTGGTGTATACTCTATACTAAATCTTAAGCAGCCAAAAATTCCAGCCACCTCTTTCAACTCCTTCCGAGAGACTAAATATCTTAAGGACTTATGATTGGTATACAACTCAAATCTCTCCCTCAAGAGATAATGCCTCCAAATCTTCAAGGAAAAAATCACTCCAGCCCACTCCAATTCATGAGTAGGATATGTCACTTCGTGCGGTCTAAGCTTCCTAGATCCGTAGGCAATCACTTTACCCTTCTGCATCAACATAGATCACAATCTAGTTCCACATGCATCAGTATATACCACCAACCCTTGGTTTCCATCTGGAACAACTAGCACTAGAGCATTGGTCAACAAATGCTTTAACTTAAGGAATGCTTCCACCAAATAAACTTCACCTCCTTCTTGGTAAGCTTAGTCGAAGGCGCTGCTATCCATGAGAAATCCTTGATAAATCTCCGGTAATAGCAAGCAAGTCCAAGAAAACTTCTGATCTCGGTCACCGCCTCTGGTCTCTTCCAATTGTTAACAGCTTCGATCTTGTCTATATCGACTGACAATCCTTTCTCTGAAACCACGTGACCAAGAAACTTAACCTCTTTCTTTCAAAAATGGCACTTGGAAAACTTCGCCTTTAGCTGATTCCGCCTCAACATCTCTAGCACAACTCTAAGATGGTCTTCATGCTCTCTTTCATCCTTAGAGTATACCAAAATGTCATCTATAAACACCAATAGGATTCTATCCAAATACTCTTGGAAGAATCGGTTCACCAAATCCACAAGGAAAGCAGTTGCATTCGTCAACCCGAATGGCATTACTAACCACTCATACGAACCATACCTAGTCTGAAATGTAGTAAAAGGAATGCTATCCTCCGCCACTCTCAATTGATGGAACCCTGTTGTAAAATCCAACTGGGAAAACACTCTGGCTCTACTCAACTGATCAAATAGATTGTATATCCTCGGTAGAGGGTATTTATTCTTTATTGTCCTTTCGTTCAACTTTCGATAGTCGAAACACATTCTCAATGACCCATCTGGTTACTTCACGAACACCATAGCCGCTCCCTAAGGCGAACTGCTTGGTTTAATAAAATTCCTTCCTTCTAGATCCAATAGTTGTACCTTCAACTCCTTCATCTCAGTCGGTGTCATCCTTCTTGGTGGTCTACTCATAGGTTCAGCTCCTGGCACAAGACCTCTCCTAAACTCAACAGCTCGTTTTGGAGGTAGTCCTATGACTGGCTCAAAGTCATCAATAAACTCTCTTTCTATTAGAACCTGACTTAGCTCTTCTCCCACTTCCGTTGCACTTAACAAAGCACAACTACTCCGGTCTAAATTCTCTATTGAAAATATAATTCAGTTATAACTATCAGGGTGTCTTAGTGATATCTCCACATCCTGCCAAAATATCCTAGCCTCTTACCTTCTCAACCAATTCATACCCAAAATGATTCCAAAATTTATGAAATCGAAAACAAACAGACTACATCCAAATATATAACCCAATAAATCAAGTTCAAACTGATCACATCTCATCCCCAGAGTTGCATACCCTCCTATTGGATTCGAAACCCTTAAGAAAGTAACAAGGTATGTGGGTTCTAAGCATAACCTATCAACCAAATATCGTGATATAAATGAATGTGATGTAGCGATGTCAAATAGTACCCTAACTGGTATACTCTAAACCAAAAGCGTACCTTCCATCACAGTCTTTCCCTTATCAGCTGCAGTTGACTTAGTAGATGTTCCAACAACAAAAACTTTCCCCTTGTCCGCCCTGACAAGCTCTGGACACGGGTACTTATAATGCCCAACTTGACCACAGTTGAAGCATTTCACATTCTTCTTATCTGCAGCCTTCTTCCCCTTGCCTAACCGGCACTCATAAGCATAATGACCCTTCTTGTCACACTTGAAGCACAATAAGTCAGCCTTCGCTTTTTTGGCGGCATCCCCTTTTTGGGCTCCCTTCTTCTTAAAGAGTTTCCTCTTCTTTCCTTGAAGACCCTGGGATTCAACTGGCTTCTCTCTAGCACAATCGATCACCATCTCTTCATGGAAAATGGCCATCTTCACCACCACATTACAAGGTTCTCGGATATGGGTCATGGTCATTCTAGCAAGCTCAAGTCTCAGTCCTCGAATGAACCTTTCATTCCTTCGGATGTCAGTGTCAACAATAACATATCCATATCGAGACAGCTCATCAAACTTAGCAGCATACTCGATTACTGACATTTCTCCTTCAACTAGAACCATGAACTTCCTCATCAACGCCGACTTAGAAACCTCTGATAGAAACCTCTGCTCAAACCTCCTTCTAAAATCGGCCCATGTCAGCTCTACCTCTAGAACTCCTGCAGTAACACTATTTCATCAGGGAAGCGCTGCCACTTGCAACTGCCTAGAGGCCAGCCTCCTCTTTTGCCCATCTCCCAATCCTAGGTCAGTAAAGATCCTCTCGTAGTGCAATAGCCAATTCTCAACCTCAACAGCATTCTCCCTTCCAACAAATGGCTTTCCACCCAAACTGGTGTAGTCTTGCTCAACTTAGCATAGTTATTCCCAAATGGAGCCATAGGATTAGCTCCTCCTACATTACCAACAACCCCAGCTTTCAAAAGATATGCTAACAACTGATACACCATCCCCGCATCTACTGGTGGATTTCCAGCACCTACATTGGCTTCAGCATTTGGATTAGCATTAGCCTATCAATCTTGGTTCCTCTTGGTATTAGGTATAGCATTTCCATTGGTTATGGTGCTTCCTCCACCTAGATTTCCTCTTCCGTTTCCTGCTTCCATATCTTCTTTCTCGTAAATCTGCATACGAGCCTTAGTAAGATACAGAAAAACAGTCTGAGAGAGAGGGGAATATGTACGTGTGTGTGTATATATATATAAATATGTATATATATATATATATCAAATACAAGTACGTTACCATAGCGTTAACCCAAACCCCGATCATATTTTCAAATTCATTGGATTATGTTTGAAATTCTTTTAGGTTTAACTTTATTTTAAAGTTTCATAAACCTATGCTCTGATACCAACTTGTAACATCTCCCTACTTGGAGGCCCAAAACTAACGGCTATGGATGCTTCCGTCATCCATAGATATTAATCCTCGGAGACCAAATGCAGTGGTGTTAGATTCATTGATACACAGGAACACATGCATATGGAAAAAAATTAAACTTCAAACAAAATCACATTTCATTTCAAAATATTTCCACTTCATTACATAATCCTACAATCATAAATCACATTTAGAGAAAATATATTTATTACAATATACGCCAAGAGCAACATATGAAGATGCCCCCTTGCATGATTAGAGTATATACAGGCAATATAACAACTTTGCCATTACAAACAACATAATGGAATTAAATAAAAGAAAGCTCCATATAGTTATCATGCCTCCTGCACATCTCCAAAAATTCGTCTAATGAGGTACCTGAAAATCTCAACTCTCAAACTACTCAAAATCAATTTAGTACCCGAGATTTTAAGGGAAAAACATAAACTTCGATTCAGACATAAAGCCTGTTATGAATAGTAATCTACCATCTTAAATCATTTAGATATCTAGTGAGACCACACCACTTAGTGGAACGAGTTTTCCCCTCACTAGTATCCTGAAACCTTTATAAAATAATATATTGTTCTCCTACATCCACAATGGTTAAAACATAGTCATTTCAAAATATTATGATGATATGCAAACATGTTAAAACATACCGGACTTCCCATCCTCTATTTAATTGACTCCATGTCATATTTATAGTTTCTAGGGTTACTATTAACTTATTAGTTTTCATGGGCTTACTAATAACCTTTTCATATTATATGGACTCCCTGTCCCATCTCATAGTTTTCATGGGCGCACTATGAACCTATCGACCCCTGCCAATTAACTTAGCACTACTACTCCTGTGGGTTTACTTGATTCATGGGTTCCTTGAACCTATTGGTTATTCCAATAATTTCTCCCTTATCCTAGTTTTCATGCGTTAACCAGGAACCTATTGGCCCCTGCAAATATCTTTTCTACTTATCCTAGTTTTCATGGGTTGACTAGAAACCTATTGACATCTGTCAATAACTTAATTGGGGCATAGTTTTCATAGGATCACTATGAACCAATTGTCCTCTACCAACCACTCTTTATAACATATTTTTCATCGGATCACTATGAACCTATTGGTAACTCCAATAACTTCCTAATCATAGTTTTCATGGGATCACTATGAACCTATCTCCCTGACGACTTCCATATTTAAGCATCATATGTTTTGGTCTCCCTGACCTCTTGGATGCAAATCTACTCATCCAGGAGTTTAATCAATTTAAATTCACTACTGAGTCAACCTAGCTTATTCTTCTGCCCTTTTTCCCCAAAATGCCATTATTGGTCCATTATAATGTGAATATATTCATATTTGAAGAAGCAAACATAATTACAAAACAACACCACTCCTGTGGGTTTAATTTCCTTGAAATTCTTTTCACATAAAACATGGTTAATACCTTTGACCTATAATTTTATTAAGGAAAGCTTCTTCTTAAAACCATTTCAAAAACTCCTTTAATTTAGCCACGGGTTTCCCTTTTGAAAAATAGTGTTTGGGTTATAAAACCTTTCTAAACCTTGCTTTCGACTTCATAGGATGACCTCTTTCGAAAGCCTTAAAATCACTCTTCAAAACATTAGGCTCCTGCCTTTCTAATACTTTAAAACCTTCCTTTCGAAACCTTTCAATTGTATTGAAGTATTAACGTCTAATCATTTATAAGCATAGCTTCAAAACCAAAAGAAAGCACCCTTACGAAACCATTGGAAGTAACTCTTCCGAAATCATTGAAAGTCCCCCTTTCGAATGCATTGGCTTTATACTTAAAATATTATTTGGGTCAAATTGAATATAGGCGAAAGCATCTCTTTCAAAACCATCCTTTATCATATAAAAATATTAGGGAAAACCTAATGGCGTCGGCACCATCTCTTTCGAAAGCTTTAAACCGTTTCAACAACCATTGAAGGACAGCGTCGAAACCCTTTTCTAAGCCATTGCCTTCGAAACCCCTGGTCCCTTTCAAAGGCATTGAGGAAGTGACTTAAAACACCTTTAGAAAAACACTACCTTTCGAAAGAATTGATGACTTCAATACCTTCGAAAGGCTAAAGAACGGCAGCAGGGCTTCAACTAGGTTGGAACCCCTTCTTTCAAAACATTCTTTCATAAGTAAAGAAACCCATTCGAAAGAAAACTTATGTTAATGACAACCCTTTCGAAACATTTTAAAACCTCTTTCGAAATCCTATGCTTTGACTCCTTCGAAGGAATAAACAAAACAAACGCAGGTGCTTCTCTTTTTAAAACAAACCAAGGTATCGACCACTTCGGAAGCCTTGCTGTCGACACCTAAACTTTCGCCTTTCTCCAATCCACTACATACCATATTTGTGATACCTTGGGTATTGGTTTCAGCTTTGTAGGTTTCGCTTGGTTGAAGGCGAATGCATTGTGTCGAAAGGTACCCCTAAAGAAGTCGGAACCAATTTTCTGAGTAACCTTGGTTTAATACTACTTAAAGCAAACCTTTTTCTAACTAACCTGCCACGTATCAACACCAGATTGGTTGCCTTAACTTTGTCAAGTTCTTTTCTAAAATAACTGCCACTAATTTCAGATCTAAACCATGGTAAAGTTAATCAAATAAGCCCTTACATTAAGCAAAATCAATATTGCAAAGAATTCCCTCTTCTAAAATAATTTAATTTGCATAGCAAATCACTTTGGAAAATTTCCTAAAAATTCCAGAAATTCACTATAATCATGTTATCTAACATATCAGAATTCTAGACCCAAATTCACAATATATTTTCCAAACTAAATTTATAAACCCAAATAACCATATTTTTCTTTGAAAATTCATAACAATCTTTCCATAGCTTGGAAAATTATCAAAATTGAAACCCAACTCCAAAATTATGTTTTATACAACATAAAATTTTTCTATGGCATTTAAACATCAGTAAAAACTGGTTTTACCCTAAACCAATTATTACCATATTTAAACAATCTTGTTTAAATTAAATAAATCAATATTCTATCATATCATCATCCAATTCACCATAAAAACGAATTTATCCTTAAATTCGAAAACATATGATTCAAAACAAAATAGAGATGGAATTATTATCCACCTTGATTTAGATAAGGAGATTTGATTGAGATTGATTTCCCCTAAGCTTGATTCTCTAGCTTTTAATTGAATTCTTCTTTCTTAATGGCCAGCCCTTCCTTAAGCTTTTGATTTGTGTTTCAAAATGATGTGAATGGGAAGTAAAATGGTAGGAACGAAGATATATAAGGGTAAGGGTTATGGGTGGAAAATTCCTAATATACCCTTATGTAATATAATTAACCCAAAAACCATTCTTAAGCCCATTAATTATTTTATTAGGTACGGCCTTAATTAAACTTATTCAAATCTCAACCCCTTTAGCACTTAACATTTACATTATTCTATTTAATTTATTTAATTAAATATCCTAAATAATGTTATAAAAAATTAGGGGTGTTACTAGTTCCTGGTGGGATTACTACTTAGATAACAAGGGGTCCTTCCAAGCTTGGTCCAAGTGGTCCATCTACTAGATTTTTGTTGTTTTCCATGACTTTTTAGAGCACTAAATCTCCTTTTTTAAATGATCTCCTTTTGACTTTGGAGGTGTAGTACGATGATATCCTTTGTTGATATTCAGCCGTTCGCATGGTTGCCTCGTCTCTTAGTTTATTGATCAAATCTAGGGATTCTTTTCTTAGCTCTTGATTAGGGTCAAAAGCATATGCGATCCTTTGATGGGACGATATCTCAACTTAGATCGAAAGCATTGCTTCACATTCATATGTCAGAGAAAATGAATTCTGTCCTGTAGCAGTTTTAGTAGAAGTTTAATATGCCCAAAGCACAAGTGGTAGTTCTTCTACCAAATTCCTTTTGCTTTGTCTAGCCATTTCTTAAGGATATTCTTAATTATTTTATTGGCAGCTTCAATGGCTCCATTAGCCTTGGGATGAGCTACTAAAGAAAAACTTTTGATTATTCCATTCTTATCGTAGAAGCTTATAATTTCTTCACTTTCAAATTGGGTCCCATTGTCAAAGATTATCTTATTCGGTATTCCTAACCGAGTGACTATGTTCTTGATCATAAACTTTAGCGCCTTTCATGATTTATATTTGGCAATGGTTCTGCTTCTACCTATTTGGTAAAGCAGTCGATAGCTACTACTACAAACTTGGCTCCGCCTTGTGATATGGGCAATCATCCTATTAAGTCAAGTCCCCACACATCAAAGGGCTATGGACTTGAGATTGGGGTTAACTCATTTGGTGGCATATGTAGGATTGTTAAAAATCTTTGACATTTTTCACGTTTCTTTACATAATTCACGAAATCGTTATTCATATAGGGCTAATAATATCCTTGTCCCATGACCTTTTTGGCTAACTTCAGGTCATTAGAATGGTCTCTACAGAACCCTTTATGAGCCTCTTTTAACAACTTTAAACCATTCTCCGGACTAATACAACACAGATAAGGGAGCAAATATCATCTTTTATAAATTATTCCATTCAATATAGTAAAAGTTGAAGCTTGGTGCCTTATCCTTCTAGCTTCTCTTTCATCACTTGGTAGTCTCCCTTCCACCAAGTACTTAACAACGGAAGTCATTCAGTTGTCCTCATATTGGTTATTTATTTCTATATGAATGGTTCTTTCTTGGTTTTCACCATTTTTCCTCTTGATTCATTTTACTTTTCTACGTGTATAAGAGTTTGGGATCGAGTTAACACCATGGTTTCATTTTCTATTTTAGAGGCTTTTTCCTCAATATTGAGATTTTGTTGGAAGCCTACTGGCACAATTCGAGTTTCTTGTGCTCCTCGCAAGCTAGCCAGTTTAGCCAAAGAGTCGGCTTGTGTATTCTTTACTCAGGGGATTTTGTGCACCGAAAAGTCTTCAAACTGGGCTAGCATTTTCAGTATCTTCTTAACATAAAGGACTAATCTCACATCCTTTGTTTGATAGGTTTGATTTAGTTAATTGATCATTATTTGAGAGTCACCAAAGATTTCAATTCTTGGGAATTTTAGCTGAAAAGCTAAGGTAAGTCCTACTACAATTGATTCATATTCAGCCACATTATTGGTAACGGGAAAACCTAACTTTATTGCATAATGTAATCAGTGTCGATTAGGGGTAATGATTACATATCCCACACCAGCCCCTTGCTCGTTCAAGGCTCCATTAATGAATAGTTGCCCTTTAGGTTTTAGGTCTTTTTCTTTTTTGATTGTTCATCAATAAATCCCATACATTCGTTAACAAAATAAATTGGAGCTTATCTTTCAATTATGACTTGGTGTTGGAACTCAATCTCATACTAACTCAGCTCTATTCCCCATTTTACCGACCTTCCTAACGTTTTGGGTTTACTGAAGACTTGCTTAAGCGGAAAATTAGTTAAGACCATGATTGGATGCGCCTAAAATTATGCTCTTAGTTTTGTAGAACTGGACAATTCCTCCTTATGTGACCCTCCTTTCCACACTGGTGACACTTGAAGGATGCTGGTCTAGGATTGGTGCACCTATTTTTCATATGCCCCCCTTGACCACAGTTGTAACAAGTGATTTTCTTCTTAATTTCAGTAGCCCTGACTTCTTCTGGTTTCTTGATGGAAGCTATGTCTGTTTTCTTCTTATCATAAGGGTGAAATTTACCCTTTCCCTTCTTGTTTTGATTATTTTTGAATGCCCTGAAATTCTCTCTAGCTTTATCATGTTGTTCAATGCTCAGAGTCAAATCCAAAACTTGATCAAAAGTCTTATCCTTGTATGGTAGCATGGCTCTACTAAGGCTAGGGTTCAACCCTTGAATATATCTGCCATTCTTAGCCTCCTCAATAGTGATGAGCACTGCACCATACTTTGCCAATGATTCAAACTTCTGAGTGTACTCAGTGACACTCATAGTCCCTTGCCTCAATTTGATAAACTCCTCCAGTAAGGACTCCTTAGCTGAAGCAGGGATAAATCTGCCTTCCAACATTGCTTTAAATTGATCCCATGTCACTTCTCCTTCAGGTCTTCCAGCTATGATAACCTCCCACCAATCCAAAGCTGCTCCTCTCAATTGCCTGGATGCAATCTTCCTCTTCCTTTGGTCTTCAACTTGCATGTCTGCAAAGATTCTTTCCAAAATTCTAAGCCAATTTTGGAACCCCATAACTCCTTCTATGCCATCAAATGTTTTGCCTCCAAGATTGGTAAAAGTCTTGAGTAGTTTGGAAAGTTCCTCATGTGGATTTTCCTGCCTGTTGCCTACTCCATCTCTTATGGCCCTCATGAATTCTTGCACATTCACCATGGGTGGTTCACTTGTTCCTACATTTTGATGTCTGGGTCCTACCATAGCTCTATGGATATAACACTTGGGTTAGTCTGTTTTGCCTAATGCTCTATAGATTAATTCATTTTAATCTATCACTTATTCTGTCATAATAGATATCAATAGTGTAAACATTAACAAACAAAACATCCAAAGCAGTAAACACTTCTATACATCCAATGCAAACAAATTCATACAAAATTTTTGCTATGTTATTCAACAACATAGCTCTGATACCAAATGAAATGACCCACTTAATTTTTTTTTATAAATATTCAGTGGCCATTTAATCAAGAAAATATTTAATTCCAATTTTCTTCTATCCAGGACCTTTCTGCCAATATAAAAATATTGGTTTACTCATTTTATCTTGAACTTATATATGTGAAGATATATAAGTTATTTTCTACTTAAATCAGAGTACAGAAATTTGAAAGTAGAAATCTGTTTGAGTATTACTTAAAGGAAATACTCTCTACATAGCAACTGTGTTTCTCAAAACTAGATTTTTCCAAATAACTTGGGTTAATGCATGACCATTGATCTTATGTCTCAAGACTTATCAGAGTACATAAATTCCCCTAATTTTATTACTGGATAAACTGTGCTTTTACTTGTGCATGTGTGTGTGCATGTTTCTGTGCATGTGTGTGTCAGTGGGCAATTCAGGTGCCTTATCTTTCTTGTTAACAAAATTGTCTGAGTTTATCCTATACTTTGGGTTATGAAACAGATCTGAAAACTTAATTTAATACCCTTGGTTGCTGGCTTAACCTAGGCTCAAGAAAAATGGCTATGTTAGCCCTATTCAGTTTTGCACTATTTTATAACAAAATACATGCTATTTTGTTTTCTTTTCAAAGCAACTCAAAATTAGATTTTTTTTTGGACTTAAACACGGATTTTCTTATGTCAATTCTTTAGATATACATACAAACCACAAATCCTTTCAATCTCAGATTCTCAACTATTTAAACTAACTGCTCTTTTTTTTTAAAAAAAGTTTTAGAATTTCATTCCTTAGCAAAGCATTTTACAAAACAAAGCACATAGTTTCAGCTGATACATATAAGTTCAACAACTGCAAAATAGTAAATAACAATACATTGGGTTTTTTTCTTTTTAAGCAACTTAACCAAAATAGCTAGTTTAACTTCAGCAAATTCTTTAAAATAGCATCCAATTCCTTAAGCAGTTAACTCATCCAAGGCCTGCTTAACAAAATTCCTATTTACCTGCATGATCACCATGAACTGCCTCATATAAATATGAGACACCCAATGGTGCATAAACACAAAAGGGTCAGACTATTTGTCTGGTATGAATAATCTAACTGAAAACATGATCTTATTCAATTCTATTTATATTCCAGTACTTTGCATGAATAAGAAACTCAATATCTTCTGTGTGCATGTTTTTGTGAGGCATGTGCATTCATATTAGTGTTAAACAGATTATATATGATCACAATGATTTAGTTCATAGAAAATAATCATAAGATCCATCAATAAGACATCATAAACCAACCAATGCCATCATCAATTCAGTCATCATGCCCCTTTTTATAATTTTACTGGCCATCAGGGATTTTACCCAAGCCTCTCCTGAACCTATTTCTAAAGTTCACTATCAAATATAATAGGGTCTTTAGCTACTTCCTCTTTTTAAACACACACTGCCTGGGACATCTCTCTGTTAACCCAGCACACTCAGGCCCCTGGGTATAAACATACCATGTGTGAGCTTGCAATGTTCCCCTTGCCAAGCTATATTTTGGTAGCCCTAAGATCCTAAGTCCTTATTTAAATTACTATGTGTTTTTTCCTTTTCATAACTGTGTTAATCCCTTCTGCATCTCACTTTTAATCAGAGAAATATAAACAATGCAACCAACATGTATTCATCCAGAGTTTGGTAAGTTATATTCTCAGAAGCAAACATTTAATCATGAAAAATAGATGTGATTTCTTAGCACATTATTTTGCCTATGGGTTTCAATGGATCAAGATGTAAGCATATGGTCCTAAGTAATTTACTAGTTAATTTTTTTTCTTACCTCTGGTTCAATCAGATTTTTGATCTGGCTAAACCATAAGTATATTTTGATTTGGGTAGTTCATAAAACATAGAAGCTCAGCATATGTACAATATTGCACTTCTACATTTTCTTTGGTTTTAATTAACATGAGACATAAGCAACAACACAATGTTACAGCCCCATATTTCTTTCTATCTTCAGACCATATATCTACCACATGAATCCGGGGATTTTTATAAACAACTTTATAAAGAAAACTTATAAAAGAAATCACTCCATCTCAAAGTTAACCCATATCACAGATAAACATTTTAAACCATGAATCCATGACTCTTATCTTTCTGGGTAAATCAGAGAGGGGTTTTACACTTAAACAGATCATTAACAAACCCAAATCATCAAATCATAAAACATAACATGTAAAAGAAAATGAATGATTAGTTCAAATAGGCTGCCTCAATATTCAGGACTTAATGCCAAAGTTTTTAGTGAGGTTACTCACACTCAATTCCTTCTTCCTGAGCTTTGCCTTCCTTTTGATCCTCTGCCTTCCTCTAACTCTAATGGCTGGTACTTCTTATTAAAAAAATTTCTAGGTTAATGAAGAGCAAAATGTGTATGGTCTCACTATACTAAGCCTTTTATATAAATCTTGGCTGTTACTAGGGTTTATGGAATTACCCAATGTCAGTTCTACCCCATACAAAACATAGCCTGCCTCTGGTTTGATTCAAGAAAATAAAAGGGTATGTGGTCCTTGTCTTCCTTTTCAGAAATCAGTTTCTCCCTTTTAATTTTCCCCCGGTCATGCCATATGCATGACTTCTTATTTTTCTTAATTAAAGAAATTACTGGAAATAGATAAAGTGTTTGTTTAAGGACTCATGCCATTTCCATGTAACTTCTGTTTTCTTCCAGAAATTGGTTGACTGTATACATGTATAACATATGTATACCTAAGTCTTTTATTTTTCTTTCTTTCTTTAAATAATTTTAAGTTTATTTCAGCCTAGCTCTTATTTTCTTTGTATTATATTTTATTTAAAGACAAAATTCTATCTTCATGCATATGTATTTCTAAATTAGTTATTTTAATTTATTTATTGATTTCTGCTAAATTTTATTACATAGAAATCTGTGTACATGTGTACACTGTCTTGTGCACATGTACATGTTTTAAACCATGTACCTGCAATTCAATTTCCTATTCCTATCTTTTCAATGTGATTTTTAAACAATTATAAACTAAATTAACTTATGAAATTATTCACAAAAATCAGGGTTATCACAAATCTATAGCCTCCGATTGATTTCCAAAAGAGGGTTTCTAGATTACACTTATTAATACCCGAATCTGGGTTTCGGGTCAATTATTATTAATTTCTGGACTGCACTTATTAATACCAGAATCTGGGTTTTATGACATTTACTATTGATCTCCGGTCTTCATTATACCCGAATCTGGGTTTCGGAACTCTTACTATTGATTTCTAGAATTCACTCATTAATGCCTGAATTTAGACTTTAGGACCTCAAATACTGAGACCTTTGTTATGGATTTCTGGTCTTCTACTAGTTTCTGGATCTATCTTACCAATACTTGAATCTGGGTTTTCAGTCTTCTATTGTTTCCAGATAAGGGTTTCTGGACTCATGTTATTTGTTCCCGAAAAAGGATTCCTAATCATCCATGACTTAATTCCAGATGATGATCTCTAGAGTCTTATTACTAAACGATTATTCTTGGCTTTCTATCATTTATTTCTAGAAGAGGAATTTTTAAACGTCTATAGTTAATACCAGAGTTGGATTTCTGGTTCTCTATTAGTAGTTTTTATTCATCTATTAATATAGTTGGAGTCAGATTCCTGGCCCTCTCTCATCATTACCAAATTTCAGACTCAAGACATTCGGCCATATCCAATTATGGAATTTCTTCTCACTTATTATAACTATTTTAACATGATGATCTGTTCACCATCATTACTTAAATTTCTTAATTCTTAATGTTATCACTAATAATGCGAACAAATCATTGAACATGTTCTTGCATAAGTGGAAAATTAATGATAAGGAATGTTGTCTACTTTGTACTTTTCAAGGAAACGAGATTAGTAAGGAAGACTGAATGGACCCGCAAATACAAAAACCATAATCAAATTTATCAGAATGCGGATTCAAAAACAATATTGTAAGTAAAAGCTACAGACCTGGTGATATTTGCATAATTTACATAATTTATAAAATTCTTTACAAGATACAGCACAAGTGTTTGTTTCACAAATCCTGAATAGCCATATCAAGATATTTAGTAACTAAAGGATCAACGACACGGCGAATTGCTATACACAGAATTTCTTTTACTCTCTCCTTATTTCATCGGCATCGTCATTAGATTCAATACGAGTCTCAAAAGCGTGATTAAAAGCTTTGTTGGCACCTCCAAGGGTTTTGTTTTGTCTCTCTAAATCAGCAATGCACTTTTGAAGAAGGTACTTTTCACGTTAAATTTTTTGAATCTTAGCTGCATATTCATTTATGCGCTATGAATATCTTACCCTCTGTTGATCATTAAACTCATCATTTTAAATATGACCTTCCTACACCATTCACCCATTGCTTTCTCGTTTAAACCCGAGGGAGGGTTTGTCATGGCAGGGAATTTTTGAATTGCCAGAGATGAAGACCTTGTCGATTTAACGACAGATGTGGTGATTGGAGAATTCGGTAAATCGATATTTGGAATGTTTTCCCAATGATAAATTCCAATGATTTTCATTAAGCTTGACAATCTTTTAATTTTATTTCCAAATCACTTACCTGCTGAAAGAGTTTAGACATCTCATGGTCAAAATCGATTGAAGGATTTGATTTGACTTGGCGCTTTAATTGGGAAACTAGTTCATTCTTATTCTTAATATCTTCTTCAAGCTTAATGATTTGATCGCTAAGTTCTCTAATGATTGTCTTTCGAAGCAGAAATTTCTTACACCATTCCAACGCTTCAGTGTTACCTTGGAGATAGGCAAACAAAGGATCTTTGTGAAAGCTCCCTTTCTCAATACCCGCTACCAACCTATCACTGATGTTGGTAAAGCGAGATGATAAATCTAACGAGAGTGGTATGATAGATAATTGTAACTCCTATTTAAACAACAAAAACAAAATTAATACTCAAATCACTAGTTTATTTTATTACAATAACAGAAGTTACAACTCAAGAGGAAGTGAAACAAAAAGAACGATCTCATCGTTATAATCAAATACTCATTTTACTACACTTAAAGTTAGGAAACCACATTTTTGACTTTGTTCAAAGAAATAGCTGAAAGAGTATCTTTCAAATCGAAAGTGGCATTAAATCCTTCCGGGGTAATAACTGGAGGATATTTGCTATAGTCCCATTCCCTGACATGAGGAATATCACGGCTGCATATTAATTTGGTATGATATGTCAGAATTTCCTTAATAAGCTTTTCATTTTTTTGCTAGGAAAATCGAAACGAAGTTGGGGATGTTGCATATAAAGCCTCTGAATATCTCTAAGAAAGCAATATCTAGCAAATTTTGAGGATTTCAAGAGCGATGTCTTTTTTAAATAGTCTATTCTTAATTTGACATATTTGCTTAAACAATCTCTATTTGATAGGACTGCTCAAGAGACATATACTCTATAATAACGTAACAAAATGCAACTAAGTCTAAAGGGAAACTAATATAGAAAATTCACATTACTTAATTACAAATGTTCATCTGGTTCGTACAAAACTGAATTTTTGAATAACTTGAAAATGAATGTATCCTTATAATATTTGATTTTTTCCGAAGGCAATTCGCGAGGGATTAATTTGACTCGTGGTAAGCCCCTGGATTTGGGTCAGATCCAAATTCATCCAAATACCTCATGTGTAAACGTCTAAGTAGACCTTCGCTAAAGTCACCAAATATGAAAAACCTACGGTTGAGTGCCTGCAATAAGCTTTGTATAAGAAGTCACTAGAATATCCCTGTCTTCAATCAACAACCAAAAGAGTGTTATTAATTCTCGCTTTTCTACAAAAAGCTTGTCATATCGAAGGCGCGCCCTTTCCAATTAGGGGCAGCTTCATCATCTTTAAAGGATGCTAATACTACGACACTCTAATTAAGCTTATAATACTTGTCAAAGAGTGTGTTATGTTCTTTTAGTTTTTTATCTAACTCCCTATACAAGATAGTTATTTCCGCTCGTTGTCTTTCAAGCTTGGTTTTATAAAGTTGAATGGGTTTCTGCTTTATCTAAAATAAAAAGATATTAACTATTGTTACCTTTGAAGTGAAAGCCATTTAGACAAAGAATCCTATACCTAGGAAATAGTTATTGAAGTTTGTGGGGCCTGCTTTTTCCCTTCCTGTTCTTGTACATCAACTGTGGTAACCCTCACTCTAAAACACATATATTTTTTTTTTAAACATTCAAGAGGAATTCACCACTAAACCCCATTTCTTTTATATTTGAATATTTATATAATTTCCAAATATTTTTCCCAAGACCCTGGATTACCAATATAATAATATCAGTGTACAAACAAATTAAGACAATCATATATTTGATGATATACAATTGTTTCTTTCTTTTTTTTAATCAGAGGGAATTTAAATCAAACAGAAATCAAAATACCATACTAGTTATTGACATAGCCATTTATTTCTTTTCTAAGTCTTGTTCTACTGCCAGAGGTACATTTTGGCAAATTATAACAATATATATATATGACTTGCAGAGCACAGTACATCTTTTTTTTATATCACCTAGACTTTCTGCCTAACTTAATTCTATAACACTAAAATAATATTTAATTGACCTTATGATAGTCATCAAATGTTTACATGAGATTACTTACAAATTATACTTGCAGGCATGGATATTGGAACTAATTTCCATTTATCATTTCAGGTTGAACAATTGAAGCCATTTTGCATTTTTAAGTTTAACATGGTGCAGACTTAAATACTTGGAGTTTTTCTGGAAATGCTTGGTGTTATTTAAGGGCTGCTTGGTGTTTTCTTCGTTTTGTCCCGGGAGCACTTACACTTCATTAATTGAAATGAAGTGGTTCCAGGCTCAAAGAGTTTGACCCATGGCCATCTAGGCCGGCCATAGTCCCTCTTTTACCACTTGCAAACCCATATTCCTCATATTATCAAACTTCTACAAAATCCTACTCCTAATCCCAAGCATGTTTATGCCTAGTTTAAGCTTTTTGGAAATGCATTCTTATATGTATTAAATCAATTATTAAAAATACAGTATTTTCCAGGTTTATTTCTCTCATAGTATTATTTGAAAATTTAAATACACAAATACTTGTAAATCTCCATAATTCATGCACATGCCTGTATCACTTACCTGCCATGCACAAATTCATTTCTTTTGATTACCCCCACTCAAATCTTAAGAGTTCATTTCTAAAATCAACCCCCTTAGCTCTTTAATTTTCCATAAGTCAAAGTATAAATTCAAGCAATAAAAATCAGAGATCATCACATGCACATATCATATTTATATGATATGTCTATCCCTTATTTTTTTTATTAGACATTCATGAAATCAGCAATCAACCAAACATCATAAATAGTCTTTCATAGCAGGTTGATTTAAGTACAAATTTCTAATCCAAATACTTAGTAATCTCCTTACAAGAAACTTCAGTTACAACATAAAATTTTACTAGTAAATTCATTACAAAGCAACTAAATTTTTTTAAAACTGGTTTCTTTTATTTATACTTGCAGCTAATTGCCATCTTCATCCATCAAGCCAACTTCATCTTCCTACAAGCAAATCACTGAGCTGCCCCAATTTTAATGAGACACCCAGATGATTGCAATGGCAACCAAAAGGGTCAGTTTTCACTGGTATGAGCATTCATCAAATGTGTATACATATAATTTTTTTTTATAATCATGTAGTGTCTACCTAGTTTGACAGTTTTTATACTTAGCATGTTTTGGTTAGTACCAAGTGATTCAAAGTCACATTCATTCATTTAAACAAAGCACAGCAAATAGTCAAAATAAATAAATATACAATTCTTGATTCATTTTCTCCATTTCTAGATAAGTATACTCAGGTTTTATACACCCAATTTCACCCAGCAATTAATCAATGAACAATGTTTATCTTGATTAAATTAACACCATATCTGGATATTTATAACCCAGATTTTTAAACCCCAGTCCCCATTTATTTTATGGTCTTTAACTCCTTGTCAAATGAACACCATGTATGCATTGTGAAGGAAACTCCCAGGTTACTTAATTTATTCCAACACACAAAGGCCTCAGGGTGCAGTTGCACCATGCATATACTTGCTCCCACCTGTAGCAAGCAGATCATTGACTAACTCCCAAATGACCAGTTTAGTTCTTCTTTGATAAATCCCCTCTAGTTTCAGCTTGTTTTATTAAGCTCCTACTTAAGAATTCCATCATAAAAACTCACAGTTCATTCATGTTTCAGAAAGGCTATCTTCTTTGATACTTTCTGGTTTAACCCCATGTTCCCCTATTTATTTTTCCTTATTACAGAATATACCCCAGTTTGCTTATAATGAATTTCTTTCCTAAAAATAGTTTAAGCATCACTGTCCTACCACCCAGAATTTCTCCTCCAACTTATGATATGAACATTTAGTTTCATGCTTCATTATCCAAGAAATAAACATGAGCTAGATCACTGTCTTGCTGCCTATTCCCCGAATAATCTATATCCATTTTTTTTTATGATGATAAGATAGAACAAAAATGCTCAAACCATTTTAACTCTAAAAGCCCACATACAAATTAATACTCCAAACAAGAATGCACAAACAAACATCCATATCACACATAACAAATCATTTCAAAGATTTAAATGACTTATAATATTTTAGGCTGCTTGCAAGAGGACTTAATGCCATTGCATACAAAGGATAAATACTCACCTAGTGTTTTCTTTTACTGTCTTGCTCCTCTAAACAGCAGATCCTCTCAGTGTTTTAAGCTATTGCTTCTCCTATTTTTTTTTCTTTTGATCCCGAGAGAATGATGGACATGGTTATGTGTAGTTATTTATAAAATCATTCTAGGGTTTAAGAAAATGGGTAATTCCCCTGATACCCTTAGATGTTCATGTACATATCACATTCCTCTGTGGTCCTAAATTGGAAATGCACACATTAGGTTACTTTAATTGGTTATTTCGGGAATCAGACATTTTAAACACTGCATGCTATTTTCATGTCTCTATTTTATTCATGCCATATGCATGTGATCCTTTATTCATTTTTTTTCTAAGTTTAAAGAATTTGTAAACTTCTTGTGTTTTCTCTCTAGCTATTATCTCCATTTAATCAGGTACACTATCATACATAATCATGTGATGTAAGAAATCCGTCTCACTATATTGTTTGCTGGGAATGATTATAATATAAAGTAATTCTTATTTGATCCTGCATTTGTTTTTATTCTAACTTTAATTGAAAATAACAACTCCTCATACACATTTATGTGGTATAAATCACATATATCATGCTAATTACTTCTAGCATAAATACATAAGTCATTTGGTCCTTATAAAACTCTATTTTATTTTAGTTTTAGATAAAAACAGGAAACTCCTTATATATTAAATATATGTATTTATGTAATTCTTTAGGCATGAAACTATATTTATTTTAAATCCCTATTTTTTTTAATCACCTTAACCCCTTACATTTTTGTCCAGTAGAACTCCCATACATATTTAATTTATTAACAAGCTTTTCCATTTTTAATATGTCATTTAATATATATATATATGTATGTTTCTCTACTTTTTTTTCTTCAGAAATTCTCAAAGTAAATATAACTTTCATTTTTAGGGTCATTACATACCCTCCCCCTTAAAGGAATTATGTCCCCATAATTTCACCTAATTTCTCTAATTAAAAGCACTAATCTATAGCCTGTTTCAACTCCATAACCCCATACTCACATTTTATGAAAGCAAACAATATATAAGAATATTTAGAAAAATCATCATAAGCTGCTTAAACATACCTCTCCATTAGTAAACAAATTGGGGTATTTAGCCCTCATTTTGTCTTCAACCTCCCATGTACAATCATTGGGATCCAAGCTCCATTGAATTTTTACCAGCTTAATCACCTTGTTTCGCAGCCTCTTTTCTTTCTTAGCAACAATCCCCACTGGCTCATTTTCATAGACCAAGTTTTTATCAATTTGAATTTGAGTAGGTGATTGTAAAATTGCTCCTTCATCATGTATCCATTTTCTCAATTGAGAAACATGAAACACTGGATGTACACCACTCAATTCTTCTGGTAATTTAAGCTTATAGGCCATGATACCAATTCTCTGTATGACTTCATATGGTCCTACAAATCTTGGTGAGAGCTTACCAGATTTTCCAAACCTGAACACCTTCTTCATTGGTGATACCTTCAGAAAAACATGCTCTCCTACTTCAAACTCCATTGGCTTTCTCTTTCTATCTTCATAAGACTTTTGTCTTGATTGTGCTGCCTTCATTCTATGCCTAACTAATTCAATCATGTTGGAAGTTTCTTTAACATGATCTGGCCCCAATATTACACCCTCTCCTGCTTCCAACCAACAGGCATGAGACATGCAGGGTCTCCCATACAAGGCTTCAAAGGGAGCCATTCCTATTGTTGATTGATAGCTATTGTTGTAAGTGAATTCTGCCAAGTGGATATGATCCTCCCAGTTACCCCCAAAATCAAGCACACATGCTCTAAGTAAATCTTCTAATATTTTATTCACTATCTTTGTTTGCCCATCACTTTGAGGATGGTAGGCAGTGCTTAAACAAAGTTGTGTTCCCATTGCTTCTTGGAAGCTCTCCCAAAATCTTGAGGTGAACAAAGTGTCTCTATCACTCACAATGGTCTTTGGTATGCCATGCAATCTCACCACCTCCTTAATGAATAATTGTGCAAGCCTATGTGCATTCCTATCTGACCTGACAGTGACAAAGTGAGCTGATTTGGTTAGTCTATCAACAATTACACATATACTATCATTGCCTTTCTTAGTTCTAGGCAAACCATCCACAAAATCCATGGAAATACTTTCCCAATTCCACTGAGGTACCTCCAAAGATTACAACATGCCAGAGGGCTTTTGGTAGTCTGCTTTAATTTGTTGACATGTGAAACACTTTGCCACATATCTTGCCACTGCTTGCTTCATTCCTAGCCACCAGTAGCTTCTTTTTAAATCATGATACATTTTAGTACCACCAGGGTGTATGGTGTACTTGGTCTTGTGATGCTCATTCATGATTTCTTCCTTCAACTCTGCAATGTCTGGTACACAAAGCTTATCATTTTTCCTCAAATAACGCTGGGAATCTATTTTAAAATTCTCTGACTCAATGTTATTTAATAACATTTCTTTTTTCTCCTTTAGACTTTGATCTTGATCTTGCATGCCACCAATTTTCTCCACCAGATTAGACTTTACTGTGATTATTCCCAGTGTACCATACTCCACCATATCATCATGTTCTTTAAAATTCACTTCATCCTTTCTGTATATATCTGCCTCCCCAAGCACTGCAAGGTTTTTAAATTCATCAATCATCAAACTGGCTAATTTAATATGATTTCTGCTCAAAGCATCAGCCACTCTATTAGCTTTTCCAGGAGTGTACAAAATATCTAAATCATATGCAGCTAGAAACTCCAACCACCTTGCTTGCCTCATATTTAAATCTTTTTGAGAAAATAAATATTTCAATGCTTGATGATCTGTGAAGACCCTCTCCATAGTTCTTATCCAAGTTTGAACACCTATAGCTCCTTCAGTGCCTTCAAAATCCTTTCCTCCCAAAGTAGTACATGTCTTAAGCAGTTTGGAGAGTTCCTCATGAGGATTGTCTTGCCTTGGTGCCATTCCATCCCTTAAAGCTCTCACAAAATCCTCCATGCTCATCACAGGTGGCTCACGTGATGATCCTACACCTGTGTGATGCCTTGGTCCTACCATAATGCTATAAATGTGATTTTTATGTTAGTTTACTTACCCCCATCATTCTTGGTGTCTTTACTTTGTTCATTTTTATTCATGTGCACACTGTGCATGTATCACATGCACACACATATATATTTATTTTTAGACATAAAACAAAAGCATTCAACACCAATAATTCAAACAATGCATTCAAACATCCATATGCATACAACAACATTTACTATGTTATTTAAAACCTTGCTCTGATACCAACTGTGGTAACCCTCACTCTAAAACACATAGATTTTTTTTTAAACATTCAAGAGGAATTCACCACTAAACCCCATTTCTTTTATATTGAATATTTATATAATTTCCAAATATTTTTCCCAAGACCCAAGATTACCAATATAATAATATCAGTGTACAAACAAATTAAGACAATCATATATTTGATGATATACAATTGTTTCTTTCTTTCTTTTTTTATCAGAGGGAATTTAAATCAAACAGAAATCAAAATACCATACTAGTTATTGACATAGCCATTTATTTCTTTTCTAAGTCTTGTTCTACTGCCAGAGGTACATTTTGGCAAATTATAACAATATATATATGACTTGCAGAGCACAGTACATCTTTTTTTTATCACCTAGACTTTCTGCCTAACTTAATTCTATAACACTAAAATAATATTTAATTGACCTTATGATAGTCATCAAATGTTTGCATGAGATTACTTACAAATTATACTTGCAGGCATGGATATTGGAACTAATTTCCATTTATCATTTCAGGTTGAACAATTGAAGCCATTTTGCATTTTTAAGTTTAACATGGTGCAGACTTAAATACTTGGAGTTTTTCTGGAAATGCTTGGTGTTATTTAAGGGCTGCTTGGTGTTTTCTTCGTTTTGTCCCGGGAGCACTTACACTTCATTAATTGAAATGAAGTGGTTCCAGGCTCAAAGAGTTTGACCCATGGCCATCTAGGCCGGCCATAGTCCCTCTTTTACCACTTGCAAACCCATATTCCTCATATTATCAAACTTCTACAAAATCCTACTCCTAATCCCAAGCATGTTTATGCCTAGTTTAAGCTTTCTGGAAATGCATTCTTATATGTATTAAATCAATTATTAAAAATACAGTATTTTCCAGGTTTATTTCTCTCATAGTATTATTTGAAAATTTAAATACACAAATACTTGTAAATCTCCATAATTCATGCACATGCCTGTATCACTTACCTGCCATGCACAAATACATTTCTTTTGATTACCCCCACTCAAATCTTAAGAGTTCATTTCTAAAATCAACCCCCTTAGCTCTTTAATTTTCCATAAGTCAAAGTATAAATTCAAGCAATAAAAATCAGAGATCATCACATGCACATATCATATTTATATGATATGTCTATCCATTATTATTATTATTTTTTTATTAGACATTCATGAAATCAGCAATCAACCAAACATCATCAATAGTCTTTCATAGCAGGTTGATTTAAGGACAAATTTCTAATCCAAATACTTAGTAATCTCCTTACAAGAAACTTCAGTTACAACATAAAATTTGACTAGTAAATTCATTACAAAGCAACTACAAATTTTTAAAACTGGTTTCTTTTATTTATACTAGCAGCTAATTGCCATCTTCATCCATCAAGCCAACTTCATCTTCCTGCAAGCAAATCACTGAGCTGCTCCAATTTTAATGAGACACCCAGATGATTGCAAGGGCAACCAAAAGGGTGAGTTTTCACTGATATGAGCATTCATCAAATGTGTATACATATAATTTTTTTTATAATCCTGTAGTGTCTACCTAGTTTGACAGTTTTTATACTTAGCATGTTTTGGTTAGTACCAAGTGATTCAAAGACACATTCATTCATTTAAACAAAGCACAGCAAACAGTCAAAATAAATAAATATACAATTCTTGATTCATTTTCTCCATTTCTAGATAAGTAGACTCAGGTTTTATACTCCCAATTTCACCCAGCAATTAATCAATGAACAATGTTTATCTTGATTCAATTAACACCATATCTGGATATTTATAACCCAGATTTTTAAACCCCAGTCCCCATTTATTTTATGGTCTTTAACTCCTTGTCAAATGAACACCATGTATGCATTGTGAAGGAAACTCCCAGGTTACTTAATTTATTCCAACACACAAAGGCCTCAGGGTGCAGTTGCACAATGCATATACTTGCTCCCACCTGAAGCAAGCAGATCATTGACTAACTCCCAAATGACCAGTTTAGTTCTTCTTTGATAAATCCCATCTAGTTTCAGCTTGTTTTATTAAGCTCCTACTTAAGAATTCCATTATAAAAACTCACAGTTCATTCATGTTTCAAAAAGGCTATCTTCTTTGATGCTTTCTGGTTCAACCCCATGTTCCCCTATTTATTTTTCCTTATTACAGAATATACCCCAGTTTGCCTATAATGAATTTCTTTCCTAAAAATAGTTTAAGCATCACTGTCCTACCACCCAGAATTTCTCCTCCAACTTATGATATGAACATTTAGTTTCATGCTTCATTATCCAAGAAATAAACATGAGCTAGATCACTGTCTTGCTGCCTATTCCCTGAATAATCTATATCCATTTTTTTTATGATGATAAGATAGAACAAAAATGCTCAAACCATTTTAACTCTAAATGCCCACATACAAATTAAAACTCCAAACAAGAATGCACAAACAAACATCCATATCACACATAACAAATCATTTCAGAGATTTAAATGACTTATAATATTTTAGGCTGCCTGCAAGAGGACTTAATGCCATTGCATACAAAGGATAAATACTCACCTTGTGTTTTCTTTTACTGTCTTGCTCCTCTAAACAGCAGATCCTCTCAGTGTTTTAAGCTATTGCTTCTCTTTTTTTTTTCTTTTGATCCCGAGAGAATGATGGACATGGTTATGTGCAGTTATTTATAAAATCATTCTAGGGTTTAAGAAAATGGGTAATTCCCCTAATACCCTTAGATGTTCATGTACATATCACATTCCTGTGTGGTCCTAAATTGGAAATGCACACATTAGGTTACTTTAATTGGTTATTTCGGGAATCAGACATTTTAAACACTGCATGCTATTTTCATGTCTCTATTTTATTCATGCCATATGCATGTGATCCTTTATTCATTTTTTTTTCTAAGTTTAAAGAATTTGTAAACTTCTTGTGTTTTCTCTCTAGCTATTATCTCCATTTAATCAGGTACACTATCATACATAATCATGTGATGTAAGAAATCTGTCTCACTATATTGTTTGCTGGGAATGATTATAATATAAAGAAATTCTTATTTGATCCTGCATTTGTTTTTATTCTGACTTTAATTGAAAATAACAACTCCTCATACACATTTATGTGGTATAAATCACATATATCATGCTAATTACTTCTAGCATAAATACATAAGTCATTTGGTCCTTATAAAACTCTATTTTATTTTAGTTTTAGATAAAAATAGGAAACTCCTTATATATTAAATATATGTATTTATGTAATTCTTTAGGCATGAAACTATATTTATTTTAAATCCCTATTTTTTTTAATCACCTTAACCCCTTACATTTTTGTCCAGCAGAACTCCCATACATATTTAATTTATTAACAAGCTTTTCCATTTTTAATATGTCATTTATTATATATATATATATATGTATGTTTCTCTACTTTTTTTTTCTTCATAAATTCTCAAAGTAAATATAACTTTCATTTTTAGGGTCATTACATCAACATTGGTGGCTTCTTTGTGGAGATCAGAGGGCTCAGGAAGCTCAGTTCGGCTTGCTTTATGACCACTAGGATCAGGGTTAACTTTTTCTGAACCCCTGGGGATATCATCGATATCCTCCCCATGAGCCACAGCATGACCTCCTCCGTTGCCGCTTGAACCCTGACCTCTATCTTTATTGTCAGGGTTATCATCATTATTATCATCATCGTTGCTGCTTTCCTCTACGACGATTTCATCATCCTCATCACCATCTTCTTCATCAAAGTCGGAATTATCTTCTAGAGGAGCATCAAAAGATAAGAGTTTAGCGACGTCAATTTCCTCTCTTTCTAGAACCTCGATCGCTTGCTCCATCTCTTTAATTTTTTCCATAAATCTTTTTACTATAGTAGGATCGAGTGAGGGAAAGCTCAAGTCAAGACACTCTTCGATGTTGTCATAATAAGCAAGCACGAGAGCATCCTCGTAAGAATTCACGATGATGTCATTGAGGAAAGTACTCAAAAATTGCGACACCTTTTGCTTGGCTTCAGAAATGGTATTAATGGCCATTGTTAAATAATTTTTCTTCTTTCCCAGCTTCTTCTTGAGAGAAGATTGTTTAGTAACCATTCGAGCCTTCACTTCCTCGGATTCTTTTAAAGTCACTTTTAATGCCAAATTCTCATCAACTATTACTTGTTTCACTTTCCTCTCTTCAGAAATGATAGATTTTGCTTGAGCAAGTGAGACGCCCAACCTTTCTTGTTCCTTCACTGCATTCTCTTTAGCAGTAGAAAGAGAAGCAATTTGGCTATTTAGAGTTGAGATTTCTTATTGAAACTTAGACGCCTCAATGGAAGACTTTGAAGCGCTTTCCTGAAGAGAGTAACAGCTTTTAGAAATCTAAAAGGAAAGTTATGACATGAGTTAGAATTCAGTGAGAAATAAGTAATAAGATAGGTGAGTAATATGAAACATACCAGAAGTTGTTGACCAATTAGAGAGCAACAATGTCCTATCAGGTCAGCAACAAAAGAAGATGGATGGATGGAAGTAAATGAGGGAGAATTCAAAATTGATTGTACCATCATCTCGAAATCATTTGGAGAAACTAGTCATGGGGGTCCAGAGGGGTTCAACTCCAGAGAAAGAGACGAAGTGCCCAAATCCTTTTGCATCTGTTCGATGACTCTAGGAGGATCGGACACAACAATGCAGGACATGAAGTCGTCCTTTGAAAGAGTTGTTTTAGATTGGTCAATAGAAGCTTCAAGAGTAGGACCCTCTAAATTTTTGCTCACATCAATAGTTTCACCCTCTTTTGGAGTAGGAGAAGATTGGATATCAACTATTTTAGTCTTATAAGAGAAGGACTTGCCATAGTCATTCCACTCAATTTCTTTTTAGTGATCTTCCTTGACCTAGCAATGGCTTAGGTTAGAGCCCAAGAACTAGATTCTGAAGTTGGAGGGAGTGGATCTTTTGTTATTAATTCAATAGGAGGAGCAACCGCTAAAATCCAAGAAGCATAAGTTAATAAAACAATCTAAGGAGTAACACAACGGTAAATTACAAATGCTACAATTAAAGCTTACCAGGTTGATCTGGACAAATTGGAGACATAGAAGAAATTTTTTGGGATCACCCAAAGATAGGAAACGCTTGCTCTTGGAATTGTGTTGGACAAGTGGAGGTTGTCCAATAACTCTTTGACCAGCGGGAAGGAGGAAATGTTTCTAGAGATTATTTGGCGTTAATAGTGTAGGTCTATTCCAAATACTACTTGAAGCAGCGGTCAATAGCTTCATGATTCTTTTCCCCTCATCATTGAGATCTTTAAAAGCATGACCTAATAAGGAAACATAATTTAGCAAACTAGAGTAATTTTATAAAGAGGAAATTTATGATTGAATTACGAAGGGAAAAAAGACTCCACTAATATTTGGGAAACATTTGATGTAAAAGAACTGCGTCTCCCAGTCTCTAGACTTATTTACTCCCTCTGAAATTAGTTTCTTATGGGGGTTAGCCCTAAAAATTTGACTATTAAGTTTACCGAGCTTGACCAAGTGCACTAAGTAATTAAGAACTTCAACGCTTAAAGAAGGAATGCCTGGTTCCAAGGCCATGAACTCTAGGGAGATAAGATAAGTATATACATTTGGTGATAGTTGAATAGGTGCTATGCCGAGATGATTCAAGAATCTAGATAAGAAATCTTGGAATGGAATAAAGCCGCCATGCCAGATGTGGGTGGCAGTATAAGCAAAATATCCTTCGGGGGGATTCTGGATAGTATCACCAACACCAGGAGGAATAGCTTCCACTCCTGTGATTCCGAAGTCATTGAGAATGGTGTCAACTTCATCTTGAGAAGATTTTAGAGAATGTCTTGAGATGGCTTCAACCTTTTTTGGAGAAGATTCTACTTCTGGAGCTATATCCTTTTTAGTTTCTTCGAAGTCATTTTCAAATCCATGATCTTGTCGGGTGAAACCATTTTTAAAAGTTATAATTTATTTCATTACTAACACCTTTTTGACGATGTCGAAAACCTATTGCAATAATTCAAATATCCACCAAGATATATAATTCCATATCCTCGAACGAATGTTCAAGTAAATTTGGATCATGAAATTCAAAGAGCTTTCGACGATATCGAAGGGGTTGATGGAATATAAACACCTAAACACACCCTTCGACAATGTCGGAAGCTCAGAAATTTTTTATTATAAATAAGTACAACTAACCATACAATACTAATTTGAATATATGTATATATATATATATATTGCGAGAACTGTTAACAACATTCCATAATCAAATCAAATAAACCTTTTGACAATGTCGAAACCTACAAACTTTACTTTACTCCAAGAATACGAATATTGTTGAAACAGTACACTCTCATAAGTCGAAAATTTTGGACCCAAGTGATTTTAATACAAATGAAAAGGCCTTGGAACGTTTTGATAGTGTTTGTATTGAGGAAATGATATATATGCATGTTAACTATAATGGGTTCCGAGCAAGTCGAAAGGGGGATATAGAGTTTCGAAAGCATATAAACAACTAGGCTTGTCTCAATTTGGGGGGTTTCGATCAAGTCGAAAGGCTTCATAAGATTTTCAACTTTAACAAAATGTACTATTTTCAATCCAGTTAATGATAGGAAGTATAAATTTATAACTTTTAACAACTTCTATAGTAAATCAAAATTAAGAATGATTTACTCGAAATAAAAGCCCAATAACAAATTAAATTCACTTTTATATAAATTAAGTTTTGAATCTTTAAAAAAGTTGGAATTTCGAAAATATATGTTGTGCAACCATTAAATTGGATCCTTTAAGATGACTTCTTCGAAAGGTGTCAGAATATGTCGAAACAAATTTTTTACTTTCGAAGAAGTCCATCTCTTGTCAACCACTTCAGCCCCTTCGAAAAGGTTCATTTAAAGGTAGATGATTGACTTCCTTTTGACCCCTTCGAAAGGGTTGAAAAGTCAAATTGCAATGTTGAGTTTTAATTTGTACGACTTAATCTTCTCTTTAAAGCAACTAGAAAAGAGTTTTCTCCTTAATTTGATTTTTAACCCAATGCTTCTAGAGGCTAATAATTAAATTGGTTTGAGCATGAATTTACATTTGACAACAACGAAAACCCCAAATTCAAGCATGAAGTGTAATTGATTCAAAAAAAGGAAAAAGAAAAACAAGTTAGAATTGAGTGCGATAGAGTTCGAGCTTGGGTTCATACACAACAATGGCAGATAGCCCCAACTCTGATAAATTAAAATTCATTCCCAAAATCGATACCATAGGTTGAGTGAAATTAACATAAAAAGTGAATTTAAAGATAATTGTATGCGAACAAAAAACTCGAATCATTCTTAAAAAATTAAAGAAGTAATGCAATCTCAAACACTAAATTGAAAGTTAAACGTGAACAATAGATGTATACCTCAAATTTGAATTCACGACTACTGAGATTAGAAATATAATAAGAAACTGAAAATTTTGATTCTTGCTTTTAGTTTCTTAATTGTAGGAAAATGGAAAAGAAGTGAAGGAACCATAATTTATAAAGGAATCAGATGGAGAGAAAAAAATCCAGTCAAATTTAAATGAATGGTCAAGATCTATTTGGAAATATCAAAAGGTGGAAAATTTTATGCTAAAATGAAGATGGGTTTCAAAACAGTTGACTTGGAAAGTCAAGAGCATCCCTTTGCTAAGGGGAGCAGGTGTTACCATAAGTCTTCACTTCATCCTTATCGAAACCATGAAGAATTTTAAAGAGGGATTCACAAGGAATGGTAGCATTAACAAAACCTTTCGAAGGAGTCGAAGGGACGCGTCTGCAAAAGTTGGATGTACTATGAGCTGTCAAAGAGGTCAAAAGGGGATAATAGCACCGTTTCGCTTTAATTGTTTCTTCCGAAATGATTGCTTCTACATGCAAGAAGATATTTTTAATTAGTTGAGGAACACCTTTTGAACGACACAGGTTACAAGCTTTCACATGCATTCCAAACCTATCAAAACAGTGGGTTTCACCTTCATTCACATTCCACAAAAGAACATTTGACCAGAGCTACCCATTCGAAAGCATAAATTAGCCTTTCGAACCGGTTGACACCATTCACAATTATAAAAGAAATGTTACTTAAGTTCAATATGGCATTCTCATCCAGTAGAGGATGGGGTTCTGCATCAATCAACAAATATGCCTTCGAAGCTACCTTCCGCATTTAAACCTTCTACTACATCCCAAATCCTTCGAAGCCCCAAAGATTGACCTATCGATAGAATCGAAAGCCCATATCCTTTCCTACTTGGAATAGCACATCAACAACAAAGTGGAGAGCACATCTACACCTTTCGACCAACTCGAAAGCACTCAAGTTCAATTTAAAATCAAAGTAGAAGGACACCTTGAGGTAAACAACAACGAAAAGTCTTCAAGGTTCCCTTTCGACTAAGTCGAGAGAACCGATTCAAAAGGGTGCCAACCAGAGCCAATAAATAAGACCCTATGGGTATGGTTTAATAAATCCGATCTAACTTATTCCTTACTTCCTTATTCGTTCTTTCTTTCTTGAAATTGTAAAACCTAATTCTAAAATTAAATTAGGGATTTTACTTCTTTGGATTACTTAAGCTTCTGGTAATAAAGGAAAATATTATTAAACCAAGTGTATGGGATTTTTTGATATATATTACCTAATTCAATGTTTCTACATGTTTCTAGTTATTGTTTTCTTGTTTCAATATGATCGAAAGGTTACCCCTCAAAGGAGTCGAACCCTTTAACTCAACTAAAAACCCTTAGATCATTAGGTCTTAACCTTAAATCACCTTGTCCACTTCGAAGGAGGTATCGATAGGATCCTAAGCCAATTCAACTAGAACATAAGGTATTTTCAAAAGTGAATTCAAGCATCTCGACCGTGTCGAAAGGTTGTTTAAAGAGGAATTTCAATTGCTGCAACCTTTTCGAATGATAGACGTAAGGGGAATTTAAGTTACCTAGATTGTTGGATAAAAGGCCTAAACTATCTCCATCTATTCGAAAGGTGATTTCAAAGGGTTCACTTATACTTTAACCATTGCTTTGGGGTGTTGACAAGTTTTTTTGTTAAATACAATAAAAAAAGGGAAGTTGTCTCAAGCATCAAATTACAAAGGCAACATGGGTGTGGATTGTTATTGGTGTCAACTTTCGAGTTAAGCATAGTTTGGTGTTTAGTTTATCGTGTAGAACAACCCAATTGTGAAATTTAAATTTAGGAGGGGTGTTAATTTACCATATAGGTTTGAAGTAAACAAAATCTTTAGTTCTAGAGAAAATTCAAAAGTTATACATCAATTTGGAGGTATAGCTTTCCATTTTATCCCAATACTACATTGGACGATCGAGATTACTTCTGATATTATAGTTTTCAATCTTATTAATTAACCTTATGTAATGACCATAACACCCCGTAAAATGAACCATAAATAAAGGAAACAAAATTTACTTAAATCTAATAAGGTAGAATGTGGAACTTTTATAAAAGTTGGAATTTGATCATGGAAGTTATTCTATTGTGTTCGTGGAGAAATTTTGATCTGTTTCCATATATAATATGCTTAAAACGGAGCTCAACCAAAGAAGTTATGGGCATTTGAAGTTTTTAGATTTAAATTAAATTGGTTTGAATTCAAATTAAAATAAGGATTCAAATCTAGGATCTAAATTTTAAAAATTAGCTTGGGGGCTAAGTAAACATTAATTAACATTAACGTTAAAGTTGAATAATGGAAAAGAATTAATTAATAAAGCAACGAAATCAATTATTACCCAAAATAATCAACCGCTCGACACCCTCGCTGCGACCAATTGACCCCTAGCAATCGACTGGTAGGAGAGGGGCGGTCGACCGGTTGAAGCTAATTTCTGGTAGTGGCGGCTAGGGTTTGAAGGGGTGTGTTATTATATTAACGCTCTAGATTTATTCGTTTCTCACCTACTTCCATCATACGATTCTTGTGTGTTTCAACTCCTATAAATAGAACCCTGTCCTCTTCACTTTTTATTCATATTGTTTTAGGGAATACAATGAAATTATGCCATTGCTATCCCTCTAATAAGATACAGAAACTCCGTAGAGAATTCAGGTAAGAATTCAACTTATTTCTTATTTGTTTCTTCTTCCTCCAATCTACTCTTATCCTATTCTTCTCTAATTATTCAGAATCTAATGAACACACACACACACACCTCTTCCTATTGTGTGTGTGTATATCAAAAGAAAGCGATTCTGGAAGGGATTGGAAGGCTACAAATCCATTAAGTGAAGCTAAGGCTAGTATGTGAGTGGAAACCTTATTATTTCTTTTCCAGTAATTGTTTAGTGTATTTCATTTTCGATTCGAATATGCCTTAGGGATTTTGGGATTTTGAAAATATGATAGATAAAATCCTCTGAAATTCCTTTTTCTTTTGAAATGTCAATTCTATGTGAAGATTCTTGATTATTTACATTAATTCGATGAGATTTGTTCTGTTGTGTAATTTTTAATGATTTTATATTCTATTCCACTTCTCCTCCCTTTGTGATTCAAATTTGTGATTCTCCAATAAAATAAGCATTTAGATCACGAATTTTATTTATAGTCTACACCACTTATTCCACCAAATTTGCTTCTTATCAATTTCTTTGTAAAAGAGGAGTTGAATACAATATGGGATTTAGATTGTAATTCCTATTGTTTAGTATATTTCATTTTATTAATGTAATAAATTGAGTTTCTAATTTATTTATAAGTCTGTTATTATAGTTTTGGTTATGAATAATTATTCCATATTTGGATATCGAAATCTCTTATTTTGATATGTGGGGAATCATGGGAATTTGAAAAAAAGGACTTTTAATAGTATTTAGTTAGGGAATTGACATTTAACGCTAGTTCAGGGCATAAAATATATGCGTTTAGAACTTATTAGGCACAAACATTTATTTATCTTTATTTGCATAGTTAAAAAATTATTGAGTACATGGCATAGTTAATTAGGCATTTACTTTAATTTATTTTCCCTATTAGGAAGATAATTCATTCATAGGAAAAAATATGAGGAAGCTCTTATATAGCCTAATTATTATTTGGAGCATGATACGGAAGATTCCTTATAAGGCCTTATTTATGAAATGGTGAGATGCGTGTGTGTGTGTGTGTTTAAATATATATATATATATATATATATATATATATATGGATAGTAATTGATGTATGGCTAAGTCATAGTGATGTGAGGTCAATAGAGTTACATGATGAAAGTATACCCTTAACTTTGAGGCTACTAGGAGTTGTGTACACTTTCTATTGATATGAGATATCCTTATGATAAATATTTGTATTGACACGAGGTTAGTCCCAAACTATGTAGGGGATATCTGCCCAGCTAATCTGGCAACTAGTTCCTACAAATAATCAGACTAATGTAAGACGTCATTATAAGTATGGGTCATGATACTAGGGGCCTGCTTCGGGGTCTCGATGTATTAAGTGGTTGTTTGAGGGCCTGCCTCTTTTCCCCAAATAAAGTATTAAATATCACAGGGGACACATTAAATGGTATCTCTACAGGGGTCCGCTTATGGATAAGGTATTGAGTGACAGAATAAGGGTCTGCCTTTCCAAATAAAGAAGTATTAAGTGACTTGAGATTTCATATGATTTTTGCTATATAATACCATTAAGGAGAACGCTTTTGAAATAGGTATTAAATGTTGGGGTCTGCCTATTGTCCAATAAAAGGTATTAAGCGGCTTGGGTACCATCTCTCGCATCGCTAGTTGTTATCCCGCCTTTTGGCAAGGCCGTGATACCAAGAACTTGACTAGTAACCAATGACGGTTCGTCTTAAGAGATCGGTTATACACAGGCTCACTATGGATATCGACGAATTTTGTCCGAGTCCAGATCGAGCCAAAATTGATATGACACTACAAGCGAGGCTATGAGAGCCAACGTTCTAAATTTCAAGTCAATCCGATTTCGTATGCTCAAGTTACGATCGATGCAAGATTGGATGAAAGCCAGCCACCGTTCGAACCGATCGAGTTCGAATTGATCGAGTTCGAATCCATCAACTAGCATCTGTTCGAATCGATCGAGTTCGAATCCATCAGGGAAGCTTACTTCGACTTTATCAACTCCACATCGATCACCAGGGCCTACTTCGACTCGATCAGCTCTGCATCAATCACCATAGCCTACTTCGCATCCATCAACTATAGCACGGGGGTCTACTTCGTATCCATCCAAAAGCGGCATACTTCGCATCGACCTTGTTCGTATCCATCAGCAAGCATTTGCTCGAATCGATCAGGATGTGCCATTTCGTATCCATCAAGAGAATATGCTTGTTCGTATCGATCTACTCAACTTTACCATCAAACAAGCTCCACTTCATACGGCAGTTGCCTAGTTCGTATCCATCCTGGAAGGCCTTGTTCGAATCCATCAAGGCTCCTTAGTTCATATCCATCAAGTAGTCGTTACTTCGTATCCATCACCTCATCTTCTATTCGTATCCATCACATCTTCATTTGTTCGTATCCATCAAGTTGGAGTAACTTCATCGATATGAACGAGCCAACCTTCATCGATACGAACAGAGCGTGACCATCGATACGAACTGAGGAACCTCTATCGATGCGAACTGCGCATCTTTTATCGATATGAACAAGGCAGCACCATCGATACGAATGAGGCGAAGTTCAAGGACAACTCGTTCAACTCTGCATCGAAAGCGGAGTGATCCAGAGACTCAAGCGCCACGTCAACCCACAGTCATGCACAGCCATCGATTCAAACAAGAGCGAGTCGATGTGATCGAGTCGATCCAATCAGCCTGCCGAAAGCCTCCATTTCGTATCGATCGTATCTCATGATCCACAAGTCCAAATGCTATAATATTTTCACAGAAGCTTACGTGCATGCTAAAGAATGTCCACGCCAAATTTCGACTCCATCGGACGAAATCTTGATCGATATGAAATTCGTTCGTATCGATCACGGATCGGGCCGAAACTTCGCGGGCTTAGGCGCACGGGCCTAGTCACGTGCTAGAGGGAGTCTCCCGAGATCTGAGCGAAATATCAGCCTCCTACACCTATAAATAGAGTCGCAGGGCATGCAGAAAAGGGATCTTATTCTTCTTTGAATTCTCCAACGCCCAGACTCTGTCGGATCCAGTTCTAAACTCCATTGCTGCTGCTGCTAACGAATTTCACTACTGTAAATCATAATTATCTGCTGTAACCCGCTGAATTCACTTGTAATCATCACGGAAACATCAATAAAGCAATCAACTTCATAGTGGACGTAGGCAACCCGCCGAACCACTCTAAATTCTTGTGTTTCTATGCGTTCTTATTACTTTCATTATCTGTTTTTGGAGTTTTTTTAGATAATCCTCTTTTCCATTTAATTTCTTCATTTTATCTCTTCAAAAACCTCCGAAGAGTGTTGTGCCCAATTTTGGTACAAACACTGGTGCTTTCACCGAGAAAAACCAAATTTTTCTCCTACTCTTTGGATCTCCTATAGATACCGGATTGTATAAATCCAAGAAGAAGATCCAGATCTAGAACTTTGAAGCCCTTCCATACTATTCAGATTTGCCACCAGATCTAGGAAAGGACTTCATCATTTCACCATGGTAAGTACACGAACTACCTCTACAGCTGCTGATCAAGGAGGACGGGACTGACAGAATCCCGCATAATTGCCTCTATCCAATCAAGATGTCGTCGGACCTTCAGACCCATCAGGCCCTGTTACCAGACAAGAGTTTCAGATGCTGCTCCAAGAATTGACCCAGAGTCGGCAACAGCTAACTGAACAACTGCGAGCCAACACAGAGTTGACCAACCAGCTGAATCGCCAAAGGCGTAGAAGATCCAGAAGAGACCAAGGTTCTTATTCTTCCACAGAGAGTTCAGCCTCATCTGTTGGTCATCACCGATCCACATGCCCGCGGCTGGATATAAGCTACACTTAGGTCACAGGGCACCAACCTGCTTCAAATCTTGGACAACCCAGAACTGGACCATCCACTAGTCATCATACAGGACCTTCATCCCGAGGAGGTGCTGCTCCTTATCATGTCACAGGCAACATTGCTATTACCACCACTACCGAACAAGGAGTTGATGCTAGAAACCAAGCTGATCCTCATCGTAGCCAATGAGAGCATACTCCTGAGCCTTATATCCCTGAGAATGTTGAACCAAGGAGGCGAGGCACGAACCGTCGACCGTGTCCGGTCCAGACTCGCGCTGTGGAACCCGACCACACCTTGGCACAACATGCTCCTAGTATCCGTATGCCGGATATACCAACGATGATCCGCCAAATGATCCGTGAAAGTCAGGGTCTCACTAATGACGACCGGGGAATCTCCCGGAGTCATACCCCTTTCACCGATGACATATTGTATGCTGAACCACCTCGGGGCTTCAGGATGCCAACTTTGCCAGCATATGAAGGAAGATCTGATCCCAATCAACATATCCTAAAATACGAATGGCTGATGAATGCTGCGAGAGCTGATGATGCAGTAAAATGCCGTAGTTTCCCCATTTCCTTGGGAGTATTGCAACTATGTGGTTTACACGTTTGCCACCGCGATCTATGTCTAATTTTGACCAGATGGCCACCAAGTTCGTTGAACAATTCCGTATGCATATAGCAAGGCCTAAAGATGTTAACACTCTGTCTAATGTTACTCAAGCTCCCGGAGAAACACTTAGACGTTACTTGGAGCGATTCCATGCTGCGTGTGCAGAAATAAGCAATCCCAATGATAACTCTATCATGATGGAATTGAATAAAGGGATTGACCCTGATTCTGAGTTCGGAAATTGGTTAGCTGGAAAACCACCTGCGTCATTGGACCGTTTCTATTCCAAGGCAGCCCAATTCTTGAGAAGGGAGGATGCAAAACAGTCTAGGAAGCAGGATGACGCAGGGCCTAACATTGAAGGAATTCGGAGAAACATCACCGTTAAACAATCCGGGGAGAGTTCTGGAAAAGTTCAGTTGAATATACAGAACAAACAGAATCAATAGAGAGACAATGGAAATCAAGGAAAGAAGCGAGATCAAGGCCATGGTCCACGACGTAGAGCTCCCATGTTTGACAATTATACTCCATTGA
Organism: Allium fistulosum; assembly: GCA_030737815.1. Taxonomy (NCBI): domain Eukaryota; kingdom Viridiplantae; phylum Streptophyta; class Magnoliopsida; order Asparagales; family Amaryllidaceae; genus Allium; species Allium fistulosum. The sequence continues at coordinate 191,500,505 of CM060904.1, forward strand.
ATACGTCGCTGGAAAATGTGTATTTGCAGACTTGTAACACCATGCAATATAAAAAACCTGCCCCGAAGCCGCCAACAGAAAGACAAGTCTAGACTGGGAAGTTTTGTAGATTCCATGAGAGTTATAGCCATAATACAAATGAGTGTCATCATTTACAAGATCTCATTGAGAAGTTGATACGTGAGCGAAAGTTGGATCAGTATGTGCGGGCGCCGCAGTCAGGAGGTGTGGGCCCATCGAATTAGAACCGTGTGCCAAATTAGGAAAGATAGGAGGAACCCGCTCGTACTGGCGGAAGGTTGGTTATCAATAAAATAAGTTGTGGTCCTCATCCAGCAAACCGAAGCTGGAAGGAAATGGAGTCGTATGCCAGCTCTATCAGGCATGCAGACTTCGAGTGTTATAGTAGTTTTGATGAAGTGGCTCCGGCCAAACAACAAAAGACGATGACAGATGACATCGTGTTCAGAAACAAAGATGCTGACAAAGTTGAATCCCCCACTATCGATCCACTGGTCATCTCAGCTCAAGTAGGTCCTGCTTGGATGAAGAGGATCTTAGTTGACAGCGGAAGCTCTGTGAATATCATGTTTAAACGAGCTTATGATCAAATGAGAATGGAAGCAAAGGACTTGAAACCCTGTCAATCTCGAATCCATGGTTTCAACGGAAGTGCTACTATACCCACTAGAATGGTGGAACTGCCAGTGGAGTTGGAAGTTGGAGAACGTCGGAGAGTACGGATGTTACAGTTCGTTGTTTTTGACATAGACTCCCCTTATAATGCTTTCTTAGGCCGACCAGCCCTCGCTGAATTCAGGGTAGCCATTGCCCCGTGGTGTTTGACTTTAAAATTTCCTACTGATCGTGGAGTGGGAATCATCCAAGGACATTAGGCTGCTGCAAGAGCCTGTTATGTTGCTGAGCTGCGAGAGGCGCAACGAAAGGAGAAAGGAAAGGGTGTAGAGGAATCTCTCTGCGTCCGTTTTGTTCATAATTGACAATTAACGCCTGGGCCAAGGCCCGGGCACCCCAGCCAATTCCAAAGGGATCTTGACCCAAGAGAAACAGAAGACGAAGGAGAATCTAAAGAAAGTCAAGCATCCCCGGCCGAACTGACGATTGATGTCCCAATTGACGATGACGATGATTAGAAAATGATAAAGATTGGGTCTCAGCTAAGCCAGCAAACTCAAGAAGAATTGGTTGAATTTCTACGAGCGAATCTTGACGTATTCGCCTGCACTCATTCTGATATGTGTGGGATCTCGCCGGACATCGCGAGCCACACTCTGAATATTGACCCGTGGCATGTCCCGGTCAAATAGAAAAGGCATGGTATGGATCCAGAGAGATCTGCCGCCCTTATAGAAGAAGTAGAAAAGCTCAAAGCAAACGGGTTCATTCGAGATGCACTATATCCTGAATGGGTGTCGAATCCCGTGCTCGTCCGAAAGCCGAACGGAAAATGGAGAACTTGTGTCGATTACTCCGATCTGAATAAAGCTTGTCCCAAAGACAGTTTCCCGCTTCCTAGAATTGATCAACTAGTAGATTCGACGGCTGTGCATGAGCTCTTATCCTTCATGGACACGTATTCTAGCTACAATCAGATACCGATGCATTTACCCGATCAAGAACATACTGGCTTCGTAACCAATCTGGGACTTTATTGCTACAAAGTTATGCCATTCGGACTCAAGAATGCCGGGGCTACTTATCAACGATTTGTCAATCGGATGTTTGCCAATCAAATTGGGAAAACAATGGAAGTATATGTGGACGACATGCTTGTGAAGTCACGATTTTCCACTGACCATATTAAAGACTTGGAAACTATGTTCAATATACTTCGAGACTACAGAATGAAACTCAACCCACTGAAATGTCATTACGGAGTCGCATCCAGAAAATTCCTTGGGTTCATCGTCAATGCTAGAGGGATCGAAGCTAATCCTGAAAAGATCCGGGCTATTAGAAATCTTGCAACTCCGAGAACTATAAAACAAGTCCAGAGTCTTAATGGGAAAGTAGCAGCATTGAGCAGGTTCATTTCAAAGTCCACCGACAAATGCATTCCCTTCTTCGATCTGATCCGAAAAGGAAAACGAAACTTTGAATGGACCACGGAGTGTGAGGGCGCTTTCCAAGCACTAGTTCAGCATCTATCCACGCCACCTATCTTGTCAAAGCCTATTGATCACGAGAAGTTGTACATATACTTGGCGATATCAGAAAACGCTATCAGCGCTACCTTAGTCCGAGAAGAAGATAGAATACAGAAGCCAATATACTACGTCAGCAAGCGATTGATTGGGGCTAAAAGGAATTATCCGAAATTAGAGAAGTTGGCTTATTGCCTTGTTATTGCATCAAGAAAACTCCGACCGTATTTCCAGGCACATCCAATTATTGTTTACACCGACCAGCCATTACGACAGGTCCTTTCGCGGCCTGAGACGTCTAGTAGGTTACTCAAGTGGAACATTGAACTGAGCCAGTTCGACATTACTTACACTCCAAGACGAGTGATTTCAAGGACAAGTCCTAGCCGATTTCATAGCTGAATTTACCGTTCCAGAGGACTTGCCCAAAACCAGTGAATCCCCCGAATACATCTGGAAGCTCTATACCGACGGTGCATCAAACGACCGGTGTTCGGGCGCTGCTGTTGTACTTGAAACTCCCGAAGGCCGATCTATATTTTACGCTTTGAAGTTCGATTTTCATGCGACCAATAATGAAGCTGAATATGAAGCCCTCTTAGCTGGTTTGAAACTTGCTAAAGATTTGAGAATTATCGCTGTGGAAATTTATTGTGATTCATAGTTAGTTGTGTGTCAAGTACGGGGAGAGTATCGAGTGAGAGATCGAAGGCTGGCCGCTTACTTAGCTCGAGTCCAGGAAGTGCTAAATCAGTTTGATTATTATGCCATTTATTGTATACCTCGAGAACGCAACAAAAAAGCTGATTCATTGGCGTAGTTAGCCAGCATAGGTGAAGCTCAGCAAATAGGAATCGTTCCCGTAGAGACGTTACCTTCTCCAAGCATTGACTGGGAAGAAATAGACTGGGTATGCGAAACCGTCCCCGAAAAGGATTCATGGATGACTCCTCTCAGAAATTACATTGAGCACGGAACCCTACCAGAGCGTAGGAGTGAAAAGAGACAAGTCCTTCGGAAGGCCTCACGATTCACCATCCAGGATGGAATCATGTGTAGAAGAGGGTACTCTGTCCCTGTACTCCGGTGTATCGCTCACAATGAAATTAAACGAGTATTGCACGATGTACATGAAGGAGAATGTAGTGATCACACCGGGGGACAAGCACTCGCCAAGAAAATACTTCGATATGGATATTACTGGCCTACTGTGAATCGCAATGCTTCGGATTATGCAAAGAAATGTGATAGGTGCCAAAAATATGCTCGAATTCCTAGAGCCCCTCCAACCGAGATAACGCAAATGGTCAGCCCATGGCTGTTTGCAATGTGGGGCATCGACATCATTGGTACTCTACCTCTGGCAAAAGGTGGTGCGAAATACGCCATCGTCGCAGTTGATTACTTTACAAAATGGGCTGAAGCTGAAGCTCTTGCTACCATAACGACGAAGAAAGTGATCAACTTTGTAGTCTGCAACATTATCTGTCGATTCGGTCTCCTACACACCATTATTACGGACAACGGAACCCAATTCGACAGTGCCGAATTTAAAGATTTCTGCAAATGATTTCACATCCAAAAGAAATTCTCTGCAGTTGCAACCCTTAGGCAAATGGACAGGTCGAAGCGGTTAATAAAGTTATAAAGTCCATTCTGAAAAAACGACTGGAAAAGGTCGGGGGCAAGTGGGTCGATGAACTTTCTATGGCTTTATGGGCTTACCGAACAACCCACAAGACCGCGACTAGTCACACTCCATTCTCTCTCTCTTATGGTTCAGAAGCCGTTATTCCAATTGAGCTAGAAGTACCTTCTCATCATATGACATACTATGATCCAAAGACAAATGCTATATTACTTGCTGAATCTCTCGATCTACTAGATGAGAAGCGTGAAGAGGCTGATTTGAGAGCAGCCGTGCATCGGAGTCGAGTCGCCCGATTGTACAATGCCAAGGTCCGCCCACGAACCTTTGAACTAGGCGATCTCGTCCTGAAAAGAATTTATTCGGTTCCTTCGCATATGAAGCCAACATGGGAAGGACCGTATGTTATTGAACGAAGGCTCAGAGATGGCACATTCAAACTATCGTCCGTTGACGGTCTTACTCTGTCAAGAGCCTGGAATTACGAGAGTCTTCGTCGCTACTACACATGACAGGCTATGTTTATTCATTTAGTTTATATTCCATTTTGCAATTTGTTTCTGCATTTCGAAATTAGAATTTGTAATAAGGCAACGGACTTTGCCATATTTTCTTATTTCAACAATAAAATGCAATCTCTTCAAGCCAGAGCTGTGATTTACTTGAAATGCTTCATATGATCATCACTATGCACGGAGAGCAAAGTTTCACCATACGGTGGAATTTATTCAAATAGGGAGTGACTGCGATGCAATCGGTCACTCGCTAAGTGAAACCCAAGCTCGGGGACAAGCCATCACAACAAAGTCAAAAACGGATTGATACACGACAATCCCTAACTTAACTCCCGGTTCCTAGAGTGCGAACTGGAGTATTAAAATACGTCTACGAAGAGGGTGGATCCATCCGCCTAACAACTTCGTCTGTATCTAAACCAAGCTTGAGGAGGGTGAACCCGTCCATCTAACGACCTCACTTGTTAACTCAGGGTGGATGTTATCCGACCGTCCACGATCCTGATACAACTTTCTTTCCCAGAGTGCGAGCGAAATTCAAAAACATACAGCAGATGTGACTGACCGTCTGCTTAACAACTCCGAACTCCCGGAGTGCGAGTCGGAGTATAATCATCAACTCCGGATTCCCAGAGTGCGAAACGGAGTATAAACATTAACTCCGGATTCCCAGAGTGCGAAACGGAGTATAAACAACAACTCCGAACTCCCAGAGTGCGAGTCAGAGTATAAACATCAACTCCGGATTCCCAGAGTGTGAGACGGGGTATAAACATTAACTCCGGATTCCCAGAGTGCGAAGCGGATTATAAACAACAACTCCGAACTCCCAGAGTGCGAGTCGGAGTATAAACACCAACTCCGAACTCTCGGAGTGCGATTCGGAGTATAAACATCAACTCCGGATTCCCGGAGTGCGATTCGGAGTATAAACATCAACTCCGGATTCCCAGAGTGCGAAACGGAGTATAAACATCAACTCCGGATTCCCAGAGTGTTGAACGGAGTATAAACATCAACCTCAAGTTCCCAGAGCGTGAATTGAAGTATAAATATCAACTCCGAACTCCCAGAGTGCGAGTCGGGGTACAAATGTCGATTCCGAGTCCCCAGAGCACGGACGTATGATTTAAACTTAAGACGGCATGACCAACCGCCAATAAACAAATGAGAATCCCCGGAGTGCGGATATGATCATCAACAATCGGACCAGCATGAATATACCGCTTAATCTCCGCTTGTCCCAGACATCCATTGAGTGGCACTAGACTCAACATGTTATAAGTGAGAAGAAATCGCTGACTGATGTTCTACAACTCATCCCCGAGACTGGGGGCATGACTTAAGCATCGACCATTGACTGAAGCGGTGCGACGTAAAAAATTCAACTCGCTTCCCAGTCGCGAACCATGTCCGCAATTTCCAGACTTGGTGCAAAAAGACAAGCTTGACTCGGAAGCTGGAACTTTACAAGTGCATTTCAAAAATTAAAACACTTAAGCAAATACATAAGAAGCTAAAAAAGAAAAGTTTCATTTCTACTATTTATGAAATAAATTCATGTACAAGTTTGTTCCCAAAAAATTCCTACTAGCAGGGGCCAAACTCGCATCTATACACGGCCAACAAAATGAAAATCAAAATGAACCGAAGAAGCATGTCTAATCCTTCTTCTTCCTCGGCTTCCTCCTCGGTGTAGACCCGCTGGAACCGCCACTACCTTTCCTCTTTGAGCCTTTGCCTTTAGGTGGTCGGTCTCCAGGCGGGGGCATAATCTCAACATCCTCCTCCGAGCTAGTATGAATAGGAATGCTTCCCGCGGGCAGAGTCGGAGGAACATGATCAAGTGTAGAAGGTGGAATGGGCACACTAGTGATGAATACTGTACCACCAGGAGATATCATTCTGAGCGGAGCTGGACCGGGCGCCGCCATCCCACCTCCAAAACTGCCACCGTGAGCCGCTGCTGCCATTTTAGTTTCGATTTGTGTAAACATCTCCTCTTCAGTAACCGCTCGAGCCTCGCTGGGGGCATCAGTAGTTGGCATTGAAGAACTTGAAGCAGGAGCACCTCCACCCACAACAAATGACAAGTCGGCAAGAGGATCGCCATGACGGCGAAAGAGTTCTTCCATTAGCTACTCATCAAACACAAGCGTGCTTCCCTGCGTATCGTCAAGGGGGGCAGTTGTAGTTACAATGATCGCTTCGGTAATGATAGCCTCCTACGTCTGATATGATTCTTGAGTAACAGGAGGCCTGACAAGCGCAGCGTCGATCACTGGACAAAGAATAAGAGAACCGTCAGAATTTAATTCAAATAAAGATTCCGACTTAAGGCAGATATGCAGAATGTTCAGAATACCTTCCTCAGTTTGATTTGAAGGCGGTTGAACGGCTTCAGTGACTTGCTCTATAACCGAAGACATCTGCGGCTGATCCAGATTGTAAGCAGGAACAGCTTGAGGATCGACCGCAGACGAGGATTCGGGCTGGGTTGACGCTGGAACTTCAAGACTCGCCTCATGATGTTCAACACCTGAACCCTCTCCTACTTCGAAGTGCTGGGCGCCGAGCCTTTCCTTTGCATGCAGAATCATTGACTCGTGGAGAATCTTTCTTTCATCTTCATTCAAAATGCGATTCTCTAGTTCAAATTCGTCCACAGACTCACCCAGATGCGCCTCCTTCTCTTCCTCAACCAATTGGCCCCATGCGTTGTATAGATGCACCGGATAATCATCGAGCCAGGCTAGACCCCTGTGCCTCAGCACGTTAGCATTGTAATCAACAATAAGGTCTTCGATATCATCCTCTAGCCTGGACTCGGCCGACTTTACTTTCTCCTCAACCTCAGTCTCCACCTTGTGAACCCTAGCCACAGCCGAATCCCTTTCACCCTGGAGCAGAACAGCCTGTTCGCACGCCGTCTGGGCTGCGTTGTTCGCATCATCCTTTTCCTTGGCCATGTCGGAGAATTTGGCCTTAAGCTCATTGAGTTCCTTGACCGCCGCATCCTGTTCGGCGGTGACTGTAGTATTCCGATGGCCCATCTCCTCCACCAAGGCAACATGTGTCTGCCTCAACCTCTCCATTGCCATGTTCGCTTCATCATCTTTTTTAGTGGCCTCAATTTCAAATTTCCGAGAAGACTCGGCCTCAGCAGTGCGCACTTGAATGATCCGGTCCCTTTGAGCAAGTTCAGTCTCCATTTTCTCAAGTGCTTTGGCTCGCTCAAAGGCCACCTTGGAAGCTTTCTCTGTAGCCTTTACCTACTCTCTATACTGGGTGTAGATGTCATGAGCGTAATCATGCATCGTGTTTTCCACCCCTGACGAAATTCTTTTTAAATGAGGTGGGAAGACAAAGTAGTCGAAGCATATATTCGAAAAATCCTTCCTCATCTGAGCCAATTTAATGGCCCCTTCTCCTGTGGGCTCAGTTGGGACCTGCTCTACAATTATGGAGGCCGTGGTTTCGACTCTTTGGAGATGAGTCTCGAATCTAGAAGAGTGAGAAGATGGCCTGTGACGTGGAGGCTCTGGTGGATGTGGAATAAGGACAGGAGGTGGAGATGGAAGTCTAAGAGGAGGAGAACGAGATCTAGATCGATGCATGTATTCTCTGTCCCTGTCACGCCCGTATCTATCTTGGTTAGAGTACTCACGATCGCGGTCTCTATCTGAGTCTCTCTTGCGGGAATCAGAATAGGTAGAAGCCTTTCGGGCCGAGCGAAGATTCCCGAGCATTGATCCTCTTCCGGACATCGTACCTGAAAATGAGAGACAAAGGAAAAGTTAGTGACTTCTTAGGTTGGACGATTTATAGTTATGAATCATGTAGTGTAGTGAAGTGTATGCATGTACAACCCCCCAACCAACCGGAAATGTCGGCCGCACTCATAGCAAGCGACCCGCTCAGTTCAAGAGCATTATCAAGCTCCTCCATCCCGGTGTCGTGTTGAAACGACACATAATCTGAAATCGGAATATCATCAAGCCCTTCGAAAGGATTCTCTACTTGTGGGGAAGGAGCCTCCGAAATTCTAATCCCCTGAACAGGCAAAGACATAACCACGGATTTCAGTCTCATAGATTTAGAACACTTGTGAGCAACTGCCTTGCCTTTTCTCCTTCCTCCTGAACATCGGAAGAAGGTCCAGCTTGGAGTTCATTATCGGTAGGCGTTCTCTCCGGATCAACATCTTCAGCTATTATGACTGCGGGCGCCTTGCGTTTCACCCGCTTCTTCGAGACCGCTCTAAGTGTCCCTTCTAGCCGTAAGCTATGCTTGCGTTTAATCAGCCCGAAAATTCTCAAGTTTATGTCGGTTAGAACCAATTCAATGTGCCTCTCTTCGCTCGGAACCGTTTGGAGGATCCAAACTAGCTCTCTGAAGTATCCACCATCAGGTCGCGAGATTGCAGCTATGCAAGAAGAGAAGTATGTCAGTTTTGACGTCGGTTATTATTATCTCGGTAATTCAGGAGAAAGATCGCAACGCTTATGTCTATCTAACCATCGCCAAGCACATCCAAGGGGACACCGAACGTAGAACCATTCAGTTTTAAAGTAACTCAGCCTTCCCAGGACCCAGTCACTATTTGACAGTTCCTAACTGCTTCGAAGAAGGTGAAAGAAGGGCTGTCTCCATGACTCTTAATTTTAAATAGATATCTGATCTCGATCGGCTTTGGTGGTCGAAAGAGAATCTCCATAAACAAAATGAAGGTGCTGTTCAACAAAGCGTACCCGTTGGGGTGTAACTGGGATGGAGCTATTCCAAGGAATGATAGCATCTCCCTTATATATTGATTGAAAGGAGGAAATGTTCCCGCTGTACAAGCATGACAGTTGAAAGTAGTAAACCCCTCCAGGGGAGCATGTGGCATGTCATTTTGCCCAGGTAGTAACACGTCGTCAAGCGACAAGCCATGTCTTAAACAAATCCGTCCCAACATATCTTCGGAAATGCCGGACGGCATAGAATCTTAAGGATGACAGATGGACCGGGCACCTGGAAGCTCGTCCGGAGCTGGATTTATAACTTCGGCTTCAATGACCGGTATCTCGATAGTTGAAGGAATTGAACTCGGGAGTTCCTGCTGCTGTGAACTTGAGGGTTCCATGACTAACAAGCTTACGAAAAATCATTGTTAAACAGACAATAACGCTCGTGCATCCCCCAGTGTAAAGTGTGTGAGTGTGTTGTGCAGTGCGGTACTGTATATCACTTGAGAAGCTCTACAGGATCGGAGAAAGCATGAAAATGATAAGACTTCAAAATTCAGTCGGAATGACTGTCTTCGCTTACCGTCACAACCGTGCCATCCAGTTACTAGCGATCAATCCGAGTCAAAGTTTGTTAAAGTTTTGTTAAGTTACAATTCCATCGACGAGCTTCGATAGGCAGTTAAATATGCAGGGTAATAGTTAAGTCCAGATATTCAAGAATGAAGCTCATTGGAAATCATGTTATCAATTATTCAAGGTTTCATATCCGTCAAAATCCGGGTCCATATCAGTCGTCAGGGATTCGCTTTGAATCGATCGTCAGTGTCTGATTTCGAATCGATCAAGGCCAGAGGAGCCCCGGCTTCGTATCGACCACATTTGCTCGATGCATTTCGTATCGATACGAGGGAGTACTTTTCGAATCGATCCGAAGCCAAGGACTTCGACTCGATCACATTCATTCGATACATCTCGTATCGATCGAAGGAGTATTCTTTGAACCGATCTGAAGCCAAGGACTTTGACTCGATCACATTCACTCGATACATTTCGTATTGATCTGAAGCCAAGGACTTCGACTCGACCACTGGCCTAGCTCAGGCATCAAGTTTTGGAGATAAAGTTTCGTATCGATCGTACAAGACGAGCCCACGCAACAATCATTGCAGATCGACACGAAAAGAACATCAAGCCATCCTGCTCCATACTCATTCTTCCCCAGATCGATTCGAACAACATTTTATCCCTCCTTCGACCTTGCACAAAATCTACTTCCTCGAGCAACGATCGGGCACGAGTTCGAATGGAATGGCATGAGAATCTGGATCTCATCGTTTTAGGACTGATTTTGTTCAAATTGATTACCTTATTTTCGATAACTAGTTTAAGGGATTGAAGGATTCGAATCGATTCGAGTCGAGCAGTTTTCCTCTTCTAAGTCTTTAGAGCGATATGAAGACAAGGTAGAAGAATAGAAAGTAAAAGGTTAAAAGTGGCTAAGTCCATAGCATTTATATGGACTTGAAGGTGAATGGAATAAACGATTCGCCTCCTAATGGATTCGACCGGTTACAAAGCGTCACCACGGGATCGATTCGAACAAGCTGTTCGAATCCATGAACTTGAGTCTGTATCGATACGAAGTCTTCGCTAAATCCATCGATGCAAAGCCCTTCTTCGTATCGACCACTTTCGACTCCATCTCTAGTGCAACGATATGAACTGTACAGTTCGAATCCATCGATACGAAACCACTGTTCGTATCGATCATCTTCGACTCCATCTCCAGTACATTGATACGAACGATCAGTTCGAACCCATCGATACGAATTGTCTATTCGTATCCAATGACACCAGATCCATCAATTCGAAATACACAACACGGGCTGTTCTAAAGGCATTGAACTCCATCGATACGAACGACCGCTTCGTATCCATCGAACCCCACATCCATCGATTTGAAATGCTTATTTCGTATCCATCAGTGCAACGAAAATCGATGCAAAGACAATATTTCAACCCTTCACATCGATTCAGGAGAGGATTGTTACAAAGGAACATTCAAAAACAACCATCGAGCATTGTTACAACGAATTTCACGTCGGTTCAGAAGTGGATCGATACGGAATTCAATAAAAGATAAACTGACAACGACTCGTGAACGTCAGCGAGAGTCAGATTAACATATATGCATATATGTCGGACTAATATTCAATATTCCAGATTTGCAGGAATTGGAAACTCATCTAATAACGATTACAACAACAAACGGCTAATCACTAGCATACGGCAATCAGTTGCAACAATACAGCGTACAGCAGTTGACAGTCAATAGTTTACATTATCGAGAAAATCAGTCGAAGATTACAGCTTTCATCGAAAAGACGATAAGTATTCATAATGAAGATTGCAGCATTTCAAAGCACATCATGTTTCCACAAGACGTACTTTGGGGGGCAAATGTTATCCCGCCTTTTGGAAAGGCCGTGATACCAAGAACTTGACTAGTAACCAATGACGGTTCGTCTTAAGAGATCGGTTATACACAGGCTCACTATGGATATCGACGAATTTTGTCCGAGTCCGGATCGAGCCAAAATTGATATGACACGACAAGCGAGGCTATAAGAGCCAACTTTCCAAATTTCAAGTCAATCCGAGTTCGTATGCTCAAGTTACGATCGATACAAGATTGGATGAAAGCCAACCACTGTTCGAATCGATCGAGTTCGAATCCATCAACTAGCTTCTTTTCGAATCGATCGAGTTCGAATCCATCAAGGAAGCTTACTTCGACTCGATCGGCCATGCATCGATCACCAGGGCCTACTTCGACTCCATCAGCTCCGCATCAATCACCATAGCCTACTTCGCATCCATTAACTACAACACGGGGGTCTACTTCGTATCCATCCAAAAGCGGCATACTTCGCATCGACCTTGTTCGTATCCATCAGCAAGAATTTGCTCGAATCGATCAGGATGTGCCATTTCGTATCCATCGAGAGAATATGCTTGTTCGTATCGATCTACTCAACTCCACCATCAAACAAGCTCCACTTCATACGGCATTTTCCTAGTTCGTATCCATCCTGGAAGGCCTTGTTCGAATCCATCAAGGCTCCTTAGTTCGAATCCATCAAGTAGTCATTACTTCGTATCCATCACCTCATCTTCTATTCGTATCCATCACATCTTCATTTGTTCATATCCATCAAGTTTGAGAAACTTCATCGATACGAACGAGCCAACCTTCATCGATACGAAAAGAGCGTGACCATCGATACAAACTGAGGAACCTCTATCGATGCGAACTGCGCATCTTTTATTGATACGAACAAGGCATCACCATCGATACGAATGAGGCGAAGTTCAAGAACAACTCGCTCAACTCGGCATCGAAAGCGGAGTGATCCAGAGACTCAAGCGCCACGTTAACCCATAGTCATGCGCAGCCATCGATTCAAACAAGAGCGAGTCGATGTGATCGAGTCGAACCAATCAGCCTGCCGAAAGCCTCCATTTCGTATCGATCGTATCTCATGATCCACAAGTCCAAATGCTATAAGATTTTCACAGAAGCTTACGTGCATGCTAAAGAATGTCCACGCCAAATTTCGAATCCATTGGACGCAATCTTGATCGATACGAAATTCGTTCGTATCGATCACGGATCGAGTCGAAACTTCGCGGGCTTGGGCGCGCGGGCCTAGTCACGTGCCAAAGGGAGTCTCCCGAGATCTGAGCGAAATATCAGCCTCCTACACCTATAAATAGAGCCCAGGGCATGTAGAAAAGGGATCTTCTTCTTCTTTGAATTCTCCAACGCCCAGACTCTGCCGGATCCAGTTCTAAACTCCATTGCTGCTGCTGCTAACGAATTTCACTGCTGTAAATCATAATTATCTGCTGTAACCCACTGAATTCACTTTTAATTATCACAGAAACATCAATAAAGCAATCAATTTCATAGTCGACGTAGGCAACACGCCGAACCACTCTGAATTCTTGTGTTTCTGTGCGTTCTTATTACTTTCATTATCTGTTTTTGGAGTTTTTGGAGTTTTAATCCTCTTTTCCATTTAATTTCTTCATTTTATCTCTTCAAAAACTTCCGAAGAGTGTTGTGCCCAATTTTGGTACAAACACTAGTAATTATGAAGTGGGATTTAGGTTATGGAATTTTGGAAACTTGCTTCTTTCCCAAAAATAAGTATTAAATGATTTCAATGGTTTTATGTTCGTAGACATATTTTTAATTTGAGATATACTGCATAAGTATCGAAAATGGTAAGACTCCAATTTTTTATTCACTAGAAAATTGTTGTTCTGACTCCATCCTCATTGCAACACAGGTTAAAGGACTTTGATGGTGAATGTGACACTTAGAGACGGAGGTGGTTTGTTTATGGCAGTATTTATCATTTTTACTTGCTCTTATATGTACCTATGTGTCTAAACTATTGTTGTAATGGAATTATGACATGATTTGATGGTACTTTGTATTTTGACATATTTACGGTTTTGAAATAATTGGGTACACTTTGTTATTATATTTTGTTCCATCCGTTGTGAGTTCTGAAAGTTTAGTTATGGCTCTATAATGTTATTTGCTTAGTTCGACCAACAACTTACCTTAGAATGGATCTAAGTTTCGATGGACCTTTTCTGGGTCAAAATTTAGGCCTGTTCCAGGGTAGGTTGTTACATTGACTAAGAACATTCCCTATTAAATTTTGGCTAAATGAGATATCACAGTTAAAGGGAGATTGAGGTCTGTACAATTCTTTGATTAGATCATTTTTATTATTAAAGACCAAAAAAATATAGGGAAATTCGTGTTTCAGAGCTATGGAGGATAACCAAGGTTTATTTCAAATGGAGGTCTTGTCACCGCAGTTAACATTGTATTTAATTCCAATTATAAATATGTGATATAAATTGAAAATATTTTTCCAGAAGAAAGAATTTTTTTGTTATTATTCATAATTAGATTTTTTGATCCGTTGTAATAGTAATTACTGATGTTTCTTTCCAAGTATAACTTTCATCATCTTGGAGTTTCCAAATCCATTTACATAGCAAAGATTTGTTTATAGCCTTTAAGTTAATGATACCTAGGCCCTCATGGGTTTTGGGATTACAAACAAGGTTTTAATTAATGAGATAGCTCGAATTGGAAATATCCACTCCTCCTTTACATAGGAAATTACTTCTGATGCAATCAATTTTCTTAATTACCAAGTTAGGAAATTGATAGTAGGACATCCAATAAATTGTATAGCAAACAATACCGAGTTAATCAGGAAAGCTCGCCTACTCCGAACAGACAGCAAGCTTTCCAAAAGGGTAGTTTATTGTTGATTTTATCAATGATAATGTTCCGGTTGTCTTTTACGATTTCATATATCTTACTGTTATATCTAACAGTCAAATGAAAATTTAAGGTTTTCAAATTTAGAGTATTGGCCACTTCAGGCATGATATTTGATATGTCATTAAGAACAAGGGCCGAGCTTTTATGGAAGTCAATTTTAAGGCCTGAGAAAAGTTCAAAAATATATAAGATGAGTTTAAGTGAGGAAATATGATGGGAGAGGTGGGAGAAACATAAGAGTGTGTCTTCTGTGTATTGCAGAGAGGATAACTAATCTAAGGTAATTTCATTTTCGACATCGGGAAGAATGTTGCTTGTTGTTGAAAAAGAGACAACTCTATAGAAAACATCCACCGCAAGATTGAATAGAAAGGGTGATAATGGGTCACCCTGTCGAAGACGTCTCTTGGACTGAATTTTGTTACCCTTGATGCCATTCATAAGAATAAAGCGTGCACTGGTCTTCAGGATATGGCTAATCTAAGAGATCTATTTGTCTATGAACCCTCTAGCTTTGAGGGCATCAAGAAAAAACTCCAACCGATCGAGTCAAAGACTTTAGCGAAGTCTAATTTTAGAAGAGCACATGAAATCTTTTCCCTGTGATAATATTTGATGAATTCTTGGGCCGTGGCGACCTTATGCATAATGCATCTGCCTTGAATGAAAGTTGTTTGAGATTTGTCAATTAGAGATTCCATTTAACAAATTAATTTTATTTAACTTTTAAATTAACCAACTCCAGGACCCGAAAATACTATTTAAGATAATCAAATAACATTTAATTAATTTTATATAAAATTCACTAATTTAATTAAGATTTTAAATTAAATATTAAATTAATTTGATATAATCTCCTGAACAAATTTAAAATAAGTATTTAACTATAACGATTATAGTTATATACATATGTCAATATATACATTTAATTAACCTTTTAATTAATTATTTTATTTACTTTAATTAATCCAATTAATTAAATAAATTTATTACAAATTCAAAATTAGTTATTTTATTTTCTAAAACATTTTAGAAAAATTTAAATTTTTTTGTAACCTTCATAAAATTTAATTTTATATTTCAAATTTAACATTTAAAATTAAAAAATATTTTTAAATTTTCAAACTGAATATTGAAAATAAGCCCAAGGCCCAAATCAATTTTGGGCCTATACAATTAGACGAACCTTTTAAACTTTCTACATATTGGGCTAGATCAGTATCCATGGAGGGGAGAATGCTTGATTATTCAACCCGTAGAATAGAAATTGCTATCCTGGACACCCATTAGATAAGTAGGTTTTATTAGTTGGTCTTAAATTTGCTAATTTATACCATAAAGATTATTTAGGCTTTAATACCACTGTTGTTACCAGATCTGTATGTAGTCGGTGAAATAGTTGGATTTTAAAAATTCATATTTTAGATCATATTAGGCCTATGAAGTCTAATGAGTTGTATTAGATACAATCTAATTACTTTAAATATTGTCCAATTTTATTTAATTTTCTAAATCAATTAATATGAATTTAATTAAAATGATTTCATGTAATATATGAGTATATCATTATATACTCATGTGTGTATGTTATGCATGTGCATCACACATATATACATACACACACACACACACACACACACGTATGAATACACACACAAACATATTTTGTACAAGTTAATATATATGTATACAGATGTGGGAATTTGCATGTATATCGTATACGTTCACCATTTATTTATAAAATGTTTATAACAAATCATATTTTAAATTTATATGCAAATATTTATACATTGAGAGATTAATTAAATATTAAAAAAAATAAACAATTTAAAATATTTGAAAAACTTTGAGCAAGTCAACAAAATTTTTATCAAAAAATAATATCCAAAAAATCTAATTTTTCACAAAGTAAACTATTTTAAATTTCAAATTTAAATTTAAAAAATAGTGAAAATTTTCTTTCAAATATTAAAAGTAAATACATTCATATATTTTAAAATAAATATATTAGGGAAAATAAAATATTTTATTATTTTTAAGCATATAAAAGTTTAAAATGCATAAAAGAATTAATATATAGACATATGATTATATATAAAATATCATCTTTTCAGGCAAGTTAATTTTTTTTAGTTAAATCTAAACTAGTTTTATTAAATTATATATATATATAATGAAGTGATTTAAAACATATTTTAAATAATTATTAATTTAAATATAGTTGTATTATATTTAAAATATAGGTTTAATAAAATAAAATTTAAGTCAAAAGCGATATATATACACATTTTATATATATATATATGATTAAAATTAGCATAAATGATTTCTAAATTATTTAAATACGTTTTATTGTTTAAAAAAAATTAAATATAAATATAATGCATGGTTAAAACTAACATTGATGATAATGTCTTGAATATTGAAACTGGATCTGTAATTGTAATACAACAATTAATGATGGAGCCGGGGGAGACTCAAAGAAAGGTGCAGGAATTACAAGATTTTCCCGAAGTGAGAACCAAAGAAAAGAAGGAAAAAATAGGGGCTCTAAAACCAAACAACAAACATAGTAATGAAAAAGAAAAAGTGAAAGACAAACCTTTATCACAAGAAGTCATGTGCATGAATGATAATACAAATCAAAGTTCAACTCCCAACCATCCAGTAATTCTAGAAACATTAAAAGATAAACTGCCAAGTAAAAATGCACATATCTTAGAAAATGTGCACGTGCACATGCGCAAAACTCTATGCTCTCCCCGTAATGAATCCTCTGGCCAAACTTCTACCACTTTAAAAGAACTAGATAAATTACCACCATCCTTGTCCCCCAAACACTCCACTTCTGGCCACCATTATGACCACCTTAAACCACCCGCAGCTTGGAAACCCCGTCCTAGTCTTGCTCAAGCTTCTCCCATCTTTGTTAATCTCCACATTTTTGCCCAATGAAACAAATGTAACCACCCACAACTCATCAATCACTGCAAAAACCATTCAAGAAGGTAAAGATTTCAACTGCACTCCACTCAAACAGGGTAGCTCAAAACACTTAGATACATCATCTCTTTTCTCTAACTCCCCTCTTAGTTCAACTGTCCTTAGATACAATGAGCGAACCAACCCCCTTACTAGGGGTATGAAAGAAGAGTTACTCAATGCCACCAAGTCTACCCAATGATGCAGAACATCGGGTTTTGGAATATTCGAGGAGCTCACAGTGACATTAAATTTAATCAATGCAAACATCTTATACATTAGTACAATCTTAGCATTCTGGCCATTCTAGGAACTAAACCGAGCTTGGAGCTCACATGTAAAGCTACGAAGTACATTAAGCCAAACTGGAAGTTGATACATAACCATGACCATGTAACTTTTGGTAGAATTATGATTATATTTGACCCATACACCATTAACCTAACTCCCATTTACTGTTCTAAACAAATGATTAACTTTCATGCCTGCCTCAACCATTCAACCACCTCATTTTATCTAACATTTGTATATGCTGATAGCTCAATTAATGTTAGATCCTCAATGATATATTACAATCCTTTCCTTCGATAAGAAACTCATCCCTGGATCATTGGAGGTGATTTCAACTACTGTTTGAGATTAACTGACAAAGGAGGTAACCCACTTTCTTTAAAAGAAGTTAAACCACTCAACATGGCTATCTTACAATCCAACCTGACAGAAGTTAAAACCTCTGGTACCGCCAATTCATGGAACAATAAAAGAAGAACTGGTCGTAGGACCTTCTTCAAGATTGATTACATTTTCAGCAATCGAACCTCTCTAACCAAATTGACAACCATGATAAACCTCCTTCCTTATCCCTTACTGTCTAACCATTCTCCTCAAATCCTCAATCTGGATGCCAAAGTCATGAAAAGAAATTCAAGTTTTAAATTTTTTAACTCATGGGTTCATGAACCTAAATTTCAAAGCATTATTGAGCAATCATGGTCACAACCTAACTATGGCAACCCTATGTTTGTCTTGCAGATGAAGCTCAAAGAAACAAAGGAGAAGTTGAAAACTTAGTCAGGGAAGAAGTTCGGAGTAGGATCAAAACAAACTGACATTCTTAAGTCTCAACTTAAAACCATTCATGAGAAAATGCAAACGGATGTGCTAGATGAATCTCTAGCGGGTATGGAGAAAAATGAATGAGATAAGGATAGGTTATCCTTGGTTCTGATATATTACAATGTTCTGCAAATCTCATCCACTGATCTGGTTTCATTCAATCAGAGCCACTCATCTGTTTCAAGCATTTGGGCTTAACCAATCTAGCCTACTTTGTAATATTATATAAAGAATGATATTGTAACCGTATATCATTATCCTGTAATACAAATTCTCTGTTGCAAATAAAATCAAATAGAATACAAAGTTATTCTTTTCTTTTTCAATCTAGAATCACATTCTTTGTTCATATTTTCCTTTATGGTATCAGAGCGACCATTAGCTTAACAGCTTCTCACCATCTCAAGAAGGAGAGATCAGATAATTCTTCATCAGAGAATTTTCATCATTTGAAGAATTCCTTACCCATCAGTTAAGATATCATCATTTGGGTATCAATAGTTGCCCTGCCAAGTTATTACACTGGCTGCATACTGTTCTTTTGCAATTCAAGAAAAATTCAGAAAACAAACTGAAGAAGTCAGAAAATAGATTCAAGAAACCATAAAGAAGAAATCTCATCAAATCGCAAATAAAGGCCAGTGCCACGCAAAGATCTATTAGAAAAAAACTTCCTCACCTAGACTTGGCTGCATCATACCTGTTATCCTCGGTTTCTTGAAAGTTTTCCTCATTCCCGAATCTATTCTAAAGTTTTCTTTTATCTTCTGAATCAAGAATCATCAACATGGCAGATGATCAGTCAGTAGTCTCTGGCAATGCCAACAATGATCAGCAAGCCGATGCAACAGGAAAATTAATCAAGACTGTTACAAGTCCTCAAAGCCAACTGATCACCGTGCATTTAGACGAAAACAACTACTTGCTATGGAAATTGCAAGTTGAAACTGCAATTCAGGGATATGGCCTCGAAGGTTTTCTTCTTGGGACAATACCAACTCCACCAAAATGCATTACTGAGGGAGAAAACAGAATTGTTAGCAATAAAGATTATATCAAACATCACAAGCAGGATAGATTAATATGTTCATGGCTTCTATCATCAATAAACACAAATATCTTGTCACATGTTATAGGATGTAAATCTGCAAGTGAAATATGGTCTACAATAGAAAAAGTGTTTAACACACAATCTGCAGCCAAGGTCATGTATGACAAGAGACAGTTACAAAGCATAAGGAAAGACAACTGCTCAATGAGAGAGTATCTATACAAGATCAAGACCATCTGTGATCTTCTTGAAGCTGCAGGACACAAAGTGTCTGACTCAGAGCAAATCTTAACCATTCTAAATGGTTTAAGTGATGATTATGAAGCAGTGGTTGCTGTTATTTCCTCTAACAAAGTTTTACCATCTATTGATGATGTTCATTCTATTCTACAGGCTCATGAGGCTAGACTAGATAACAAGAAACCTCAAGAATCAGATTTTGCAATCAATTATACAGTCAATGCTAAAAGCAAGAATCAGAATAAAAACAAAGGTGAAACATCATCAAAAAGAGGAAACCATTCTAACAGATCAAGGGGAAGAGGCAGATGGAATAATAACAGTAACAGACCAAAATGTCAAATCTGCGAAAAATTTGGACATACAGCTGTAAAGTGTTATTTCAGATATGCTAATCAAAGCAACAACAATCAAAGAAACAACAACTATAGTGCAAATGTAGCTCAGTCAAGTAATCATACAGACAACAAGGACAACAATTCAAGTGAAAACACTCAACAAGAACATGTGCAAGATGATTACTGGTATCCAGACTCAGGAGCTACAAACCACATAACTAATAATCTAGACAATCTGAATCTTGGCAACAGGGAGTATAGAGGTAAAAAATCAATTTGCATGGGGAATGGTAAGTGCATCAAAATCTCTCATGTTGGTAATGCTTTTATTAAAGGAAAGAAACAATTATTCTTGCATAACTTATTAAGAGTACCAAAGATCAAGAAAAATCTCATAAGTGCGTCTCAATTTGCTAATGATAACAAAGTTTACTTTGAATTTTACCCTAAATATTGCCTTGTCAAAGACATACTAACTAAAGACATTTTATTACAGGGTGATGTTGAAAAAGGCCTTTATAGGTTTAAATCTATCAGCTACACAAGTCCCACAAAAAGGGAAATTTGTTGTAATCAATGTGAAAAGACAAACTGCAATAGAGTATTTGATCTTTGGCACTGCAAACTTTGTCATCCAAGTGTAAAAATTGTTAAACAAATTCTTACTGAAAACTGTATATCTTATGATGATGTTTCTATTCCTTATGTATGCACACACTGTCAAATGGGTAAGAGTCATAAATTACCATTTAATGACTCCTTAACCAAATACTCTAAACCCCTTGAACTTATTGCTACTGATCTTTGGGGACAAGCACCAATATGTAAAGATTATGGATATAAATATTATATATCATTTGTTGATGCACACACAAGATACACTTGGATATACTTCTTAAAGAATAAATCTGAAACACACAGTGTTGTGATCAGATTTATTACTATGGTTGAAAAGCAACTAAATTCTCATGTTAAAGTCATTCAATCTGATGGTGGAACTGAATACAAAACCCTTAAGGACTATTTTGAAAAAAGGGGAATAATTCATAGGACCACCTGTCCCTACACATCTGAGCAAAATGGTCTAAGTGAAAGAAAGCATAGACACATAGTTGATTCAGGACTTAGTTTATTAGCTCATGCTAACTTACCTCTAAAATTCTGGCCTGAACCATTTAACACTGCAGTCTATCTTATAAATAGACTGCCAACCAAAATTTTAGAAAATGTTAGCACCAAAATTGGTCACTAACCTCGTTGAGAAAGATTGTGTAGAGATGTAAGTGATGAAGTTAAATTAAACAAGGAAGAATATGCTAATTTAAATGCAGAAAGTAAGAACACCGGATTTATAGTGGTTCAGCGTAACTGCCTACATCCACTTTGAGTTTTGATCTTTATTTCTTTCACAAGTAGTTGAATACAGATACAATCCATATATTAATGACTTGAATACAAATTTGAACTGAAAATAATCAGTCTTCAAAGTGGCAGAGTCTCGCCATTGTTCTCCCAAAAAAGGTCCATTTCACTGTGCCCCTGCCCCTCTATTTATAGACAAAGGTGGGTTGGACTTCTCTAGCAGGCCTGGTAGCTGAATAACTCGGTCCAGATAGGCTGGTCCATGTGTGCCGAACCAATCAGGCCGAACAGTTGGGTGCCGAACCACTCTCCTTCTGCCGAACGAGGCGCTTGCTGTGTGGGAAGAGTAGGCCGAATAGCCATCGAAGCTGAACGTGTCTCCTGGCCGAGCGAAGTATCTGGCCGAACGTGTCTTCTGGCCGAACGAAGCCCATTAGCCGAACATGCCTTTAGGCCGAACGAAGGCCTTAGCCGAACGATGTCCTTAGACCGAACAAAGCCCTTGGTCGGACGATGTCTCTGGCCGAACGATGCCTCTAGCCGAACGTTGCCTGATGCCGAGCGCTCCTGGATGCCGAGTACTCCTGGATGCCGAGTACTCCAAGTTGCCGAGTACTCCTAGATGCCGAGTACTAAGTTGCCTAGCCGAATCTCCAGGAAACACTTGCCCCCCAAAGTGTGTTATGTGACTGCACGTAATACGCTTTGAACTATGTATCCTCCATGTCTCGTTTCAAATCCTTGACTAAATTCTAATGGAGATGCCTTCTTGAGAATATCAGTGGTCATCCGTGTCTGATTCTGCAGAGCTAATAGGCTTCAGCTATCTGATCTAGTCTTCTCTTAATAACCCTTAGTGAGAATTCAATTTCTGTTGATTTCAAGAAGTCGACCTTTTTCGGACGTACACATGCACGTTCGGGTACATGTTCTTGCCATTGGCTCTCAGATGCGTTTTATATGCTCATAAGTCGTCGCCAACTCCATCTAGTTTAATTGCAATTCAATCGCGATTCCTTGTTTGTATTTTCTGTGAAATAAGGGTTGCAATCAGCCACTTGAGGAGTTTTCCAAACCTATCTTCAGTACAGACTCTATGATTTTGTTCACAGCTTCAACCTGTCCATTTGCAGTTATAATGGATCATGGAAGGTCATAAGGACAGATGACGTTACGGATAAAGAAGTTGATTATTTTCTTCATCTTGGTCGTGGTTAAGAGTTCTTCATCTGCCCATTTGGTGACGTAATCAACTGCTATGATGGTGTATTTCGCATCACCTTTAGGATCGACAAGAAGATGATTTCAGTGCCCCTAAGTGGCAAACGGCTATGAACTAGCCATTTGAATAATTTCCATCGGTGCGGTTCCTGGATTCTTTGCAAACATCTTGCACTCGTCGCATTGTCTAGCATGATCAACCGCATCTGGGTTGATGGTTGGCCAGTAATACTTGTAGCAGAGTATCTTCTTTATCATGGTTTTCCCCCTGATGTTATTACCGCATTCTTCTTCATAGATTTTGCTCAAGATATCATCATGGGCGATATGCCGAAGCATGGGGATGGATAAACTCCTTTTGACACACGAATTATTCTTAGATGATTTGGCGTGAAGCTTTGAGGAGGATCCGTCGTTTTCCATTCCTCCGTTCAGTAAGAATTCCTCATTGTAGATAGTCTTTGATAGGAGTCAACCATGACACCTTTTCATTTTGTTCGCTGAGTACGTGTGTAATGATGTAATACGTGAAGTTAGTTAGTAGCTCTTGGACTTGGTCGAGAAAAGGAGCAAGACAATGCCCTCTAGCAAGATCAACTTTCTTAATTTTGTATACTACCAATCAAGAATCACAAAAGATATGTAAAGTTTTCACTTCAAATCCTCTAGCAAGTTTGAGGCTGGTGGTTAAGGCTTCATACTAAGCATTATTGTTTGTTACAGGTAAATCGAGTTTTAGGACGTAGCAGATTGATCGTTCCTCAGGAGTCATTATCAAGCCATAACACTGATCATTGGATGCTCCATCCGTGTACATTTTCCATCTTATGGTTGGTTCTCTGCTACTCTTCGAGTAGTCATCTGAGGTAGTGAATTTGGGTGTGAGGTCTGCTAATTTCCGTCCTTGGATAGCCCTTCGTGGAAAATAAGTGATATCGAATTAGCTTAGTTTGATATTCTATTTAAGTAGTCTTTCAGACGTCTCAGGTCATTGTATGCCTTGTCGCAACGGCTGGTAGGCATAGACGTTGATGGGGTGAGCCTAAAAGTAAGAGTGGAGCTTTCATGATGAAATCAATAGAGATTGTGCTAGCTTTTGTAGCTTCAGGTTGATATCCAATGCATGGCTCGCGATAGTTAATGAAATCACATATGCATGTCAGAATGGGTCCAAGGGAACATATCATCATTTATTCAGAAAAATCCAACTAATTCTTTTATCATCATTGCACTGAGCTGTGACCCGATATTCAGCACCCGGAAAGGGTCGCCATGGCTGGCTGTAATGTCGACCGTCAGCTTAGCAGGTGCCATCCCAGATTCTTTGAGTAAAGATGTAACTATTTTGCATAACATTCAATGTGAAATACGGTTGGGACAGCCAATGTTGATGGTTACTCTAGTCGAATCCTAGAGTCTTGTCATGAGTTATTGAGTCTAATAGTGAAGGGCTCTGAATGCTCTAATAGATTATCAGCAAATGGCCAAAAATCAGGCTTAAAAGCGCATTAAAGGAAATGTCGAGTGGGGGTCAGCCTTGAGTGGCACGCAACTGTATAGCTGGATCTTGCTATGAATTTGAATTTTCTTGTGCATTCGAGTAACGCACTTTCTATTTAATGCATTCATGATTCTTTACCCGTCCTTCGGGTTGGAGTGAAAGTCAATTGCCCATGAGCTAAGGTATCGATTTAACGATTCTATCTCTAGGCATCCTTTCGGTCGTTGCCTTGAGTAGCTGTAAGCACTATATATAAGTTTTAATACTGAGCTATCGTAGCCAGTTTTTGGATGACCATGCGTCTTCTCCCAGTCTCGGGTTTATAAATGTATTGCATGGACGGTTGAGTCTCGTCCTAGCTATGTTTATGTTTTCACCTACACTCCAAAGACATAGAGGTGATTGGTGAATAGTCGGTTCACATTCATCTTGCTTCTCGCTCGTGCCGCCAGGTCTGGGGCATATACCGATAAGTAGGAAGGCCAGCCACGCCCACTTTAGCTTTACTCTCTTTCCTGTTGGATCGTGGGATCATGTCAGTCGATGGGAGACTAGGTCTCGCCTATCTTGGATTTTATCGTGGTTTTCCATTCCAAGAGGAATACTTCGATGCCACGTAAGTTTCAGGGCGTAATTTGGACAGTGGATGGTCATCCACGTCCACTTTGGTTCATGCGTAATCAGA
This sequence comes from Allium fistulosum, assembly GCA_030737815.1. Taxonomy (NCBI): domain Eukaryota; kingdom Viridiplantae; phylum Streptophyta; class Magnoliopsida; order Asparagales; family Amaryllidaceae; genus Allium; species Allium fistulosum. Next base: position 191,525,439 of record CM060904.1, read on the forward strand.
TCTCGGGGTAAAGTTGGCTACAAATGCAGTCGGGTTATGCTCATCCAGTTTCATACTCCTCCTAAGAATCGAACGAGGGTGCTGGAGAATTTTTGACCAAGTATTCGTGGTTTACCCTATTTTCCATACTCTAGGGGTCATAGTTTTTCAAAAAACATCCGAGTCACATTCGTATGTGCTTGGTGCAGATCGGCATTGACCCTTGGTCTGAGGTATGATATAGTAGGTTGCTTGTAGCTTTGGATGCCGTTTAGATTGGCTCTATATTGAGGCCTCCCTGCAGTCGCTGCCTCAAGTTATAAAGAACGCCACGCTAGAGCTACAATAAGCTGTCGCATTCAGCTTTTTAGTGTTTTGTACCCCTGCCCCCAGTAATGATTTGGCCAGGTCACTGGTTGGATGGTCGAACTCCATCCTCAGCGGGTTAATAATCCTCCTGTCGATTCCAGGTCGAAGTTTGCGGAATAGAAAATGGTCGGAATCCACTCGTCTATTTATCGATGTTTATACACCACTCTGCATTCTGGTGACTTAGTGTTATTCTCCCCCCGGTTGACTCACGCCCAATTTGTGTTCATGCTTCGGTCCACGCTCCAGGGACTTAGAGATTTGTCGAACAGTTTACGCTTTAGTCCACAGTTCGAGACGCAGAGATTTTCGTCAACTCGTTTATACTCTAGTTCGCACTCTGGGAACTTAGAGTAATCCGGTCCGCTTCTAGGATATAGGGATTTTTCTGAAGTCGTCTATAATCTAGTCCATGCTCTGGGGACTGAGAGTACTGTAGTCCGCACTCTGGGGACGTAGAGGTTTTTGAGTCTTTTATACTCTAGTCCGCACTCAGGGACTTAGAGTACTTTAGTCCGCATTATGTCTCCCATTCCAGAGGGTGAGACCCCCTGGATGGCTGAGAGTTTGCCCGAACCTGGTAGATAATCCTTCTCTTTAAGGTTCTCTTTAAGATTTTGAAAGTCGTTATTCTTTATGCAGGACTATTGCATTCTAATGCTTGTTTTCCACGATTTTGTGTAGGCCGTTCTGACCCCGAGCCCACTCCGAGGAGCGATGTCTCCAAGGAAGTTGGGGAGAAAACAAGTGAAGCCACCCACGCAGGGGAGGCTTCTGGTCCAGACGCTCAGGTGATCGGAGCGCTTGACGAAGACAAGTCTGAAACCTCCTCTCCTACCGACGGGGGTTATGAAGTAGAAACTACAGGCGCCTCTGAGCACACATCCGAATTGAGCATGGAGGAGCGGCTCGAGAAAGAGAAGGAGGAGACGGTCAAGGTCATAGTAGATCCCCGAGTTGTGGACTTGGACGATCCTTTGAACATGCTGTTGAAGGTCATCCTTCCTGGCGTGTCCAAGCCCATGGAAGGCCCCCGTACTCCTTCAGTTGCAACCCCTCTATAAAAGAAGAGTACCAAGGGTAAATGCTCTTGAGAGGAGCCATTTGGAAAGAAGTTGAAGAAGCACAAGAAGTGATTACTATCCTCGTTCAACGAGGGTTAGTTTAAGTCATGTAATTATTTTCATCTATTTCCTTAGTCCTTGTAGATAGAATGTCGACTCTGAACTTTGGAGGGGTTGTAATAGAAACTCATTTCTGAATAAGGTTTAGTTCCTTTTTCTGTCTTACAAAAGACTCTTATTGTCCAGTTTTCTTTGTGATTGTGAATTTAATCCAAGCAGTTGTGAGTAACATAGACTTCTCAGTCCACTTTCATATAACTCGAAAACTCTTCGGGAGTCGTTGAACTTCCATTTTGTGCTTCGAGCACTTAGAATACTTTCTAGCCCGTATGTCAGGGATTTGACAAATTCAAGTCATTTGTGTCATAGTTCATATTCAGGGAACTTGGAGATCCGATTTGCTTATATTCGAGTCTACACTCTGGGAAGTTAGAGTACTCTAGTCCGCACTCTGGGGACTTGGAGGTTTAAGTCATTTATACTCTAGTCTGCGCTCTGGGGACTTAGAGTACTCCAGTCCGCAATTTGGGGACTTGGAGGTTTAAGTCGTTTATACTCTAGTCCACGCTCTATGGACTTAGAGTACTTCAGTCCACACTCTGGGGACTTGGAGGTTTAAGTCATTTATACTCTAGTCCGCGCTCTGGGGACTTAGAGTACTCCAGTCCGCAATTTGGGGACTTGGAGGTTTAAGTTGTTTATACTCTAGTCCGCGCTCTATGGACTTAGAGTACTCCAGTCCACACTCTGGGGACTTGGAGGTTTAAGTCATTTATACTCTAGTCCGCGCTCTGGGGACTCAGAGTACTCCAGTCCGCAATCTGGGGACTTGGAGGTTTAAGTCGTTTATACTCTAGTCCGCGCTATGGGGACTTAGAGTACTCCAGTCCACACTCTGGGGACTTGGAGGTTTAAGTCGTTTATACTCTAGTCCTTGCCCTGGGGACTAAGAGTACTCCAGTCCGCACTCTGGGGACTTGGAGGTTTAAGTCGTTTATACTCTAGTTCGCGCTCTGGGGACTTAGAGTACTCCAATCCGCACTCTGGGGACTTGGAGGTTTAAGTCATTTATACTCTAGTCCACGCTCTGGGGACTTAGAGTACTCCATTCCGCAATCTGGGTACTTGGAGGTTTAAGTCGTTTATACTCTAGTCCGCGCTCTGGGGACTTAGAGTACTCCAGTCCGCACTCTGGGGACTTGGAGGTTTAAGTCGTTTATACTCTAGTCCACACTCTGGGGACTTAGAGTACTCCAGTCCGCACTCTGGGGACTTGGAGGTTTAAGTCATTTATACTCTAGTCCGTGCTCTGGGGACTTAGAGTACTCCATTCCGCAATCTGGGGACTTGGAGGTTTAAGTTGAGAGCAGTCGTATTTCCACTCTTTAATTTGTATTCATCCACTGTATCGAGGCTAATTTCGTCGAATGAACAATCGAACCACGTTTGCTCACGGAATGGGATTCTGCCCCCTAGGATGAGGGATGGAATTTGAAAAATGGACGATCGATTCTCGTCCGCTTGGTGATTGTAGCTCTTCCAATCAAATCAAGGAAGGAGGTATATGACAGATGGTTGGATCACATCCATGTTGGGTTAGATAGCCAAATCTCTTAAAATTTGCTCCGTATCTCCTTCTAGAAAATAAGGATAATAGATTGTTGAGTAGACAAAGTAAGTTGCATATGCTCCAAGGTGCAGTCGTGTCCATATATTGACAGCGATGATTAGCGAGTACGCAGTCTATCATAGCTACTTCAAGTTGGACTTTCGAACAACCTTTCGTGTTCAGGGTAGGATTTGATGTGTAGATGATCAAATCACGTCCACTTTAGACGGATCCCGGCGTCACTGAGCTTCATGAGGGGTATTTGTATTTTGTCAAACTTTGTTCTATGACTCGATTGGAGTGGATGATCGGGCCATATTCATTCCAAGCAGTTTAGGTCTCCAAGTCAAATGTGGAGGTTGATGGATGGATGGTCGGTTGTCCGAATCGATCATAAGTTGAGCATACGAACTCGGATCATCTTGAAACTTGGAACGTTGGCTTCCCTGGCTTTGATTGTTATGTCTTTTTAATCGTGGCTCGGTCCAGACTCGGACAAAATCCATCGATATCCATAGTGAGCCTTTGTGTAACCGATCTCCAAGACGAACTGTCACTGGTTTCTAATCAAGTTCTTGGTGTCACGGCCTTGCCAAAAGGCGGGATAACATTTGCCCCCCAAAGGACGTCTTGTGTAAACATGACGTGCTTTGAAAAACCGCAGTCTTTCATGCTGAATATTTCCGTTCAGTTGATTGCTTAACAGTCGTCTTTTAATCGTTTCGTTGCAATCTTCTTTTAGACAAATGTTCAACTAGCATGCTCTGCTTTGGTTCTGCCCCTAGTTTTGGGGATGAGTATGGAGTTGATGTATGTTTATACTCCGTATCGCACTCTGGGAGTACGGAGTTGAGTAGATGTTTATACTCCGTCTCGCACTCTGGAAATACAGAGTTGATTAATGTTTATACTCCATCTCGCACTCTGGGAGTACAGAGTTAAGTAGATGTTTATACTCCATCTCGCACTCTGGTGTTAGTCTATAGGATAATGGTTTTGATGACAACAACTATAGAAGTGTTATAAAATATATATGTGCAGGAAATCTATATGCAGGTATCAACAAAAGAAGACTGTACAGTAAAGAAGACAAAGATCAAGAGTTCAAGATTGAAGACTCATGAGATTCAAGATATTCAAGAGTTCAAGACAAATAATATAGTTAGGTTAGATATTTGTTAAAACTCCTTGAAATCACTATCATTCTTTTTTATCCAATTTACTCGTGGAATGGAATCCACTTCGTTCTTGTTAAAGGGATGGAACCCTAGTGAGATGGAACTCATGAAATATCTAGTGGAACGGATAGTAGCCCTATTTTGTTATCCACTAATTTTGATTCAAAATGATTTTCAAAATTATCTCTTGTTTCATAAAATGATTTTCAAATATTCCTTTTCAAAAGAAAAACCTTCGTTCGTATTTCCAAAAATGTTTTAGCCTCAAAATCATATTTATCATTTTGTTATATTTTGATTTCAAAATTGTCCTTGATATTTTAGCCTCAAAATCTATTTTAATATTATATTTACTTTAGTTTATTTACCTTGATTTTAAATATATTTTAGTATATATACATATATATATATATTCATAAGTATTTCTACTTCTAAATACCTTCTACAAATACATAGAGTCCATTTGAATAAAGTTGCATATGTTTTAAATCATCATTTTCAAAGAAAAGCAAATCATCATTTTTACTAGACCATGTCGACATCATAGTTACTCGTCATGTCGACATGCTTCCCGTTATAGCAAAGGTTGTTTTCAAAAGAAGTGTCTATTCGTTTAAATCTCTTTGAATGGACACATCCATTCATTCTCTATAAATAGAGACTGTTATGGACGTTTTCCAGAAACTACTTTCTTTATTTTCTCTCCTCTTTACTCTCTTATCTTATTTTCTAATCATCCTATCCATATTCTGCCGAAATCTTAAGTGAATCAAACCAGAATATCTCTAGTTTGATTCTCTGCCACTCTCTTCAAAGAATCTCAGTGCTTATCAGAGTTATAGATACATTTGTACTCAAAGAAACTTGTTTAGGGTTATAAAGGTGTGATCGTGTCCTTGGAAATCAATCGGGTGAACTTGTGTCCTGTGAATCAAGTGGTTCTACCCAGAGACCTGAGAATCTTGAGGGTGTACCTCGTTGCCTTGGAATCGAGGGATTGTAATCTAGATTATTATTGAATAGAAAGCCGTACGAGTTGTGCGGGACTGGATGTAGGGTAACACCGAACCAGTATAAAATTCCTGGTGTGTTCTTTCCTTTACTTGCTTTTTATTTATATTTGCATCTGTTTGTGATTCTGTGATTTGATCTATGATTGTGTATTTGCATTAAGTTAGTTAAATCAATTTAAATCAAAGAAGTTTTAAAGAAATTCTTAAAACACTATTCACCCCCCCTCTAGTGTTAAATAGCCTTAAGATCATCTTCCGCGTCCCTTTCATTTGGTATCAGAGCAAGTTTTTCAAAGTATTCATAATCTGATTTTTGAAAAGTTCATGGCTAAGTTTGAAATGTTTCCTAAAAATAATTCTTTAATGATCAAATCATTGTGGTCTCATAAATTGATGCATGATAGTTATATAGAATCATGTAATCTACAAAAGTTGCTCACTGTGCAGGAATCTTGCTTCATGGCGACAAATGAATCTATTCACAATGGACAAGTTGTGCAAATAAGGAAAAACAAGTGGATACTTGATAGTGGATGTTCAAGACATATGACAGGAAATCCAGAGATACTCAATGACATTATTTACAAGGATGGAGGATTGGTTAATTTTGGGGATAATTCAAAAGGTTATGTAGTTGGCATCGGCAATGTAGGTAATTCTGAAACTCCTATTATTTCAAATGTTTTGTTAGTTAAAAATCTACAACATAATCTACTTAGTATTAGTCAGTTATGTGATAAAGGATATAGGATTAAATTTGAAAAAGACAAGTGTCACATCGAAGATAATAAATCTAATATTATCTTTGAGGGAGTTAGGAAAAAGAATATCTATATTCTCAGTATGAAAATTTCAAATGATAATCTATGTCTTTTGGCCAATACAAGTGACCCTTGGACTTGGCATAAGAGATTTGGACATTTGAATTTTAAACTCTTATCTAGACTATCCAAACTTGATCTAGTAAGAGGCCTCCCTAAGATGCAATTTAAAGTAGATAGTATATGTGATGCATGTCAATTAGGAAAACTTAGAAAAAGTTCCTTTAAACTTAAAGATATGATTTCTACTTCAAAACCTCTTGAGTTACTTCACCTAGATTTATTTGGTCCATCTCAGATTCAATCAATCAACCATAGTAAATATGTCTTTGTAATTGTGGATGATTATTCCAGATATACATGGACAATCTTTCTGAAACATAAAAGTGATACTTTTGATTATTTTAAAAGTTTTTCAAAAAGAGTTCAAAACCAACTTTCTTCCAAGATCATCACTATTCGTAGTGATCACGGTGGTGAATTTGAAAATGATAAGTTTGAGGAATTCTGTAATCAGAAGGGAATTACTCACAATTTTTCGTTTCCAAGAACTCCACAACAAAACGGAGTAGTTGAGCGTAAGAATAGGACGATTCAAGAGTGTGCTAGAACTCTACTTTCTGATAGTAAATTACCAAAACATTTTTGGGCTGAAGCAGTTGCAACAGCCTGTTATATTTTGAATAGGATTCTAATTAGACCTCTAACCAATAAAACACCTAATGAACTTCTTTTCAATAAGAAACCTAAGGTATCTTATTTCAGAATTTTTGGAAGTAAATGTTTTATCTTAAATACAAAAGATAATTTAGATAAGTTTGATCCTAAATCCGACAAAGGAATCTTTATCGGATATTCTAACAGGAGTAAAGCTTATAGAGTTTTTAATCTAAGAACAAACACTATTGAAGAAACTTTACATGTTTCCTTTGATGAAAATTTCAAAGAAGTTGATCAGACTAATGATGAGGATGACTTAGTTATTTCTAATCATGAATCTGTAGATGCTACAAATGAAACTTTTCATCCAAATAAAAAGATTAGGCTTTTAAAAGATCACCCTGTAGAAAATATTCTAGGAGATATGAAATCTGTTGTTAAAACTAGGAATCAATTAAACAGTATGAGTCATGTTGCTTTTATATCCTCAATAGAACCTAAAAATCCAAAGGAAGCATCAACTGATGATTCATGGATTCTTGCTATGCAAGAAGAATTGAATCAATTCACCAGAAATGATGTTTGGGAACTTGTTCCTAGACCTGAGGATAAATCCATTATAGGCACTAAATGGGTATATAAAAATAAATTAAATGAATTAGGTGAGGTCGTTAGAAATAAGGCTCGACTCGTTGCACAAGGTTATTGTCAAGAAGAAGGTATAGATTATGACGAAACCTTTGCACCCGTAGCAAGATTAGAAGCTATTAGAATTCTGCTTGCTTTCGCTAATTTCAATAATTTCAAACTTTTTCAAATGGATGTCAAGAGTGCCTTTCTAAATGGTTTTGTAAAAGAGGAAGTCTATGTTGAACAACCTCCACTCTTTGAAGATACAAAATTTCCAAATCATGTTTTTAAATTAAAAAAGGCCCTGTATGGTCTAAAACAAGCTCCTAGAGCTTGGTATGATAGACTTAGGTCTTATCTTTTGCAATCTGATTTTGAAATAGGTAAAGTAGATAACACACTTTTTATTAAAAGAAATAAAAATGATATTCAACTTGTACAAGTGTACGTAGATGATATTATTTTTGGATCAACCAATTCTGACATGAACAAAGAATTTTCTGACATTATGACAAAAGAGTTTGAGATGAGTCATATGGGTGAACTTAACTTTTTCCTAGGATTACAAATCAAACAATTAGATAATGGTATCTTTATCAGTCAAGAGAAGTATGCGAGAGAGTTAGTTAGTAAGTTTGGCTTGACCAATGTGAGTGGAAAACCAACTCCCATGGCAACCAATATAGCGTTAAGTAAGGATGATCTATCCAAAGACGTAGATCAAACCTTGTATAGAGGAATGATTGGATCACTTCTCTATATAACTGCTAGTAGACCAGATATCATGAACAGTGTCTGTCTCTGTGCAAGATATCAATCTCAACCCAAGGAAACTCATCTAAAAGCTGTGAAACGTATCATTCGATATGTTAAACACACCTTTGATTATGGATTGTTCTACCCTAAGAATGATTCATTTGAATTAGTTTCCTACTGTGATGCTGACTATGCTGGGTGTAAGTCAGACCGAAAGAGTACAAGTGGAACTTGTCACTTTCTAGGTCATTCCTTAATTTCCTGGTTCAGTAAAAAGCAGAATACTGTTTCCCTATCAACAACTGAAGCAGAGTATGTTTCTGCTGCTTTAGCTTGTTCTCAAGTTTTGTATATGCAACAAACCTTGAATGATTTTGGTATATCTATCACAAAATCTCCAATTTTCTGTGATAACACTAGTGCCATTAGTTTGTCCAAAAACCCAACTCTCCATGCCCGACCTAAACATATTGACATTAGACACCATTTTCTAAGAGATAACGTAAATAAAGAGAAAATTTCTCTTGATTTCGTTAATTTTGAAAATCAAATAGCTGATATTTTAACCAAACCTTTAGGAGAACCTGTCTTCACCAAGTTAAGAAGAGAATTAGGTATATGTTCTCTTTCTGAAATATAGTATATAGTATAGTAGTATACATAGGGTATATATGAATGATTTCTTAACCATAGCATTTTACAACACCATGTCGACATAGTATTCATGCGTCATGTCGACATGAAACGGTAAAAATGACAATTCGTTTTTCCCTCTAATTTTTGAATGGGTGGTTATTTAATTCACCCATTCCGAGTTTCACTTCCCTCCAATCATTATTTCTTCATACTACTTTCTGGAAACATCAAATCCATGGCTTCCACATCCAATCCTAATCAAATTTCACCGGTTCCTTTCCCTTTTCCTTCACAAGGCCCTTTCCAAAACTCCATACTTGCTCGTGTCATCAAAATAGAGGAGAAAGTTGATGATTCGCTGCAGATGTTAACTGAAATGCAAGTTCAACAATTGAGAATGGCAAGAGAGCAAGAGAAACAAGGGAATATTCTGAGGAATCTTCAAAAATTCCTCATGGATAATCATGCCAATCTAATTGTAATTGAAGATTCTTCTAACATAGAAGCAAATGAAGAAGGAGAAGAAGACGAAGACGAAGAAGAAGAGGAAGAACCAATGGAGGAAGAAACTGATGATGAAGCAGTATGTGTAGGGGAAGTCTGTTTTGATGCTTATGGGAACATTGTGGAACAACATGGAAATTTCTGTTTCCATTACCCAAATTGTCCTGTCCACAAGTCTCCCATCATCAAAAACAACTGTTGAGTTGTTTATTTTCTTGTTTTAGTTATGTGTTTATAAGTTTAAATAGTCATGTATATAGTAATATTGAAATGAATAAAATAATCTGTGGTTACACGTATTATTCTCATTCTTATATTACTCATATATATCATTCTGAGTATACAATATTTAACATTGTTATATCTAGTTTCAGTATTATTAATGATAACACTATCATTAATATCATAGATTTAGGGGGAGTTAATGTCATTTTTTTGTTGATGACAAAGGGGGAGAAGTATAAAATAGGTTAGTTAGGCATAGATTAAGGGGGAGTTATTAGATTTAGGAGGAGTTATAAGATTTAGGGGGAGTTATAAGGAGAATACAAATATTTTATAAACAAAGGTTGTCATCATCAAAAAGGGGGAGAATGTTAGTCTATAGGATAATGGTTTTGATGACAACAACTATAGAAGTGTTATAAAATATATATGTGCAGGAAATCTATATGCAGGTATCAACAAAAGAAGACTGTACAGTAAAGAAGACAAAGATCAAGAGTTCAAGATTGAAGACTCATGAGATTCAAGATATTCAAGAGTTCAAGACAAATAATATAGTTAGGTTAGATATTTGTTAAAACTCCTTGAAAGCACTATCATTCTTTTTTATCCAATTTACTCGTGGAATGGAATCCACTTCGTTCTTGTTAAAGGGATGGAACCCTAGTGAGATGGAACTCACGAAATATCTAGTGGAACGGATAGTAGCCCTATTTTGTTATCCACTAATTTTGATTCAAAATGATTTTCAAAATTATCTCTTGTTTCATAAAATGATTTTCAAATATTCCTTTTCAAAAGAAAAACCTTCGTTCGTATTTCCAAAAATGTTTTAGCCTCAAAATCATATTTATCATTTTGTTATATTTTGATTTCAAAATTGTCCTTGATATTTTAGCCTCAAAATCTATTTTAATATTATATTTACTTTAGTTTATTTACCTTGATTTTAAATATATTTTAGTATATATACATATATATATTCATAAGTATCTCTACTTCTAAATACCTTCTACAAATACATAGAGTCCATTTGAATAAAGTTGCATATGTTTTAAATCATCATTTTCAAAGAAAAGCAAATCATCATTTTTACTAGACCATGTCGACATCATAGTTACTCGTCATGTCGACATGCTTCCCGTTATAGCAAAGGTTGTTTTCAAAAGAAGTGTCTATTCGTTTAAATCTCTTTGAATGGACACATCCATTCATTCTCTATAAATAGAGACTGTTATGGACGTTTTCCAGAAACTACTTTCTTTATTTTCTCTCCTCTTTACTCTCTTATCTTATTTTCTAATCATCCTATCCATATTCTACCGAAATCTTAAGTGAATCAAACCAGAATATCTCTAGTTTGATTCTCTGCCACTCTCTTCAAAGAATCTCAGTGCTTATCAGAGTTATAGATACATTTGTACTCAAAGAAACTTGTTTAGGGTTATAAAGGTGTGATCGTGTCCTTGGAAATCGATCGGGTGAACTTGTGTCCTGTGAATCAAGTGGTTCTACCCAGAGACCTGAGAATCTGGAGGGTGTACCTCGTTGCCTTGGAATCGAGGGATTGTAATCTAGATTATTATTGAATAGAAAGTCGTACGAGTTGTGCGGGACTGGATGTAGGGTAACACCGAACCAGTATAAAATTCCTGGTGTGTTCTTTCCTTTACTTGCTTTTTATTTATATTTGCATCTGTTTGTGATTCTGTGATTTGATCTATGATTGTGTATTTGCATTAAGTTAGTTAAATCAATTTAAATCAAAGAAGTTTTAAAGAAATTCTTAAAACACTATTCACCCCCCCCTCTAGTGTTAAATAGCCTTAAGATCATCTTCCGCGTCCCTTTCATCTGGGAGTACGGAGTTGTGCGAAGGATCGTCGTGTATCAACCCATTTTTAGCCTTGATGTGATGGCTTTCCCCCGAGCTCGAGTTTCACTTAGCGAGTGGCCGGCCGTATCGCAGCCGCTCTCTACTTGAATAAATTCCACTTGCAGGATGGAAATCAGCTCTCCGTGCATCATGATGTTGTACATTGTATTTAACCCATAGCCCCAAATCAAAGGCATATAGTTGATGATGAGCGATAGAATTATGCTCGTCCAGATGTAACTCCACACGTCCGATCATGGTCTGCGTAGATTGGTTGGCAACCAAATCTGAGTACCTGGTCACCTGCATCGTTTTGAAAGTAGTTTAGTTCAAGCTAGTCGTAGTTCATAGAACAATTGAAATAGAGATGGAAATGTAAATAATTCAAAGAAGATTATGGTAAATCTCATTGATATGTGAAGCAGCATCGTGTGCTCGCTATTCGACTCTGCCCTTGGCTCCTTTCAAAGGGATGTCGGCCGTCAACCGTCCAATTGATAATCATAGCCCTTTATTAATAGGCATAGGATATTCGCTGCCCGCCATTCTATAGGACTTGTACATACTATCGAAGCTTTCCTTTCCAGGTCATCTTTTCGTTCACACCTCGGAGGTGTTTGTAATCGCCCGTGTTAGGATCAGCGAGCATCCGGGAATATACAACATTCCCCTGATTTTATTTAGACTTTGGTGTACTCTCTCTAGGTTGGTTTCCAGTACCACTCCGAGTCGTGAGTCTTCAAGTAGAGGTTGTCAATTGAATCTTTCAAAGAGCATATGAGCTGAATTCTGAAGTCTTGTTTCGGCTACTGGGATCTACATCCTTAGCCAACGGGCCTTCATTGTTATTTTTCTTAGTCTGCTCCACTCCTCCTCACTTTAGTTCTGATTCATTTTGTAAAAGAAACGATCCATAGTCGTAGGAGGCTCTTTAGCTAACTAGCTGCCAAAATATATCTGGAGGTCGACTTTCCTCAAACGCGATCAGTATGATACCCTTGTTAGTATTTGGCATAAATTGCTTAGAGCATTAGTTTGCTTGGAGTCATCTCATCTATGTTCTCCAACCTTTGGGAGTACCGCTTGAATATCGGTTTCTTGTCCGTTCCCTTGATGCCGTTCATAAGATGCCGCTAGATCCTCTATGCCCTGGTCGATCATGGGATGTTAAGGAAGTGGATAGAATGTTCCTTTATTAAGTTGAGTTTTGAATTCACTATCCGGAGGCACTGCGCTGCGGCTAGGGTTCGGGTCGTAGCCGAAAATATTTTTTGAAAATTTGGGTCGTACCCGAAAATATTTTTTTTTGAAAATAGGGGTCGTATAAGGGACCGGTGTAACTTAATTCCAGAGGTGTTCGGCATTCATTCTCGTTCGACACAACCGAGTCGTTCGGCATACAATATCGTTCAGCATTACAGAGGTGCTCGACATTCATTCTTGTTCGGCACAACCGAGTCGTTCGGCATACAATACCGTTCGGCATTACAGAGGTGTTCGGCATAGAGGTATGGATCGGCCTGGAAGAGCGTTCGGCCTAGAGGTATGGTCGGCCTGGAAGGGCGTTCGGCCTAGAGTTATGATCGGCCTGGAATGGCATTCGGCCTAGAGGTATGTTCAGCCAAAGCTGTTCGGCCAAGGCTGTTCGGTAGAATGGATCGGCGTGGAGTGGTTCAGCCAAAGCTGTTCGGCCAAGGCTGTTCGGCCAAAGTGGATCGGCCTGGAGTGGTTCGGCCAAAGCTGTTCGGTCAAAGTGGATCGGTCTGGAGTGGTTCGGCCAAAGCTGTTCGGCCAAGGCTGTTCGGCATGGGAATGCTGCTCGGCATGGGAATTCTGTTCGGCATGGGAGCTCTGCTCGGCCTGGATGCTGCTCGGCATGGGAATTCTATTCGGCATGGGAGCTCTGCTCGGCCTGGATGCTGCTCGGCATGGGAATTCTGCTCGGCATTGGAATTCTGCTCGGCATGGGGAATTCTCTGGAGCGATGGGCATACACCTTTTCTGGAGCGGTCGGCATACTCCTTTTCTGGGGCGATCGGCTAAGTTGGCTTCAGAGGGGGGGTTGGCCTCTATTCAACATGACTGCAAACTTCAACGCCTAGTCCCCATATATTACATATACTTGGTTTATATGAATATGGCTATCAGCTTCCTTTAGATTTCTTTCAAATCTGAGTAGAATAGGAAGTTTTCTAGTAAACAACTGGATCTATCTCGCGAATATGGAAATCCACTAGTAGACGATGAGATCCAATCAAGCTGAGAATTCAATTCTCAGTGAAAGCACCAAAGTGTTAGCACCAAAATTGGTCACTAACCTCGTTGAGAAAGATTGTGTAGAGATGTAAGTGATGAAGTTAAATTAAACAAGGAAGAATATGCTAATTTAAATGCAGAAAGTAAGAACACTGGATTTATAGTGGTTCAGCGTAACTGCCTACATCCACTTTGAGTTTTGATCTTTATTTCTTTCACAAGTAGTTGAATACAGATACAATCCATATATTAATGACTTGAATACAAGTTTGAACTGAAAATAATCAGTCTTCAAAGTGGCAGAGTCTCCCCATTATTCTCCCAAAAAAGGTCCATTTCACTGTGCCCCTGCCCCTCTATTTATAGACAAAGGTGGGTTGGACTTCTCTGGCGAGCCTGGTAGCTGAATAACTCGGTCCAGATAGGCTGGTCCATGTGTGCCGAACCAATCAGGCCGAACAGTTGGGTGCTGAACCACTCTCCTTCTGCCGAACGAGGCGCTTGCTGTGTGGGAAGAGTAGGCCGAATAGCCATCGAAGCCGAACGTGTCTCTTGGCCGAGCGAAGTATCTGGCCGAACGTGTCTTCTGGCCGAACGAAGCCCCTTAGCCGAACGTGCCTTTAGGCCGAACGAAGCCCATTAGCCGAATGATGTCCTTAGACCGAACAAAGCCCTTGGTCGGACGATGTCTCTGGCCGAACGATGCCTCTAGTCGAATGTTGCCTGATGCCGAGCGCTCCTGGATGCCGAGTACTCCTGGATGCCGAGTACTCCAAGTTGTCGAGTACTCCTAGATGCCGAGTACTAAGTTGCCTGGCCGAATCTCCAGGAAACAGAAAACATAAGTCCCATTGAAAAACTACAAGGTGTCAAACCAGATTATTATAGTTTAAAAACTTTTGGATGTCTATGTTTTCCATACTTGAGACAATACAATAGTAATAAATTAAACTTTAGATCTAAACCATGTACTTTTCTTGGGTACACTACTAATCAAAAAGGATATAAATGCCTTGATGACAGTGGAAGACTGTTTATTAGTAGACATGTTGTTTTCAATGAAAGTATTTTTCCCTTTAAAGATTCTAAAGTGAAAACAACAAGCAAAGTTTACAATCCATATATTTCTATACCTGAGTTACCCATATATCATGAGAATAAGAATTCAGCAGAGCCAAGGAGGACTACTGATAATCATCAAAATCCCTCAGTGTCAGCTCAACAAGATCATGAGTGGACAGATGATCTCAGTCATGTCAGTCACTCACATGCACAATCATCAAACACAACAAGCGAAAATGAGCAACATCAAGACAACTTATGTGTCAACTCAAATCAAGTCAGAACAGAAAACTTACCTCACACTGAAGTCTCTATCAGACCAAGTCATCCTATGATAACAAGAGCCAAAAGTGGCATCTTCAAACCAAAAGCTTATATGGCCAACTCAAATACAGATGAGCCAACCTCTTACGAACAAGCTGCAAGAAACAACAACTGGAAGACAACAATGAATGAAGAGTATAATTCTCTTATAAAAAACAGAACATGGGATCTTGTATGTCCACCAACAAACAAAAACATTGTAGGTTGTAGATGGACATACAGGATAAAGAGAAATCCAGATGGCACCATAAATAAATATAAAGCCAGACTTGTGGCCAAAGGGTATACCCAATAGTATAGATTTGATTTCACAGAAACCTTTTCTCCAGTTGTCAAGCATACAACTATAAGGCTCATTCTCTCTATTTCTTTATATAAAGGTTGGAATATAAGGCAGTTAGATGTCAACAATGCATTCCTAAATGGAGTATTGGAAGAAGAAATTTACATGAAACAACCACCTGGTTATGAGCAGGATAAAAACCTTGTGTGCAAGTTGAATAAGGCAATTTATGGCCTTAAACAAGCACCAAGAGTGTGGTTTGATAGACTGAAATCAACCTTAATGGCAATATGATATCAGTCTACCAAATCAGATACTTCCTTGTGTATAAAACTTACACAATCATCAACCATTTATATATTAATCTACGTTGATGATCTGATTATTACAGGTGATAATCAGGATGAAATAGACAAAATCATTTGCTATCTAAACAAGCAATTCTCAATTAAAGACCTTGGACATCTTAGGTATTTTCTGGGAATTGAAGTGAACAAAACATCAAAGTTAGAGATAATACTGGGTCAAAGAAAGTACATATCTAAACTGCTTGCAAAAACAAATATGGATGGAGCTAATGCTATGTCTACTTCAATGATAAGCAATCAGAATTTATCAAAAAACAGGGGAGAAGTCATAGACAATATTAAACAATATAGAAGTGTTATAGGAGCATTACAGTATGCTACTATAACACGACCTGATATTGCATTTAGTGTTAACAAACTCTCTCAATTTATGTAGAATCCACTAGATGGGCACTAGAAGGCAGCCAAGAGGATTCTCAGATATTTAAAAGGGACTATAAATCATGGATTATCAATTAAAGCCAGCAACAATCTCAACATAATAGGATATGCAGATGCTGACTGGGCTACAGATCCAGATGACAGGAAATCTGTCACTGGATAATGTATATTCATTGGAGAAAACTTAATATCATGGAGTTCAAAAAAGCAACCAACCATTTCAAGGTCTAGTACAGAAGCAGAGTATAGGAGTGTAGCAAGTGTCGTGGCCGAAGTAATGTTGTTACAATCACTATTAAAGGAACTACATCTAGACTCAAATATCAAGACAACACTTTGGTGTGACAATCAAAGCACAATTTACATGGCAGCGAATCCTATACTACACTCAAGGACCAAACACATTGAAATCGACTTACATTTTGTTCGAGATCAAGTGCTAAAAGGGAAGTTGCAAATTAACCACATACCTGCTGCCTATCAGAAGGCAGATACACTCACCAAATCTCTATCAAAGAAGAACTTCGTAAAGTTCAGATCTGAACTAGGAATTAAGGAAAATAAAGCCACTTCTCAACTCGGATCATCCGACTCTTCACAAAGCAACGAACTGAGGGAGAATCAGCCTCAAAGCTTCCACCTTGCAATCGATTCAGATACTCGAGACAACTCAAGCTTTCTAGAAATACAGCAGCATAACTCAAATCAGATGAAGAGAGGAAAGAAAACTGAATATCGCTCAAGTAGTCTCACAAACCCTAACCCTAAAGATATCGGGATAGGGTTCGAAGGGGGGAAAATAAATGAGATAAGGATAGGTTATCCTCGGTTCTGATATATTACAATGTTCTGCAAATCTCATCCACTGATCTGGTTTCATTCAATCAGAGCCACTCATCTGTTTCAAGCATTTGGGACTAACTAATCTAGCCCACTTTGTAATATTGTATAAAGAATGATATTGTAACCGTATATCATTATCCTGTAATACAAATTCTCTGTTGCAAATAAAATCAAATAGAATACAAAGTTATTCTTTTCTTTTTCAATCTAGAATCACATTCTCTGTTCATATTTTCCTTTATGGAGACAAGGGTATCCCAGCTCTATACTGAAGCCCTTCTCAAAGACAGTGATATGCTAAAGCAAAAGGCAAGAATCAAGTGGAAAGTTGATGGTGACAGAAATACTGAGTATTTCCACGCTGCCCTAAAAGCCAAACAAACTAATGAAAACATTTGCCAAATTCGTGATGAAGATGGCAAACTTCACCAGGACCCCGAGAACATTGCAAATGCATTCATAAGTTACTTTACTAATATATTTGGCAGTTCTACTGACGGGTTAACTAAAATCGATGTTATTAATCCAATGATACTACCTAGACTCAACCATGTAGACGTTATGTTACTTAGCAATGAAGTTACTGAGCTCGAAATTAAGCAAGTAATGTTCTCACTCAATAAAGTGTCATGCAGTGGACCAAATGGTTATAATGCATTTTTTTAAACCTAATGGTTGAATATTGTCCGGGTTGAAGTGGTTAAAGTTATAAAGAACTACTTCAAAAAAGGTGAAATGTTAAATACATTCAATAATACATACATTGCCTTAATTCCCAAAGCAAGAAATGCAGATAGTGTTCATGATTTTTGGCCTATCTCTTGTTGCAACACTATATACAAATGCATCACCGAAGTTATCGCAACACGCTTGAAGACAGTTCTTCCTAATGTCATATCTAAAAATCAAGCTACATTCCTGCCTGAAAGAAATATCCTAGACAATATACTTGTACCTCATGAACTACTGCATGGTTATAACACTACAACGATCTCGCCTAGGGGTCTGATGAAAATTGATATACGTAAGGCTTTCGACACATTACACCAGGATGCCATTGTTCGAATTATGGGGTACATGAACTTCCCCAAACACTTCATTACCTAGATATACGCACGCACCTCTAAAGTGAAATTTACAATCAAGTTAAATGGTTTAAATGTGGGCTACTTCGGAAGAAAGTGTGGAATTCGACAAGGTGACCCCATGTCTGCTTACATATTTGTGACTGTCACAGTGCTTCTAACTCATATACTACAATACCTTGTCGCTAAGAAGCTCTATCAACTTCACCCCAGATGAAAGAATCCACAAATTACCTCCCTAATGTTTGTAGATGATTTAGTCATCTTTTGCAAGCCTACTCTACAGACCATTACAGCTATTCTTGAAGGCCTTAACCTTTTTTACCAAATTACAAGCCTAAAGGTTAACTTGGATAAATCATGCATCATGTTGGCTGGCATTAGTCAGGAATAAAAAGAAACTATCTTCAACATCACTGGGCTCAGATCTAGTTTTGATATGGTTACCTATCTTGGTGTCCCCATGGCAACATCTCGAATTACCACCAGTCAGTGCTATCCATTGTATGAAAAGATTACAGCTAGGCTTGAATGTTGGACTTGTAGAAAACTAAGTCAAGCTGGCAGACTTATTCTAATTAAATCAGCTATATTCTCGATGACAGTTTATTGGGCTAGGACATATGTTATTCCTCACCAGCTTATCAAATTAATAAGAAGGGCAGTGATGAGATTTTTTGTACAGGTGGAACTCACAGTCGCTACATGTCTCCTATTGCATTCAAACTAACCGAAAAGCCAATTAACAAAGGAGGGTTGGGAATTCTTAGCCTATCTCAGTGGAACAAAGCTGCCTCCGCCATAAATCTTGACAACTTCATTAATGAAAAAGATAGCTAATGGGTACAATGGTCGTATAAACATGTTACTAACGGGAGGAATCTATAAAATATGATACCACCGCAAAATATAAGTTGGATTTGGCGCAATTTATTCAAGTTAAGAGAAGTTGTTCTTCCACATGTTCAATATGTCATAACACCACATAATTAGGTTTGTTTCTGGAATGATCCGTGGTACAAACAAGGATGTATCCTTAGAAGATATATTAATCATCATAAACTAATTCAATCTGGGGTGGGGGAGTATGCAAAAGTTAACTCGTCCACCTCTTTTGGTCGAGTTGTCTTACCTAATAGTTCAAACCAAAACATCACATCCCTTTGGAATTCAATTAAGGCTTTGGAATTTAAATCTGATCACACTGATAAATTAGCTTGGGGTCCAAAGAGTGTAATATTCTCCACTAAAACTGCATACAAACTTCTGACTGGTGATGATGATCATCCTCATTGCAAATGGCATACAACAGTTTGGAAAAGACAAAGTCCAGCCTTTGATAATCTCTTGCTCTGGATGGTAATAAACAACGCTCTCCTCAGGCGTGTCAAGCTTGTCAGTAGTGGAATGAACGTTACTGTATATTGCAGCTTCTGTAATAACCAACCGAAAACTATTAATCATCTGTACTTTGACTGTCCTGTGACTAGTAGATTATGGCATGAAGTAAAAAGTCGTCTGGGCTTCAGGATAGTAGGAATGAACATGTTGGATGAATGGGCGATTCTCCTGAGGGTAACCGCTAGGAATAATGAGCGCGCAAAAATTTATGGACTGCTATTCAAAAATTTGTACGACTCATATGGATTGAGAGGAACACCAGAGTGTTGGATGAAACTAAAAGCAAATCTGTAAGGCAACTAACTGACTTGATAATATATGAAGTGAGGATAGGGCTATGTGATGCGAATTTTCCACTTGAGCCTGGTGATGCTTCTGGTCATGGCTAGCTTGCCGTCTATGTTTTTTTAGTCCTCAGCTTTCTTTTTCTCCTTTTAAATTTTGTGTCTTCCTTTGTTTTGATCCACTTCTCCCCTGCTCATTGTCCTTTGTTGTTTTGCTTTTATTGCTTTAGTTTATGTAATTTGTTCGTTTCTTTACCAAGTGGATCAATATAATGGTAAGGGACCATTCAACCCCATCGGCTTTGCCAAAAAAAAGTTTTTTAATTACGATTTTATACAAAGGTCAAATAATGATTTCAATCAATATATATTATTTAATAATGTATAACAACAGATAATTCTGTATTTTTTGTGAGTGATAACAATTGCACATATAAAATTATAATGGACATATGACATAAATTATTAATATATAAGTAATATATGAATATACTTAGAGAAGTTGCCTTAGATCCACACATTGATCTAGTCTTTCTCCTTGATCTATTAGATCTACACCTTCTACTGTAAATAGATAACATACAAACATCATATCTAGATTTATTTAATTGAATTGAAGTGAATGGAGTTGAAAAATAAAGGTGAGGGATGATGAGATTTTCGGACAAGGCATAGATGGGAGAAGGCAAAAGGTAAAAGGATAAAACTGAGCCTCAAATTTTGAATTGTAGGAAGGTTTAGAGAAAGAATTGAAGAAACCGTATTGGTCTACAACAGGTGAAAAAGGTAGATTTTAAAACTTCCCTATTTAGATCATAATACGAATACGAAGTCTAATGCCTAATACTAAATCCAATATAGTTGTTTAATAAAATCAATTTTATTTTGAATATATATAGCCTTATTTAATTAATCTCCTTAAATACATTTAATGTTAATCAATTTCAACTAAATGAACGAGGGAAGTTTTGTTTCTCTATCTCAAACTTTCTCATTAATCAAGGGAAGGCTTTATTTTATTTTTTAAATTAACCATATTAATTAATTCAACTAAATATTTATTTTAAATGTATTAAGTATACATTCAATAACAACATAACATAATAGCATAGCATAATGAAATATAAACATGTGTATAACTTTATTTAATAAAGCTGGCTAAGTATGCATAGGGTAGTCCGCTATAAATAAGCCGGCTACCCTATTTCCCACACCATCTCATTTCTTCCACCCCTATTCTTCTCCAACCAAGATCAAACCAGAAAATAAAAAAGAGAAGTAAAAAAATATGAGAAGAGTGAGGAGGAGTATCCGAGGCAGCGGCAGTAGCAACGGTGGAAATGTTCTGACGGAAGAAAAATACGCCCATGCCAAAGGTACAGGAGATCGGCAAAGCACCATTGTTAAGTAAAGATCTTGATGAGAAATACAAGAGATGCGGTTCGGGAATCCCATATCAATCAAAATTCGAGAGTCGATAAGGATTTGATCAATTTTCGTGTACTTTCCAACGACGAAGTACATGTCAGAACGTGCGTCGAAGATTCTGTAAGACATCTACTTTAAATTTTTTTATTTTAGTTAAAATCGTAGAATATAAATTGAATATGCATCCTATTTAAAATTAGGGTCGTCGTGAGCGCACCCGTGGCTCTTGGTTTAGTGTAATCCGTCTTTATATATCTATTCAAGCAGTTGATGTTGACGGCATTATTCACACTTTTCTTCGGGATATAGGGTTTGGAGATTTCTTGAGTTTGTATTTACTTAACCACTCCTCATTTATTAAACGTATTTTTAGTATTTCCAATAACCGTAAATTGCTTTAGTAAGTATTGAAACTCTATTAAATTCGGTTGTTCAATTGTGTGGTGCTTTAGCCGTATGTTGGTGGAAGACCACTCATATATTTCAATTTAGTTTTTAAGAGTTAGCTTTGACCCCTTTAGACTTTACTATTCTTACAGGTTTAACCATTGGATGTGGGGTGAGCTTACCATATAACGAGGAATACCAGCAATTTGGCTATTCTGCTAGTGTACTCCTACATCTTGACTTACAAGATGGACTGCATCCCGGACTATAGATTAGATTTAGTTACATTAGACAAGCAATCTCTGAATTAATACATAATTATAGCTCAGAAAATGATTCGGAGATTGCTCGACTGTTTATTCTGTACATGATGGGAAACATATTCTTTTCAAATTCGTAGAACGCGTTGCCGGGTGGACATGTTGCAGTTGTTGTGGAGTTATCATTTTTGATACTCCGACTAGATATGATTCGGGCACTCCCATATTAGCTTATTTGTATCACTCTTTGGATCATCGGTGCATTGTTAGGTCGAGATCCACATCAATTACAGGGTTTCGGGAGATTTTGCCGTATTGGTACTATGAGTACTTTCGCAATTTACTTACTCGATGTTAGACTCCGCACTACCCCTATTCTTCCCCCCGAGCAGAGCCTAGGCTCGCGAGAACCGCAGAATGATGCAAGGAGGTGATGCACGACATATTTTTGTTGTGGCTCAAAATCAGATTGAGTTATGGACTACACGATAGATTATTGTGTGGCATCTGTATAAAGGTTCTCCCTTTGTGACTAACGAGAACGTGATGCACGCCGAATTTTTATTTGCTATACGTTTTCCATTAGTTTCATCTCCCCCCACTAGTGGTTGTTACTATTTTCTTGGCGAGTGCAGCTGGAAACAGACCTTGGACTGTAACTATGTTCTGAACAATCCACACCCAAATACACCTTTTTTGAAGGTGTATCCACCCGCTACTTTATAGACGCATTCAAATGAGTGGTGGCTGGCTCATTACTTCATCATTACCAGTTTAGATTATGCATCGTTTTGGCATCGGTTTTACACTCCACCGCACACAACCAGATTTGTACATGTGGGGCTATTGATTTGGTAGGACCTTCAGGCATATGGAGTAGTGTTGTCCCCTCTCCCAGTTTTACAGGACCTAACATAGAGCGCTTAGGTATACCCTACTCCACACCCATCCTAGACAGTAGATTTTGGTTGGGTAGTCATTATACCTACGATGTCCGGAGTTGATAGATATATTGATACTCCTCAGCCTGAGATTTCGGAGCATCCAGATCTAGCTATGTATTTATATAAGGATTTTTTCCAGATGCAAATGGGACTACACCATGCCATGTACGTCAAGCATCGACGGAGCATAGATGAGTTAACTGCTTGCATTAACGAGCTTACTGTTGCTGATGAGCAACGATACCACCCTAGGTGGTGGTGATGATGCAGTTAGTCTTTGGGATGATGAGTATCAGTTTGATGAGCCATAGATTATGTCTTTTTCACATATCAGTATTTGTATTTTCTATCCGTGTATTATCTGTGTCTAAGATTAACTATCGGTGTATTGCTAATGTTTGTATTTAATGTCAGTGTATTATCAGTGTTTGAGATTTACTATCAATGTGTTATCAGTGTTTGAGATTTACTATCGTTGTATTATTAGTGTTTGATATTTACTATCAGTGTATTATCAGTGTTTGTATGTACTATAGGTGTATTTTCTATGTTTGAGATCTACTATAAGTGTATTATCAATGTTTGAGATTTACTATAAGCGTATTATCAGTGTTTGTATTTACTATCGGTGTATTATCAATGTTTGAGATTTTCTATCTGTGTATTATCAGTGTTTGTATTTCATAACTCATGTTAGTGTTTGTATTTGTATTTCATATCTAGTATCAGTATTGGAATTTGGATTTCATATTGTGTTTGAGTGTCTGTATACGTACTTCATTTTGTGAAGAAAAATACACACTTGTGCTCGTTTCTATTTAAGTTTGTAGTTGCTTGCCACGTGGTTGTTCAAATGGCACTTGATTCATGAGATGTGGATCATGAACTTTCTATTTAAACGAATGTTTTGTATTGAAAACTCACATCATCTTCAATAATTCACAACATCTTCAATGGAAAATAAAAGTTGAACTCCACAAGATTATTTGGTACTAATCAAAGCGTACATAGAAACCGGCCGTAAACACATGAAAGAGGCGTTGGAGCAGGATTTTTTAGGTGGCTCTAAATGATGTTTTTAATAATCATCCTGATTGTAGATTAATTCGAAGGATTCTAGAAACTCAGAGTACTTATATCACGTTTAATAGAGCTTGTCGAAGATACAGAAGCATTATAAATATAGTGCAGGAAGAAGAGCTATTATAATTAACAGGAGCTACGTTTGAATCACGATATTTATAGGAGTATCACATTGATTTTGTTGGACATGCTGCATATAATCTCTAGGTGAGATATGTTATACAATTTGAATGATATTTGGGTTAGTTAAGTAAGTTATTTAAGTTAATTACCTTCAGCAAGTTCTTTGTACTTTCAGTAAGTTCAATGTACTTTTAAATTCAAGTTAAGTCTGTGTTTTCAAATTCAAGTATGCTCATAAGATAAGAACAACATGACAAGCTTACTTAATTAAACCATTACAAAAAAGACTTAACTTACTGAGAAACAAGACAACAAACAATAAAACAAGACAACATCATAAGAAACAAACAAAACATCAAACAAGACAACTAATGATTAAATACTGCATTCGACCACCTAATAAGTTAATTGAACCCAGTGTCCTCTAAAGCGTTTGAATTTGTTCTTCAATTTTAGTAACATATACAACTGCTCGATGAGGTAGAGGATCATCAAGTCATTACCAAAGTTCACAACCACCAGGAAAATTGCGGCATCTATAGTATCGTCAACCGATGTCAGTTCTGTTTCTTATGAAAGAATATAGAACAGAAACCCCACAGTTACGCTAGATTTCTCCAGAGTTAACCTCTTGTTCTGTGTTAGGTACTTGGTGGAAAATTTCATTCCTTCTTTGTCTTCTCCCGTTATGGCTAATACATAAAGATATTGAGATTTATATCTATTGTACACACACATATATTATACTTGCATATACATATGATAATTTAACATGTGTATCAGGATATAAATGCCTAAATATATACGTATGTTTGAATATACAATAATATATGTATATAGTTTGTATACATATATACATACATACATACATACATATATATAGTACCTTATAAATAGTTTAGACATATAAACATATGTGATATTTTGTTGCCACTTGTATATGTAAAAAAATCAATATAATAAAACTAGATATTTTAAAAATAAGGGAATGCTTACGATAGAGTTATGGTTAGGCCCTGAGGTAATTATGTGATTTGTTACATTTATCTAACTCAATAACAAATCATGCTCAAAAATTTAAAGGGGCTTTCTTACTTTCTGTTGTATACTTGTTATATTATGATATAATTAATTATGTAATTAATTTAAAGTATATTAAATAAAATCCTTAAATGATATGTTATGTGATAGTAATTACAATGTGCTTGACCATTAAATTTTTATCACATTGAAAAATAATATATAGTTTTAATATTCCTAGTCAAGATGTTTTGAGAAAGGATATCGATTCATCGGTTAAGGCTAGAATACGTAACACTCTCTAAAGTTGGGCGGGGCATTACTCATGACTGTTGGGGCACCAATGAGTTACATACTGATTGTTATTGGATAGCTATGGAATGATTCATTTGAGAGTTCTCTGTCTATTAACATAACTATGCCAAACGAAGAGTCTTGAAGTAATGAGCTTACATAATTCCCTCAACTTGAGAATACCATGGAACTTCACGGTGGACACTATATTCTGGTTATAGTTAAATCATGGCATGATGTCTATCGAACGACTATAATTGGATCTGAGTTGAAGCATTGAAAGTGCAACACTATTTATTAGAGAATTCGTTTCTGTGGTTATATGAGGTTAGTATCACAGTCAACTGCAGTCGACTCAAAGCCAAAGTTTGTAGCCTAAGCAATACGATTAATAGTAATTGTTATTATTGAATAAAGAATTTTATGTTTGGACTTACAAAGTTGAATGTGCATGATGTCGGAATTTTGACCAAAACCAAATTCCATAAGTCCTACCGTGATATAGTTTTGACAAAGATAATTGGTGTAAATTATTGTTACTAAAAGGTATCGCTTAAGTGATTATGAAATTTTATTTACCAAAAGACCAATAAGCAATGAATTCGACAAACTATCCCACCACTAGCTAAGGTGACGTGTGAACACTGATTTTTGAATTGTTAAGTATTAATCGCCGACTGAATTTACACTTCTGGTTCGCATAACCGCATTTGTGAGTTCTTTGAAATCTACACGATTTAATCATTTTGTAAAATGTTATAAATTGATTAAATTAAGTAATATTTATGAAATATTAATTATTATTGAGTTATTTGTTGTTTTGAATGTTGTTGGCAATTATTCAAATACATTAATAAAATGATTTATATTTTTATCAGTATACCACACGATATTGGTATACTTTTAAACAAGGGTTAAATAATAAGATAATTACATAAAAGGATTTTGTTTGGAAAATTTGCTCAACTATGTAATGGTGAATGGAGGGAATCAATTAATTAAATTAATTGAGATCTGAAAAGGAATTAAAGAAGGAAGTTTTGATAAGGAGCATAGGAAAGGTTCTTTTATTTTTATTAAAATAAAATCTCCTCATTTGATTTCTTGGACATGGGATGACTTTTCTTACTTCTCTCTGCCATTTAGGACCAAAATTTGTTCCAAAAACGACTTTAAAAAATTTAAATAAACATTAAATTAAATGAAACAGAGGTGGCTTAGCCTTCTCTTGCAAGGTGGGATGCTGATTTGCTTGAAATACAAGGAGAAGCCACAAATCAAGGTGTGATGAAGGGAAAGGTTTATTGGGTAAGTTTATAATTCATTCATGATGTTTAAAATAAAATTTTCACATACATGTAAATTGTAGCCAATTTTTAAGATTAGTTTTAAAATTATTCTCTGTATTGTGATTCACTTTGAGTTCTATTTGAGTATAGGTTTGAATGTTGATGATTTGACTGGATTTGAAATAAATAATTATTGTGGATTTTATTTCTTGAAATTTTTTATATCATAATTGGTTAAGGATTTGTCTAACCAAAAAATTTTTGTTTTAATTCATTTGAGATCTGAAACATATCCACTTGTTTGTTGATTTACCTTGTGTTGTCATAAGTCTTCTTTATTTCAATAAATTACTCCTATTGTCACATTACTCCTTTTAATTATGGATCTAATTTTAGTAGATTGAATCATTAAATTATGTATGTATGTTTATAGATGTGTGTGTGTACATATGTATGTGTTTATATATATATATATATGAATCAATTCTTCTTTATACATTGAAATTATAAACCAATACTAAAACTAATTTTTACTTTGTTGATTTTTTTTATATTAATTCAATTTCATGTTTTAAAATTAAATTTCAGCTTATTAAAATATGTATATACCTAAATATAAAAGTTATATTTCAAATCCTATTATGTCATTAGGGTCAATAATATAAATTGTAAAACTTTTAATTTTCTTTATGTTTTTTAATGTAAGAGTGATCCTCGGGAAGAAGAGAGCACTCGATTTATTATATGTTATCTGGGTTTTTAACCCAATAGGATCCAGCAGAATACGGAACAATTCCATCACATTGACGAGAGCCAAATCATATTACTAAAGCAACGACTAATTTCATCTGTACTAAGAAGCTAGCGTCAGTTCAATCCATTCAGCAATCAAAGCACAATCAGCTAGCAGATCGTCATCAAGACGGAGTAACGTGCAATGATACTATGCAAACAACTACGATAAAAGACTATGAAAAAATCTCCAATTCCAAACTCCAAAAAAATCCTAAGTGCTTGGATCATCAGTGAGCCATGCCTCTCCTCAACCCTTCAAACAAATCAGCTATGAAACACTACAAGAAAGGCAAGACGTTGGCCCGCAAAACGAACCAAGTCTATGGGTCGCAAGTGACCCATGGACCATGGGTCGCCAACGACCCATGATTTTGTCTCGTTTTGCGATCCAAGGTCGCCCTAAGTCGTCTGTTACCTACCTACAAGCGGATGAAGACAGGCCTGGCCCAGAAACTCTCCGATCTCTATAAATACATCCTACCTGCAACATAAGGAGGATCTTCTCCGGACTGATTGCTGATGCTCTACTGGAAACATTCTCCACTCTCTACCTCCCTCACAACAATCTCCAAAGGAATTCACTATGATTCTCTAGTGGATTCCAACTCCGGGGATTCAATCTATTGAGAGATAATCAAAGTCTTGTAATCAAACACATCTTGTAACAGCAATCAGTCTATAAGTAAATTATAAAGTGGACGTATGCTTCATTAACAGCAAAACCACTATAAAAATTCCCCATCTTCTTTCTTTTTATGTTCTTTTCTTATATCTATGACATGTGATATTGCTCTGTCAGAACAGGGCTGTGCTTTCAAACTTATACCAGGGTGTTGATCCATTTTTTTGGTTAACATTATACATGTAACAATCTAAAAGGCCATCAACACTTCCGATAGAGGATGATACAAAAAGTTGGAAAGTACGATAATAAAATATAGGATCATCACTTAGATAGTCAACGAAATGAACTAAATAAAGCAAAACAAATACAGAAGAATATATTAATGTTTGTGATAAAACAACTATCCATATTATAAAGGAGTGGTAGACGTGCAAGAGATCATTAATGTAATTTATACGAATGTTGAAAGCGTGAGGAAATATTGCATGAGCTGGTATAACGAGAGCTAGAAACATGTTATGGGAGAGTGCTATTTGTGTGACATGAGCCGGTATGATATGAGATGGTTATGTGAAAGTGGGCATGTATAAGCAAGCCCAGCCTAGTCGATCTGCCGCCCCAGTCCAACATTTAAATCAAATGAAGAAAATAATTTGCAAAAAATTGTTGCCCTCTATGGGTTTTGAACCAGGCACACTTGGATGCAAAGCATTCATTTTACCACTGCAATGAGATTGCCATTGTTCAAAATTTGTAACTAGCAATTTAAATTTAGACAAGATACAACTAAAATTTCATTAAAATTTACCCTAACCTAAGGGGTTGCCCCAGCTCACGGGATTGGTTAGCTGCCCTTTGGACCGGCTATGTGTATGAGTAGAGAACGAGCTGATGAGTTATAACAATGTGCAATGAAGCTAATGATGGCCTGTAACATGAAGCCTTACTGCCCTAAAGTGATGATGGGCCCATAACTACACATGTTATAGTAAACTATAACTGGGAATATATGCATAATATAATGTGGGCGTACATATGTGAGTTAATGATGGGCCCAAACATGAGCTGATAAGTCATTCAAAAGTATTGGGTATGTGTACTGAAACTTGCGACAAAACACAGTCACTAACATTTTTTATGTCAATTATGTGTTTTTTGAGATTTATATATAACATAAACTTCTTTGGTTATTCAATTGTTGGGTGTTTGCTGTAATTAATTTTCAAATTCAATATGGTATTAATTTAATTGTTGAACTGGTGGTTGTAGAAGAAAAGAAAAGTAGAATTGCACTTCATGATTATTTCTATTCTTAGATTTGATTAAACTTAATTACAACATAAATTACGCTAATTTTAATTATTTACTTTATGTGAATTATTTTCATACCTTTATATTTGTGTGTGTATGTATATGTACATATAAAATATAAATGGCAACAGAGATTACATATATGTATATATGTCTATCTAAACTATATATATATATATATTATAGTCTATATGTATACACAAAGCATATACATATATTGCAGTATACATAAGTTCAAACTTATGTATACACTTAGGAATTTATTGTAACACTTTAATTTTGATTAAAGTTGTTCGGGTGATTGAATAAGACATATTAAATAGAATAAATTGACGTGTAGTAAAATAAAGGGAATGAGATCTGGTAAATAACAAGCGTCGAGCCTTAAGTTTTTAAACTATTAAGATTGTATTAGAACTTAAAACAGAAAAGAATGTATAAGAGGGGAAAATAGGAATAGATTTATCTTTCAACCCTTAAACCCTCCCTCTCACCTATCATTCTCACTTTTACTCTTTAACAACCCTCCTTTTTGATCCTCGGATGTCGATTCTAATACATCCACGGTATTCATATGCCGAACATTCAAGTGCCGGAAAAACAGATCTTTGGGAAGAAAGAAAAGAAAAGGACTAAACAAATCTCACAACATGACGAGTGATCTATAATATATCAGTGCATCTTTACAAAGAGAAAACTTTAATATACATATAAAAATCAGAGTATAATTATACTATCATCAGACCCAGGACAGTTATAAAAACGTGTCCTTAGAATTTCCGCTAAAAAAAATAAGAAAAAAACTGCGAAAGGTAAAATACGGTAATACGTCTTGGAGGATCTAGCTCGTCTCCTAAAGCTCCAAAGTGTCCAGCTAAATCTGGAAAATATATTCAGGCTGAATTGAGCATTATAAGAAAAATAACCTCCGGATCAGTATGGTAAAACCAGCGTGAGAAACATACATTATATAAATTTTAATGTTAAAAAACCTTTCAAAATAAAGATATCTTGTACGACCATGCTGCACATAAAAACATACAATAACCAAATCATTTTGTCGGAAATCTTCTTAGATTATAATAATGTCTAGACTAAAATAAATATTAATCATAGCCGAAATTGTTACATTAATTAAGTTGCAGCATAATCGGTAAACAACTAAATCCATAGGGGCATGTATTGGAGATTGGATTTTCATCAATGACAAGGCTACTGGGGTACTTTCTACCATAGTACACCTATAGAAAAATATACCGAGGGCCTCACATGGACCACCTGCGAATTAGAGTCGGTTTCCCCTTTAACCTGACAGGCCAAATTACATCATTCTACGTTACCAAGGCTTCAAAACAATGTGCACCAGCCATGGCTCCACTTCCGCGCACATACCAAATCCATAAATATAGATTCTAGATCGAAGAATGATTGCTGCTAATGATAGCAAACAAAATAGCACTGAAGCATATCCCTTGTTTTAGTCATTACCGGGTAGGGAGGGTTATGAGGTCATGATTACCTTTTTCCTCTCTTAGCAAATCCCAGTTGGAATGTTAACACTACCCTCCAGGAAATAATGCAATGCCAGCATTCATCCATATAAGCTATCAAGATATGAACAAACTAAAGGCACTACTTCTACTATGTCCATTTCGGAATCACCTTTAGGATTAGTAGCAAGATGCCTTGCACTTCAAAGAGCTCCGTCTTAGATTCCATCATCTTGAAGATGTCTTCAATACGATGCTTGAGTTGGTACGAAATGGTTTTCTGATAATTCATACTTATTCGTTATCAGTCTCTTCGAACCAACATTCAATAGTTTTCGGTAAACTCAACTTGGGTTCTTTTGGGAATAATCAGACAATACATAAGAGCGGAGCTCACCTCCTAACCATTTAATTTGATGAATTTCCATACCATTTGTCCTAGGAGAACAAAATGAGGTATATACACACAGTATAGCATCACTAAAGATGATTGTGGTATATAACCCCTGTGTTTCTCCTAGATATTTACAGAGATATATATTCATCCAGATTTGATAGTCTGTTATTTAACCATCAAATAAGCAAATAATCAAACATAGATTTAATTCCATATGGGATCCACTAAGCCTCTATAAATAAATCTTCCAATTATTAAAATCTCTTTCAAATATTTGATTCAAAATATCTTCACAAAAGATATATTCACAAACCCCTTATACTCCTTTCAATACTTGGGAAAATATTCGTATACTCACCAGTATGAGTATATTAATGGTACGAGTATTTTAAAAACCATTATATTTTCACTACTTAGAAAATACCCATATACTAATCTCAATGGTATGAGTATATTAATAAAACTTGATGGAGATTTCCTCTTTTCAAAAACCATTTTTAAATGGGCCAAAACAAATATTATTTAAAATATTTCTAATCATAAACCAAACCACTATCCTTTGATGTTAAGTATGGAAAGAACATTTCCATACCACCATAATTAATAAGGACTAATTACCGAAATCAAAACTCATTTCTTTCGTAAAATTCCATTATAATAAGCCCATTTCATAGTTCAAATCCTTTTATCAACCTCCAAATTTATTTATAAACTTCTTTTATAAATCTCTTACTATTAATTAAACTCCTTTCTATTTATCCAACTCCCTTATAAAAATTCTTTATAAAAATCCTTTAATTCATTTTCATACATCTTATATAATTAACACAAATCTTTGTTATTATCGCTTATAAAATCATTCTTCTATTTATAAATTCCATTTATAAAACTCTCTTGCAAAATATCTCCTATAAAACTCATTTATAAAATTTCGTTTATAAATCTCTTGTAAAATATATCATTTTTAAATCTCCTTTTAATTAAATAAAATCGCTTTTATAACCAATTTATCATTTATAAGCTTACTTTATTAAATAAATTAATTACTGTTAGACCAGAAAATGGTGTATGACCCCAAATGCCAACAATGACAAGTTAGTCTTTGACTTTAGCATGTGTAGACACATAATTGAATATTATCCTAGGTAAAATTATTTCATTTACCGATTTAAAATAATATTGTGTTGGTTAGCCTTGTTCAAGTGTTTAGGAACCCATATTGATAACGTTGGCCAAACGCATCGACCATAATTCATAAACAACTTAACCGATCCAACAACACAATATAAAATTTTTTTATATCACTAACAAATACATGTTCTGATATATATAGACACACACACAAACTTAAACTCATTCTAGGGTGTTACTAACCCTATCTCTAATGCTTTACCCCACTAAGGCCAAGGTTCTCGCTTAGCCTTTAGCAACGTACCAATGTAACACCCCTACTTTTCAATCCTCAGAAGTCGTTACTAATACATTCACGATATTCACATGCCGAACATCCAAGTGCCGAAAAGACAGATCATCGGGATAAATAGAGAAAAAGACCGAACATAATTTTACAATGTGATGAGTGATCTACAATACATCAATGAATCTTTACAAAAGGAAAACATTTATATACGTATATAAATCGAAGTACAATTATCCTATCATCAGACCCTCGATAGTTATAACAACCTTTCCTTACTATTTCTAATAAATACAAGAAGAACAAAACAGTGGAAGATAAAATACAATAATATGTCTTGGAGGATTCAGCTTGTCTCCTGGAGCCCTAAAGTGTACGGCTAAATTTGTAAAATTTGCTCGGGCTGACCCGAGCATTGTATGAAAAATAATGCCTAGATCAGTCTAGTAAAAACGGCATGAGAAAAACACATCATATGGATTTTAAAGTTAAAAAACCTTTCAAAATAAAGGTATCTCATAAGACCATGCCAAACATTAACACGGATAGGTTTTTACCATACGATAACCAAATCAATTCATAGAAAATCATCTGATATTATAATAATGTCTAGGGTAAAATAAATATTAATCATAGCCGAAATTATTACATTAAATAAATTCTAGCATAATAGGTGTACAACTAAATTCGTAGGGGAAGGTATTGGAAATTGAATTTTCATTAATGACGTGGCTATTGGGTTCTGCCTACTATAGTACACCTCCAGAGAAACGTTTAGAGGTCCTGTCATGGATCCCTTATGAATCAGATCCGGCTACCCCTTTAAAATGACAGGCCAGATTACATCATTTCGCGAGACTAACGCTCCAAAACAATGAGCACCAGCCATGCCCCCACTTCCGCGTGCATGCCAAATCCATAAATATCCATTCTAGATCGAGGAATGACTACTCCTGATGGTAGCAAACCACATAGCTCTGAAGCATATTCCCTATATTAGTCATTACCGGGTTGTGAGGCGTGAGAGGTCATGATTACCTTTTTCCTCTCTTAGCAAATCCCACTTGGAATGCTAACGCTGCCCTCCAGGCAATAATGCAATGCTGGGACTCATCCAAACAAGTTGTTTAGGATGTGAACAAACTGAAGACGCTACTTTTACTACATCCATTTCGAAACACCCTTAGGATCATAAGCAAGTAGCCCTTGCACTTCAAAGAGTTTCATCTTCGTTTCTGTCATCTTCAAGATCTCTTCAGTACAACCTTTGAGTTGGTTCGAAGTGTTTTTTAGATAATTCATACTTATCTGATCCCAATTTCTTCGAACCAACGTTCGATAGTTTCTGGTAAGCTCAACTTCGATTTTTCAGAAATAGTCATACAACATATAAGAGCGGAGATCACCTCCTAACTATTTAAGTGGATGAATTTCCTTATCATTTGTCCTAGGAAAACAAAACGAGATTTATACGCATTGTACAGCATCATTGAAGATGACCGTGCCATATAATCCTCATGTTTCTCCTAGATATTTCTAGAGTTATATTTTTTTCCAGATTTGATAGTTGGTTATTTAACGATCAAATAAGCAAACAATCAAACGAAAATTTAATTCCATATGGGATCCACTAAGCCTCTATAAATAAATCTTCCAATTATTAAAGTCTCTTTCAATTATTTGACTCAAAATACCTTCGCAAAAGATATATTCACAAACCCCTTATACTCCTTTCAGTACCTGGGAAAACATTTATACACTTATCTTATCGGTAAAAGTATATTACAAACCATTATATTTTCACTACTTAGAAAATACCCATATACTTATCTAAATGGTATGAGTATATTAACAAAACTTGAGGGAGATTTCCTCTTTTCTAAAATCACTTTTAAATGGGTCAAAACAAATATTATCTAAATATTTCTTACTATAAACCATACCACTATCCTTCGGAGTTAAATATGAAAAGAATGTTTCCATACCACCATAATTAAAAAGGATTAATTATCAAATTCAAATCTCATTTCTTTATAAAATTCCTTTTTTAAAAGCCCATTTCATACTTCAAATCCTTTTATAAACCTCCAAATTTATTTACAAAACTTCTTTTATAAATCTCTTACTATTTATAGAAATCCTTCCTATTTATATTATTTCTTTATAAAAATTCTTTATAAAATCCTTTATGAAAATCCTTTACTCATTTTAATACATCTTATATAATTAACACAAATCTTCATTTTTTTCACTTATAAATTCCTTCTTTTATTTAAAAATTCCATTTATAAATCTCTCTTGCAAAATATCTCTTACAAAACTCTTTTACAAAATATCGTTTATAAATTTGCTTTATAAAATATCATTTGTAAATCTCTATTTGTGCCAAAATTGGTCACAAACACCCAATTGTTGATGAAAGAACCAGTTCACAATCATAGATTATAGACAACAAGTATGTAGAGAATTAAAAATGAAGAACACTCAGAAAATTAAAAGGAAAGCAGTAAAGAACATAGATTTTATAGTGGTTCGGCAATCCGGCCTACATCCACTTTGAAGTTAATGATTTTATTGATGTTTGCTTGCTGACTACAACGAGTTACAACTGATTACAACAGCAACTTTCGAGTACAATGATGGTTCCTGCAGAGTCTGGACGTAGAAGAATCAAAAGTCCCTTTCCTATAGACTTTGTGATGTTATTTATAGGCGTAGGCTGCAAATATCTCGCTCAGATCTCAAGAGACCTCTTCTAGCACGTGCACGGGATCACGCGATCGATCCCATGCGATTTTGACTCGATCCGTGATCAATACGAATGAATTTCGTATTGATCAAGATCTTGCCCGATCGATTTGAGATCGATCATGAACTTTCTTTAGGTTGTACGCAAGCTCCTGTGAGCATTTGGACTTGTGGATTGTGAGTTATGATCGATGCAAGTTTGTGTTGTGTAGCATTCGAATCGATCGTTAGCCCTAAATTCTCTCTCTTCATATCCTTGCTTTTCGTATCGATGACGTGGCACGATTATTTAGGTGAGATCCACATTTTATGCCGTACGACCGAGTCATCTATTTTTGTGAACTCCTTCGTATCGCTTCCTTGTTATACTTCGTATCGCTCTCTTTTTATCCACTGCTTCGTATCCATAGGTAGGGTTCCATTCGTATCGATCCATTAGATGCTAATTTGATCGATGGCTTGAAGGTGCTTCGTATCGATCACCTTGAACGTTGTTCTTCGTATCGATTGCTTTCGCCAACCGATATGAAAGATGGCCAGATGAAGATCGATACGAAACGTAGTTTGTTTATGGATACGAAATAATTCGAGGGATACAAATTGCAACGCATATTGATCGATATGAAGCAACACATTTGATGGATACGAACAGTAGTTCCCTTTGATGGATACGAAGCAACATATTCATTGGATACGAAGGAGGCATGCTTTCGGATGGATACGAAGTAGAGCGGTGAGTACGAAATGACGATCGTTTGATGGATACGAACGAGATTTTTGCATGATTTGCATCGATCATATCTTGAGCACACGGACTCCGATTGACTTGAAATTCAAAACCTAACCTCTCCTAGCCTTGTTCATCATTCCCAATCAATTCTGTCTCGACTGGAGCTCGGTCAAATTTTGATGATATCGATCGTAACCTTGTTTCCAAACCTGATATCCATCCTTTCCAGCCAATTTGTTAATATCCGGGCTTTGACCAAAAGATGGGATAACAATCTCCCTTAAGTAAATCCTTTTTATTAAATAAAATCCCTTTTATAAACCAATTTATCGTTTACAAACTTCCTTTGTTAAATAAATTAATTACTTTTAAACATAATAAATAAAATAATAAATTAACTTTTAAAAAAAGTAAATAACTTTAAAATAAAAGAAGTATTTAACTTTAAATCAGTATTAATAAAATAAGTAATTAACTTAACCCCTCATTTTTTAAATCAATTAATTAACTAAACCGTAATTAAATTAATCGATTAACTTAAACCAACCTTAATAATAAAATAAATTTAAATAACATTAAACATAAAATTAAATAACTTTAGACAACATTAATAATATAATTAAATAACTTAGTTTAAAACAACATTAACAAAACAATTAATTAAACTAAACATCATTTATAAAATATATTAAAATCATTCATAATTTAATAAACACTTAAACTCAAATTATTATGAAATTAAAGTTAATTTATATCCATAACCTTTTAAAATCGAAAAGAGGCTTAGCGGCCACAATGGGGCTTAAACAAGCTTCTATTCATTTTAAATTCACTTTCCAAGTCATATAACTGGTATTTACATAAGCAAGCATACATGTAAATAAAATCAATTAGCAATCACTAGTTAATCCATCACTTATCTGATATTAATAAATCCACCTATTAATTAACATGCATATGAATAACTGTCCAAATAAATATAATAGCAGAACGAGGATTTATTCTACTAACAGAAGTCGCCAATAACCTATTCAGTTAATTATAGCAAATTGAAGATTTATTCTGCTAAACAAATTTCCAAAGTAATCTAATTAAATTAATGTAATAGTGTTTTATTTGGTCAAATAGATATCACCAATAAAGTATAATTTATCTAACCACGTTATTACTTTAAGTAACTTAACTATATTCAATCACTACTATTTTATCACATTTTTTAACTTTATTAAAACTATCAACAAAACTATACCACCATGTTGTACTCGTCGGAACAAGTCTAATGCAAAAATCCTCGGATTAAATGAATTTAAAATGAATAAGCTATCGCACTTTAAACAGCACACACATTATTTAGAAATAAACACAATAATATAAATAATATTCTCACCCATATATACAACCCAAACCCCAAACCCAACTCCACCCACTTATTATAGTTTCATATCCCCCTCTTTAATTTTCCAGTTCAATTCTAAGTTTCATGTGCACGTATCCGTGCACGTGAACGGTCAACCCCGACCAACTTTCGCCCAACCAACTTCGCCCACCAATCTACCTTGCCGCTCTCATCACTTCGCTCTCTAACGTCTCGACTATGGCGCCACATAACAAAACCCAATCGTTCACCCAAATTTGATTACGCACTTGGAAGCATGAAGTCGTCTCATTCAAATTGAGACCGTTGCCGCCTCCGACACCTTTAGACCAAACCGCTACCATCAATGGAACTATCGTACCGAAGCACACCTTCGAGCCCAACATCGATGAACTCAACGTCACCGGTTAGTGCCAGCAACCCCGAACCCAAACATTTGCCAAAACCCTAACCCAAGCTCAATAGGACACCTTTAGTAACCATGCTCTAAGCGACCTTTACCAGACCACTACCTTGACCCAAGGCTGCCCCAGCTCCACTCGCTCGCCCCAAAACAATATATATCGCCGGAATTCAATTTTTGACCCAAATCAGTTCATCTACTTCCCATTTCTAATCCCAACCCCATATAATCAAAAAACTAGGCTTAGTAATCACAATTCCCAAAAACAAACATGCTTACGAAACCCGTTTGTCGATTCGAGCTCGACGAAAAACTGCCCTCTCTCAACCTCTACTGTTTTCATGCAAATCCTACCACTTTGGTCAATGAAACTTCGAGCTATCATTTTTTTTAAATACTACAGGTGAAAATGGAAAACTTTCATGTTGATGACTTTGGCTAATTTTGACTGTATTAGGAGATACAGATTTTTGAATGGAAAGAAGAGCTTGATTTTGATTGTTTTCAAACATTCATAGAGTAGAAAGTGAAGTCAGTAAGGAGAAAAAGAATTCAAATGCAAAGTGAAAAGGATGAGACTAAGTATCATGAGAAATAAGAAATGAGGAATGTGTGTGTGTATAAGTTGAAAATAAATAGAATAAACTAAAGACCAAATTGGCTTTTATCAAATTTTCTAATAACCTTCTTATAACAAACCACCCCAAGTACAAACCTTTTGATAATATGGGGTTCTTAGTATGACCCATGTACTTAGCTTGATCTTTACACTCAAGGCATCATGAAATGTTAATTCAAATTTCATACCCATCACTTCATATTTTCAAATTATAAATATGTTTAATTCTTATAAATTCTATTTTATCATTACATTTTAAGTTAAATGTTTTTCCTTAACTTATCCTAACATTAAAATGTTATTTTAAAATTGTATACTAGGGGTTCAACAACATTTTACAACTTTTCGTTTGACATAAATCTAAAAATTTTAAAAATGTATTTTAGTCACATTTTCAGTTTTCCATCAAACTGCCTATTTGTGTAAACAAAATTTAAAAATGAATTTTCTATACTAGTTATAAATTAAAAGAGGGTATTATAATTTTTAAAACCTGAGTGAGTATAATCGGATTTAATTGCTGAGCGAGTAGAAATGCAATCAGGAGAACAGATAGATCAGAAGAGTTAGGATGCCTAAAACTGATCAAAAGATTATGATATGAGATATGTTATTGGAAGGGTCTAATAGGTTCACAGTGATCCCATAAAAACTATAGCTTGAGTAGTGTCATTGGAGGATATCCAATAGGTTACAAGTGATCCCATAAAAAATATGATTTGAAAGTATGGTATTGGAAAAATCCAATGGGTTCATGTTGATCCTATACAAACTATGATTAGAGAAATGGTATTAGAGAGTTCCAATAGGTTCATAGTGATCCCATGAAACCTATGATTGGAAAGTGCTAATGGTAGAAACCAATAGGTTTTTAGTAATCCTATGAAAACTATGAATCCGCACAGGTAGTCGTTAAGAACTTTGATAGGTTATTAGTCGGCCCATGAAAACTAATAGGTTCATAGTGACCCTAGAAAAACTATGGATCGAGACAGATAATCAGTTTTGTGAAAGGGTGAACTTAGGGTAGATATAAGCCTACATTGACAGATGAGTCATACCCACATTGCTTACTTGCATATGATTATGTTATTATGTTTTAACCATTGTGGATGCAGGAGCACAATATATGGTTGATTTGTTTTGGCTACAGTACAAGTGA
This sequence comes from Allium fistulosum, assembly GCA_030737815.1. Classification (NCBI taxonomy): domain Eukaryota; kingdom Viridiplantae; phylum Streptophyta; class Magnoliopsida; order Asparagales; family Amaryllidaceae; genus Allium; species Allium fistulosum. The sequence continues at coordinate 191,565,006 of CM060904.1, forward strand.
GCGGAAAACCCATTCCACTTAGTGGTGTGGTCTCACTGGATATCTATGTGATTCAAGATGGTAGGCTATTATTCACACCAGACTATTTGGCTGACCTGAAGTTTTTTTCCCCTTAAACTCTTATATACTCGTTTGAATAGGTCGGAAGTAAGAGATTTCAAGTTTCTAGTAAGACGAATAAGCTTTCAAAGACGTGTAGGAGGCAGTCTATATTTTAAGGAGTTCTTATCTAATATGTTGTGTTGTTTGATTTTGTCAGCCAAAGGGGCATCTTCATATGTCACTTTTGGAGTATTTTGTAATAATTTTATTTTCTCTGAACATGGGATTATGAATGGGATTACGTAATGAATATGTAATGTTATTTATGAAATGTAATAAAAAAATTGCTATTGAATTGTGTTTACAAATTTTCATATTCATGTATTTCTAATGATTAACATAGCTGCATTTTATTACTCAAAATTAATAACCATGGATGACTACATCATACGTAGTGCTTAGTTTCGAACCTCAAAATGAGGGATGTTACAAGTTGATATCAGAGCATTAGTTTTTGTAAAACTTAAAAGATTAAAAGATTTTTGAAATCATAATCCTAATGAATCAGAGAATAAGATTGGGTTTTGGGATAATGCTATAGTAATGTACTTGTATTTGCTATATATAAGTATGTATTCTCCCTATCTTAAACCATTCTTCAATAACTTATTTAGGCTCGTATGCATATTACGGGAAAGCAAGATATGGAAGCAGGAAAAAGCAGAATGAATTTAGGTGGAGAAAGCACTCCAACAAATGGAAATGCTCGGTCCAATACCAAAAGCAACTAGGTACGACATGCAATTGCTAATAAAATTGCAAATGCCAATGTATGTGTTGAAAACCCCATTTGATATGGGGACTAGACTATGTATCAGTTCTTTGTCAACATGATGCAAGCTTTAGCAGCTGCTTATTTGGCTGGAGTGTATTCTGCTAATACGGGAGGAGTTAATCCCATGGCGCTAGTTGGTAATAACTATGCTAAGTTGAACTAAGATTATACTAGTCTTGGAGGAAATCCTTTTGTTAGAACCAAAGATGCTATTGAAGTAGAGAATTGGCTATTGAACTGTGAGTGGATTGCTGATATGGGGTTGACAGATGAGCATAAAGAAGGGTTAGCAACGAGGTAGTTGTAAGGAGCTGCTTTATATTGGTGGAACAGAGTGACCATTGGAGCGCCAGAAGAGGAATTGACTTGGGTTGAATTTCGAAGAAGATTTGAGGAGAGATTCTTATCTGAAGTAGACAAGTGAACCTTCTTAGGAAATTTATAAAATTGGAGCAAGGGGAAATGTCGATGTTAGAATATGCTACGAAGTTTGATGAGCTATCTAAGTATGGATATGCTACCATCGACATCGCGATTAAGCGGAATGAGAAGTTTATATAGGGTTTGAAGCCAAAGATTGCTAAAGCGAGTATGCTACATCATCGAGATTGGAGTAATGTAGTGGTGGAAATGGCTATAAGGAATGAGGAGATGCTTGTGATTTCTGGGAAATGAAGTCAATAGAGACTCAGGGTATTCGAAGTAAAAAGAGGAAGTTCTTCAAGAAGAACGGAGCTTAGAAGGGTGAAGCTGCCAAGAAAGGGAAATCTGATGTTGTCTGCTTCAATTGTGATAAGAAAGGACATTTTGCTCATGAGTGTCGAAATGGTAAGGGAAAGTAGGTTGCGAAAAAGAAAGGTGTGAGTGTTTCAACTGCGACCAGATAGCACACTACAAGAATCAGTGTCTAGAGCCTACTAAAGTTATAAAGGAAAGGTCTTTGTTTTGGAACAATCATCTTCTAGACCAACTGATGTGGAGAAAGGAAAGTCCATGATAAAAGGTGTGCTTTTGATTCATAGCATACCAGTTAGAGTATTGTTTGATACATGCATCAAATTCTTTTATCCCTCAATGCTTGGTAGATAATTTAGATCTAAAACCATCATACCCTGTTACTTCCTTAAGAGTAGCTAATCCAATAGGACGGTATGCAACTCTGGGGTTGAGATGTGACTATCTAGAGTTTGAGTTGCTAGTTATACTTTTACCTGCAGTTTTTTATGTTTGATTTTGCATGTTTTAGGATTATTTTGGGTATGAGTTCGGCGAGCAGATATGATGCTAAGATATGTTGCCAAGATAGAAAAATATCACTAAGACACCCTGAGAGTAGTGATCAAATCATGTACCTAGTTGAGAGTTCATGTTCAGAAGTTTGTGCTTTATTGGGTGCCATAGAAGTGGAAGATGAGTTAAATTGGGTTTATGTTATAAAAGAATTTGAATATGTTTTTGAGCCTGCTACATGATTACTACTGAAATGAGCTATTGAGTTTTGTAAAGATCTTGTACTTGGAGCTGAGCCCGTAATTAGATCACCTAGTAGGATGACACCTACTGAGATGAAATAATTAAAGGTGTAGCTAGTGGATTTAGAAGGAAAGAGTTTTATTAGACCAAGCAGTTCGCCTTGGAGGGTGGCCGCGGTGTTTGTGAAGAAACCGAATGGATCATTAAGATTGTCTATTGATTATCATAAACTGAATGAAAAGACGATAAAGAATAGATATCCTTTGTCAAGAATCGACGATTTGTTCGATTAGTTGAGTGGAGCAAAAGTATTTTCCAAGTTGGATTTAGCGATATGATTTCATCAGTTGAGGGTGGTGGAGGATTCATTTGATGGTGTTTCGAACAAGATGTGGTTTGCATGAGTGGTTAATAATGTTATTTGGTTTGACTAATGTGCATGTTTTCTTTGTGGGCTTGATGAACCGAATTTTCCGAGAGCACTTGGATAGGTTCATGTTGGTGTTCAATGATGGCATTTTATTATATTCTAATGATGAAAGAGATCATGAGGTTCATCTTAGATTATTGCTTGAGACATTAAGGCAGTATCAACTAAAAGCGAATTTTTCAAAGTTTCATTTTTGGAAAAAAGAAGGGAAGTTTCTTGGTCATGTGGCTTTAGAAAAAGGTTTGTCTATGGATCCAGCCAAGATCAAAGCTGTTAATAACTGGAAGAGACACGAAACAGTGACCAAGATAACATGTTTTCTTGGATTAGCTGGCTATTACCGGAGATTTATCATGGATTTCTCGCAGATAGCAGCACCCATGAGCAAACTAACCAGGAAGGATGTAGAGTTTGTTTGGTCCGATAAATGTGAGGAAGCATTCCTCAAGTAAAGCATTTGTTGACCATTGCGCCCATGTTAGTTTTCTGGATAGGAATTAGGATTTAGTGGTGTATACAGATGCATGGGGAAATGGATTGGGTGTTGTGCTGATGCAAAGAGGTAACGTGATTTCCTATGCTTCTCGACAGCTCAGAACACATTAAGTTAGATATCCGACTCACGATTTGGAGTTGGCAGCGGTGATTTTCGCATTGAAAGTGTGGAGACGCTGCCTCTTATAAGAAATATTCGAGTTATATAAGGATCATAGGTCTTTAAGATATTTATTCTCTCAAAAAGAGTTGAATATAAGACATTAGAGGTGATTGGAGTTTTTAGCCGCTTATGATTTTGGTATTGAGCATACATAAGGGAAAGGAAACAAAGTGGTGGATGCACATAGCAGAAACATCAGAATGTGGTGATAGCTATGTTGGCAGAATGGAAGGATTTAGAGGCATTGACTACTTGTAGTGTGTAGTTAAGACCGACTACTAGTTCTAGTCAAAGTATTGCCATGTTGTCTTGCTTGGAAGTTCGACCATTATTGATTGATTGGATTGCTTCTAAGCAGAGAGATGATCCATTGCCAGCGAAAGGATTAGAAGATTGGAATGTGGAACTGAGATTGATGATCTAAGAGTTTTAGTTTTGACCTGAGAGGATGAGTAAGGAAGAAGGGACGGTTATGTGTTCCAGATGTTGGTGACCTAAGGAATGAAGTTCTTAGAGCATGTCATTGATCAAAGTTTGCTATACATCCTAGAGGAACTAAGGTATATCAGGATATGAAGAGAAGTTTCTTCTGGGAAGTTATGAAAATGGATGTAGGCTTGTGGGTAAAGCAGTGTTTAAATTGCCAACAAGTTATAGCCAAACATCAAAAGCCAAGTGGTTTACTTCAGCTTTCAAATATACGTGTTTGGAAATGGGATTCGATATCAATGGATTTTATTGAGGGGTTGCCAAGGTCGAATGGGGAAATGAGAGTATTTGGGTTATATTGGATAGACTAACTAAGGGTGCACACTTCATTCCCGTTAAGTCAACTAGGATGACACCTGTATTGGCTAAGTTGTTTATGAAGAACATGGTTAAACTGCATAGGATTCCTAATAGTATAGTCAGTGACAGAGATGCCTTGTTCACTAGTGAATTCTAGAAGAGTTAAAAGGAAGTGTTAGGTACCAAGCTTAAGATGAGTACTGCGTATCACCCATAGATGGATGTGTAGAAAAAGAGAGTCAATAAGGCACTTGAAGATTTGTTAAGAGCTTGTGTACTAGATTGTGGGTCATGGGAAGACCATTTTCTCTTTTAAGTTTTCCTATAACAATAATTATCGGACTAGTATAGGAATGACACCTTTCAAAGCTTTGTATGGAAGGTTGTGAAAATCACTAGCGTGTTTTTTGGAGACCAAAAAAAGCTTGGTTCTTGGTCCAGATATGGGGAGAAAAGCCACATAAAAGATTGAGTTAATCAGAGTTAGGATAAGGGAAGCGTAGTCTACGAAGAAAAGTTATCTATAGAAAAGTTACGCAGATAAGAGGCTAAAGATTTAGAGTTCTCAGTTGGAGATCATGTTTTTATTAAAGTATCACCAATTAAGGGTGTGGTACAGTTTGGCAAGATGGGGAAGTTGGCACCGAGGTATGTAGGTCTATTTTCTATCATAGAGAGGATCTAGAAACTCACGTAACGGTTAGAGTTACCAAGTAGCTTGGCAGGAGTCCATAATGTGTTTCATGTTCTCATCTCAGAAAGTATGTACATGATCCAGAGATTACTATTAATCCGACTATATTAAAAGATTTAGTAGTGGAACAAGATACGACTTTTGTTGGGAAACGAATGCGAGTTGTAGCATGTTATGAGAAGAAGTTAAGGAACAGGACAGTCAAGTTAGTGAAGGTCCAGTAGAGTGATAGCGAGAAAGACTGTACTTGGGAGACGGAGGAAAAGATTAAAGAGACTTATCCTACATTACAATGAGGGTATGTTCTATATTTATTGTTTATAGACTTTTTGCTGGTCAGGTAGACTAGTGTTATTATTTTGTCATGTTGTAGATGTTTACATGATAGATATGCATATTATGTTGTCCATACTAAATTTCGAAGATGGAACTCTTTAAGTAGGGGAACCTATAACACACCGAATTTTGATTAACATTGTTTAGGAGATTTAATTAGATAAACTAAATGGCATAATGTGATTGTAGTAAGATAAATGGTATGAGATTTGATAAATAACAAGGTCAAGCCTTAACTAATTAAACTATTAAGATTGTTTTAGAACTAAAAACATAAAACAATTTATAAGAGGGGCAAATTAGGAATAGATCTATCTTTCATTCCTTAAACCCTCCCTCTCCCATATTATTACCACTTTTACTCACACGAAAACATTCAGTGGAAAACACAAGAAGGTTGGCCAATAATCAAACATAGAAGTGGAAAACTAAGAGCAAATCAAAGGGGAAATGCTAAAGAAACCACTCTCCATCAAATCTCAACTCCATTATCTAATCTAAGGTGAATAATAATAAACCATCTTATTTTCACACTTATTGATTTTGAATCATGATGGATTTTTATTTGTGATGATGCTATGATGTGCAATGTTTTATTTTATCAATGTTTGGATACAATAATGTCTTATCAAAATTTTTATGAAATTTATTTTAATAGATTTTAAGGGTAAAACCTGAGTTTTTGATCTCCAAACGATTTGATTTTCTAATACGACGTATAAAACATAATTTAGAGATGGGTTTTTAATTCCATAATTTTCCAAATTTATAGGAATATATAATGTATTTCTTAAGAGAGAAAGGACATTTATTTCGAGATTTAATTATTAAAATAATTAAACAATTATTTTGGCCTCGAAATTTTTACATGTTAAAAAATATATTAACTTTGATTTTTGGTGAATTTTAGGGATTTTTTCCAAAAGATTATGATTTTATATGAATTCATTAAGCTAGAAAAGCTTATAATAATTTCAAATAATTAATGGTTATTTAATAGAAAAAATCATTTTTGGGATAGAATTAGGGTTGGCAACAGATTTCTGAAAAGAATGTTTGTTAGATTATTTCTAACCAATAGGAAATTGACAAGTATTTGAAGTTGGTGAAAAGATATTGTGTAACGACCCTGAATTTTGAACAAATTAAATTGAAAATATTTAATTAATTTTAAATATTTGAACGATAATTTAATTTGAATCCCCAATATAACTTTGAATTTGACAATTAGATTATAAAATTTAATCTGTTGATGGTTGAATTAAAAATTTGAATCTTCAATTTTAAGCTGAAGAAAAATATTTCAAAAGCTTTCAAATTTTATATTGATGATACTGAAGGTAATAGAACCTTCAAAATTGAATTTGAAACTGTTCTGTTCAGTTTTGAATTTTATTGTTCGAATCGATATTTAAAAATAGCCGTCCGAGGCACAGTCTCGGAATTCGACGAAACCAGTTCCATTGGGTCCGTAATATTGAATTATTACCAGATTTCAATTTTCATAGCATTTGGAGTTGTTGTGTGAGCGTACGATATATAAACGCGTAGAAATTTATACCGGGACCGATTGAATTTAAATAAAATTAAATTGCTTTCCTATAATCCAACAACTCGTACAGCCCACCCCCCTATTGTCTCCTCTCGTACACGCCTTCTTTCTCTTTAGTTAAATCACGAAAAAGGAAGCCGCCTTCTCATTTAAAATCACGTACCTTCCTCTCTTCGATTTGAACGAAAAACTATCTTCGTTCAACAAATAAAAATGGCGGCTTCGTGAGAAGCTTGGAGGGTACGCGACTTTACCTAATTAGAGGCGACGGCGACGCGAAGCACGGGGGACACGCGAGCGACTTCGAGGCTCGCGAAGTCAAGGCGGCAGGCGATGGGGTTTCAGGCGCGTGGGTCTGTGGTCGCAGGCAGGTGGATTTCGAGTCGCGTGGGTTCAGGGTTCGCGAGTTCGTCGCGACCAGGGGAGGCGCTCGCCTTGGCGTCGCGACTGGGTGATAGGAGGATGCGGCGGCGGCAGCGACAAGTAGAGTGTGTCGCGATTCAAATCACGTCGAGGTTGATTTCGGCAAGTCGTGGTGGCCTGGGTTCTGATGTGAGTAAGGTAGTTTATTTGTTTATTTTAAAATGCATTTCAGAAAAAAAAAATATAATTTGTAAGGTAAAAATTCTGAAATTTCGAAAAGGAAATAAATGAAACAGTATATATATATATATATATATATATATTTATAGGATTTTGAAAGTATAGAAAATTTAAAACAGTTTAGAGAATAAATAGTTTTATACAGTAAAAGAAAATTTGTTACAATTCAAATTTTTGGTTCAAAATGAAACCCTTGGTTAATTTAAATTAATTTTAAAGGGAAAATTAGTAAAAGGGAAATTTGTTAGGTAAAATGATTTAGTAAAGGAAACTGATTTAAAGATATTAATTTAAAGTAAAATAATTAGTTAAAAAATAAATTTATTAAAGGAGAAATTGGTTAAGTAGATAAATAGAACAATAATTTAAGTGTTCGATTTAATTCGAATATTGATATATTGTATAAATTGTTATACAAGGTTAAACCGTGAAGAAATGATCAAAAATGGAGATGGGATTGCAAATTAAAAGCGAAGGTGAGATTTTTCTCACTCAAATGAAAAAGTGGAATTTTCAGTTATTGATTGATTGCTATTGGATGTGATATTAGATATAGTAGGATATATCTATATATATAGCAATATATACATATTGGCATATGTATATATTGGATTGATTGATTTCCCGCATTGTATAGCGGATGAGACCCTATTGCGCCATTAGTAAGCGGATGATTTTTATAAAACCCATATACCGCGATATTCCACCTCGAAGTGGAATTGGTATTGTGCTAACGTCTGTGGATGCAGGGAAACAGGTTGGAGGGATCCAACTGGATTCCTCACCAGTATTTATTTATTTACAGATATTGATGTATATTCTGTTATCATATTGATATATAATGTTTGTTGTTGTGATTGACTAGTTGGTGCTGTTGCATCATCGGATTCAGTTTTGAAATAAAAAATAATAATAATACGACTTTTACTTTAAAAGGATTTTAAAGTGATTTTTGAAAGTAGACGTTTTATTGAATTTTTGAATTTATTTATTTCAAATAAATAAACGTTTGAAATTTTAAAGTTTAGATTTTTAGGGAAATATAACCAAAGTGTCATTTTTGAAATAAAAGTCGATTTATTTATAAAATGGTTTAAGTTGGGATTTTTGAATATCTATAAACGATTTGTATAAAAAGATTTATAAAAATTGATATTTATAAATCAAAATATTGGAATTATAAAACGAGTTTTTATAAGTGTAAAAAAGTGAAATATTTATGGAATTCGTAAGTAGATGAAACTTATAAATTTATAAATTGTGATGTTATAAAATGGATGAAACTGTCAAATAGGAGATTTATAAGAAATTAACTTATAAATTGGATTTTTGCCTTTAAATGGAATATTGATCGAATTTGTTAATAAAGGAGATTTATTTAAATCAAAGTTGTTATGAATTATGAAGATGAATTTATAAACGTTGTTTTATAAATTCGAAAATAAATCAAATTTGATAAATTAAATATAGAAAGTGATTAAGGAAATTTTATCCACGATTTTGGATAGTGGATAATTCTTGAAATAAAATGTGTAGAAACCATTGAGATTTGGTTAGTGAAGTATATTCACGATTTTGGATAGTGAATATATTGTTAAGTAAAATGGATAGTTTTGGAAAAGTGACATTAAAAGCGAAGTTAACTGTTTTAACAATGTTTTAAAATGTGTTAAATATCGAAATCATAGATTTCAACATTCATTGTTGAAATAGACGTTTTCGAGAAATAAGGAAATGGTGGACTATAACACTGTTGTTATAGTAAATGATTTCCGAAAGGAAATGTTTTATGTAGTATAGGGATTTATATATCTATCTTAAAATCCGAATCCCTATACTAGTGATTTTGAGTCGTCGTAACGATGTTTTACGTAACATTCGTTTTGACTCAAATGATTTCCTTAAAGAATGAATATATACTTAAATTTGATTTAAGTATATCGAATATTTTCAAATGTTGAAAATAAATAGATTTGTGAATTACTTATTATTAAATAAGTATGGAATTACTTTTCCAATATGAAATGATACGTTTTGAGATTTATCTTTGTAAAGATAAATTGAAATTGAATATTGAAATCGATTTGAAAATCGTATATCAGTAGATATTTGAAAATATAAATTCCCTATGGAATTTATAAAAGAAAAGGGAATCTGTTTAAAAATAAACGTTGATTTATTTTTGAAGTGTGGAAATTTTATATCTAGTAAAGATATTTTTGAAGATAAAATAATTTGGGAAAATTATTTGGAATCTGATGATGTTGCGCATCTTTATTGATAGTTAAATAACTGACTATCAATAATTACCTTGAATGGTATTTGTTGTGAATTGGATGAATTTGAATGCCACACTTATTTTTGAATAAACGCTCACTATTCGGGTTAGCCGGGAAAGGACCATGGGGTCGTATAACCCATTCCGAATATGTGATACGTCGTTATGAATCGCATTTGATGACCGGTGTTGAAGACCGGATATTTTTGAAAACGGAAGGATTACCGTCGAGTTACTCTACATCAGCTGATCTCCGATTTAGAGGTTTTATCACCCTTAGTGACGGGAAGTCCGGATGTGCAAGGGCTTCGTGAGAAGTGCCTTCGGTTCTGTTCGATCCCAGAACAGACTTGTATGGATTGTATGTCTTATGTTACAAATTGAGATATAAAGCTGATTTCTTTCAAATACATTTCTGTTGGTGGCGGAGAATTTATTAGCTTAGCTTAACACCCTTCTCTGAGACGTACGAGCTCAGAGGTTATGTAGTTGAAATTTATCAGCGATATACTCCCAATTTGGTAACGTGGCATACTGAGTGTTGCTGTGAAATGATCAGTGTTTGATCATTTGCGATATGATCATTTGTTTGATCTTATATCTTTGTGATCATAGGTTAATCATTTGTTTGACCCGAAGCATGGCTTTTGAAAAGCGTAGCTTTGTGGACGAGACTTCGTCGAGCCTCACACCCCGGAAATGGTCAAAACAGGAAGGATGCGGCAAGGTTCTAGGGAGTATCGCCCCTAAGTGTATGTCATTCCTTCTGGATAGAGGTGGTATCATGGTATGGAGCCCAGATACTTAACCTATGTTGATACTGCTTATTATGTGGTTTGTTGCGAATCGGGGATCCTCGGGAAGATCGGTTACGATCGGGGGATGGCATACGCGTGTCAGTAGTTACCTATTTTTGCAGAGGTAACCCGGCCTTGTGTTGGCAGAGATCCGGTTAGGTTCTCGGGACGTCATTCCAGAGGCGTTCCTTCGTGGCAATGGGAAGTTCCTTGGCCTGACCATTTGTTGGAAATCCAAAGAAACAATACGTGACTTGTACGGTTTTAGTTGTATTACCTGCTATGGAATGTGGCGGTAACCTGCTATTGAACATAGTAGCTATAGTAGGCATACGATACTGGTCGTATGTTGGCTAAGATTAATATTATACTTTCGAACTGTTTTCTACACTATGCACTAATAATAATATCAAAAAGGATTTGATTTTGCGTAGTAAGCATCTTTGACTATCATAAGAAGAAATCTCCTCCAATTCTGCGTTTGCATTGTGTGTGTGGCGGGAGGTTTTATGGTAGTTTCATTTTCCAAAAGCATTGCGAAAAAAAATTATTTTCTTTGTGAAAAATAACTATTTTACAATCTCACACCAGTCACCATGACTGACTCGGAGTTTATTGTTCCCTTCTAAACTCTGGGTGCCCACCAATTTCCACACGGGCAGCCTAGAGTTAGGTTATCAGGATATTCTGGATATTCTAGAGCTTTGGAAGCAAGCTGGATGGCGAGACGTAGTATTTGTATCTGATATTATTTATTCCGCTGTGTATTCTGTATTAGGACAAGTTATATAACTGTCCATTGATGTGCTGTGTTGTATTGAGTTGTATATTGACTCTGTTGATGTATGTATAAACTGATAAAATTCTTTGTTTAAAAGATTACTGATTTATCTATTATATATTGTTCCGCTGCGATTGTGAGATTCTGATATTGTTCTGTTTCTGATATTGTTTTGTTGTTCTTCTTTCCTTCTTCTTCTATCTTTTCTTCTACCCCTTCTTTCTTAAAACCCTAAGTATTCGGTTTTCCGGCATTCGTTTGTTCGGCAGTCGATACAGTGGACGTATTGATGTCAATATTCGGAAGTCGAAGAATCGGGTCCTTACAACGTGGTATCAAAGCATATGGTTAAGCGACAACCCTGCTCTGTTGGGTGTTACTCATTAGAGATAGAGTCAGTAGTACTCTAGAATGAGTGTGAGTGTAATAATAGATATGAGCGCGTATTTGTTAGTAAATATAAAATTGTTTGGTATTGTGTTGACTTATCGGTTGATTGTTTATAGATTCTGGTCGGTGCAGTCTAGCTAACTGTAATCGATAGGGGTTTCTAGACTCTAAACAAGATAAACCGACACAGTATTGTTTTAAATAGGGTGAATGGAATAATTTTACCCAAAACTATTTTTGTATATAAAAGAAATGTTTTTCTGTAAATTATCATAGTATATGGTTGCATGGTTGTTAGGAAAGTTATAATATTGAAGTGTTATCATTATTATTGAAATTGAATAAGAAATTGAAATCATAACTCCAAAGTTAAGAAATGAATTCATATACAAATGAAATTTGAGAATATAAATTATAAAAGTGAATTTATAAATGAAACGGAATTCCAGAGAAGTATTTGGAAATGTTTTGAAAAGAATATGAAAATTTTGGAGATTTGGAAAGTTTAAATTCTTTTTGGAGTTGAAATGAATTTCAAAAGTTTTGAAAAGTATTTTGGAGAGATGAAAGCTCTAAACTCTTTTCGGTCGCTGGAAAATAATTCCGATGATGATCGCGACATCACCAGTGTTCATTTTCGAGTTTCCAAAAGAGGAATTGCTGCCGATTGTTTTAAATGGAAGTTGTTTGGAAAATTTGGGTTTTATTTTGGAAATTCAAAGGATAATTTGAATTGTTTTCAAAAATGGTTTTGAAAAGGTTGAAAAGACTCTGGAATATTATTAAGTTGATAACTTATACAAATTTGAATTTTGATAGAATAAATTTAACTTAAAAGATGGAGTTAAATTAAAGAAAGTATAAGTGAATAAATTTGAATAAATGAAAGTGAAATCGAAAATTGAGATTCATTTTGAAGTTGTAAGCAATAGAATTGAATTGAGTAATTATAAATGTGAATTGAAAGAGAAATTAAAATTCATATGGAATTTGAAATCCAGTTTAAATGTAAGTAGATTTAACCGAAGTGGTAAATTGAAAATAAATATAATGTGTATGTGGAATATTTACATTGAACCAAAGAAATGAAGTGTGAAATTCTTAAGTAAATGTGATATTGAAATTATTCTAAGTGATGATTGAATAAAGATAAACTGGAAATTGAAACTGAATGTTGAAAACAAATGTGAATTGTGCGAAATTAAATGAAGTTTCAAGATTAGTTTGAAGTGAACTAAAGATAATCGATAAAATTCAATATTCAGAAGATAAATTGAATCCAAAATTGAATTAAATGTTGAAAATGAATTCAAATGAATTCGAAATTTAAACTTGAATGAAAAGAATATATAACTTCAATAGTGAATTAGAAATGATATAAGAAGTGTTGAAAATTTTGTAACAGAATTTGCAAAATGGTTTGAATATGTAACTAGATATTATGGCTAGTAGGATATACAGGTGTTATAATGGAATTGGGATTTTAAATTTGAAGATAAATTTGAATTGCTCGACAAAAGGTAAGTATTTGAATTTCAATATGAGATTTGCTGATTTCTTGTCTAGCCGCTTGGCTTTTTCTTTTCTTTTTGAAATTTGAGAGTCCGTAGGGTCGTTTTGTAGTCGTGCCGTATTAGCCGCGCAAAGGAGACGCTGGCGAAATTTTTCGAAAATTTCGAGTGTTAGAAAATTTTGAGAAAATTTTGAAAGTTAAAAATTTGAATTTAAATTTAAATTTGAATTGTTAAGAAAACAATGTTGTTTGGAACTTATAATTGAAGATTGGAAATTATAGTTGAAATGATAACGAATCTTTAGTAGAAAGATTTGTTTTGAAAATTTGATAAAACTATTGGATTGTGAAAAATAGTAGACGAGTTAAGGACCTTTATTCCTAACTTGTAATTTCGGGACGAAATTCTTTTAAGGAGGGAAGTTTGTAACGACCCTGAACTTTGAACAAATTAAATTGAAAATATTTAATTAATTTTAAATATTTGAACGATAATTTAATTTGAATCCCCAATATAACTTTGAATTTGACAATTAGATTATAAAATTTAATCTGTTGATAGTTGAATTAAAAATTTGAATCTTTAATTTTAAGCTGAAGAAAAATATTTCAAAAGCTTTCAAATTTTATATTGATGATACTGAAGGTAATAGAACTTTCAAAATTGAATTTCAAACTGTTCTGTTCAGTTTTGAATTTTATTGTTCGAATCGATATTTAAAAATAGCCGTCCGAGGCACAGTCTCGGAATTCGACGAAACCAGTTCCATTGGGTCCGTAATATTGAATTATTACTGGATTTCAATTTTCGTAGCATTTGGAGTTGTTGTGCGAGCGTACGATATATAAACGCGTAGAAATTTATACCGGGACCGATTGAATTTAAATAAAATTAAATTGCTTTCCTATAATCCAACAACTCATACAGCCCACCCCCTATTGTCTCCTCTCGTACACGCCTTCTTTCTCTTTAGTTAAATCACGAAAAAGGAAGCCGCCTTCTCATTTAAAATAACGTACCTTCCTCTCTTCGATTTGAACGAAAAACTATCTTCGTTCAACAAATAAAAATGGCGGCTTCGTGAGAAGCTTGGAGGGTAGGCGACTTTACCTAATTAGAGGCGACGGCGATGCGAAGCACGGGGGACACGCGAGCGACTTCGAGGCTCGCGAAGTCAAGGCGGCAGGCGATGTGGTTTCAGGCGCGTGGGTGTGTAGTCGCAGGCAGGTGGATTTCGAGTCGCGTGGGTTCAGGGTTCGCGAGTTCGTCGCGACCAGGGGAGGCGCTCGCCTTGGCGTCGCGACTGGGTGATAGGAGGATGCAGCGGCGGCAGCGGCAAGTAGAGTGTGTCGCGATTCAAATCACGTCGAGGTCGATTTCGGCAAGTCGTGGCGTCCTGGGTTCTGATGTGAGTAAGGTAGTTTATTTGTTTATTTTAAAATGCATTTCAGAAAAAAAAATTATAATTTGTAAGGTAAAAATTCTGAAATTTCGAAAAAGAAATAAATGAAACAGTATATATATATTTATAGGATTTTGAAAGTATAGAAAATTTAAAATAGTTTAGAGAATAAATAGTTTTATACAGTATAAGAAAATTTGTTACAATTCAAATTTTTGGTTCAAAATGAAACCCTTGGTTAATTTAAATTAATTTTAAAGGGAAAATTAGTAAAAGGGAAATTTGTTAGGTAAAATGATTTAGTAAAGGAAACTGATTTAAAGATATTAATTTAAAGTAAAATAATTAGTTAAAAAATAAATTTATTAAAGGGGAAATTGGTTAAGTAGATAAATAGAACAATAATTTAAGTGTTCGATTTAATTCGAATATTGATATATTGTATAAATTGTTATACAAGGTTAAACCGTGAAGAAATGATCAAAAATGGAGATGGGATTGAAAATTAAAAGCAAGGGTGAGATTTTTCTCACTCAAATGAAAAAGTGGAATTTTCAGTTATTGATTGATTGCTATTGGATGTGATATTAGATATAGTAGGATATATCTATATATATATAGCAATATATACATATTGGCATATGTATATATTGGATTGATTGATTTCCCGCATTGTATAGCGGATGAGACCCTATTGCGCCGTTAGTAAGCGGATGATTTTTATAAAACTCATATACCGCGATATTCCACCTCGAAGTGGAATTGGTATTGTGCTAACGTCTGTGGATGCAGGGAAACAGGTTGGAGGGATCCAACTGGATTCCTCACCAGTATTTATTTATTTACAGATATTGATGTATATTCTGTTATCATATTGATATATGATGTTTGTTGTTGTGATTGACTAGTTGGTGCTGTTGCATCATCGGATTCAGTTTTGAAAAAAAAATACGACTTTTACTTTAAAAGGATTTTAAAGTGATTTTTGAAAGTAGACGTTTTATTGAATTTTTGAATTGATTTATTTCAATTAAATAAACGTTTGAAATTTTAAAGTTTAGATTTTTAGGAAATATAACCAAAGTGTCGTTTTTGAAATAAAAGTCGATTTATTTATAAAATGGTTTAAGTTGGGATTTTTGAATAACTATAAACGATTTGTATAAAAAGATTTATAAAAATTGATATTTATAAATCAAAATATTGGAATTATAAAATGAGTTTTTATAAGTGTAAAAAAAATGAAATATTTATGGAATTCGTAAGTAGATGAAACTTATAAATTTATAAATTGTGACGTTATAAAATGAATGAAACTGTCAAATAGGAGATTTATAAGAAATTAACTTATAAATTGGATTTTTGCCTTTAAATGGAATATTGATCGAATTTGTTAATAAAGGAGATTTATTTAAATCAAAGTTGTTATGAATTATGAAGATGAATTTAAAAGATTGTTTTATAAATTCGAAAATAAATCAAATTTGATAAATTAAATATAGAAAGTGATTAAGGAAATTTTATCCACGATTTTGGATAGTGGATAATTCTTGAAATAAAATGTGTAGAAACCATCGAGATTTGGTTAGTGAAGTATATTCACGATTTTGGATAGTGAATATATTGTTAAGTAAAATGGATAGTTCTGGAAAAGTGACATTAAAAGCGAAGTTAATTGTTTTAACAATGTTTTAAAATGTGTTAAATATCGAAATCATAGATTTCAACATTCATTGTTGAAATAGACGTTTTCGAGAAATAAGGAAATGGTGGACTATAACACTGTTGTTATAGTAAATGATTTCCGAAAGGAAATGTTTTATGTAGTATTGGGATTTATATATCTATCTTAAAATTCGAATCCCTATACTAGTGATTTTCAGTCATCGTAACGATGTTTTACGTAACATTCGTTTTGACTCAAATGATTTCCTTAAAGAATGAATATATACTTAAATTTGATTTAAGTATATCGAATATTTTCAAATGTTGAAAATAAATAGATTTGTGAATTAATTAATATTAAATAAGTATGGAATTACTTTTCCAATATGAAATGAAACGTTTTGAGATTTATCTTTGTAAAGATAAATTGAAATTGAATATTGAAATCGATTTGAAAATCGTATATCAGTAGATATTTGAAAATATAAATTCCCTATGGAATTTAAAAAAGAAAAGGGAATCTGTTTAAAAATAAACGTTGATTTATTTTTGATGTGTGGAAATTTTATATCTAGTAAAGATATTTTTGAAGACAAAATAATTTGGGAAAATTATTTGGAATCTGATGATGTTGCGCATCTTTATTGATAGTTAAATAACCGACTATCAATAATTACCTTGAATGGTATTTGTTGTGAATTGGATGAATTTGAATGCCACACTTATTTTTGAATAAACGCTCACTATTCGGGTTAGCCGGAAAAGGACCATGGGGTTGTATAACCCATTCCGAATATGTGATACGTCGTTATGAATCGCATTTGATGACCGGTGTTGAAGACCGGATATTTTTGAAAACGGAAGGATTACCGTCGAGTTACTCTACATCGGCTGATCTCCGATTTAGAGGTTTTACCACCCTTAGTGACGGAAAGTCCGGACGTGATTAGAAAATTATCCGGATGTGCAAGGGCTTCGTGAGAAGTGCCTTTGGTTCTGTTCGATCCCGGAACAGACTTGTATGGATTGTATGTCTGACGTTACAAATTGAGATATAAAGCTGATTTCTTTCAAATACATTTCTGTTGGTGGCGGAGAATTTATTCTCTTAGCTTAACACCCTTCTCTGAGACGTACGAGCTCAGAGGTTATGTAGTTGAAATTTATCAGCGATATACTCCCAATTTGGTAACGTGGCATACTGAGTGTTGCTGTGAAATGATCAGTGTTTGATCATTTGCGATATGATCATTTGTTTGATCTTATATCTTTGTGATCATAGGTTGATCATTTGTTTGACCCGAAGCATGGCTTTTGAAAAGCGTAGCTTTGTGGACGAGACTTCGTCGAGCCTCACACCCCGGAAATGGTCAAAACAGGAAGGATGCGGCAAGGTTCTAGGGAGTAGCGCCCCTTAGTGTATGTCATTCATTCTGGATAGAGGTGGTATCATGGTATGGAGCCCAGATACTTAACCTATGTTGATACTGCTTATTATGTGGTTTGTTGCGAATCGGGGATCCTCGGGAAGATCGGTTACGATCGGGGGATGGCATACGCGTGTCAGTAGTTACCTATTTTTGCAGAGGTAACCCGGCCTTGTGTTGGCAGAGATCCGGTTAGGTTCTCGGGACGTCATTCCAGAGGCGTTCCTTCGTGGCAATGGGAAGTTCCTTGGCCTGACCATTGTTGGAAATCCAAAGAAACAATACGTGACTTGTACGGTTTTAGTTGTATTACCTGCTATGGAATGTGGCGGTAACCTGCTATTGAACATAGTAGCTATAGTAGGCATACGATACTGGTCGTATGTTGGCTAAGATTAATATTATACTTTCGAACTATTTTCTACACTATGCACTAATAATAATATCAAAAAGGATTTGATTTTGCGTAGTAAGCATCTTTGACTATCATAAGAAGAAATCTCCTCCAATTCTGCGTTTGCATTGTGTGTGTGGCGGGAGGTTTTATGGTAGTTTCATTTTCCAAAAGCATTGCGAAAAAAAATTATTTTCTTTGTGACAAATAACTGTTTTACGATCTCACACCAGTCACCATGACTGACTCGGAGTTTATTGTTCCCTTCTAAACTCTGAGTGCCCACCAATTTCCACACGGGCAGCCTAGAGTTAGGTTATCAGGATATTCTGGATTTTCTAGAGCTTTGGAAGCAAGCTGGATGGCGAGACTTAGTATTTGTATCTGATATTATTTATTCCGCTGTGTATTCTGTATTAGGACAAGTTATATAACTGTCCATTGATGTGCTGTGTTGTATTGAGTTGTATATTGACTCTGTTGATGTATGTATAAACTGATAAAATTCTTTGTTTAAAAGATTACTGATTTATCTATTATATATTGTTCCGCTGCGATATGTGAGATTCTGATATTGTTCTATTTCTGATATTGTTTTGTTGTTCTTCTTTCCTTCTTCTTCTATCTTTTCTTCTACCCCTTCTTTCTTAAAACCCTAAGTATTCGGTTTTCCAGCATTCGTTTGTTCGGCAGTCGATACAGTGGACGTATTGATGTCAATATTCGGAAGTCGAAGAATCGGGTCCTTACATATTGCTTATATAAGAAGTAAAGAAGTTTTAAAGTTATTTACGAGATTGCCATGGTATTGATATTTGATGCCACAGTCCATCTATAATGCATTCACGAATGTCGACGTCAACGTGAATGGAGGCGTACGATATCAACATACGTTTGTATATAATGGGCCCATTCATGTTAAAATAAGGTTCGGCGTCCTCTATTCAATGCCGACATTTATTAGTCTCATCATGCCGCATATTTTCACCAAGGTTTTAAACCATGCCACCACCTATTGTTTTGCGGTGTCAAACTACTTTATGACATTGATGCTGTAACCCTTTAGTTCCGTTATTAAATTATTTACAGCGTTATTGCTGCTATTTTTTTGGCATTGATATGATGTCACATGTCATCTATTTTAATAACTAAGATTTTACGGCGATGATGCCGACCTTACTTTTGATATTGATTTTTTTACAACAATGACACCGCTATATCATGGGTTTGATAACCTTAGTTATGGCATAGAAGCCTTAGTTTTTGTAGCACCCAATATCAACGTTTTATGGTATCAATACCGCATGTTATCAATGTTGGCTCCAGTGTATTTTCATACATAAAAGGCTATAATTAATAAGTTCGGCAACCTATAAATTTCTATGTTGCGACAGCATTTACTTCGACATTATAGCGTTATGTTTTTATAAAATTAGAATTATTTTAAAGGATTTGATATGGAGGTATGTGACGACCCATGACGTCTATATCAATGCTGCTAGTTTTTGACAATGAACATATTCTAAACTATGGCATTAAGTCGTATAATGAAGAGGTGTGACATCCTCCTATTATTTTCAACTTATACATGGCAGTGTTAAAATGGTTTATAAAGTGGCATAAGAAATTGGTAAAGTAAGGAGCAATATTTTCCTTGTTTTAAATATGAATTAAAGGGATTAATTGTATATAATGATAAATGTTTGTAAGGAATAAATTAATGGTTTGCCCAAGTTTTTATTTGAAATTACCAAAGAAGATTATTACTTAAGGTTAAGTAATTATAAGATGCCAATCGATTAAACATATTTGAAGAATGGATGTTATTTGTTCTTATTTTATTTGATCGGTTATGCATGATTATTATTGTCATACACACATCATCGTGACCCATAACTGCATTTTGGGATATAAAAAGGGCAGGATAACAAGCTAGGTTTATCCATTAGTGAGTATAATCAAATTTAACTCCTAATATAAGTGCATCTAGGAGATCAGATAGATTAGAAGAGTTAGGATGATACAACCGATTAAAAGATTATGATATGAGATATGTTATAGGAAAGGTCCAGTAGGTATATAGTGATCCTATAAAAACTATAGCTTAAGTAGTGTTATTAAAGGATATCCAATAGGTTCATAGTGATTCTATGAAAACTTTGATTTGAAAGTATGGTATTGGAATAATCCAATAGTTTCATAGTGATCCAATGAAAACTATGATTATAGTGATGGTATTGGAGAGTTCTAATAAGTTCATATTGATCCCATGAAAACTATGATTGGAAAGTGTTATTGGTAGAAACTACTTGGTTCATAGTACTCCTCTGAAAACTATGATTCCAGACAGGTATTCCTTAAGAACTTTGATAGGATATTAGTCAGCCAATGAAAACTAATAGGTTCATAATGACTACGGGAAATCTATGGATTGAGTCAGATAGTCAGTTTTATAAAAGGGAAAACTTAGGGTACATATAATCCTATGTTGACAAATGAGTCAGACTTACCCACATTGCTTACTTGCATATGATTATGTTATTATGTTTTAACCAATGTGGATGTAGGTGCATAATATATGGTTTTTTTTGGCTAAGATACTAGTGAGGAGAAAACCTGTTCTGCTCAACGGCGTGATCTCACTGGATATCTATTTGGTTTGAGATGGTACGCTATTGTTCACACCAAACTGTTTATTTGACCTGAAGTTTTTTCCACCCTTAAACTCTCTGGTACTAATTTGTGCAAATCGGGAGTAAGGGATTTTATATTTCAAGTAAGGCAAATAAGCTTCCAGAGACGTGCAAGAGACAATCTAGCTATTTAAGAGTTCTTATCTAATCTGCCGTGTTGTTTGATTTTGTCTATATGGATGTAATGGCAAGTTATATAATTGCCAATTGTTAGACTCTGATCAACCAAAGTGGCATCTTCATATATCTCTCTTGGAGTATTTTATAATAATTATATTTTCTCCGAACATAGGATTACGAATGGGATTATGTAATGAATATGAAATGTTATTTTTGAAATGTATTGAAAAAAATTTCTATTGAATTATGTTTAAAAAATTTCAATTCGTGTGCATTTAGTAATTAATATAACCGCATTTTGTCATAAGAAATTAATAATTATATATGACGACAACATTCATAGCGCTTAGTTTTGGGCCACAAAATGAGGGATGTTACATTTATATTCTCGATATGCATGTGAGAATGTAACATGTATGTGTAAGTTATATATACACACACATAAACGCACACACATATAGACACATAAACAATAGATATAATCCCAATATCAAGATTAGTGTATGTGCATACATACACACACATTTGGATTAGTTTGTTTATGTTGTTATATGTGTGAATATATTGATGCATTCCTAATGGAACATATAGTTAAAATGTTAACATATTTAATTAACACACACACACACACACATATATATATATATATATGTATTATGAAATTAAATAAAATATGATTTTATTTAAAACTAGATGGGATCTAATATGACCCTATTAGGCTTTATAGATCCAAAATAGGAAAAAAGTTTGAATTGAGTGTACCTATATTACCCACTTCCGACTGGCACACTTCCAACACTGGTATCGGTGCGATAATGGTCTATGCAGTCTGAAATCTACAATGTTTGGGCTAATTGAGTAAAGCCTACATGTTTGGTATGGTGTCTAGAAAGGTAGTGTCAAGGGTTGGTTTGGGTAACAAGTATTTTACTCTACCTGGCTTCTGGGCCAACCCGAAGGATGAAGTAAGCCCAAAAGTTATTCATAATATAAAGGCCCAGATTGATTTTGGGACATAAGCTAATTTTCCAAAATATGTTTTGAAATTAAAATTATATTTAAATTTAAATGTTAAGTTTAAAATATGTCATGTTATAAATGTTATAAGCTTTTCAAAATTGATTTTAAAAGATAATAAATTAATTTTCAAAATTTTCATCTTAATTGTTTAATAATTGGGTTAATTAAATAAATAATCAATTAAAAGTTAATTAATCAGGTTGAAGCGTGTATAATGATATGTGTATATCCATCTTAAAATGTTTAAGGTAACGATGATAAAATTTTGAATTTAATTAATATCATTTTTATTAAAATATTTTTTTAATAAATTAGACTAATTAAAATTTGATTAATAAATTATATACATGTATAATGATATATGTGTATAGTTGTTATAAATGTTATAGTCTGTCTCTATTTTTAAATTGCTAAGGATGAATAATTTAAAATTTAATAGTCAAAATTAAATTAAATTATTTAAAATGCTAATTAAAAAATTAAGTAGATTAATTAAATATGATTTAATTACAAGAATTAAATTAGAATTAATTAAATAAGATTTAATTAATAAGATACATGTATATATTATATAAGTAAATTAAATTATAAAAGTTATAAGGAAATTAATACTTATATAACTATATATGTATAATATTAAGAGGAATTGGAAAGAAACCCAAATTAGGTGTAAAGAGAAAATTCATATATAATGTACATATATGATTTATGATGTGTCCAACACTTGAATCACGAGGACATTTCAAAAGAAATATATTGTTTCCTAAATCAATATCACTAAAAATAAATGCATTAAAGGTCATGAACCACTAATATATATAATTTGTTCTCTACCATTTAAATGTTAATATATTACTTGCATACTCTTTAGTTGTTGAGCTTTCCTCACGCTAGAGAGGTTACGTATAACACTATTAATATATTGACTAGATGAGGTAAGATACATGCATGTATTTATTGAGCTTTCTTCAAGGTACGTGCATTACACATAGACTGTCATGAAATGGTGGGTACGAGTTAATAATATCTCTTGATTTGTTGAACCTTTCTCAAGGTCAAGATATGATTAGGACAAAGACAACAGGTTGGGAGTTCTATATGATACAACCGATAAGGTAATATCCATTGCTTGAGAGACTATGATTTGTTGAGATTTCCTCAAGGTTAGAATCCAAATGCAAGCGAGTCCTAACACCTACTAAGGAAATCAAAAGATTTCTACGATTTCTTAGGGATTTTAGAAACATGAAAATATAGTGGGAGCCTTATCAGAAAAATGAAATGATAATATTTAACATTTATAATACTGTAAGAACATTTGGTATATATGGTTAAAATAATTTCATTCAATAAATTATGAAACTAATAAAAATTGATAAAATGTTTATCAACTAAGTATATAAATGAATGAAATTAAAGATTGACAAAGAAATATAAAATGCACTTACCTTTATATCCTTTGGCATACTAAGGCCAATGAATGTGCTGAAGTTATACAACTATTAAAACATTCCTGCCTTGGTCATGTAAGTATTTATTTTCCCAAATTGTATATTGTCTTTTGTGAGCTTTTTGAACTCTAAAAAAATAAGATTATAAATGTTTGATTATTTTAAAACGCATACAAAAGTTATATGGTGATAGTCACATTCATAATGCAATAAATGTCGATGAAATTAATTCACTCGAGATGAGCAAATAAACAATAGTACAAAATAATGCATATAATATGATTGAATGTAATAATAATTTTGTAACGACAAAAAACAAAGGACTAAAGACTGTCCTTGAAATTCGATCATTGAATTGTCGGTTCCGATGGATTTACTTAAGTGCAACTTATTCGATATTATTAAAACGTTAAGAGTATCCAAATGAATTTTTGTAAAAGAACCTGGTGCGGTCTTGTAGTAAAGTTTTCTTTTAAATATTTCAACCGTTTAATGAAAGCGAATGGCTGAGAGCGAATGTTAAATAAGCACAATTGGGATGAAGAGAATGAATTGTCACTTCTCCTTCAAAAAGGACTTCAGAAACAAGAATTATCTAAAATTTAAAAGGATACATAATATAAAATGAGAAATGTGATTAATATTTCAAGTGTGTTTTCATATAGATAATTGTTTTCTATAAAAGTTATTTCTTTGAATTTAAGATTTTTGATTTGAAACTCACAAATGTTAACTAGTTATAGGTCTTGAAATAAAATTACGTAATAAGTGATTGAATAGAGCTTCGTCTTTCGTTTGCTGTCATAGTAATGGTAGAAATACTTGGAGCATACCGTACAACACTTCTTAGTGGATACATCAAGTTATGAAAAATTGTTTTCTTAAATATACCTTTTAACAAGTTTTCTTGTCAATACCCCAAAGTAATACTAAAAAGGATGAATAATCTTTTGTATGAATGGTGAGAGTAAAACCCTTAGGAATTGCCTTCCAATTCGACTTTATTTGTGGATACTCATCAAATCAGACCTTTTGACGATGTCGAAAGGTATATTCTCCGAGTTGAGTGACCTTTTGATGCAGCCCAAAATGACCAAGTCTTAGGTCGCGAGCGACCTAACATGCTTTTAGGTCGTGTGCGACCTAACGAGGAAGATAACGGGCTGAAACGAGCTAACGAGTTAAAGAATAAGGTGTTTGAACGACCTAGCGAGTTACACATTCCTATAGGTCGCTCCGAGTTACTCAAACGACCTAACAAGTTACGACATAAGTTAGGTCGCGAGAATGAATTACGACCTATGATAGGTCGCAGAGAAGAGATACGACCTAAGTTAGGTCGCGGAGAGGAGTTACGACCTATGTTAGGTCGCGAAAAGGGGTTACGATCTATGTTAGGTCGCGAAAGCGGGTTACGACCTATGTTAGGTCGCTGATGTGTATGCTGCAAGATCCCTGAAGCCATCTGATGTTAGGTTGCTCTATTTTAGGTCGCTCGGATTTTAGGTCGCTACCGCGTTCTGCTCTAAGTCGTTAAAGGCCTATGATAAGTCGCTGATGGAGGCTGATGTGTTGATATATTGAGTCGCTTATGTGTTGTAATATGTAAGTCGTAGGTCGTGTGCGTTGTATTTTAGGTTGTTGTGTTGTTTTCTTATGTCGCTTATATGTAAGTTGTAGGTCATCTGTTTTTAGGTCGAAGGGTTGTTAGGTCGTGAACGACCTATGTGTTGTACAAATTTGTGTTGTATTGAGTTGTAAACCTATAAATAGGTAGGTGGTGTCATTTGTAACAGTTAGTTGATTTTGAAATAAACTTTGTTTGTTAGCTTTGTGCTTTCATTAAATCGGCAGTTGAGTGTGATCTCCTATCTCCACCTTCAGTATTCAAGTGCGCTTGAATCAACGATCGCTGAAGCCGATTCTCGGTATCTAGTGCGCTAGATCAACGTATGAAGAATCGTAGATCTCTAAACACGGTATCATGCGCGATCAACGTGTTTGAGGTAGCTAAAATCCGGTATCTTTGGATCAACGGGTTTGGGCCATTCGTTATCTTCTATTCCATCGATCGTTACTTTCACCGTATCATCATTTTTGTTATCCGCTGCTACATCATTTGGTATCAGAGCTAGACTTAGCCAATCATAGCTAAGCTGAGTCTTGGAGCCAATTTTATTTGAAGTGTTGAAGATTGGATTTGCATTTTTGAGAAGAATAGTGTTCATCGTGTTCATCATAAGTTACAACAAGTTTGAAGATTTCGATCCATCTCATTTTGGATCTAAGGAGGAAAAGTGTTTGAAATTAGCGCGGGAAAGATTTGCGCGCCAAGGAGTTTGAATTGTGGAAGTGGTTGTGCGAGTTAGTGCAAGCCGAGCCGAGCCAAGGAACATGCGAGCTAAGTTAGGTCGCTTGACCTTGATTCGAGCTAATTGGGTTGAAGTTTTGGAAGATTACATTTGAATTTTTTGAAGTGTTTGTGAAAATCGATCATGCCTCCGAGAAGAGCCAATCAACATCAGAATCTTGAAGCATTGTATAGGAGAGAAGAAGCCGATGAGATGGAGCAAAGAATAAACGAAAACTTTAGTGAGAAGCTTAATGAAGGGATTGGTCGATTAGAGAAGATGATGTTGGAGATGAATCAAAATCAGAGAAGGGTTTCACCTGAATCTAACCATGGGGGAAGTAGAGTTTCACCACATTCCAATCGAGAGAGAAGTGTTGATAGTGATCATAGAAGTATGAGTCGAGATTGTCATAGAAATGTTAATGATCGAAGTCGTGATAGGAATGTGAATGATCGTGAACGGAGGAATGTAGATCGAAGGGATGTTGGTGGAAGAAATGAAGGTAGTAGAGATGTTGGTGGTCAGGATCGACATCGATATACATCAGATTTTGAAGAGGAGTTTGATGGTGTTAGTGTTCATGGACGAGGTCAAGGAAGAAATCAGTCGGAGTATGATCACAAGTGGGAGTCTGGTATGAAAACTGAAATACCGGAATTCAAGGGAGGTATGCAAGCCGAGGAATTTCTTGATTGGTTAGCTTATGTTGAGGAAATATTTGACTTCAAGGAGGTTCCGGAGGATCGTAAAGTAAAGTTGGTTGCTACTAGGTTGAGGGGGAGAGCTATGGCATGGTGGTAGCAAACCAAACTGACTAGAGAGCGGATGGGGAAGTCAAGCATTGTTGCTTGGGAAAAGATGAATAAATTGATGAAGGCTAATTTCTTACCCTACAATTACCAATCACTAATGTATCAGAGATTACAAACCTGAGGCAAGGGACGAAGACAGTTACTGATTATGCAGATGAGTTCTACCAGTTGATTGCTCGAAATGACATTATGGAAACAGAAGAACAATTGACTGCTAGGTTTGTGGGTGGACTTAGAACACAGATCCAGGATATGGTGAACATGTTCGACTCTAGATCTGTGGCAGAAGCACATCAAAAGGCGTTGGCTTGGGAGAAACAAGGAAGACGTGGGGGAGGTGTGTTTCCAAGTTTTACAGGGCAGAACAAAGGAGCGGGTAGTAGTTCTAATGTTCCTAAAGCATCGAATAAGCCGGTTGTTCATGAAGTGGCTAAACCAAAAGTCAACACCAATTTCAAATGCTATAATTGTCAAGAAGTGGGTCTCAAGAGCAGCGAATGTCCAAAACCGAAGAAGAGAACTATGATTGCTGAAGTGGAAGATGAGGATGCAGAAGCTGACTGTTCTAATTCACTACATGATGAGGAAGAAGAGAATGTGTCGGGATATGAAGGGTATTCATTGATGATGAAGAGGTCGTGTTTAACACCAAAACATGAGGAGGAAACTAGTGGGTTGAGGAGTAACATCTTTCAGTCAACATGCACTATCTTGGAAAGGGTTTGCAAGTTTGTTATTGATGCAGGAAGTTGTGACAATATTATCCCTACAAAAGCTGTGAAGAAGTTATCATTGAAGACAGAGAAGCATCCGAAACCTTACAAGTTAGCTTGGTTGAGGAAAGGTGGGGAGGTGAAAGTTGGACGAAGGGCTTGTGTGAATTTTTCAATTGGGAAGAAATACAAAGATGAAATTTGGTGTGATGTGGTTGACATGGATGTATGCCATCTGTTGTTGGGAAGACCATGGCAGTATGATAGGGCGGTGCAACATGATGGTCGTACTAACAGTTATAGTTTCATGTTTGAAGGTACCAAAATCACTTTAATCCCTAAGAAGCGACAACACGAAGAAAGCAAGTCGGAGGAGATTGAAGAACTTAAAACTTTGCTATCTTTGAAGGAGTTTGTTAAGGAAGTAGAAGAGGAGCCCGAAGTGTTTTTGTTGATTGGACGCGAGAGTAATGAAGTGGTTGAGATTCCTGAAGAAGTAAAGCCAGTGCTGGGAGAATTTGATGATGTATTTCCTGAGGAACTACCAACGGAGTTACCACCGTTGAGAGACATTCAACATCAAATTGATCTTGTTCTAGGAGCTGTGTTACCTCATAGACCACATTACAGAATGAGTCCAAAGGAACACGAGGAGTTGCGAAGGCAAGTGGAAGAGTTGCTTGAGCAGGGGCGTGTGCAGGAAAGTTTAAGTCCTTGTGCGGTGCCAGCTTTGTTAGTACCAAAGAAGGATGGAACGTGGAGGATGTGCATTGATAGTCGAGCACTGAATAAGATTATAGTGAGATACAGATTTCCGATACCGAGACTTGATGATTTGTTGGATCAGTTGAGCGGGGCTACTATCTTTTCGAAGATTGATTTGAAGAGTGGTTATCATCAAATTCGAATCAGACCAGGGGATGAATGGAAGACAGCATTCAAGACGAGAGAAGGATTATATGAATGGCTAGTCATGTCGTTTGGTCTTTCGAATGCACCTAGTACATTCATGCGAGTGATGAATCAGATCTTTAGACCATTTATTGGGAAATTCATGGTGGTGTATTTCAATGATATACTGATATATAGTAGAAGCGCCGAGGAGCACTTGCAACATCTGAGAGAAGTGTTGATGATACTGCGACAGGAACAATTTTATGCTGCAACAAAGAAATGCGTGTTCATCACGCATAGTGTTTTATTTTTGGGATATGTTATTTCTGAAGGAGGTATACAGGTGGATCAGAATAAAGTTGAAGCAATCATAAATTGGCCACAACCCACAACGATTATAGAAGTTAGAAGTTTTCATGGTTTAGCATCATTCTACCAAAGATTTATTCCACACTTCAGTAGCGTGACGGCACTAGTTACTGATTGTATGAAGGGAAGCAATTTTCATGGTCGGAGGAAGCAGGAGTTGCTTTTGAACGAATCAAAGGACTTTTGACGATAGCACCAATTCTAGTATTACCAGACTTTCAGTTGTTGTTTGAGTTGCATACTGATGCATCGAAGGTTGGAATTGGAGGGGTGTTAAGTCAGAAGGGATGTCCTATTGCATATTTCAGTGAGAAGCTATCAGGAGCCAAGATGAGATATACTACTTATGATGTGGAATTTTATGCTATCGTACAAGCTGTGAAGCATTGGAGACATTATTTGTTTCATAAAGAATTTGTTTTATATACTGATCATGAAGCGTTGAAGCATATGCAGGGACAGGACAAGATTGCAGCTACGCATGCTTCGTGGATTGCATACTTACAACAATTTACATTTGTGGTGAAGCATAAATCGGGAATTACGAATAGAGTGGCTGATGCATTGAGTCGAAGGAACCATTTGTTGACTACAATGAAGGTTGAAGTGACGGGGTTTGATGTATTGCCAGAATTATTTGTTGATTATCTTTACTTTGCGAAGTATGTAGATGAAGTCAAGAAGGGGAAGACAGATGAGTTTGTGTTGGTGGATGATTTTCTTTTTAAAGGGAATCAATTGTGCATACCAGAGTGCAGCTTACGTATGAAGATTGTAAAGGAGTTGCATGAGGAAGGTCATGTGGGCCGAGATCGTACTTTGCAATTGATTTCTCAATCTTATTATTGGCCTTCGTTGAAGCGGGAAGTTGGAAAGTTTGTAGAGAGATGCCATATCTGTCAAGTTTCGAAGGAAACAGCGACGAATGCGGGATTGTATATGCCGTTACCCGTGCCGGTTAGACCATGGGTTGATATCAGTATGGATTTTGTTTTGGGAATACCGAGAACTCAGAGGGGGGATGATTCGATATATGTTGTAGTGGACAGGTTTTCAAAGATGGCACATTTCATCGCTTGTAAGAAGACAGCTGATGCTGTCCGTGTTGCCGAGTTATTCTTTAAAGAAGTGTATCGCTTACATGGTTTACCAGAATCCATTGTTTCTGATCGGGATACTAGATTTCTAAGTCATTTTTGGTTAAGTTTGTGGAAGATGGTTGGAACGAAGCTAAATTTTAGTAGTGCCTATCATCCGCAATCTGATGGGCAAACGGAGGTGGTTAACAGATCGTTGGGGAACTTGTTGAGATGTCTCGTGAAAGATAACTTGAAGAGCTGGGATATGAAGTTATGTCAGGCAGAGTTTGCTCATAATCATGCTATAAACCATAGTACGGGTTTCAGTCCATTTCAGATTGTATATTCCAGCTTACCAAAGGGGCCGTTGGATTTGACGATAGTACCACAACCAAAGGGGACAGTTAAACGGGCTGTTGATTTTGTTGATGGATTGGCAGAATGCCATAAAATCATTCAGGAACGATTGGAGAAAGCAAATGAAAAGTATAAACGATCTGCCGATCTGAAGCGAAGAAATTTTGAATTTAATGAAGGAGATTTAGTATATGTTGTACTAACGAAGGATCGTTTTCCAGTGGGAGCATACAATAAACTTAAAGCTCGAAAGATTGGTCCTGTAAAGATTGTGAAACAGATCAATAAAAACGCTTATAGGTTGAAGCTGCCGGAGGATGTGTACACCTCTGACGTGTTTAATGTTAAACATCTTATTCCTTATTAAGGAGATGAACCTGTTGTGGAAGAGGAAAGCGCAAATTCGAGGACGAATTTTTTTCAACCAGGGGAGGATGATGCAGCCCAAAATGACCAAGTCTTAGGTCGCGAGCGACCTAACATGCTTTTAGGTCGTGTGCGACCTAACGAGGAAGATAATGGGCTAAAACGAGCTAACGAGTTAAAGAATAAGGTGTTCGAACGACCTAGCGAGTTACACATTCCTATAGGTCGCTCCGAGTTACTCAAACGACCTAACAAGTTACGACCTAAGTTAGGTCGCGAGAATGAATTACGACCTATGATAGGTCGCAGAGAAGAGATACGACCTAAGTTAGGTCGCGGAGAGGAGTTATGATCTATGTTAGGTCGCGAAGAGGGATTACGATCTATGTTAGGTCGCGGAAGCGGGTTACGACCTATGTTAGGACGCTGATGTGTATGCTGCAAGATCCCTGAAGCCATCTGAAGTTAGGTCGCTCTATTTTAGGTCGCTGCCGCGTTCTGCTCTAAGTCGTTAACGACCTATGATAAGTCGCTGATGGAGGCTGATGTGTTGACATATTGAGTCGCTTATGTGTTGTAATATGTAAGTCGTAGGTCGTGTGCGTTGTATTTTAGGTCGTTGTGTTGTTTCCTTATGCTGCTTATATGTAAGTCGTAGGTCGTCTGTTTTTAGGTCGAAGGGTTGTTAGGTCGTGAACGACCTATGTGTTGTACAAATTTGTGTTGTATTGAGTTGTAAGCCTATAAATAGGCGGGTGGTGTCATTTGTAACAGTTAGTTGATTTTGAAATAAACTTTGTTTGTTAGCTTTGTGCTTTCATTAAATCGGTAGTTGAGTGTGATCTCCTATCTCCACCTTCGGTATTCAAGTGCGCTTGAATCAACGATCGCTGAAGCCGATTCATGGTATCTAGTGCGCTAGATCAACGTACGAAGAATCGTAGATCTCTAAACACGGTATCTTGCGCGATCAACGTGTTTGAGGTAGCTAAAATCCGGTATCTTTGGATCAACGGATTTGAGCCATTCGGTATCTTCTATTCCATCGATCGTTACTTTCACCGTATCATCATTTTTGTTATCTGCTGCTGCATTTCAATCTTATTGAGTAAAATTGAGATCTCTTTCGAAAGCCTTCCTTTTGACTAGATTGAAATTATAACGCCCCATCCCGAGACCCACCTTAGTAAAGAAAATTAACAAGTAATTCCGTCTACTAAAGCGGAGAATAGGGCTGGCTATGGGCGGCCATCTATAATTTTGTCTTAAATATCTACTGAATATGTCGACAAATGCAATATAATTTTTCTTTTCAACTCAAGTGGATCGACATACCCAGTAAATACTTAATCCAAAACTATAGGTAGCTAACAGATCTATCAGAACAAAATATAATAACTGAATGTAAATCACATCACAGAACAGTAACCAACATCACTTATATACATATACACTGATACATGTTTAGTACAATATAATATGAATACAATAAAGGTGGTACACGACCACACCATATACATCGAATCAAATGTAAATACATCAGAGTCAAACGGAAAGAAATATAAAGTACACAAAAGTTCTAGGCTGATATCTAAGCCGATGCATCAAAGCTAAGTCCCGTAACTGATAGCTAACCTAAAACAACTCGGTCTGACCTGAGTACAAAATACACGGGTCAGTCTAGCTAAAACAATCAGTTAATAAGGATAGACGATAATATGAAGCATAAGATACAAGGTGATAATTCATTTCGAATGAGAAGAGGCAACTTAAAGAATACAACCCATGACTTAAGTGAACTAATGTCACTTAAGTATACAAAGACCACAAAAGAGGTAAATTCAATAATAATACTCAAATAATATAAACATTCGCCTCATATCATCGGCGACATCCCAAAATGTCTATATGGTTTCCATTAAACATATCTCCTCAAAAGTAGAAACGACAATACAAACTCTCGCCAAATGGCAAACATAAAACATTCTCAAATAGGATGATTCAAAACTCAAATATAGAAGAATCTCCAAATTCAATTATACCTCATCTCCTCGGTATGAATGTATATAAATCTAAATCTCAACTCGCAAAATGGGAAAACCCAGAATATCCTATAAAATCATGAAATCATCCAAATTCATAACTCAAGGAACTCGATAAGAGTACAAAACATCACAAATGAAATCACCATATATATAACATCTCATATAGCACTAGGCCATCGATGTAATAAAACATCTTAAAGTGGTGAAATCACAATAAAACAGAAAACTTAGAAAACCTGGATTGGCTAAATCCCATTTGCATGCCGAAGCGATGCTGCACATGCCATTCACAAACGGCCGAAGCCTCTGAAAAGGTCGCTAACACCTCCCAAAGCAATTCGTCCTCATGACAAGGTCGCTGACACCTCTCCAAGCCATTTTGCCAGCCCTAACAAGGTTGCTAACACCTCCCAAAGCCGTTCGTCCTCATGACATGGTCGCTAACACCTCTAAAAACAGTTATGTTAGGTAAACATCGGGAATGTGTCACAAACTTACGGACAGGAACCCGAAAAGTGTTAACATGTGTCCCGTACCACACATTCGCACTTAGCGGTTTACTAACCGCTAGTCGATGCCACACTAGGAACATCATAAAACTCAGAAAATCATATCTCGCCTCGTCTCATTGGCGAGTGTTAAAGAGACACCATACTCGTCTCATCTCATCGACAAGTGTTAAATGGCATCATAACTTGTCTCATCTCATCGACAAGTAAAAACATCATGATGATTCCTCATAAACCATAAATCTCAAAATATGAAATCATTTACTCAAGACTTGCCATATATCATTGGCAAGTAAATAAAACATCGTGATGGTTCTCATCGAACATACTCCTACATAGGAGATCTCAAACCATAATATTTGCCAAATCTTGGCCATCTTAAATAATTCCCAATAAATAGAAATTATAAAACTGAAAATACACCATAAAATGGCAAAACATCTCAGGATCATTAATCTCAAATAGCTTCGATCGTACAAGTCCGGAATTAACCGAAATAGTAATCGCACATGTCCCATACCACGTGTTTGACTAAATCGTTTAATTCTCTTTCTCATACGTTCGAATAGTGTAAAAGTCTATGGTTTATATATAAAATAGTTTACTAGAGAAAACAAGCTTCTAAAACCTTTTTTCCCGAAAAGATTAATAAAACCGATATTTGAAATTCCTTTATTATAGGAAATGAATAAATTTTTATATTAGAAAAATAATTTTAAAGTACTATATAATAATAATTTGAAATGTCCATTTATTTCAAAAATCACTTCAAAAATGGTTTAGTGAAAACCGTGCTCGAAAACAGTGAAAAACAAGAAAGATAACTCAAGACCGATAACTTGAGTTCAATATGAATTCAATTCAAATTTAACCCAAAATCAATTCAAATTCTATTTAAATTTGAATTTCAAATTCTATTTAAATTTGAATTTCAAATTCTATTTAAATTTGAATTTCAAATTCTCCAAATATAGCTAACATATTGATAGACATCATATCTACCAAAACATCTCAAAAACAATCATCAAAATCGAATAAGAACGAGTGCAAAATTAAGCTAATACAATTCTCAGGTCAATAATTGTTATTGCTGTCGTTTTGCTCTCGAAACAGCAATAAACAAACACAGTTTTGACCAAGCTAACTTCGAAATTTCATAAAATACAAAACATGAAACATTTAACACAAGAACTAAGCTTTTCGAAACATCTAAAATTATTGAATTTGGATAAGAAACGTGAAAGATATGACCAAAAAAATTCTTAGATCAACAATCATTGTTGCTATTGTTTTCCCTCGTGATAGCAACAAACAAACACAGTTTTGACCAAGCAAGCATCAAAATTTCAGGAAACAAAAAACATTAAACTTTTAGTACAAAGTTTAAACTTTCTGGAACATCTAAGATTATTGAATTTGGATAAGAAATGAAAAAGTTATAATAAAAATAGTTCAGGGATTTGAATTGCAATACCTCTGTCATTTTGGTCTCGGGATAGCAACAATCAAACACATTATTGACCAAACTAACATCAAAATTTAAGAAAACTCAAAACATAAAACTTGTAGCTCTATGTCTATGCTTTCCAAAGCATCCAAATTTATTGAATTTGGTTAAGAATCGAAATATTTATGGTCAAAACAATTCTCAGGCCTGTGATTGTTGTTGCTGTCGATTTGCTCTCAGAACAGCAACAAATAAGCACGATTCTGATCTAGCAAACTTCAAAATTTCCAAAAACTCAAAACATAAAACTTGTAGCTCTATATCTATGCTTTCCAGAACATCTTAAATTATCGAATTTGGTAGAGAAATGAAAGAGTTATGTCGAAAACAAAGTGGTAACCAGAAACAAGGAATTTAGATAACAAAGAACAAAGACTTTTATATTTTCAGTAAGCAATTCTGTGAACGCTTTACACAGCAGTCAACCTTTCTAGCTAGCATTTTTGAGTACTAAACTCACCTGGTAATTTAGCAAATATTTTGGTATCAAGCAATGATCTTTGGCGGAGAAATGGAGCTCTAGGCACCTGTATTTGCTGAAAGAAGAACATGCAACAGGAAACAAAACATTACAGACAAATTCATCTCTCAATTCAAGAAGTTTTGATGAAATAACTTAGTATTGGATGGAGATTACCTTCTCTATTCTTGTCCTAATGGATTAACTTCTTGAATTAGCAGCAACTTAGGTAAAATTTGATTTTAATTTGAGGAAGTCATTAAATTTTCTTTGTTATTTACTGTAAATGTTATTTTGAGAAGAAGTAACAAATGGAAACTACGTATAGTAAGTTTTCACAAGCCAGAAGCCTCTAGATCAAGGCTAATGAATTCTCTTATCTATCCAATTAGGTCCAAATGTGAATATACTTGGTGAAAATTGAGTTATGTACATGTTTTAGCTCATTATATCACAAAATACACATAGTTTCTCATTTTTAAGTCAAATAAAATGCATACATCTTATTGTATTGAATTAAAATAGTTATTGTAACAAAATAAATTTTATTTTAACAATAAAAAGTTAAATTGTTTTTTAAATAAAACCATATTTTTGACAATATTTTACCATGTACACAATTTAGTGTGAAAACACCATTTTAAAAGCATAATTTATTCAAAATTTATTCTCTTTGCCAAACAAATTGCAATAAATCATCCTAACACTTTTAAACCATCAAAATAATATTTTCAAACAATTTTCATCTTTTATTTTAATAAAAGACATGTTTTCTTCATAATTCTCCTTTTATATTCAATAAAAGGCTAATATTGGCAATAATTACCAATATTATCACATTAGCTCAAATAAAATATAGTAATTGATTATTTTCACTCCAAATATTCAAAATAAAGTTTTTAAAACTTTGTTTTCAACAATTAAATATTGAAATACATCACTTGTTAAATTTATTAATTCAAATTTACCTAAATTCCAATATTTTCATTTTATTTAAACCAAATACTTATCCAGTCAATATTTAATCCCATATTTAATCCCAAATAAACAAAGTAAAGTTCCAAACTTTATTTTTCTCATTTTATCTACAGAATTCACTGTTTATTCCAAATAAACAATCTAAAATTTCTATTTATATTTTAATTTACAATATTAAATTATAACTTCCGTTATAATTTAATATATACAGGTAATCTCCAAACCAGGGTTGTTACAGACTCCCCCCCTTACAAAATTGCGTCCTCGCAATTTCATAGAATAAGAGTTGTAACCTACATAAAAATTCAACCGGCAAAGGATAAAGACAAGCTCGAAACTCAAACCATTCATATTCTCAATATAGAATGGTAGAAG
This sequence comes from Allium fistulosum, assembly GCA_030737815.1. NCBI lineage: Eukaryota > Viridiplantae > Streptophyta > Magnoliopsida > Asparagales > Amaryllidaceae > Allium > Allium fistulosum. The sequence goes on from CM060904.1 coordinate 191,601,168, forward strand.
GAAACAAGGAAAAACTCACTTGGTTAATCAAATGGCCCATCAAATGCTATTATAGTGATTAGCAAATCATTGAATTTTCCAAGCAATTCAAAATAATTTCGAAGATATCCCGTCTTCGAATCAAGAACTCAACAAGATACTCAACAAATAATCTATCAAATGAGATAGATTTCTCAAGACTCTACGAATAGAGTCAGGATCAAACTCACTCAAACCCAAACTCTAAGCAACAAAAATGGTCAGCAACATGATTTTCCACGTGATAGTACAGAAAATACAACCTCAAAACAAGGTATACACAATGAGCAAGATGGATAAATCACGAGAGGGCTTCTCAAGAAGCCACCAAACTCGAACGACCGTAAAAAATGCACGTCGTTGACAATAGCTCAAGGATGGAGCATAGTCAAGAAATAAGAACATATGCATAATTTACCTTTGAAATCCAAGACACCAGAATTTTAAATCCCGAAATCTTCAATATTTTAAATCTCAATTTCAACTTTTGAAAATTTTCAAACTCCTTTACCATATTACTTTAATAAGTAATTTAAAACTCAAGTCTAAACATTACTTTTCTTGTTTTAAAATTAATTTCCAATGAAATTTCATAAATCCAAGCATATATCCCATTATAGAATAAGTTAACAAAACTTCAAATTCTCTTATATAACTCAACTATAGAACATCCAATAGACAATATAGATTTTAAAATCTCCAATCATACTTTCAATAAAGTATAGCTAAAAAATAATCTCATTTTTATAATTTCAAAATAATAAAATTGCATAGCATCGCCATTGAATCTCCAACAACCAAATCCATCAATAAGCTGTAGAGTTGACCGAACGATCAAAACTGCCTCGCCACTCTATTACTCGTCTCTAAAATCAACGGCTGCAATTACCATTCAAAAATAAATTTTATATTTAATCTCAAAATATTATTTTTAAAATCACAATCTTTAAAACACAAATCATTGTGTCTGATTGCCTCATCATATCATTTAGGGGATTCCTATCGATAACGTTGATCAGGCATATCGAGCAGAACTCTTAACTACTCGATGGATAACCCAACACTCTCAAATTATTTCTATATAAGAAATACTACTCATATAATTATATTCTCAAAATATTCTTTGATTTTTAAAACATCAAAAACTCCAATATCTCTTTTAAAACTCATGTATATATATAGCTACAAAATTCAAACCAAAGAACATTAACAGAATGCACCGAGATATTCTCAGAATACTCGATTCACAAAATCAACAGAGGGAGATGGACTGTTTGTCAATCTTACGATTTCACTTGCCACTCCCAAAAATCATCAATACACAAGATAAGGTACGATGCTCTTCTCAAAAGAGAGAAGATCACAAACAACCAAATCATTACTTCAAACAAAGTAATGCTCCAAGGATAACACCGATTAAGTATCCGAAAAGTATAACTCGAAGAAGCTGAAAGATAAACCCAATCAAACTCAATCGATAGCCTCATTCCTTAGTGGATATCCCCATGGAAGGATAATCGATAAGCTACGAGACAGGAATAAGGTTAACTCAACACTCGATTGCCCGATTGGATGTCAAACCCAAACGGACTCACAAATCTCAACAAAGTCACCCTGACTAGAACTCGAGGTGTATCATCAACATCTCGATACTCAAGAGTGAATACAGAAACTACGGAATCATCACTAACATTCCAAAGTAATAGAATTAACAAATCAAAATAGGAAACCTGAATATACATAGGATCCTATAACACAAAGGATTGGACTTAGCCTCATATAAGCCAATCCAACTCAAATCAAATACATCTCAAGATAGCAAGTAATAAACAATTACTCACAAAAGCAACATCAAATAGAAATCTCAAAATTCTCACAACAAGCCAATCGTTGTGGATCCCCTTAATAGGATTCACAACTCTCAAAGAAATACAACACGAATTCTTAAAGGAATCAATAAGCTCCATCGATACGAACTCACTCGTATCGACAAAAATAAGAATAGAATAATCTCCAAATAAGATTATTCACATGATAAGATAACATCAAACACAATTATGGAATACTACGGAATACAATATATTCCTAGAAATATTCCATCTCAACAATCCTAAAGGTTCGAAAAAGAATCAAAGCACGATTCGAAAACAAGCTCAAATAAAGGACAATGATTCACTTGTACTGTACTTTGATGTATAGTGATATATATTGTTCTGTGTTTATTCTACTTTGTTCTGATCTCAGCTTTGATATCACGCTATAACGCCCCATCCCGAGACCCACCTTAGTAAAGAGAATTAACAAGTAATTATGTCTACTAAAGCGGAGAATAGGGCTGGCTAAGGGCGGCCATCTATAATTTTGTCTTAAATATCTACTGAATACGTCGATAAATGCAATATAATTTTTCTTTTCAACTCAAGTGGATCGACATACCCAGTAAATGCTTAATCCAAAACTATAGGTAGCTAACGGATCTATCAGAACAAAATATAGTAACTGAATGTAAATCACATCACAGAACAGTAACCAACATCATTTATATACATATACACTGATACATGTATAGTACAATACAATATGAATACAATAAAGGTGGTACACGACCACACCATATACATCGAATCAAATGTAAATACATTAGAGTCAAGCAGAAAGAAATATAAAGTACAAAAAAGTGCTAGGCTGATATCTAAGCAGATGCATCAAAGCTAAGTCTCGTAACTGATTGCTAACCTAAAACAACTCAGTCTGACTTGAGTACAAAATACACGGGTCAGTCTAGCTAAAACAATTAGTTAATGAGGATAGACGATAATATGAAGCATAATATACAAGGTGATAATTCTTTTTGAATGAGAAGAGGCAACATAAAGAATACAACCCATGACTTAAGTGAACTAATGTCACTTAAGTATACAAAGACCTCAAAAGAGGTAAATTCAAAAATAATACTCAAATAATATAAACATTCGCCTCATATCATCGGCGACATACCAAAATGTCTATATGGTTTCAATGAACCATATCTCCTCAAAAGGAGAAACGAGAATACAAACTCTCACCAAATGGCAAACATAAAACATTCTCAAATAGGATGATTCAAAACTCAAATATAGAAGAATCTCCAAATTCAATTATACCTCATCTCCTCGGTATGAATGTATATAAATCTAAATCTCAACTCGCAAAATGGCGAAACCCAGAATATCCTATAAAATCATGAAATCTTCCAAATTCATAACTCAAGGAACTCAATAAGAGTTCAAAACATCATAAATGAAATCACCATATATATAACATCTCATATAGCACTAGGCCATCGATGTAATAAAATATCTTAAAGTGGTGAAATCACAATAAAACAAAAAACTCAAAAAACCTGGATTGGCCAAATCCCATTTGCATGCCGAAGCGATGTTGTACGTGCCATTCTCAGACGGCCGAAGCTTCTGAAAAGGTTGCTAACACCTCCCAGAGCAATTCGTCCTCATGACAAGGTCGTTGACACCTCTCCAAGCCATTTTGCCAGCCCTAACAAGGTCGCTAACACCTCCCAAAGCAGTTCGTCCTCATGACAAGGTCGCTAACACCTCTCAAAGCAGTTATGTTAGGTAAACAACGTGAATGTGTCACAAACTCACGGACAAGAACCCGAAAAGTGTTAATGTGTGTCCCATACCACACGTTCGCACTTAGCGGTTTACTAACCGCTAGTCGACGCCACACTAGGAACATCATAAAAATTAGAAAATCATATCTCGCCTCTTCTCATTGGCGAGTGATAAAGAGACACCATACTCGTCTCATCTCATCGACAAGTATTAAATGACATCGTACTTGTCTCATCTAATCGACAAGTGAAAACATCGTGATGGTTCCTCATAAACCATAAATCTCAAAATATGAAATCATTTACTCAATACTTGCCTTATATCATTGGCAAGTAAATAAAACGTCGTGATGGTTCTCATTGAACATACTCCTACATAGGAGATCTCAAACCATAATATTTTCCAAATCTTGGCCATCTTAAATAATTCCAATAAATAGGAATTATAAAACTCAAAATACGCCATAAAATGGCAAAACATCTCAGGATCATTAATCTCAAATAGCTTCGATCGTACAAGTTCGGAATTAACCGAAATAGTAAACGCACATGTCTCATACCACGTGTTTGACTAAATCGTTTAATTCTCTTTGTCATACATTCGAATAGTGTAAAAGTGTATGTTTTATATATAAAATAGTTTACTAGAGAAAACAAGCTTCTAAAAAAAATTCCCGAAAAGATTAATAAACCAACATTTGAAATTCCTTTATTATAGGAAATGAATAGATTTTTATATTAGAAAAATAATTTTAAGGTTTTATATAATAATAATTTGAAATTTCCATTTGTTTCAAATATCACTTCGAAAATAGTTTAGTGAAAACCGTGCTCGAAAACAATGAAAAACAAGAAAGATAACTCAAGACCGATAACTTGAGTTCAATACGAATTCAATTCAAATTTAACCCAAAATCAATCCAAATTCTATTTAAATTTGAATTTCAAATTATCCAAATATAGCTAGCCTATTGATTGGCATCATATCTCTCAAAACATCTCAAAAACAATCATCAAAATCGAATAAGAATGAGAGCAAAAATAAGCTAATACAATTCTCAGGTCAATAATTGTTATTGCTGTCGTTTTGCTCTCGGAACAGCAATAAACAAACACAGTTTTGACTAAGGTAACTTCGAAATTTCATAAAACTCAAAACATGAAACTTTTAGCACAAACACTAAGCTTTCCAAAACATCTATAATTATTGAATTTGGATAAGAAACGTGAAAGATATGACCAAAACAATTCTTAGATCAATAATCATTGTTGCTGTCGTTTTTCCCTTGGGATAGCAACAAACAAACACAGTTTTGACCAAGCAAGCATCAAAATTTCAGGCAACACAAAACATGAAACTTTCAGTACAAAGTTTAATTTTCCAGAACATCTAAGATTATTGAATTTGGATAAGAAATGAAAAAGTTATGATAAAAAAAGTTCAGGGGTCTGAATTGGAATACCTCTATCATTTTGGTCACGGGATAGCAACAATCAAACACATTTTTGACTAAACTAACTTCAAAATTTAAGAAAACTCAAAACATGAAACTTGTAGCTCTATGTCTATGCTTTCCCGAACTTCAAAACTAATTGAATTTGGTTAAGAATCAAAAGATTTATGGTCAAAACAATTCTCAAGCATGTGATTGTTGTTGATGTCGATTTGCTCTCGGGATAGCAACAAATAAGCACGATTTTAATCTAGAAAACATCAAAATTTTAAAACACTCAAAACATAATACTTGTAGCTCTATATCTAAGCTTTCCAGAACATCTAAAATTATCGAATTTGGTTGAGAACTGAAAGAGTTATGGCCAAAACAAAGTGGTAACCAGAAACAAGGAATTTAGATAACAAAGAACAGAGACTTTTATATTTTCAGTAAGTAATTCTATGAACGCTTTATACAGAATTCAACCGTTCTAGCTAGAATTTGTGAGTACTAAACTCACTTGGTAATTTAGCAAAGATTTTTGTAGCAAGCAATGATCTTTGGCGGAGAAATGGAGCTCTACGCACCTGTATTTGCTGAAAGAAGAACATGCAATAGGAAACAAAACATTACAGACAAATTCATCTCTCAATTCAAGAAGTTTTGATGAAATAACTTAGTATAGTATGGAGAATACCTTCTCTATTCTTGTCCTAATGGATTAACTTCTTGAATTAGCAGCAAATTAGGTGAAATTTGATTTTAATTTGAGGAAGCCATTGAATTTTCTTTGTTATTTACTGTAAATGTTATTTTGAGAAGAAGGAACAAATGGAAACTACGTACAGTAAGTTATCACAAGCTAGAAGCCTCTAGATCTAGGCTAATGAATCCTATTATCTATCCAATTAGGTCCAAATGTGAATATACTTAGTGAAAATTGAGTTATGTACATGTTTTTGCTCATTATATCACAAAATACACATATTTTCTCATTTTTAAGTCAAATAAAATGCATACATCTTATTATATTAAATTAAAATAGTTATTGTAACAAAATAAATTTTATTTTAACAGTAAAAAGTTAATTTTTTTAAATAAAACCATATTTTTGACAATATTTTACCATATACACAATTTAGTGTGAAAACACCGTTTTAAAAGCATAATTTATTCAAAATTTATTCTCTTTGTCAAACAAATTGCAATAAATCATCCTAACACTTTTAAACCATCAAAATAATATTTTCAAACAATTTTCATCTTTTATTTTAATAAAAGACATGTTTTCTTCATAATTCTCCTTTTATATTTAATAAAAGGCTAATATTGGCAATAATTACCAATATTACCACATTAGCTCAAATAAAATTCAGTAATTGATTATTTTCAATCCAACTATTCAAAATAAAGTTTTTAAAACTTTATTTCCATCAATTTGGATTTATTTCAACAATTAAATATTGAAATACATCACTTGGTAAATTTATTAACTCAAATTTACCTAAATTCCAATATTTTCATTTTATTTAAACCAAATACTTATCCAGTCAATATTTAATTCCATATTTAATCCCAAATAAACAAAATAAATTTCCAAACTTTACTTTTCTCATTTTATCTACGGAATTCACTGTTTATTCCAAATAAACAATCTAAAATTTCTAATTATATTTTAATTTACATTATTAAATTATAACTTCCGTTATAATTTAATATATACAGGTAATCTCCAATCCGGGGTTGTTACAGAAATTCCTTGAGTTATGTCCTTTTAGAGTAGGTATCGACCTTGTCGAAAGCTTGAGTGTTAGCTTTCCTTGGGTTTAGCCAGGAAATCTTATGGTCCAGTAGATTTAGAATAGGTTTCGACCTTGTCGAAAGCTTCAAACCACAAAGTTGATGGCCTTGATGGGTTACTAAAGGTGTTAGGACCAGAAGAGTTGTCGGCTTTGTCGATAGGTACCTTTCGATGGGGTTGAACCTGAAATATAAAGGTTAATCCAACAAAAGCTTAAGTAAACATTAAAGAGATCAACAATGCTCTAGACTTCCCTTTTTCAATCTAATTTTTTTTATTTCATTAAATCCCCAAATTATCACCCAATTAGGGTTACAATGATTTGTTCAAGAAAATACAAGTTTAGAATGAGAGAAATCGAATCCCAAAAACGTGACCCCATGGGTCTTATTTATAGATGCAGGCGACCTCCCTTCCGCGCCCTTGCTTTCGACAACGTTGGAAGGTCCTCCTTTTATATGTTGTTGTGAACCGTTTGACCTGGTCAAAAGCTATGCCTCTTTTCAACGTTGTCTAAAGGTGTTCCTTTGTATGTTGTTTGAACCTTTCGACCTGGTCGAAAGTTATGCCTCGTTTCGACATCGTCGAAAGGTGTTCCCTTGTATGCTATTTGAACCCTTCGACCTGGTCAAATGATATGTCTCCTTTCGATGTTTTCAAATGGTTTTCCTATTCTTCTTGTCATGCTCTAGCAATTCCTTCATTCTCTCTTAACCCTTCGACTTGATCGAAAACCATGTCTCCTTTCGACGTTGTCGAAAGGTGTATTTATCATCCTTTCGCCTCTAAGTATTGTTTTCTTCATAGTATCTTTCGACGTTGTCGAAAGGTACTCTGGATGGGTCTTTTCCTCCTTGTTATTAGTGAAGTAAGTTTGGAGCTTTCGACACGGTCGGCAGGTTGACTACATTGGTTTCGAAGAGATTCAACTGTCATTGGCTTCGACTAATTCGAAAGGCTTACTATAGCTTTCGAAAGGGTTGCCAACATTTGCTTTGTGTAAAACCCAAAAAATTAGAGTAATAATAATTAATTAACAAATTAATTGAATGATAAAATAGGGTTGGGAAATTGTTAGAATTGAGCCACGGGAGTTGCACTATTGGGTCCGTGGTAATTTGAGCAATTTTCATATACAACTTGTTGAAATCCGAGCCAGTATGGAGAAGTTACGAGAGAAACAAAGAAAATCAGAGTTATATATATAATTAAAAAAAATGAAAAAAAAGACCCGTTACGGGTCGAATCGTGCCTGAGTCAAGTCGGCCCGTAGGTCGACCCGCTTATAAGCCAGGTCGACTCGCATTCTTCCCTGGATGATTTTTCGTCCAGGTGCAAGCCGAAGACTGTAAATCTGATTTTTGGTGAAATCCTGTGCATTCGTAGCTGCATCCGCTAGTGAGCCTATGACTTGGTTGCACCAGATTAAATCTTCAAATCCGACGGCTTGAGATCCCTAAGCCAAACTATAAATAGAACCCTAAGCCTGACTATTTTTCTTATTCAGATTTTCTGTAAATTGGGTTCATTGCCTGAGGCTGAACCCTAAATAGAAATTTTTTCTATGTAGAAAATATTTTTAATAAAAATATTTTACACCCTAGAAGTGGATCCAGGAAGGCCCAGGATTAGAGCTAAGGACCACAGGTGAGTGTTTTGTAATTATTTAAGATTTGTAAGCATTTTAAAATAATAGTGTTCTCAATAGTAGTAGTTTTTCTACAATTTTGAGACAATTTTTATATAAGTTTATTTACAGTCAATTTTTAAGTAAATTTCAGAAGTTCTTTTCAGTCTATTTTATTTAGCTATTTTGTTCAGTTATTTACAGCTATTTACAGTTATTTACAGTTATTTACATCTATTTTAAGTTGGAATTTAGCTTGTAAATGTTAGTTTCTTTTTAAAGAGATTTAATCCTTTTTGACGCGAATAAAATATTAAAGAGAGAATAATTCGCAAATATGGGTTAAAATAGAAAAACACTAATTTACAGAAATCAGATGTAAAATGAGAAAAATTGAAATAAAATAGAGATGGACTGAAATAGGCAAATTTGAGATATTTGCAAGCATGATTATAACAAGTGGTTATGACTAAAAAGAGAAAATAGAAGAGTAACAATTTCAAGAACAATTATAACACGTAGGTTATAATTAGAAAGAAATAAATAACATAATGGGCTTATTTTAAAACTTGGATCTTTGATTAAGTTAATAAGCAAATATAGCAGTAGTGACCCATACTGGCAGCATTCCCTTTCAGGTCTAGGACTGATGGTCTCACACGTGGGTGAGGCCGGGCACGCTTATGCTGATTAGGGTAAATAAGTGGCCAATAGATAGAGGCTCAAATTCGGGGATTTTGGCAAGGGGTGCAAAGTTTGAAGATTTGTTTGTTAGGACCAGTACCGACCGCATTCCCTTTCAGGTCGAGGACTGATGGTCTCATACATGGGTGAGACTGGGCACGCTTATGCTAATTAGGGTAATTAAAGAGTCAAAATGGGGGGCGACAGTTAGTGTGTACCGGCGATGACCGAGTGTGCGATGTCGATTAGGGTAAATAATTTGTTACTGCGTCCTAAGCGCTAAGAGGTGTCTTTTGCTGTGGGACCAACAGGATTGGTTCATAATGGCACAATAGAGATAGGAAAGGCCGATCAATGGGTAGGATTAGGATTTCATCCTAATCATGTTAGCAGTTGAGATAGGATTAGGGTTTCGACCTAATCACAGCAGTTTAAGACAAGTGCAAACAATCAAAGAAAACAGTCAAACAAAATCAAAAACAGTATTTTATGCGAGTTTTATCTTTTCTTTATCTTCCTTTCATGCTAGAACTATTACTTAGTCTATTATCTTTATCTTGCTTAGAAACGCTTGTAATTATTTTTACTCATAAGACTTATTGTCTGACCCACTCCTCTATCATTTCTTTTCCCCCAATAGGCCAACAGAGTTGAGGATAGTTGATTCAGGTTGCTTGGAGATTCATTTTTGGAGTTTCCTCATTTCAGATGTATTCTTCTGCTTTTAATCTTTTTCATTTGGCTTATGATGGATTGGCACTTGTGAGTGGGATTATTATTGTTATTTTTACTCTGATTATGTGACAATAAGATGTATTTTCATAAGACATGAGAGATTTTGAGTTTTTGAGACATGTTATGTTTTTATGACTTATTTTGAGATGAAGATTAGTTCTAAATGATAAGTTATTATTTAAATGTTTTCCGCTGCTTTTACTTATTTGTCTTGTGAATCTTAGTCTCTGTGATGCTTTAGCTATACCTATAATGCACCACATCCTTTGGTATGTCCTTTTTGGGAATACTAAGGGGTGTGGGGTGTTTTATTTGGTATTAGAGCCTAAGTTTACAAGATTCCTAAAAACTTGTTTTAAAAGTAAGTATTTTTCGAAGGTAACATATCTTCAAACTAAAAGTATTTTTCAGAAAGAAACTCTTATTATAAATGTAGTTTTCAAGTATAAGAGAGTTTTCATAAAAGTTAACTCAAAGTCTAGTTCAACCTTCTTTCGATTCTCTCGAGCCTAAATTTTCTTTTCTTTGCATAGAATGGCGGATGCCCCAAATCTTCCAAGGGGTGTCCAAGTCCCTGGCTGGTTCCATAGAAACCTCGAAGCTATGGCACCAGAGGTGCAAGGGCAAGCGCTCAATGCAGCATTGGCGGGTGGAGGTCCCATTAATCCACCTGCAGCAGCCAATTTTTCTAAGCTATGCAAGGATTTGCTCATCTAGGAGGCAAGACGTTTTCTGGCACGGAGGATTTCGTAAAGGCATGAACTTGGTTGAGGAATATAGAGCAGATATTTGGGCTGTTAGAATTGGAGAATCGACAGAGAGTTCAGCTAGCATCTTGGCAGCTGAAGGGAGAGGCTTATTACTGGTGGGAGATTGTAGAGATGGAGGGTAGAGACATTGGTTGGTTTGGATTTCGGGAAAGGTTTGAGAGAAAGTTCTTGTCGCAAGGAGAGGAAAGCATGCAGTTGGAGAATATAATTAGTCTGAAGCAGGGGAGCCTTTCGATGAAAGAATATATAAATCAGTTTAATGAGTTATCGAGGTTCGGGATGGAGCTTGTTAATACACCGCATAAGAAGGCCACCAAGTTTGCTAAGGGTTTGATCCAGCCCTTCCAAGGGTTGGCATTGACACATGTACCTATGGGAGCCACATATGAGTCACTTGTGGAAATGGCTCTCATATCATATGTTGATAAGGAAGAAGAGGTTAAGGAGGCTACTAAATCAGAAAACTCTAAGAAGAAGTGGTGGAGGAATAAGAAGGATAAGGACAAGAAGAAAGGAGGAGGACCTCAAAAGGGACAGATCAAGAATGGTGAGAAGTGTCGAAACCCTTTTAATTAATATATACCTTATAAAAGAAATCCTTTTTCGAATGTATTATTATAACTCTTCGCTTATAGTTGTAAAAGTTCCATACAATCCCACACTCTTGGAAATTATCTATTTTCATTTAAAAGAACTTTTATATCCAAAACAATTTCCAATAAATCCTTTTATTATCCAACCACTTTTACAAAACAATAATTATTTTAAATAATAGTTGGATATAGTTTCCAATAAAAATTCTTTTTCCAATGCTTTTATAAATAAAATCACTTGAAATGAAATTATTAATTCTTAATATATTTCATAAAATAGTAAAATATTTTTATTTTCTTTTAAAAAACTCTCAAATATAAAACATAATCATAATATAATTTTAAATGGTTTTGCAACCAAGATAAAAATTTATTGGTGATAATTAAGATAGAGTTTTAAATATGAAATAAGTTTAATTGATTAACATTTTAATTTATTCTCTATAAAATACTTTTAAAAGTTTTCAAAACCACTTAAATAATTTTGTAAAGTTTTTAAAACCTTTTAAAAAAGGAAAATCAACAAAGCATCCAAAAATATAATCAAGGAGAAAAATTCTTTAAAATATCAACTAAATAACTATATAAATTCATCGTATGGCCCGAGTCGAATTCCATCGAAGTTCGGTCATCCGTACAATGCACATACGACATCTAAATAAATTACAAAAATCAAAATGCATTTGGGCAATGTCTCCTATGCATTTTGATGATTCAACATACATAAAATTTCCCCCTCGATACAAAAGCATCTCTAATATCACAAACAATCCACAAAACCATGCAATTCAATAAATAAACGTGATAATTATCAATTAACTAGGTTTTTAACCTAGCAGAAATCAATAGGAGTTAGCATCTTGTGACAAAGATGAAATGACTTGAAATCTTGGAAGCACACCTAGGTAGGCTAGAGAAGCACCCTAGAAAAATCTTAATAAGAATGAAGCAAGTAGAGGAAGTCAGTGCTGATTTCAAGAGGTCAGTGATGACTTCACCAAAATCCATATTTTTTCTAAAACTTTGCGAAGGCTCTTCTTTACCTATTTCATGTGTGCCCGAGAAATATCAGAGGATTCTAAATTACCAAGTGCAAGAATTGAAGAGTTAGCAGTCAGAACAGCAGATCTAATTAAGTGATGAAGGAACTATCACCAATATCAACTATCTACCCACAACACCTTGGGACACTCTAAAACAAATAATGAAGGCAAAACAAAAGATCGCAAGGCAATTGGACTCAATTGCACATGTTGGCACTGACATGAGAAGTCGGTGCTGACATGTCATATTGACTCCATTGCACTTGCAAATTCACATACTATCTCGGACTTTCTTCTAGGCTCTACTCCAACTCTCTGCTTGGCACAATACGATTGCAACCCTTATAAATATGAACCATAGAGCAACCAAGAAAAGATATGGTTTCTGCCATCACTACACAGAAGCTCTGTCTTTTCATCTACTCTTTCCTCTACACTATAGTCACAAAGGCAGCAACTCTAGGCAATTATAGGACTTAGAATTAGTCTAGCCCATGTTCCTGTGACTTATTATCTCTCAAATTCTTTGTAATCCAAATCAAATCTATAAGCAACAAAGCTATAAAGTGGACATATGCCTTAGATTTCCGAACAATATAAAATCTCTTGTCTTTCTTTTATTTTCTTTGACTTTATTACTATTTTCTATTATATTTGCCTTATTCTAACAGGACTGGTCTTTCACATATCACACTAGGGTGTTAATCCATTTTTCGGGTTAACATTTTTGTGTTTTCACTGAGAACGCCGAACCAAGGCTTTGATCTAGCTATCTACTTTGTATTGGTTAGATCTAGAGGTTAGATCTGGAAAGTTTGCTTGAAGAAGGTTAGAGATTTGCTATTTTGATGAATCCTAAGACGAAGTCAGCATTTAGAAGCTCTGTTGGGACAACACTTGGTGCTGATGAAACCAATCTCCAGTGAATAGAAGCAAACAATGCTAACAATCATTGAACAAAGGTTAATGATGGAAACCTAGCAGCAGGTGCTTCCACTCAATAGGAGGTTGTAACTAGAGGAGAGCTTAACCAGATGGTTAACCAACTTAACCAAAAAATTGCTGGTAGTCATAAGGCTCTTATGGACAAGATTGATGCTTTGCTAGCGCTACAACCACCAACTGCTCTAAGGACTAGGCCAAAAACTTCAAAGGCTATGGAACAAGAGAATTCCTCTGTCTCGAGCTTGAATAGGAGGGATGGCAAGCAAAAGAAAATGGAGTTAGTTGGTGGAGCAACTGGAATTGGTATTGAGGGCGATGGAAGTAACCCTCTAACCGAAGGACAATCTGGTGCAAATCATAACCTTGGAATGAAGGCTCCATAAGGGAATATTACAACGCTTCTCCCCAAATATGAAGATGACATGCAACTTGATACTAAATGGCTGGAATTGAAGTCTAATACAAGCAGGAATAATGCCGAAAAGGAAGTTCAAACTGCTACTATAAGGCCAACTATACACCAATTGAATTCTACAGGAGTGGTTCTCCCAGAAAATGGAGAACCTAGCCTTCAGTTGGAAAAACCAAGCCCGTTTGAAGAGTTAAACACTTGGCGTAGCCCCTAATAGTCGACCTATGGACTATCGGACTAGTGAGGCCTTTATTGCAGATATGGTCAAACGCTTGATGGAAGAAAGTAAAGGTAGAAGGACGACAATTGGGATTCCGCACCAAGCTGAACTCCATTTATTGAAAACATTCTAAGGTAAGAGCACCCCCGGAAATTTACTATGCCCACCATGCCATCTTATAATGGGGAGATAGACCCCAAACGACACTTATACAAGGATAGTTGACATATGGATGGAGCTAGGGTAATGGATGCTATCTGTTGCAGATGTTTAACTATCTTCTTGGAAGGTGTTGCTTCTATGTGGTTTACCAGACTCCCACCAAGATTCGTTTCTACCTTTGATGAGTTGGTAAGGAAATTCTTGGAATAGTTCAGACTTCACATGGCATAACCAAAAGATGTGATGTCTCTATCTGTCCTTTTTCAAGGGCCAAATGAGTCCCTAAAAACCTTTATGAATCGGTTTAATACTACGGTAACTAAAGTGACCAATCTTAACGAAGATATGGTGTTCATGGCTTTGGTCCGAGCTATCCATCCGAACACAGTCTTTGGAAGATGGATTAAGATGAAACAACCAACCACCATGAAGGAGTTTAACCAAAAGGCGAGTCAGTATCTAAGATGAGTCAGTATCTGAGATTGGAAGAGGCAAACGCATCAAAGAGCATGACCGCCAATGTGCAACCGAAGGAGATAGTACATATCAATATAGCAGTTAATCAAGATGGAAACAATTCTAGAAGCATGATAGGAAATGTAAGGAAAGATAGAAATCAGAAATGGAAGAACAAGAACACTAGTAGGTGTAACAGGAATGGAAAGCGGATCAAGAACCTGAGACTCGAGAAATATACGCCTTTGAATGATAGCTTGGAGAATATCTACCTTGCAGCATAGGGAACTGAACAAGCCTCACAAGAAGTTAGAATCTGAACGACAAAAGTAATGGGGAAGTTCTACCGCTTCCACGAGATTCACGAGCATAACACAAATGAATGTCGGCATCTGAAGGACTTAATCAAGGAACTAATAAGAAACAATAGGCTCCAATAGTACATGAAGAAACCGCAGAATTCTGACCAACCTGCTAGACCCCAAGTTTTGAGCAATCAAGGAAATCAGGCCAGGCTCAATGGAGAAAGAACTCGTCAGACTGAATAGAGACACATCATAAGTACCATTTCTAGAGCACCTCACCCAGCACAGAAGAGCTGGGACGAGATGGAGCGATACGACAGTTCATAAAAGCATGCTCCTAAGGAAACATTTTATGAAATTTAGGATGGAACTCCGGTCAAACAGCAGAAAACAATCACAGATGATATTGTATTTCGGAGTCGGGATACTGAAGGAAAAAAGGCGCCAACTCTCAAATCGATGTTGGTGACCATCAAAATCGGACCGGCAGTTGTGCGTCGAGTATTGGTTGATAGTAGGAGCTCGGTTAACATATTGTTTCGACATACGTCTGATCAAACGAAGTTAAGCATCAAAGATATGACTACATACCAAACTAAGATCCTGGGATTTACAGGAGAACCGAGACAGCTAGTTAGGACGATTGACTAACTTGTAAAGCTCGAGAAGAAGAACAAAGGGTGATCCTTGACCATATCTTCATAATAGTCGATGAAATATCAGCTTACAATGTTTTCTTAGGTAAACCGACCCTTGTTGATTTCAAAATAGCTTTGGCTCCCTAGTGCCTTACCATGAAGTTCCCAAAAGAGAATGGGATTAAAGTAGTGAGGGGAGACCAAAGCACTGCAAGAGCATCCAATGTCGCTGAACTACACGAATCTAAGCATCGTGAGAAAGGTAAGAATGTGGGTAAGTCTCTCCACTTTCATGAACCACAAGCATAGCAATTATAGAACCACACCCCTGGCTTGGGGACCATTGCCACTTTGACATGGCTTTGGACCAAAGGAAGAAGAGTTCAGGGGAGGAGCAGGCAGCGCCAACGGAGTTTACAGTTGTTGTCCCTGTCAACCTGGACAACCCAACTTGGTCCTTGAAGATAGGTTCAAAGTTTGGAGTCAAGATGTAAAACAAACTGATAAAATTTCTTCGTATCAATCTAGATGTGTTTGCTTGGACGCAGTCTGATATGTGTAGGATTTCACTAGAGATTGCATGTCACGCACTTAATATCGACCATAAATTTACACCAGTAAGGCAGAAGAGAAGCACTCTGGGTCCGAAGTGATCTGCTATATTAAAGGAAGAAGTGGATAAGCTATTGGCCAATCGCTTTATCCATGACACAACATATCCTGAAGGGGTATTAAACCCTGTACTAGTTAAGAAATCGAATGGGAAGTGGCAGATTTATGTCGACTACTTGGACATGAACAAAGCCTACCCAAAGGATAGCTTTCCACTACCCTGAATCGACCAGTTAGTTGACAGAACTGCAGGACTCGAGTTGCTCTCATTCATGGACGCCTACTCAGGATACAATTAGATTATGATGCATAAGCCCGATCAGGAGAACGCTAGCTTCATTACTAACTTGGTGTTATACTGTTATTGTGTGATTTCGTTTAGCTTAAATATTGTTGGTGCTACTTACGAAAGATTAGTAAATGCAATGTTCAAGAATCAGATAGGATGGACGATGGAGGTATATGTGGATGACATGCTTCTGAAGTCGCAGGTGTTTGGAAATCAATTGGACAATCTCACGAAGATGTTTGAAATCCTTCGAAAATATGGGATGAAACTAAATCCGCTGAAGTTTTCTTTCAGTGTAGCTTCTAGAAAGTTCCTTGGGTTTATTGTAAATGCTAGGGGAATCCATGCTAATCCAGAATAGATAGCCGCCCTACAGAATGTCACAGCCCCTCAAGAAAGAAGGAATTGCAGAGCTTGAATAGGAAAATCACAGCATTAAGTTGATTCATTTCTAAAGCGACAGATAAGTGTATACCTTTTTAGATGCATTCAAGAAAGGTAAGAAGAACTTCGAGCGAAATCAGGATTGTCACATGGCTTTCGAAGAACTACTATGACACATGGAGAGAACATCGGTCCTATCCAAGCTAGTGGAAGGAGAAGAATTGTTCATCTACTTGGCAGTGTCCCATCATGCTCTAAGTGCAACACTTGTATGAGAGGAAGCCAAAATTCAATGGCTTGTCTACTACATCAGTAAATGCTTCACTGGAGATGAACGGAACTATTCGAAGTTGGAAAATTAGCATAATGCTTACTGATAGCATCGATAAAGTTGTGACCATACTTTCAAGTTCATCCAATTAAAGTGTTGAAAGATCAACATTTGAAATAAATACTTTTTCAACCTAAGACTTCATGGCGACTTCTGAAGTGGAATATTGAATTGAGCTAGTCTAACGTGACTTGTCATCCTCAGAGGGCAATTAACGGACATGCATTGGATGATTTCATCGTGTAATTCGCCATCCAAGATGGAGAAGAGCAGAGACAAAAGAAGTGATATCACAACGAAATTTGTGCGCTGATGGCACATGAAAGAACTTTTCTCGTGAGCGAGAGTTGTGCTTGAGACTCTCGAAGGATGGTCAATCTACTATGCCTAAAGATTGGAGTTCCCTACTACTAACAACAAGGTGGAGTACAAGGAATTAATAGCAGGATTGAAGATTGTTAAGGAACTGGGAATAAAAGTTGTGCATATCCACAGTGACTCTCAACTAGCCATTTGTCAGGGAATAGAACATGAAGGCTAATTAATTAGCCAAGCTGGCTAGTTCCGGAGAGGCACGATCGATGGGATTGGTTCCAGTTGTAGTGTTAACTACTCCAAGAATAGATCAGATGGATGTAGATTAGGTTCTAGATACCATGGAAGAGAAAGAATCATGGATAATGCCAATCAAGGATTATCTCCTCAAAGCAATACTCGCCAAAACCCAAAATGAACGAAAGAAGCTCCTTTGAAAGATACCGCAGTCCGTGCTACAAGATGGAGTGCTATGTAGGAAAAGCTTCTCCAACCCCTACTAAAGTGTGTAACCAAAGATGAAGCCAAGAAGATTCTGATGGAAGTTCACGACGGCCATTGCGACGACCACACTGAGGGCAAACACTAGCATAGAAGGTTTTACGTTACAGATATTTCTGGCCCACAATCAACCGAGACATAGCAAACAACTCCATACCCTGTGATCGGTTTTCAAAGATCCTGAGAACCCCATTCTCGAAACTTATGCAAATGGTCGGTCCTTAGCCGTTTGCAATATGGGGAATCAACCTAATCGACGTATTACCAATAGCCAAAGGAGCAGCCAAATATGTTATCGTTGCAGTTGATTACTTTACCAAATAGCTGAAGCAGAACAGCTCACCACGATTACAACTAAAAAAGTAATTAACTTTGCCACAAAAAACATTATTTACAGGTTTGGAGTACTATAGAAAATCATCATGGAAAATGGAACTCAATTCAAGAGTGCCGAATCCAAGGACTACTGTAAGCGTTATCGAATCAAGGGGAGTTTTATACCAGTAGCGCACCCACAGACAAATGGTTATAAGTGGAAGTAGTAAAAAAATCATCAAATCCACCATCAAGAAGCGACTAATGAAAGATAAAGGAAACTAGGTAGATGAACTTCCACTTGCACTATGGGCTTACAGAACAACACATAAAACTACGACCGGGCACTCACCGTTCATCTTGGCACATGGTTCAGAAACAATGATCCAATGGAACTGGAAGTCCCCTCTTATCGGAGACGACACTTCAGTCAAAATGAAATAGTGCAGCTTCTGCTCGAGTTGCTTGTGTTAGAACCTTGTATTTTGATGTTTTGATCATGACAACTATATAAGTAGATGTTATATGAACTAAACATTTCTGCAGGAGAAGATACTATTCTACTCGACGATAGATCGAAGACCAAGAATACAAAGAGAAGTTTCAAATTTTATAAATGGTTTGTCTTTAGTCTAGTTTAGTAGTTAATCAATGTTAAAATCTCTTATAAGTAGTTAAATTATACTCAAAATCATATACACATAATTGAAATTGTTTATATTAAGTTTATAAACAAAAAGCTTTCAAAAAGAAGTGAATATGGCATAAAACACCAATTTCAATCGACTAAATAGGTGTTGTCAGTCGACTAAAACATGCATAGGTGCACAAGATTATTTGAAGGTTCAGTCGACTGAACCACTACATTCAGTCGACTGAACCACCACATTCAGTCGACTGAACCAAGTGTCTTTTCAAAATAAAATTTAAAATTTGAATCTTTTAAATATTCAGAATACTGAATTTATTTCCTCAGTCGACTGAATATTCATAACAACTATTTTTCTAAACGGTCACCACTTTTTAACGAATAGAAACAACCCTTGATTCAAGAGTTATTTCCATATCTTTTGACCGTAACTTTTCACAAACAATTGCATCTTTTTAAACTCTATATATAGCCTTGAATTCAGTTGTTTCAATAACTTAATTATCTGATTCTATTCTAATATTCTTGCTATCTAAATTCTGCCATTTGCTTTCATAAACATATTCTAATCACTCGCACAATCAAGCACAATTTATTTGTGATTAAAATTACTTCCAATCTTTACAAACTACACTACATGCCAAAAAGGAGAAGATTATAGGAAGGGTGTACACTAAAGACTTATCCGTGGTATCTACAGAGCACAATCATTCAAGAAAACTTATTGTATTGTAGAAGTCATGTTCGGTTGCTCAGGCGGTAGAAATCCTATTCAGTTGTCTAGGTGGTAGAAGTCCTGTTCAATTGCTCAGGCGGTGTAATACCTATCTTTCGGGTTAAGAGAGGATTGATAGTTAAATTCCGGAAGGAGTCTGGGACTAGATGTAGAACGGGAGTTCGAACAAGTATAAAAATCCCTAGTGTCATTTACTTTACTGTTTACTTTTTATATTCATATTCCGCACTAATAGATAACTTAGATTAGATAACTTAGACTATATTTTTTGGTATCAGAGCAAGGCCATCATATAACCATAACACAGTTATTTGATACATAGTTAATATGGAAAATAATGCTAACACAACTTTCGTTGAAAGTCAATCCACTGCATGACCGCCACTATTTAATGGTTCGAATTACAATTACTGGTCAACTCGAATGATAATTTTTATGCAAGCAAATGGATATGATACTTGGAATATCACTCAAAGTGAATACACTATACCCACTACACCTTTTGTAGAATGGTCAAATACAAAAAATATAGATGCTACATCAAATGCAAAAGCTATGAATATGTTATTTTGCGACTTAGATAAAAATGAATTTAATAGAGTTAGTATTTGTACAACTGCTTATGAAATTTGGAGAACTCTTAAAGTAACAAATGAAGGAACTAACAAAGTTAAACCAACCAAGATTTCTATGCTTAAAAGTCAGTTCCAAAATTTCAAAATGAGACCAGATGAAACTGTAAATGAAATGCATTCTAGATTCCAAGACATACATCAGTCACTATTGGCATTAGGAGAAATTTTTTTAGATTTTGATATTGTCTCTAAAATTCTAAATTCTTTAACAAATAAATTGGAACGAAAAGTCTTAGCTATTGAAGAAGCTAACGACATTTCTACCATCAAACCTGAAGAGTTAATTGGAAATCTCAAGTCAAATGAAGTGAATTTGCAAGCTAAGCGAGATCAAGCACAAGATAGAAAGAATATTGCATTCAAAGCTGAGCAAGAGGATTCAGATTCGGATGAAGATGACATGGCATTAATTGCAAAGAATTTTAGAAAGTTTTTAAAATACAGAAAGAACAAGAAGTTTGGAAATGGTAAAAGAGGCAACTCTAGCAAAATGCCAGTTTCAAATCTTGAATGTTACGAATGTCATAAGAAGGGTAATACGAAGAAAGACTGTCCTGGAAGAAAGAAAGATAAGTTCAAGATTAAGAAGGACAAGTACAAAAATAAGCAAGCATTCTTTGTTACATGGGATGATTCAAAATCATTGTCATCATCAGACAGTGACACAGACAGTGATTCTCAACAAGCCAACTTCTGCTTTATGGCTTCAACTAACGATGTAAGTGATCTTACTTTTGATGATTTAATTGATATAAATTCAGAACTGTTAAATAAACTAAAAGAAGTTAAAAGAAAGTATAAAGATGCACTAGAAAAACCAAACAGAACTGAAATAGAAGTTGATATGCTAAAATATGAAAAAGAAAATTCTAGAAGAAGAACTTGTTAATACACAAGAATCTTTGTCTAATGTTTCTTCTCAATTCACTATGCTATCAAATGAAGTAGAAGTGTAAAAAGAAAAGAATATGATATTAGCTTCAGAAAATCATGATCTAAAATCAAATGTCAAAATTCTCGAATTGAAAAATACCAGTCATAAAACTGAGTTAGAGAATATCACAAAAACGTAACTAATTTTAATAAAGGAAGAGTGAATCTTTCTAAAATTATTAATAAATCTCAAACTACTTCTAATAAGAATGGATTAGGATATAAAAATTCTTCAAAGACAATTTCAAAGAAGAATAATATATCATATAAAAATTTCAATTTGCATAATAATTTTGTAAAAGCAAAAACAAAGCCAAAGGTTGTTACTCAAAAGAAAGAAATTGGTAAAACAAATACTATAAAAATTTGGGTACCAAAAACCAATAATAATTTAATCAAAAACAAGTATATAAAATCTTTTATAACTTCAGTTCATAAAAATAAAGACTTTACTTATAAAGGGAATTCTAAACCCTCTTCGGTTTGCCTTCCTAAGATCTAACTCTTAGGACCCTAATGAAAGGTGGGTACCAACGTATTCATATATTTTTTGTAGGTACCGACTAAGAAAAGAGGAAAGTGAATACTAGACAGTGGTTGCTCAAAACATATGATTGAAAATAAGGGTATGCTGACCAACATTATCTACTCAGATGGATGGTCTGTCACATTTGGAGATAATTCCAGAGGATATATCATCGGCAAAGGCGATGTGAACAATGATGGTACATCTAACTTACCTCTTATTACAAATGTTTTACTAGTTAAAAACTTAAAACATGATTTACTAAGTATAAGTCAGCTATGTGATAAAGGTTTTAATATAACTTTTTCAAAGAATAAATGCAACATTTTTGATCAAAATAATAATCTTATTTTTGAAGGAACCAGAAAAAGAAATATTTATATATTTAAAATGAATGTCAATCATTACGCAAATATGTGTCTAGTAGCCAAAGAAAATGATCCTTGGTTATGGCACAAAAGATTTTATCACATGAATTTTAAAGCTATAAATAAATAATCTAAAAATAATTTAGTTAAAGGTTTACCAAAAATGAATTTTAAGGTAAAAAATATTTGTGATGCCTGTCAATCTGGAAGATTAACAAAATCTTCTTTTAAATCAAAGAAAACGATTTCTACATTACAACCAATTGAATTATTACATTTGGATTTTTTTGGCCAACTCAAATTAAATCTATAAACCATAATAGATCTGTTTTGTAATAGTAGATGATTTTTCAAGATATACCTGGACAATATTTTTGAAAAATAAAAGTGATACTTTTGAAAATTATAAAATATTTGCTAAAAGAATTCAAAATATTAAGAATTTAAAAATTAAAATTATTCGGAGCGATCACCGTGGTGAATTCGAAAATGAATCTTCTGAAAATTACTGTAATAAGAAAGCAATTGTTCACAATTTTTCATTTCCTAGAACTCCACAACAAAATGGAGTTGTAGAAAGGAAAAATAGAACACTTTAGACATTATTAAATGGAAGTACTCTACCAAAACATTTTTGGGCAGAAGCTGTAGCAACTGCTTGCTATGTTTTAAATAGAGTTTCTATCAGACCATTAACTAAACATACACCATATGAACTTTTTAATGGAAGAAAACCTAACATATCATATTTTAAATTTTTTGGTAAAAAATGTTTTATATTAAATACAAAAGATAAGCTTGGTAAATTCAATTCAAAATCTGATGAAGGAATATTCACTGGATATTCGGAACGAAGCAAAGCTCATAAAATTTATAATAAAAGAACTAAAGTAATGGAAGAAACACCTCATGTGTCATTCGATGAAAATTTCCAAGTTAACCATAAAATAGAAGATGAAGAAATTATTTCTTAATCAAATGACTCAAATGATGATATTGAAATAAATACCAACAATAATTTACAAAATGATAATGATATAAGATCCCCACCAAGACATCTAAGAAATCACCCTGCTGAAAATATAATTGGAGAAATAAATACCAACGTAAGAACAGAAATAACTAAATCAAATGGGTCATGTAGCTTTTCTTTCGAATATTGAACCCAAAAATGATAAAGAAGCTTCAACTGATGATTACTGTTTTATAGCTGTGCAAGAAGAATTAAATAAATTTGAATGTAATGACGTTTGGGACTTAGTTCATAGACCAAGTAATCAAGCGGTTATCGGAACAAAATGGGTCTATAAAAATAAAGCTGATGAGCAAGGAAATATTATTAGAAATAAAGTCAGGCTAGTTCCTCAAGGTTATAATCAAGAAGAAGGAATAGACTATGATGAAACATTTTCACCCGTAGCTCGTCTAGATGCAATACGTATTTTATTAGCATATGCAGGTTTTAATGATAAACTTTATCAAATGGATGTATAAAGTGCTTTCTTAAATGGTTTTATAAAAGAAAATGTATACGTAGAACAACCTCCTCTATTCACACATGAAAAATATCCAGATCAAGTTTATAAATTTAAAAAGGCATTATACGGTTTAAAACAGGCACCATGTGCTTGGTATGACCGTCTTAAAAGTTATTTAATTAGTACTGGTTTTAAAATTGGTAATGTAGATCAAAATTTATTTATAAAACAAGATAAACATGATATTTTAATTATTCAAATTTATGTAGATGACATCATTTTTGGTTCCACAAACGAAAAATTATGTCACCAATTTTCAGAAATTATTATAAGAGAATTTGAAATGTCTCACATGGGAGAACTTTCATACTTTCTTGGTTTACAAATTGAACAATTAAAAAATGTAATTGTTGTTAATCAAGAAAAATATTGTAATAATCTCATAAAACGATTTGGTATGGAAAATACTTCTGCTAAACCAACTCCTATGAGTACTGCATTACATCTCGATAGAGATGGAAATGGCAAAAGTGTTGACCAAAAACTATATCGTAGTATGATTGGTTCTTTACTATATTTAACTGCTGGTCGACCAGATATAATGATGAGTGTATGTTTGTGTGCACGATTTCAAGCAAATCCCAAAGAATCTCATCTATGGGCAGTGAAGCGAATTTTGAGGTACTTTAGCAAGACTAAAGACCACGTTCTCTTTTATCCAAAGAATGTCCCTTTGAATTAGTATCATATAGTGATGCCGATTTTGGAGGATGTCGAACGGATCGAAAAAGTACTAGTGGTACTTGTCGCTTTATTGGACAACCTTTAGTATCTTGGTTTAGTAAGAAACAAAATTTTGTTTCACTTTCGACATGTAAAGTAGAATATATCTTTGCTGCTTTGGCATGTGCTCAAGTAATCTACATGCAGCAAACACTTCAAGATTTTGTAGAAAATCTTTCTAATTCAACAATTTATTGTGATAATACAAGTACAATAAATTTATCAAAAAATCCAATAAATCATTCTAGAACTAGAAACATGGATATAAGACATCATTTTCTTAGAGATAATATAGAAAAAGGCAATATTTTATTAGAATTTGTATCTTTAGAAAATCAGATAGCTGATATATTTAAAAAACCTTTAAATGAAAATACTTTTATAAAATTACGTCAAGAATTAGGTATTATATCTTTGCATGATTTATAATTAAAATTAAAAATTTTAAGAAAAATAAATTTTTGTCAAAAATGATGCTGCTGGCACTCGAACTCAAGTTATTGGTAAGGCACTTGTATGTTTTCCATTGTGCTATAGTGTTTCTTGATATACTACTATTATCTTCCTCAAATCACCTATACGGTTATTATTTCTCATCCTTTTTCTACCTCAAATTTTTGTTTGGCCATAAACATACACTGATATTCTATCTCAGGTTTCATTCACCTGAAATAGAACTTTATCATGTATATAAAGGCTCCCACTTCAATTTATTTTAACATCATTCCTTCCAATACATTTTCTTAGCTTAAATTCTTTTTATTTTTATAAACTTCAACATGTCTTCACAACAAGATTAAAATCAATCATCCATCATTTTCAGCACACCCTCTTCTGAATCGTCAAAGAATTCAAACAACTCCACTCATGTTTATATTCCAGTTAAAATTATACCATCTCCTACACATCATACTGGATATACTCCTCAGGGGAAACGAACTAAACGTAATTTACGTTTTGGTTCTCCATCCACGAAGGAGAAAATTGATGATATTCATCACTACCAGAGTGAGACTCTGGAACTGCAACGCGAACTGTACTATGAACAGAAAGTTAATGCTAAACGCTTAAGTTTTATGGAACAGGTCGCCTTGAAGTTTTTTGGGTCTTCCTCAAAACAAAGCGTGCATTAACCGTCGCCACAACGTTCTCAAGTGCCACAATATTCTTGGAACGAAGCACCCAATGTCCTCAGGTGTCACTGAACTCCTGGGAACACAGTAATGTTTGGTCCCCAATCCAACCATTACAAGAAATAATGAAGGTTGAACTGCACTCTGACGATTCACACTCCTCTAGAAACTAGGAATTTATGTATATTGTTTTGAAATAAATTTTGTATGTTTTGTATGTTTTATATGTTTTGAAATGAAATTTTTGTTCTTTCATAAATTAACAATTATAAAATTACTAAGTTTTTATATTATTTCGTTTTTAATAAGAAAAATCTTTAAGCATATAGGTTAATAGTCAAAGAAGAACAGATTCAATCGACTGAATCAACCAAATCAGTCGACTGAAACTACTATATAAACTTTTTTATATATAAAGTAATTCAGTGGCTGCCACAGACCTTTCAGTCAACTGAAATGTTGAATTTCTAAGTTATTTATAGCGAGATAAATTTTCTTGCCCAATAGTCGACTGAATTTATTTTCAGTGGACTAAACATTCATGAACACTTGAAAATTTCTAGATTTCAGTTGACTGGTCCTATATACAAAGTCGACTGAATTTAGCAATTATCAGCCAAAAACTTGCGGGAAGAAAACCTGTGTAATTCAATCAACTGCCCTGTACTTTTTAGTCGACTGAATGATTATTTCCTAGTTTTTAAAAATAAGATTGCACAATTCCCAATCCACCTTTTCAACCACCCTATATATTCATCTCCTTCATTTCAAAACCCTACCTCATTTCTACAAGAAATCCCTAGCCCCCATTATTCTTCAATCCAATTTTTTCTACATCAAATCAACTGAAAACAAATGGCAGCTAGAACAAAAAGAGCTCGACAATCATCCGTCAGACCATTCGAGAGCCAAATTAGGTCATGGCTTCACAATGAAACTACGGTTACACATTTCAATGCCATGAGAAGCTCATGGAACTTCGATGGTTCCTTCATCAAATTCCCGGACTTTAATGCTTACACCATTAGAGAAACTGCCGAAGCAAGCGGACTTGAAAGCTTGATTAGTTTCGATGCCAACAACGTCAATATCTACCACCTCCTTATTAAACTCTTCTTCGCCAATATGAACTTGGATAACCAATATCCAAGAAACAAGGACTATTTCATTTGGATGTTGGTTTGCGGCATCCGTATTTATCTACCTCTTCAATGGATCGGCTATATTCTCCGGTGTCCATCCGAATGAGTCAGCATCAACGACGTTGAGGTCGACATGGGCAACCGCGATGAGGTTTCTCATCGATTTCTATCTTATGATATGACGGTTCTCAAATCCGTCCCCTTGCAACCAAAGGCGCGCATCCTTCATCGTGCTCTCTTCTGCTCCATTCAACCTCGTACCGGAAGCTACGAGAAGGTCTATAAAACGGACTTCCAAGCCCTCTATGCCATCTACTCCTCTCAACACGTCAATTGGGCCAAAGTAATTCTTGATGAATTTCTAACCATCAACCACAAGAGGGGCTACAAAACCATCTTCTATGGAGCCTACATTATACGAATTCTCATGAACTTCGGTGTCACCATCCCTGATGCCGATTTCATTACAGTTGACGAGCTAAACACTAAGACGTTAAGTCTTATGGGTTTGCCAAAACTCCCCCTACCTCAACAAATCTTTAGCTTCCAATAATGGACGGCTAATTGTACACAAGTAAGCTAAATCGACGATTGGTCATCGTCGAGAATACCGTCGTCAAGACCAATAAGAAGCTCAACTCCATCAAGGGCTTCTTAAATAAAATTTAGGACAAAATTTCTTGCACAGGCTCTACTTCCACAAGTATTGCAGAAAATCCCCCCGCTCCTTTCACTTGGACAACATCCGAGGAGGAAGAAGTAGAAGAGGAAGAATCCGATAGCAAGGAAGTTTAGGCCTTTTTATCTTCTGTTATGCTTATAATTTCTTTGTTTAGTATGTTTAATGTTGTTTTGTTGTTTATATTATTTAATGTTGAATCAATGTTGTTTTTGTTTCTTAAGTAATATGTTGTTCAAATTTGTTTGTTGTTAGTTTAAAATGCAAGTCATCCATGATATATATTTTACTTATTCATATTCATCCATACTATCATTGTTTACCATTTTGTCCAATTCTTATTCCTTTTTGTCGATGACAAGGGGGGAGAAAAATGCAGATATTAAATAGGTAGATCATTTATTCAAGGGAAGTTTAAATTGCTTTTATAAAAAATTTATAACTTTTTAAACTTACATAGTTGTCATCATCAAAAAGGGGGAGAATGTTAGAACCTTGTATTTTGATGTTTTGATCATGACAACTATATAAGTAGATGTTATATGAACTAACCATATCTACAGGAGAAGATACTATTCTACTCGACGATAGATCGAAGACCAAGAATTCAAAGAGAAGTTTCAAATTTTATAAATTGTTTGTCTATAGTCTTGTTTAATAGTTAATCAATGTTAAAATCACTCCTAAGTGGTATATGCATGCACACATGGTTTAAATTATACTCAAAATCATATACACATAATTGAAATTGTTTATATTAAGTTTATAAACAAAAAGAAGTGAATATGGCAGAAAACACCAGTTTTAGTCGACTGAATAGGTGTTGTCAGTCGACTAAAACATGCACTGGTGCACAAGATTATTTAATGGTTCTGTCGATTGAACCACCCCATTTAGTCGACTAAACCAAGTATTCAAACTAAAATTTAAAATTCGAATCTTTTAAATATTCAAAAGACTGAATTTGTTTCCTCGGTCGATTGATTATTCATAACGGCTATTTTTCTGAATGGTCACCACTTTTTAACGAACAGAAACAACGCTTGATTCAAGAGTTTTTTCCGTATCTTTTGACCGTAACTTTTCACGAACAATTGTGTCTTTTCAAACTCTATATATAGCCTTGAATTCAGTTGTTTCAACAACTTAATTCTCTGATTCTATTCTAATAATCTTGCTATCTAAATTCTACCATTTGCTTTCATAAACATATTCTAATCACTCGCAAACTCAAGCACAGTTTATTTGTGATTAAAATTACTTCCAATCTTTATGAACTACACTATATACCACAAAGGGGAAGATTATAGGAATGGTGTACTCTACAGACTTATCTGTGGTATATACAGAGCACAATCAGTCAAGAAAACTTGCTGTATTGTAGAAGTCCTATTCGGTTGCTCAGGCGATAGTAGTCCTATTCAGTTATCTATGCAGTAGAAGTCCTGCTCGGTTCCTCAGGCGGTGTAATACATATTCCCCTGGGTTAAGAGAGGGTTGATAGTTAAATTCCAGAAGGAGTTTGGACTTGACGTAGAACGAGAGTTCGAACTAGTATAAAAATCCCTAGTGTCATTTACTTTACCGTTTACTTTTTATATTCATATTCCACACTAATAGATAACTTAGATCATATTTCATATTATGATCCATAACAGCATTTTCAACTTGACCAGATCGATGAAAAGCAGGAGGAAGCAGAACTAAGGACCACCGCTCACCAGAAGAGGGTAGCATGACACTTTAATACCAAATTTCACAACTGCACCTTCCAAGTGAGAGATCTCATCCTGAAAAAAATCTTCCATGGTACAGGAGTGCTTGACCTAAACTGGATAGGACCCTACGTGATTGGCCAATAATTTGGAGTTGGAACTTTCAAGTTGACAACTGTCGATGGTATTTCGATACCCTGTGACTGGAACAGTGATTCGCTGTGGCACTACTTTATTTACTACTAATCTACATATTTCCTTTTTTACAAATAAGCCACCTAGGGACACCAGTGGCATTGTAAATAGGTAGGATTTTCCTTTCTTTTCATCTTATTAATAAGAATTTCGCCTCTTAAACAAATGGAACCGTATCATCCCCCTACTTGGAGGCCCAAAGCTAACGACTATGGATGTTGCAGTCATCCATAGTTATTAATCCTCGACGACCAAATATGGCGATATTAGATACATTGATACACAGAAACATAAGAATATAAAAAAAAACTAAACAGCAAACAAAATCCACATTCCATTTCAAAATATTCCAAATTAATTACATAATCCCAGTTCATGGACCACGTTTAGATAACATATAATTATTAAAAAATACGCCAAGAGCGACATATGAAGATGCCCCCTTGGTTGATCAGAGTATATAAATAGGCAAGAAAACAAATTTGCCTTTACAAACAAAGCACACAGCGGAAATAAAAGAACTCTAATAACAAGATTGCCTCCTACACGTCCTCGGAAGCTTTATTCCTCTAAAAGAACACCAAGAAACCTTAACTCTCAACCTACTCAAAATCAATTGAGTACCCGAGAGCTTAAAGGGAAAACAAAAACTTCGAGGCAGACATAAAGCCTGGTATGAATAATACTTTACCATCTCAAACCGTTTAGATATCTAGTGAGACCACACCGCTTAGCAGAACGGGTTTTCCCCTCACTAGTATCCTAAAACATTTATAAAACTATATACTGTGCTCTTGCATCCACAATAGTTAAAACATAGTATTTCAGAAGCATTATGATGGTATGCAAAACAAGTAAATCAAATCTGGATTACCCATCGCCATTCATTCTGACTATCTGTCTCAATTATAGTTTCTAGGATTATTATTAACCTGTTACATGTTTATGGACTATCTGTCCAATGTCATATTCTCATGAGATCACTAAGAACCTATTGGTTACTCCAATAACTTATCTCTTATCCTAGTTTTTATGGGCTAACTAGGAACCTATTGACTGACTGTCAATATCTTAATCCAGATATAGTTTTCATGAGCTAACTAGAAACCTACTGGCCCCTGCCAGTATCAAATCATAGTTTTCATGGGCTGACTATTAACCTATTGGCCTCTGCCAATATCATTAGTTATATATAGTTTTCATGGGCTTACTGCAAACCTATTGGCCCCCGCCAATATCTTTAATTAAGATTTTACATTTCTTAAGTTATATTCACTACTGGGTAAACCTAACTGGTTATTCCGCCCTTCCCAAAAGTACTATTACGGGTTAATTACAATGTGAATAAGTATATGAAGAAGTAATACTTCTTAAATCTTTAGTTATGCCATGGCATTTCCTTTTTATAAGTGAGAGTGGGTTATTTGTTTGAAACTTTAAAACATCACTTTCAAAACCTCTGAAAGACCTCCTTCAAAAGCATAAGATTATTTTCAAAACATAATAAATATACCTTTCAAAGCCCTTGGTGTATGTTCACTTTCGAAACCGATGTTACCTTTTGACGATATCAAAATACTCTTTAAAACATTGCTACGAAATAAATAAAAGTACTCTATCGAAAGCATTGTGTTTAATTTTAAAAAACATCATTTGGGTCAAAATGATTATATACGAAAGTATCTCTTTCGAAACCACCTATAAAATTATTTTGGGGAAAAAGTTGATGGAGTCGAAACCATCTAGTTGAAAGCATAATCCTTTAAATTAAAACTTGGAAGGATAGAGTCGAAACCCCCTTCCGGCTCCATTGCCTTCGAAACCCTCAACCCCATTTGAAAGCAGTCGGGAAAAAGGCTTAGTATACATTAAAACAGAGGTAACTCTTCGACATCATAGATGACTTCAATACAATCGAAAGTTTAATTAGCGGCTTGGTCTTGACTTGGTCGAAACCAATCCTTTCGGAAGCTCTTATTTAAGCAAAAAGTACCCCTTCGAAAGCTTATTTTATAAGTTCCTTTGGAAAGCATGGATTTCGACTATGTTGAAAGCTTAAGTAAAACAAGGCAGGAATTTAACTTTAGAAAAAAAACTAAGGTTTCGACTTTATAGGGTATCGACTCAGTCGAAAGCCCTTCAAAAACTAGGTAGGCGCTTATCTTTTAAAAGTGAACCTTGGTTTTGACACTGAAGAAAGCATTGTTTCAACACCCTACCTTCCGCTACTTATCAATTCACTTCGTACCAATTCCATTGATACCATGTGTATTGGTTTCGACACTAATGGTTTCGACTGTATTAATGCGGAGGTCAAGGAGTCGAAAGGTGCCTCTGAATTAGGCGGAACAACCTTTTTCTGAAATGCTAATTTATAGCTAATTATGGCAATTACTTTATAACTAACCTGCCTATTGCAATTCCTTGACTGGTTATTTTAAAACTTTTCAAATACTTAACAATTATAACTACCACATTTAACTAAATCTAAATCAAAGAAATTTTAACATTTAAGCCTTTCCATTAACAAAACCAGTATTTGCAAATAAGTCCCTCTCTTGAAATAATTTATTTTCCCTAGTAAATCAATTGGGAAAAACCCCCAAAAATCAAAGAAATTCATTTTTATCATGTAATCAAACATATTAAAATTTCATACCCAATTTCTTCCTGAAATACTCAAAATAAATTTTAAACCCAATTATATTATATTTTCCTTTAGAAATTCATGATAAATTTTCTATAGCTCAAAAAATTCTAAAAATCAAAACTCATCTCTAAAATCATGTTTTACTTAACATAAAAATTTTCCATGGCATTATAAAATCATAAACTCTCAGTTTTATCCTAAAACCATGCTAATTCATATGCAATTGAATTAAATTAAATCAAACATAATACAGTTCAAGCATATCATCATCCATAACATCAAAAAACCAAATTTAATCCTAAATCCGAAAACATATAATAATAGAATAAAATAGAGATGGTATGAAATTATTATTCACCTTAGATATGATAAGGAATTTTGGATTTGTTGTTGATTAATCCTACCTAGCTTTGATCCTTAGCTTAAGATTAAAATCTTCCTCTTTTCTTCCTTGTTAATGGCCGGCTCTTAGGGTTTTTACGTTTATTTTGGAGTTAAGAAAAAAATGAACTTGGATGGACAATTACAAAAGGTAATAGCCATGTAAAATGAAGAGGTTATTTTACTAATATGCCCATGTGTGAACTAATTAACCTTTAAACCAATTAAAGCCCATTTATTTAATTATTAAGAACGACCATTTATATTATTTATTCAAATCTCAATCCCCTTATCATCGTTATTCAATTTAATTTATCTAATTAAATTTCCTGAATACTGTCATCAAAGAATTAGGGATGTTACAGGCTCCCCCTTAAAGAATTTCGTCCTCGAAATTCAGCAAGGAGTAAATACTAAACATAACAATCATTTGTAACAACTCCTAACAACCATACTAGTGTAACAGACTATCAACTATCTATATAAATCTAATATAGACATAACCTCAAAGTAGATCAGGATAAGTATCTCTAATCCTGTCCTCTGTCTCCCAAGTACAGTCCTTCTCCTTATCGCTCTACACTTACTTTTACCAAACTGAATGTCTTATTCCTCAGTCTTTTCTCATCTCTAGCTACAACCCGAACTGGTTTTCTAACAAAAGTCAAATTAGGCTCTACTACTAAGTCTTCCATCCCTGTCGGAGGAATAGTAGTCTTTGGATCATGCACATACTAGCAAAGATAAGGCACATGAAATACATTATGGAAACCAGCAAAACTGCTCAAACTCTATTCTGTATGCGAGCTTTCCAGTCCTCTCTATAATCTGGAATGGACCTACATATCTTGGGGCAAACATCCCTGACTTTCCAAATCGTATCACACCCTTCATTTGTGACACCTTAATGAAAACCTTATCTTCAACTGAGAATTCTAAGTCCTTACGCCTCTTATCTACGTAACTCTTTTGTGTTGACTGAGCTTCCTTCATCTTTCCTCGGATTAACTCAATCTTTTCTGATGCCTCTCTAACTAAATTTGAACCTAAGACCAATCTGTCTCTAGACTCCAACCAACATGCTGGTGATTTGCATGGTCTTCCATACAAAGCCTCAAACGGCGGCATTCCTATAATTTTCTGATAATTGTTATTATAGGAAAACTCGACCAAATGTAGGTGATCCTCCTAAGATCCACCAAAACCTAATACACAAGCTCTCAGTAGATCCTCGAGTACTTTGTTGGCTCTCTCTATCTGCCCATCTGTCTGAGGGTGATATGCAGTACTCATGTTAAGCTTTGTACCCATCACTTCATGTAGACTTTTCTAGAATTCACTAGAGAACAAAGCATCTTTGTCACTGACTATCCTACTAGGAACTCCATGCAGTCTAACTATGTTCTTCATGAACAACTTAGATAAACTAGGTGCCATTCTGGTTGACTTAACTGGAAGGAAACGGGGACTCTTGGTCAATCTATCCATTATAACCCATATAATATCATTACCTCTATTTGACCTTGGCAACCCGTCTATAAAATCCATAAATATCGAATCCCATTTCCAAACTGGAATCTCTAAAGGCTTAAGCAACCCACTCTGTTTTTGATGTTCAGCTTTCACTTGTTAACAGTTTGCACACTGCTTAACCCATAAGGCAACATCCCTCTTCATGACTTTCCAATAGAAGCTCCTCTTCATATCCTGATTCATCTTGGTCCCTCTAGGATGAATCATAAACTTGGACCGATGACATTCTCCAAAAACTTCTTTTATCAAGTCCTCCATATTTGGAACACACAACCGTCCCTTCTTTCTCAACAATCCTTTCTGGTTAACTCTAAAATCCTTTAGATCATCAATCTCCGTTCCAACCTCAAACCTTCTAATTCTCTCAGCCAACACTGGATCCTCCTTCTGCTTAGAAGTAATTTTCTCACTCAATATTGGTTGAACTTCTAAACAAGACAACCTGGTGGAACTTTGACTAGAACCAGCAGTAGATCTTAATTGCACATCACAACCGATTAAAGCTTCTAAATCCTTTCACTTCGTCAACATAGCTAACACCACGTTCTGATGTTTTCTGCTAAGAGCATCTGCTACCTTGTTACCTTTTCCTGGTGTATACTTTATACCAAAATCATATGCAGCCAAGAACACTAGCCACCTCTGTTGCCTCATATTCAACTCCTTCCGAGAGAATAAATTACGTAAAGACTTATGATCGGTATAAAGCTCATACCTCTTCCCTAGGAGATAATGCCTCCAAATCTTCAATGCGAAGATCACTACTGCCAACTCCAAATCATGAGTAGGATATCTAACTTCATGTGGTCTAATCTGCCAAGATGCATATGTGATGACTTTACCATTCTGCATCAACATCGCTCATAATCCCATTCCACATGCATTAGTATACACCACCAATCCTTGGTTTCTCTTTGGAACTACTAACACGAGTGCATTAGTTAACAAATGCTTTAACTTAAGGAATGCCTCCTCACATTTGTCGGACCAAACAAATCTCACTTCCTTCCTAGTTAGCTTAGTTAAGGGTTCTGCTTTTCACGAGAAATCCTTAATGAATCTCCGATAGTAGCCAGCAAGTCCAAGAAAAATCCTGATCTCAGTCACCATCTCTGGTCTCTGCCAATTATTCACGACTTTGATCTTAGTTGGATCGACAAACAATCCTTTCTCTGAAACCATGTGACCAAGAAATTTTACCTCTTTCTTCCAGAAATAACACTTGGTAAACTTTGCCTTTAGCCGATTCTGCCTCAGCATCTCAAGTACCACTCTAAGATGAACTTCATGCTCTCTCTCATCCCTAGAGTGCACTAGAATGTCATCAATAAACACCAACACAAACCTATCCAAATACTCTCAGAAAACTAGGTTCATCAAATCCACAAACAAAGCAGGTGCATTCTTTAATCCAAATGACATCACCAACCACTTATATAAACAATACCTAGTTTGAAATGCTGTCAAAGGAATACCGTCCTCCACCACTCTTAACTGATGGAAACCTGTCACCAATTCCAACTGGAAAAACACTCTGGCTCCACTCAACTGATCAAACAGATCATCTATTCTTGGCAAAGGATACTTATCCTTAATTGTGCTTTCGTTTAATTTACGATAGTCAATGCACATCCTTAATTACCACCTCAGTTTCTTTACAAACACTACGGCCGCTCCTCATGGCGAACTACTTGGTCTAATAAAACTCCTTCCTTCTAGATCCACTAGCCACAGCTTCAATTCCTTCATCTCAATTGCTGTCATCCTGCAAGGTGGTCTACTTACAGGTTCAGCTTCTAGCACAAGATCTATTTTAAACTCAACAGCTCTTTTCGGGGGTAGTCCAGTGACTGGCACAAAGACAACTGCAAACTCTCTTGTTACCCTAACCTAAATTTAATTCATTTCCTACCTCCATAGCATTAAGTAAAGCACTAACACTCCGGTCAGTATCATCTACTGAGAATATCACTCGGTTATGACTATCATAGTGTCCCAGTGATATTTCCATATCATGGCAAAATAATCTAGCCTTGTACCTACCCAACCAATCAATACCCAAAATGATTCTGATATCTATGGAATCAATAACATACAAATTGCTGGTAAACTTATGACCTAAAAAGTCAAGTTTTAACTGGTCACATCTTAACCCTTGAGTGGCACACCCTTCTATTGGATTCGCAACCCTAAGGAAGTAACATGGTAGGTGGGTTCTAAACATAATCTATCAACCAAACACTGAAATATAAATGAATGTGATGCACCGGTATCAAAAAGTACTCTATTTGGAATACTCTGAATCAAAAGCGTACCTTCCATCATAGTCTTTTCTTTACCAGCTGTGGTAGGCCTAGCTGATTCTATAGCAAACACTTTTCCTTTGCCCTCCCTAACTGGCTCTGGACACCGATTCTTGTAATGCCAACTTGATCACAGTTGAAGCATTTGACATTCTTCTTACATGTAGCTTTCTTCCCATTTCTTGACTGGCATTCATTAGTAAAGTGACCCTTCATGTCACACTTATAGCAAACTACCTCAGGCTTTGACTTCTTAGCAGTATCTCCCTTCTGGGCTCCCTTCTTTTTAAAGAACTTCCTCTTCTTCCCTTGAGAACCTTGAGTTTCCACTGACTTCTCTTTAGCTAAATCAGTAAGTAACTCCTCATGGCGAATGGCCATCTCCACTACTATATTACAAAGATCACAGATATGTGTCATGGTCATTCTAGCAAGCTTGGGCCTCAATCCCGGAATGCATCTCTTATTCCTTTTGATGTCAGTATCATAACAGTATATCCATATCGAGATAGCTCTTCAAACTTAGTAGCATGCTAGACTACTGACATCTCTCCTTGCACTAAACCCATAAACTTCCTCATCGACTCAAACTTAGCAAACTCAGATACAAACTTCTGCTCAAATCTCGTTTTAAAATTAGCCCAAATTAACTGCTCTTCCGGAACTCCGGCAGTGACACTATTCCACCAATGAAGTGTTGACCCCTGCAACTATCTAGAGGCCAACCTTCTCTTTTTCCCATCATTCAGAACCAAGTTATTAAATATACACTCACAATGCAATAGCCATTTCCGAACCTCTATGGCACTTTTCGTTCCTAAGAATGGCTTCCCACCCAAACTGGTGTAATCTCTACTCAGGAAAGCATAATTATTCCTAACTGTAGCCACAAGATTATCTCCTCCTTCATTTCCAACAACACTAGCAACAACTCCTTCTTGCATCAAACCAACAAAGAACTGATACATCGGCCCAATATCTACTGGTGGATTTCCAGCACTCACATTCACATCAACATTTTGGTTACTGGCATTAGCCTGTCGACTCGGGTTCCTCCTGGTAGTGGGTTGAGCATTTCAATTAGTCGTGGTGCTTCCTGCACCAAGATATCCTCTTCCGTTTCCTGCTTCCATATCTCCTTTCTCATAAATCTGCATACGAGCCTTAGTAAGATATAGAAGAACTGTCTAAGAGAGCGGGGAATACGTACTAATATATATATATATAACTATATATATCAAATACCAGTAAGTTACTATAGCGTTAACCTAAACCCCAATCTTATTATCTGATTCATTGGATTATGTTTGGAAAATATTTTCGTTTAAGTTTCTTTTAAAGTTTCATAAACATATGCTTTGATACCAACTTGTAACATCCCCTTACTTGAAGGCCCAAAACTAATGGCCACAGATGATGCAGTCATCCAGAGTTATTAATCCTCGGCGACCAAATACGACAATATTCGACAAATTGATACACAGAAACACAAGAATATGAAATAAATTTAAACAACAGACAAATTCCACATTCCATTTCAAAATATTCCAAATTGATTACATAATCCCAGTTCGTAGACCACGTACAGATAACATATAATTATTACAAAATACGCCAAGAGCGACATATGAAGATGCCATTTTGGTTGATCAGAGTATATAAATAGGCAAGAAAACAAATTTGCCTTTACAAACAAAACTGACAGCGGAAATAAAAGAACTCTAATAACAAGCTTGCCTCCTGCACGTCCTCGGAAGCTTTATTCCTCTAAAAGAACACCAAGAAACCTTAACTCTCGACCTACTCAAAATCAATTGAGTACCCGAGAGCTTAAAGAGAAAACAAAAACTTCGAGGCATACATAAAGCCTGGTATGAATAATACTTTACCATCTCAAACCGTTTAGATATCTAGTGAGACCACGCCGCTTAGCGGAACGGGTTTTCCCCTTCAATAGTATCCTAAAACATTTATAAACCATATACTATGCTCCTTCATCCACAACGGTTAAAACATAGTATTTCAAAAGGATTATGATGATATGCAAAACAAGTAAATTAAATCTTGAATACCCATCCCTATTCATTCTGACTATCTGTCTCAATTATAGTTTCTAAGATTACTATTAACCTGGTATGTGTTTATGGACTATCTGTCCAATATCATAGTTTTCATTAGATCACCAAGAACTTGTTGGTAACTCCAATATCTTATCTGTTATCCTAGTTTTCATGGGCTAACTAGGAACCTATTGACCGACTGTCAATATCGTAATTCGGATATTGTTTTCATGAGCTAACTACAAACCTACTGGCCCCTGCCAGTATCAAATCATAGTTTTCATGGGCTGACTATGAACCTATTTGCTCCTGCCAATATCATTAGTTATATACAGTTTTCATGGACTTACTTCAAACCTAATTGTCCCTGCCAATATCTTTAATTAAGTTTTTACATTTCTTAAGTTATATTCACTACTGGGTCAACCCAACTGGTTATTCTGCCCTTCCCCAAAGTACTGTTATGGGTTAATTACAACGTGAATAAGTATATGAAGAAGTAATACTTCTAAAATACTTAGTTATGCCATGGTATTTCCTTTATAAAACTGTGAGTGGGTTATTTGTTTTGAAACTTTAAACCATCACCTTCGAAACCTCTGGATGACCTCCTTCGAAAGCATAAGACTCTTTTCAAAACATAATAAACATACCTTTCGAAGCCCTTGTTAAATGTTCACTTTTGAAACCGATGGTACCTTTCGACGGTATCAAAATACTCTTTAAAACATAGCTTCGAAACAAATAAAAGTACTCTGTCGAAAGCATTGGTTTTACTTTTTAAAAACATCCTTTGTGTCAAAATGATTATATACGAAAGTATTTCTTTCGAAACCACTTACAAAATTGTTTTAGGGAAAAATTTGATGGTATCGAAACCATCTACTCGCAAGCATAATCCTTTAAATAAAAACTTGGAAGGATATAGTCGAAACTCCTTTCTGACTCCATTGCCTTTAAAACCCTTAACCCCTTTTGAAAGCAGTCAGGAAAAAGGCTTAGTTTACATTAAAACAGAGGTAACCCTTCGACAGCATAGATGACTTTAATACAGTCGAAAGGTAAATTAGTGGCTTGGTCTCGACTTGGTCGAAACCAATCCTATCGGTAGCTCTTATTTAAGGAAAAAGTACCCCTTCGAAAGCTTATTTTACAAAGTCACTTTCGAAAGCATGGCTTTTGACTATGTTGAAAACTTTAAGTAAAACAAGGCAGGAATTTAACTTTACAAAACAAACTAAGTTTTCGACTTTATAGGGTATCGACTCAGTCGATAGCCCTTCGAAAACTAGGCAGGCGCTTATCTTTTAAAAGTGAACCTTGGTTTCGACCCTGACGAAAGCATTGCTTTCGACACCCTACCTTTCAATACTTACCAATTCACTTCGTACCAATTCCATTGATACCATGCGTATTGGTTTCGACACTAATGATTTCGACTAGATTGATGCAGAGGTAAAGGAGTTGAAAGGTCCTCCGAATTAGGCGGAACAACCTTTTTCTGAAACGCTTATTTATAGCTAATTATGGCAATTACTTTATAACTAACCCGCATGTTGTAATTCCTTGATTGGTTACTTTAATACTTTTCAAATAATTTACAATTATAACCGCCACATTTAACCAGATCTAAATCAAAGAAATTTTAACGTTTAAGCCCTTCCATTAACAAAACCAGTATTTGCAGATAAGTCCCTCTCTTGAAATAATTTATTTTCTCTACTAAATCAGTTAAGAAAAATCCCCTAAAATCACAGAAATTTAATTTTATCATGTAATCTAACATATTAAAATTTTAGACCCAATTTCTTCTTGAAATACTTGAAATAAATTTTAAACCCAATTATATCATATTTTCCTTTAGAAATTCATGATAAATTTTTTATAGCTCAGAAAATTCTGAAAATTAAAACTCATCTCTAAAATCATGTTTTACTTAACATAAAAATTTCCCATGGGATTATAAAATCATAAACTCTCAGTTTTACCCTATAACCGTGCTAATTCATATGCAATTGAATTAAATTAAATCAAACATAATATGGTTCAAGCATATCATCATCCATTGCATAAAAAAACGAATTTAATCCTAAATCCAAAAACATATAATCATGGAATAAAATAGATATGGTATGAAATTATTATTCACCTTTGATATGATAAGTAATTTGGAATTTGTTGTTAATTAATCCTTCCTAGCTTTGATCCTAAGCTTTAGATTATAATCTTCCTTTTTTCGTCCTTGTTAATGGCCTACTCTTAGGATTTTTACATTTATTTTTGAGTTGAGAAAAAAATGTACGTAAATGGACAATTACAAAAGGTCATAGACATGTAAAATGAAGAGGTTATTTTACTAATATGCCCCTATATGAACTAATTAACCTTTAAACCAATTAAAGCCCATTTATTTAATTATTAAGCACAAAGATTTATATAATTTATTAAAATCTCAATCCACTTATCATCATTATTCTACTTAATTTATCTAATTAAATTTCCTAAATAATGTCATCAAAAAATTAGGGATGTTACAGGAACCGCTTTCATGTAAGCAAACCACCAAGTCGATGGTAAACTCGACTCAAACCGCCAGATTGACGGGGAAAATCCATCCTTGCCTTCTGAGAACCGACGTTGCTCCAGCAACATTGGGAAAGTCCAAATCTTCATGTGCACACTTAAGCCACACTTCGCTGCTTGACCTGATGGAAATTTGTTCAAGTACGCTCCATTCCTCCACTGCTTGAACCGAAGGAATTGTGTTCAAGTACGCACCATTTCTTCGCTTCTCGAGCCGATGGAACCAGGCTCTTGCAAGCAAACACCAGTGTGCCACCCATAAGCCGCACATCGTTGCATGAACAAATTGAACCGCATTCAAGTACACGGCCCACTTACATCCTGCTCAACTTGGAAAATACTCCCTAATCTCTAGGTTCGGAGCATAGACCCTTAAACCACCGAATCGACGAGAAATTCAAAATTTCACAAGTACCAATGTTGCCCAGGCAACGTTGGGAAATCCTTTTGTCCTCTAGTAATCGATGTTATCACAATAACGTCAAGAGCTC
Organism: Allium fistulosum; assembly: GCA_030737815.1. Classification (NCBI taxonomy): domain Eukaryota; kingdom Viridiplantae; phylum Streptophyta; class Magnoliopsida; order Asparagales; family Amaryllidaceae; genus Allium; species Allium fistulosum. The sequence goes on from CM060904.1 coordinate 191,642,346, forward strand.
ATCTATATTTCCTAAGTACCGACATTACTCCAGCAACATCTGGAAAATTTCCCATCATAGGATTAGTGCAAGTCAACATTGCTTTGGCAATATCATGAAAGACCAAACTGCTAGATCGACAACAATATTAGAATAACATCCAAGTACCTGGGCTATTCGAAAGTTTCAAGAGACAGAAACTGATATGCGAATAGGATCTCAACTCTGAACTTGGAGGAATTCTATTAAGGAATGGAATGCTTGGAATAGAGCGTCAAAATCACTGGTTCCCAAAGATAGGAGCCAACTGTACAACCCAAACTGGGGGCAACCAAACGAGTTACCCAAAACAACTTTTCTCTAATCAACTACTTGAACGTAGAGTTTAGAGTAACCTCCTATGTGGAGTCGAGGGCATACATACACCAACGTGCAGTCTAGACAAGCTAAGCTATGATAATACACAGTTTTGATATGCCAAAAGAAGAATTTTGGCAACCACGACAGAACTAGGAAAAAAAGTATATAAAAATCACTGCAAATTTCACTATTTACATGCACAGAGTTGCGATAAATGCACAAATCACACGGTATAACTATATATAACATGGAAATTGTAAGACAAGCAATTTTATCTTGTACGCACATAGTGGTATATAAACAGGCACAGTGCGTGAAGTATAGGGAAAGTACACGGGAAATATTACAAAAAAATGCTAATCTTTTCATTATCAGTATCATTCTTTGTTTAATTCAAACGGTGGGGGAAGTACCTAGAAAAGAATACAGACTCAACTTACGCAACAAGGAAAGATATACTAAGCACGGACTCCGTATATATACAGACTCAAACGACACAAAGGACAAATAACAAAATGACCACAAGTACTCCACTCCACTAGCACTTGAGTACACCTTCACTTCTTCCCACCCCTTTGCTGCCTTTGCCTATGCATATTAGGATCTTCTTCCTGCTATCTTTAATAGTCCCTTCTTTTGAATGAAGCCAGACCCCTCAGATCCTTCGATAGCCGCGCTTCCCTCCTTTGACATCCATAGCTTGATAGTGGTTGGAGCTTTGCGCTTTGCCTCCTCCTTTTCCTTCTTCAATTGAAGCCCTTCCTTTTCCTCTTTTAGTCGCCCGTCCATCATCATCTGGTCTATCGGCTCTAACTCACCAGTGTCTTTTGCCACTTTATCCACAGATACGAAGACGTCCTCTAGATTTAGTAGTGCTTCTATTAGCTCAGAATCAGGGTCCAAGCATGGACCTAGAGATAGGAATCTTGTTGGAAGCAACCACAGAAACGTTAGTTGAAGGAATTAAGAGAGCAGGGATTCTTGAGCTCTGAGTAGGTAGGGGCAGTGAAGAAAGAGTTGGCTGATCTACAATTTAGGAAACACAACTGTATAGTTTAGTGATCCAGAGTGAATAAGATCACTTGGAACATTGGAGAGATGAGCAAAATAACTGATCTAGGAGTTTGAGTTCGGTCATGAACTACAACATCGAAGTTTCCTCCGTTGGTCCCCTCGGATGGTCGCATGATAGCCAGAGAAAGGTGCAGCTCACCTAAGGCTTCAAAAGATAAAGGAACATGAGCAGCTTAGGAAACGGTAGTTGCGGATACCAAAACGGTTATAGTTTGCTCTTGGGAAGTAGGAACAAGTGTTTCATCCTGACAGGAAGAGCTTGGGCCAACAAGAGCCTTGTCAGTGACATCCTTCTCTCTCTCTACTTGAAGAATCTATCCACCAACGACCAAAAAGTTTATGTCTTTGGAGATGAGGTAGGTATCCACTAATTCCTACTTGGAGCGCACGTCGTTGGCCTTCTCCGATCTTACCAGCACTTCCTCCTAGACCATGGCGAGAGTCTGGGGATAATAATCATGAAGCCATTTCAACATCCTTTGTTCATCACATACAAGTGTAGAGGTGCAACATGTTGGCATCCATCTGGCGTATCACCTCATCTTACATTGTTCTGAGCTCCTAATGCTTTGAACATGTGATCAGATGATCGATCTCTTCTACTAGTTTTCCACCGATAGCTTCTTCTTTCTTCTTGATTAACCATGCGTTCACTTCGCGGAGTCGGGTAAGGTCGGCGGCCTATTCGATGATGGCGGCAGCTTGACCAACAATGGTTTGACCTCAAGATTTGATAGTGTTCTCTGCAATGGTGATCAGCTTTGTCAGTTTGTTGGATTCTATATGAGCATCCTTGAGCTGATCTTTAATCACGATAAGCGCTCTGTCATGGGCTCGGTTCGCTTCAGTCGATAACTTTTCACTAGCAGCCTTTCCCTTTAAGGCTGTATCCCTCTCAACTTTTAGCTTGGCTATTTCAGTATCGTGATCCTTGATCGCTCTATCATGGTCTACCCTTTCAGCCTCAAATGAGAGAATTTCTTGATAATTGATATGATTAACGTCCTAAAGGGCCTTTACAAGATGCTGCCAATCAAACTCAACTTCTAAGTCCTTGCGGATTGTCTGAAGATTGCGCAAGGAAGTGGTTCTATTGGTGGGCTTGATTTTCTTATTGAACTTAACAGCTTTTAAGAATAATTACGGGTAGGCAACTTGGAGCATGGGTGGACCAGGCAGAAGTACAAACTTCTCATTTTGGCTAGAAGAACTAGGGGCAGCTGCAGTAGTTATGGCTTGGGATGAAGGGACTTCCTATAGTGCGGCTATTTGAGCTTTGATGCAAGGTGGAGCAACGGGTAATGAAGCTTCGTGGCTTTCACAAGAGTCTCTATGGTGCTTGTGTACATTGTCGGGAGCACTACTCTCATCGTCCTTTTTTCTTCATTCTCCCCTCTCGGGCTCTCTCTCCAAATGGCAAGCCTCCTCCTCCTCCTTTCTCTTCCTCCTCCCTTCTTCTATTTCCTGATAAGAGCAGTGAGAGGGAATCCAAAGTTTGATCCTTGTATGAGCCAGATTTTTAACGAAGTTGGTGGTACAGTCCCCAATCCATGGAAACTAGATCAAAAAGGAGGGTGAAGTTAACATTTTGGATAGGAAAGTTGATTGGATACAGAAATGTGTGTCCCTGTCCCTAAAGTGAAGTGTGCAGTGTCGATGACCCTCTATGTACTCTACCAACTGTATCGGCATGGTCTAAGGGTTAGAGTCTTTTCACCTTCGCTTATTGAAGCGCTAGAAGAGAAGTCAATTTGCAAGCCGATCACATCCAACATTTTGCTAATTGAGATATCCTCAAATTCATTCACACAAATAGAAACATCTCTTAGAATGTTAGAAGTCGACGTATCTTCGATGGGAGTTGCAGTAGCTTGACCTCCAATAGATTATGGCGTTTCAACAACGGTTTTCCCTAGAGGAGGGGAGATCGGGAGCTTAGGGCTTAGTGCCCCAGTGGTCAATAGATTCGGAGGAATGCTAGGTAGGCTGGGGCTCATTACTGACGATTCACCGAAGGATTCATATTCTTCTTTCTTAGTGATGTGAAGGTCAGTATCATCGTCATCATTTGAGATCTCCTACTCTTCTGCCATTATTGGTTGTTTCCCATATCTCCTTTTAAACAGCTTATCTTCCTCTAAGATTGTGGGCATTCTAGAACCATCACCCTCGTGACCAAGCATCATCATGCATGGGCTCGTCAGCCCCTATCTCAATAGCCTCTTCCTCATAACCTCTCTTGGGCTCGTCAGCTTCTGCATTAGTAGTTCCTTCCCCATATTCCTCATCGAAAACACCTTCCTCTTCTTCTCCTTGATTATCCTCGTCAGAACTACGAGAAAGGGCATTAGAACGAGTACGAGACCTAGAATTTCTCTATGTCAAAGTTTCAGTATCAGCTATTCTTTCCGGTGCGAGCAGTCCATATTCTTGAAATTCTCATTCGTCAAAAGCAACTTGATGGAATGGTGGTTCATTCTATTGGTTTTCAAGTCTTCGAGCATCTTCTTATGCTCTAATCACTTGTCCTGCATAGGAATACCTATGGGAGGCACGCGTTAAGTTTAGAATGTAGAGTTTCCAAAATGAGAAGAATTGATAGAATAAAACTCACTTCTTTTAACTAGAAGCAAATGAATCATTCTGGGCAACGCACAAAGAAATATTCGCTCCTAAACAAGGAATGTTTATTATGGTGTTTATCGATGAGATTGCATTGGTCCAGGCCTCGATGATTATGAAAGATGGACAATCCTTTCTCTTCTTAAACTTGAGCAAATATGTAAGCTCATGGAATCAGAGAGGGCATTCGAACATTTGCATGAATAGAACATATGATGAACTCAAGAAGGAAAGTCCATTCAGGAGAACTTGGAAAGGTGCAAGCCCGATTTCTACCAGGAAATTCCTCAGAAAGGAGTTAAAAGGTGGGACAACATCGCTGAGACACTTATGTCGGCTATAAGTATTGAAACCAAGTGGGGGATGATGTGCGAATTCATTTCTTGTTGGTAGGAAAACATCTTCTATGGGGGTGCCATGTTGCAAGAAAATGTTACTGGGCATCTTATCAGTTAAAAGGTGGGTATCTATTCTGACGGGACAGCTATGATTAACCTTGGAGGCAATAGAGGCAGAATCGGATCCATCGGGACTATCTGGCTCTTAGATCCGAAGGTTGTAGGCTGGTTGGATCGAATTGTAACAGATGACGAAACCGAGGCAGTAGCGGACACATCCATAGGAGGAGTAAATGGTCCTTCATCAAACTTGTGGCAGGTTGATCGTTGACACATTCTAAGATAGCAAAACTTGGTGTTTAAGACGGTCAAGTAAAATTTAGCTTGAAATAGAAATATTTGTGTGACCAACAATTAGAATTCAATTGAAGCTGACGTGTGTCGACCAATGAATTCCAAGTATTAACTAGGGAAAGTGCAATGTGTTGTCTATATGGAATGAGTCCAGTGTCTCAAACATTGCGAATGAACCATCCGGGGCAGATAGCTAACTTGTGCTTAAAAAAATCTACATCGTTCTTTGAAATTATCTTTCTATACTTACCCTTTATCGATATCGATAACGGAACCATTGTCCGTAGCAACGTGGAAAGTCTTTCTTTTCAACATCATTAAAAGTACGAATCTAAAAAGGAAAAGTGATAAGATCCTTCAATACGTTCAAGCCTAGGAGGAATTTTCATATTAGAGCCTACATAACAATCAAGACTTAGCCAATTCTAATCGAGAGATAATCTAAGCCTAAGAGTAAATCTTTCTCTAGGGTCATATGCATGAAACTGGACTAAGCGCTAACATCATCCCCAAACTACACGCACTTGAGCTCAATCGCCACCGATAAGTTGAATCTGACAAAACACACGTCACCATCACCACCTTCGTACCCCAGTAGTCGATCAGCCAAACCACCTTCGATCTAAAGAAAATCAACTCGGCGTCTAGGGTTTTGAGACAAGTCGATGCCGAGAATTCCACTAGTGATTCTAAGGGCGATGATGGTTCTAGAAGATGTCGAATAACATGTGTAGGCGGTGGCGGCAAGTCATAGTTCAAGGAAAAGTCGGTGATGGTAGTTGGAGTAGAATGAAGCAATGTCGACACTAAAGGGTTCAGTAGTAAATCTCAAGAACTCAACAAGCAATGTGAAGAAGTGAGAAGGACTTAGGGGCATAAAGGATTATGTAACACACCTAATTTTTAATAACATTATTTAGGAAATTTAATTAGATAAATTAAATAGAATAATGTAAATATTAAAGTGATAAGGGGATTGAGATTTGAATAAATACTTAGAGGCCGAGCTTAATTATTTAAATGGGCTTATAAATGCTTTTTTATGTTAATTAGAGAATATTAACACACGTGCATATAAGGAATTGTGCACCATAAATCCTTAATACCCTATACCCACATCCCATTTCATTTCTCACGTACACTTTTACAAAACTTAAAAACATACGAAAAGAAGAGCTTAGAGCCGGCCATTGCTAGGAGAAGAAAAATTCAAGTGAAGTTTATGGAATCAAGCTATAAGGATTAATCTCAATCAAATCTCAAAGTCCTTATATTAATCATGGTGAATAATAATCGAAACCATCTCTATTTCTATTTTCATGATCATTTGATTTTTGGGTTTAAGATTAAATTCATTATGATGATTTTTGATGATATGCTTGGATTTTATGACATGATATATTCAAACAAGTTTGTTTGAAAATGGTTTATACACGATTTTAAGGGTAAAATCATTTAAGTTGAATTTAGAAGGCCATGAGAAATTTATATGTTATGAAAAACATGATTTTGGAGTTGGGTTTTAATTTTCATAATATTCCAAGCTATGGAGAATTTATTATGAATTTTCAAAGGAAAATATGGTTAATTGGTTTAGAAATTTATTTTGAAAATTATATTAGGAATTTGGATCTGAAATTTAGATATGTTTGATAACATATTAAAATTGAATTTCTATGATTTTTGGGGATTTTTCCTAAGCGATTTACTATGAGAATTAAATTATTTTGAAAGGGGGACCTAAAATTGTTTTGCTTAATGGAAGGGCTTATTTGTTAAATTAATCTTGGTTTAGATCTGAATTATGCGGCAGTTTTATTTGGAAAATAATTTGAAAAGTTTATGGCACCCAATTAAATGTTTACAAATAGGCAAGTTAGTTACAAAGTTATTGCTTTTATTGGCATCAATTGGCCTTTACCCAGAAAAGTGGGTTCCACCTGTTTTAGAAGCACCTTTCGACTCAAAGCTTTCGCCTTCAATCAAGTTGAAACCTACCCGGTTGAAACCCACGAAGCCAAAACCAATAAACAAGGTATCAACAATTGTACATGGTGGATTGAAGAAAGGCGGAAGGCATGGTGTCAAAACATAACTTTCGATGGGAATGAAAGCTTTATTTTGCTTTCTAAAGAAGTGCGCTTGCCTATTTTACCAAATGCTTTCGAAGGTGTAAAAATATAGGCTTTCGAACGGGTCTTTTGAATAGCTTTCGAAAGGGGGTTACCGCCTTATTGTTTAAAATATAGCTTTCGAATGAGTTACTTAGTTTCCAAACTAATGATTTCAAAAGGGGTAGTTTCGACCTAGCCGAAACCCTTCTGCCGACCTTTTTCCTTTCGAAGGAATTGAAGATGTCAATGCTTTCGAAAGGTAGCCTTTGTTTTGTAAATATGAGCCACTTCCTAAAGCTTTCGAAAGGGGTTAATGGTTTCGAAGGCAATGGTTTTGAAAGGGGTTTCAAAGCTAACCTTCAAACATTTTACTTATCTGATTTAAGCTTTCGAAAGGATGGTTTCGATGCCATTAAGTTTTTCTCCAAACACTTTTATATGATAAATAATGGTTTCGAAAGGGATACTTCTGTTTATGTTCATTTTGACCCAAAATATATTTTAATGATAACCTCAATGGCTTTGAAAGGGGTACTTTCAATGGTTTCGAATCTATGCTTCTAAGAATTAATATGTATTACTTTAATGCATTCGAAAGGTTTTGAAAGAAAGGCTTTAAAGTGTTTCGAAAGGCAAGTGCCTAGTATTTTGAAAAAAAGATTTTAATACTTTTGAAAGGAAGTTTCCAATGGTTTTGAAAGTAAAGGTTTAAAGGTTTCGAATGCCTTAGTTTTCAAAAAAAAACCCAATCTCATTTTATAGGAAAACCCATGGCTAAGATAAAGGAGTTTTGAAATGGTTTTAAGTATGAAGTTTTGAAGAAGCTTTTCCTCGATAAAATAATTAGTTAAAGGGATTGACCATGCTTTATATGAAAGTGATTTCAGGGATATTAAACCATAGGTGTTGATATTATTATGCTATTATGTTTGCTTCTTCTAATATATATATATATATATATATATATATATATATATATCCACATTATAATAGACCCAAAACTACATTTTGGGGAGAAAAAAAGGGCAGAATAACCAGCTAGGTTGACCTAGTAGTGAATAGAAATTGGATTAACTCCTAAATGAGTAGAGTTGCATCTAGGAAGTCAGATAGACCAAAATGTAGGATGCCTAAATATTTATTAAAGAAGTTGTCAGATAGATAGGTCCATAGTTAACCCATGAAAACTATCTATAGGAAAAGTTATTGACAGGGGTCAATAGGTTCATAGTAAACTCATGAAAACTATGATTAGAAAGAGTTATTGGCATGGGCCAATAGGTTTGTAGTGAACCCATGAAAACTTTATCTGGATTAAGTTATTGACAAAAGTCGATAGGTTCCTAGTCAACCCATGAAATCTAGGATAAGAGGGAAGCTATTGGAGATACCAATAGGTTCAGCAAGAACCCATGAAATAATGAAGTTATTAGCAGGGGCCAATAGGTTCTTAGTGTTCCTATGAAAACAATGAAACTGGACAGGGAGTCCATAAGTGCTAAACAGGTTATTAGTCGGGGCATGAAAAATAATAGGTTAATAGTGACTCTAGAAACTATAACCAAGATAGATAGTCAAAATGAATAGGGATGGGTAATCCATAGTCGATTTACTTGTTATGCATATAATCATAATATTTTGATCTGTTATGTTTTATCCATTGTGGATGTACGAGCATAGTATATGGTTTTATAAATTTTGAATAAGATACTAGTGAGGGGAAAACTCGTTCCGCTAAGCGCCATGGTCTCACTAGATATCTAAACAGTTTGAGATGGTAGATTATTATTCATACCAGGCTTTATGTCTGACTCGAATTTTATGTTTTCCCTTTAAACTCTCGGGTGCTCAATTGATTTTGAGTATTTTGAGAGTTGAGGTTTTCAGGTACCTCTTACATGAATAAGCTTCCGGAGACGTTCAGGAGGCATGATAGTTATTTAGAGTTCTCTTTTAGTTTAGTTCCCCTGTGTTTTTGTTGTAAAGGCAAAGTTGTTTAATTTCCTATATATACTCTGATCATCCAAGGGGGCATCTTCATATGTCGGTCTTGGCATATGTTGTAATAATTATATTTCTCTTAACATGGTTAACGTATTTGGGATTATGTAATGAATTGAAATGTGATTTGGAATGGAATGAGATGCGGGTTTAAAATTGTTTTAACATTTTCCATATCCATGTTTTTCTGTTATATCAATGTATCTAGAATTATCGTATCTTGTCACCATAAGTTAATATTATGGATTACTGCAGCACCTGTAGCGCTTAGCTGTTGGCCTCAAGATATGGAAGTTACAAGTTGGTATCAGAGCATAGGTTTATGGAACTTAAAAGGAATTTAAACCTAAAATATTTTCAAAACATAATCCAATGAATCAAAAAATAAGATCGGGATTTGGGTTAATGCTATAGTAACATACTTGTATTTGATATATAGATATATATAAGTACGCATTACCATCTCTCTTAGATCGTTCTTCTAAAATGTTGTATTAAACGTAGGCTGAAAGGCCAAAACCTTCCATTCAAAACATTCATAGAAACCTTTCGAATCCATTAAAAACCTTCCTTTCGAAAGCTTTAAAACATTAGACATCTTTCTTTTTAAAGCACTTTAAAATTGCCTTTCAAAACCTTTGGAAAAACCATTCCTTTCAACCTTTCAAAACCATTGGGGAAGCACCCATTCAAAACCATCATTTAAAACCTTTCGAAAGCATCAAACCTTTGTAAACAACAAACCTTCCGAAAGCACTAGGGTTCAATTTAAAACATGTGGAAAACACTTTTCGAAACCATTCAAAATTTACCACTTTGAAACCTTTGAAAACCATTCCGGTCGAAACCATTTGGATTATGCCTTCAAGTAGAGCAAAAGGATTTGAAACCCATTGAGTCGAAAGCATTCCTTTCGAAAGCTACTCCTAAATAAAGGAGTATGGTGTCGAAACCAAACTTCCGGAAGCATTAGAGAAGTGGCCAAGTTTAAAACAAGGTATACGTTTCGAAACCATTGACTTCGAAAGGTAAGGAAAAGTGGCAGCTAGGGTTTTCGACCTAGTCGAAAGCATGTATTTAAAAACAAAGGCGCAACCTCTTTAAGACAACTTCTTTAAACCATTTGACCTGGTCGGAAGCCAACCGAGTCAAAAGCAATATAGTCGAAAGCAAAGCATGCGCATTTTTCACTTTAAAACAAAGGCATGCTTCAACCCCTTCAGAACCCTTGGGTTTCGACCTACTACCTTCTGCCTTCTTTCCAATTCACTGCGCACCAAGTCTTTGATGCCTTGTGCATTGGTTTCATTAATGATGGAGGCGGAGGAACTAAGTCGAAAGCCATCTGTGTTAGAAGCAAGGCGCCGAAAGTGGAAAAACATGCTAAAAATAAGTAAATTTTGTCTTTAACTAAAAAGAGAAATACTTTTTGACTAACCTGCTATGTTTGTCAAAATCTTGTTGGTTTTGAAAAGTACTACCATAATTTTAGAAATAACAATTAAATTTATTTTATAAAATATCCCTTCTCCTTTTATAAATATATAAAACATTTAAGTCTCATACCTTAAATAATTTTATATATTCATTAAAACACTTAGGAAAATTCTACAAAAATTCCAGAAAATCATTTTCAATATTTTTTCTAACATATATAAATTTTAGACCCAAATAAATAATTATTTAGCCGTAAATAATTAATAACCCAAATAATCATTTTCTACCCTAGAAAATTTATATAAAATCCACAATAATTCAGAATTATGAAAATTGAAACTCAGCTATAAAATATCATTTCTGATCTAAATCTAAATTCGTAAGGCATTTGGATGTCATTATATAGGGTTTTCACATCAAACATATCATAAAATCTATATGAATAAGCATAAATCATCAACAAGCATATATATATATATATTATTAATCATTCAAAAACATCGCATAAACATGCAAAACACTTCGGATTTAACTTAAAACCGAAAACAATTAAAAGAATGAGATGTACTCATTATTCACCTTAGATTTGTGATTAAGGATGTGAGATTTGATCTTGATCAATTGATTTGGTTCTTCTCTTGAGATTGCTAATGGTGGTTGGCCTTAGAAGTGTTTTTGTTTGAGAAAATATGAAATGAACGTGTATTTTGGTTTCCTAACACTACAACAAACAGACCTTTATATAGCGTTTCTATAAAAGCCATCTATCAACATGTCGTAATAAGTTTGATAGATACAATAGCGTTTCAAAATTGCAATGGAAAATGGACTTTTAACAGCATTTTTGTTTCCATCTTAGACAGGCCGTATTGGTACGACTACTTTTCTATAGCGTTTTGAAGCTTGCTATAGAACTTTTACACAGAGCTGTGTTTTATGATACTAACAATTATGACATCATTTGATTGCTATAATATGTTGACAGGCCATATTATTATAGTGTCTAAAAACGCTATAGAAATATTATGTCAATCTTTTATTACGTACCAAAACGCTATAGAAAATTCATTACTATCTATTTGATAGCATTTTTTGAAATCTGTTTAATCCTTGCAGAATATTTTGTATAGCACTAGCATAATGCTATAGTATATGAAAGCTGAAACAAATTTTCTTTTCATAGCCTAGTCAAAACGCTGTAAAAAAGTTTCCATTGCATTTTTTTATTGCCATATACATTCTAGCCTACAATTTTCAGTTCTACTAAACTTATTTCAACTAATATATTATAACAATTCAAAAAACCACACTTATCACATTGTATTGTATGTAATCAAATGGAGCCATTTGCCAAACCACAAAATATATATATATATCCATAATATTTCATACACAGAGTATTAAGCATATAAATATTTGTGACAAAAAATAACAATACATACAACTGTAGCTAACCAAAACGATACAAACTAAAAACAAAAACGTATGAACGTCGATAGATAATACATTAATGCAAGCATGACCGATTCGAAGGAGAAAGAGTGCGACATCATGTAGCAACCTCAAAAGCATCATACAACACCTGTCAAAAAGAAGCACATACATGCGTATGTTAGTCATAAATGTAGAAATGTTTAAGTACTAAACAACATGGTTTAAAATAGAAACTTTATGAATTGCAGCATTGATACAACATTGGGATTACAACTATTAATGTTTCATTACATCATATACAAAGGTCGAAGAAATCCGCTTCTGTACTTTAGAAATAGTGCACGTTGCTTATTGGAGGAAAATGACTATAGGCCAGTTGAGCATGCTCAGTTGGTTCTTTCACCTACAGGCCAATGCGCGGTTCTCCTCGAAGAAATATCAGCATTTTGGTTCACTCTAGTTCTCTCACCTACATGCCAGTTGAGCATGCTCACCATCTCAGTATACTATGTTGAGCATGACTTGTCTCAGGTGTGCTTCAATTTCATATACTTGGGGCATAGCCATGTTCAGTTGCTAGAGATACATCGCTCGGTTCTACTGTCAGTGTGCTCTTTGGATGTTATGGTCACTAGTCTCAGCATTCGTAGTTATTGTCTGTGTGCATTTTGTATATAATCTCCCATCTTTCATTCATCGGTACACTGTCTAGTGCTAGCAATACTAGTTTACATAAATTTAGTTTAGCTTTAGTTTATGCACTCTTTTTAGGCTATCACCAAAAGAGTACCTACAGCAACTTAGTTACATCAATACACGGTCCAATTTAATTTAGTTTGGCCCTACACTGCACCATGTCTCCACGGTTATTTCCATTGCTAAATTCATTTGTACCGGTTATAAATTATGGTGTTGTGGGATCATGGATGTTTTGGACTTGACAGCAAGCTATCGTAGTACAAGAGTGCATAAACAACAAGCTTGCTTTGGGATACTAGGCCAAATCATGGTGATGTGGCACTGCACCATATCCAGTGCCAGTCATGGTGATGTGGCACCCCTAGACTGCATAAATTATGGTGTTGTGGCACTGCACCATGTCTAGTGCTAGCATGCTTGCAACGGCAAGCTTGCTCCCCAAATCAAAAAATTCTAAGATGGATTATTACTAGAAATTTATCCCTACTCTTATAAATCTTAGATGTTAGTACCAAGAGCATAAATCTTAGACGTTCTTTCTCCTATTGCTCTCCATGTTTCCTCCCTCGATTAAATTTCATTTCAATTCAAAATTTCATTCATATTCCCTCAATGATAATATTCAAAGCAGACGGGCGGTCTGAACTGATGCCATGTTGATTGTCTGCAATTTTTTAATTTTGAGAGATTTCCATTTCAGTTCTTAAACTAATTTAAATACGGTGATGAATATCGAATTTACCTTGTCTGAACATATGAGATTTCATGCGATATTCTTCATTACTTCTGAGCTTTTGGTCATTTTTTTTATAATTTTTCTATTTTGTATTATTTATCCTGTCCTTAGTGTAGTTGCTAATTTCTACTAATGGTATACGGATCTACAAAATTTATTGGTTTGCATGTGGTACACTAACTTATTATTTATTCACTTTTATTACAGTTTGTTATTATATTCAATGGCTAATGATGACAACTGTTTCATGCTTATTGCTGAATACTCAATTGAATTTTGACTAAACTCCACTTATTTCTAAAGCCTGGTTTGATTTTAGTAATTATTTGAAAATTTTATTTTATTGGTATACAAAAGCAACAATCATATTTTAGTAGTGGAAAAATCAAATTTACAAGTCCATCTTGGCAAAAATCAAGTCTTTTAGGAAAACGATCATTTTTGAATGCTAATGAACTTCAAATTAAATTCTTCTTTCTTGCTCTGTAATCAATTATCCTTTGTTGATTTGCAACTGCCATGCAAAGATTGAGACATTTATTTAAATGTTTGGTGCTGGTAATATTTTGTTTTCCAGCAGTAATGTACAAATGTTCTTACCTATTGTAGATGTATTGCAAATAGAGCTCAATATTTCAGTTGAATGCTCAACTACTTTAATGATTTCAAAGTTAGATATACTAGCAATGCTTTAGTATTTACACCTGTAGATTTTAATATATCTATATATACTAGCTAATTATAAATCATGCATAGCTAATCAATCGTTAATTGGTAATTTAACCACTTATAAATCTTAGACGTTAAATTTGCAATAGCACCATGTTCCAAAAGCGAATAAGAAATAGACAGTACTCAATCAAATCAAAAAAGTCTCACTTTGTTAACTTTTTTATTTTTGCATAAAACTTAAGTTAATTTAATTAATTTTTATAAGACTCGCTTAATTTTTATGAACATAGTTAATATTCATAAACTTTAGTTAACTTAATTAATATTTTATAAATTTAATTAATTTTTATAATACTTAATTAACTTAGTTAATTTTTATATAATTTAGTTAATTTTCTTAAAACTTATTTAACTTAGTCTAATTTAATATGAGCAACTGTAGGAAAAAGAATGGTGAGGTCAAGTGATGTAGTGGCCTACAAGACTGATAGTGAAAATAGAGCAAACATAAATTGCACGCTAGGAAGGTGAGAAGTTAAATTGGCTAAAAAAGTGCAGTAAAAAAGATGTAGACTAATATCAACTGTTTGTTCACTTTTTGAATATCATAAATTAAGTTTCAAAATCACGCAAAGGTTTGCTCTCTATTACAGCATAGGACTCCTACGATAACATATATAAAATATTGAATTGTTTGATGTTACTGAGAAAACAATGTATTTACACACTCAAACCCTAGTCTGTTAACCTAATTTAAATATTGATTCAATATAAAGATCGTTCCTTATTATTGCTATCAATCAAAATCAATTTACTAAGTGATGAAAGAAAATCATAGGATATATGTCATATATGTCAAATGATGCATGTTTTTTTAAAGCAGTACCAACTTGGGTCTGTGCCCTATAGCACAGACCCCCAATGGTAATTTTATGCACCATTAAACAGGAGTTAAATATAAAATTTAAGTTTCTCTTTATTTTTGATTTCGGGTGTTATGGTTTTAGCTGGACTATTTGCAACTTAGTTTGCAATTGAGTTGCAACAAACTAAATTGCAAATTGCAAATCGGTTTGCAAACTGAAATGCAACTCAGTTTGAAAAACTGATTTATCAGTTTTGCAATTGAGTTAGTTTTGCAACTGAGCTCTGTTTTGCAACTTAGTTGCAAAATTGAATTGCATTTTGCTGTTCAGTTGAAGGACTGTTATAATACACATGCAAGTGCCTAAAATATGTAGATGCTATAACAATCTCATAGCTACGTCTACCTTGGTTCATGTACACTAGTGATCTGAATAAAGAATAACTATAGTTCAATTTCCTTAATAAAAATATATACAAAACAAAACAACCAGCACATGGAATATTTTAAATGATAAAGTATTAAAATGAAAGAAAATCAAAAAATATATACTTGCACATTGCATTCTTCAGCAACTTCGAAATAATCTATGAATCAAAATCATTAGCGTCTACATAGGCACAACATGCATCCTAGTGGATCTCCACCTTGCATTTTCCTGTCACATCATAGTCACCATTGTTGCAGTCTCATCCTAATTCCGGTTGTGAAACATCGTATGGCCTTGAACAATAAATAATAAGTATATATGTTTTTGGATAACATACAAAATTACAGTGATATATATATATATAACTGTTAATAAAACAAAAAACAGCAGAGCTGGTAATAACATGCTTGGAAATTTTTATAGGACTGATATATTTCATAATTTTCATTGATGGCATAATATATGTTGAATTAAGTTGGCATATTAGGCCGAAGGATTTGTAAATGTAAATTGGAAATGTGAGATTCTGTTATTGTTTCTGTTTCTTCTTCTTTCTTCTTCTACCTCTTTCTTCTTTAACCCTAATTATTCGGTTTTTTAGCATTCAATGGTTCAGCATTTAATACAGTGGGCATATTGATGTCGACTTTCGGAAATCAAAAAAATTGGGTCGTTACAAAGTATTTGGAGAAAAATCTGAAGGTCGAATTGCTTCTACTACTAGTAATTTTATAAACTTATTTAAATTTTATAAAACTTAATTAATTTTAATAAAACTTGTGCAACTTTTAGAAATTTAGTTAAACATTTGTAAAACTTGTTAATTTTGGAAACTTAGTTAATTCATTGAATTTTTATAAAACATAGTTAGTTTTCATGAACTTATTTAGTTTTTATAGTGTTTGTACCAAAATTGGGCACAACACTTTTCGGATGTGTTTGAAGAGATAAAATGAAGATTGTAAATGAAAACAGAGGAAAATCTAACAAACACACCAATAATAAGCAAGAAAAACATGTAGAAACACATGTATTTAGAGTGGTTCGGCGTATGGCCTACATCCACTATGAAATGATTGACTTTATTGATTTTTTCTTGCTGGTTACAACGTGTTACAATAGTAAAACTCGAGTACAACAGTGATTTCGGCAGAGTCTGGACGTAGAAGAGCCAAAAGTACCTTTAAGTAGGTTCTAGGCTGCAATTTATAGGCGTAGGCTGCAAATATTTTGCTTGGATCTTGGAAGACCTCTTCTCTCACGTGGATGAGCCCACACGATCGATCCCATGTGTTTGCACTCGATCCGTAATCGATACGAACGAATTTTGTATCGATCAATCTTTCGTCCAATCGAGTCGAGGCCGATCTTGAACATTCTTGAGGATGTACACAAACTCCCGTGAAAATTTGGTGGCATTTGGACTTGTAGATTTCAAGTTATGATCAATGCAAGTTTGGATTCTTTAAAGGCTGTTGAATTCCTAATGATGTTGTTCGTATCGATAGCTTCGTATCGATAGTTATGCACGTGATGTCTGATGACATGGTGCTTGCTTTTAGGATCGATCCACATTTTATGTCGAGCGACCGAGTCTGTTCTATGGATGTGCCTTGTTCATATCGACCTGGAATCATCCTTCGTATCGACCTAGACAGCTCTTTTCGTACTTTAGAGGCTGCTTCGTATCGATGGAAAGTGGCGTCCTTTGTATCGATCTGTCATGCATTCTTCGTATCGATTATTAGCTGATCGACATGAAGTGTGTGGATGGGAGGATCGATACGAAGTGATGAACATCGATGGATACGAAAGGGAACGATCTTGATGAATACGAAGAGAGCCACTCGGATGGATACGATGTGGAATTACTTGCTATTGGTCGATACAAAACCGTGCACAGTTGATGGATTCAAACATGATCGATGCGAAGGAGGTCTCTCTCTGATTGCTTCATGGATACGTACAAGGCGATCACTTGAGTTGCATCGATCATATCTTGAGCATACGAACTCGGATTGACTTGAAATTTGAAACTTTGGCTTTCATAGCATTGCTTGTCATGTCATGTCAATTGTAGCTCGATCCAAAATCGAGCAAAGTTACCAGCATCCATAGCGAACCTGCGTATAACCGATCTTCGAGATGGACTGTCCTTGGTTTCAAGTTGATTTCTTGGTGTCACGGCCTTGCCAAAAGGCGGGATAACATTTGCCCCCGAAAGTACATCTTGTGAGAACACGAAGTGCTTTGAAAAGCTGCAATCTTCATTCTGAATAGTTTTATCTAACTTGTTTGGATGGTTGTTGTCTTCTCGTCAAAAGATGTAACCCTTTATTGATCTATAGTAACATAAACAACAAATTGTTGACTGCTAGTTATTGTACTGTGTATTGTTGTAACTGAGTATTGAATGATGGAAAACCATTGCCCATTGTTGTAATTGTCACCAGGTGATCATTCAACTTCTATTAATTTTGAAAATTGAATATTAGTTCGATAGACATGCATGTATGCTAATCTGACCCTCGTTAACGTTCGTACATTCACGAGTCGTTGTCAGTTCAGTTGTTTTTTTGAATCGAATTTTGTATCGATCCTCTCCTGAATTGATGAGAAATTCGAGTTGTAACAACGTTTGGTGGTTGTTTTGGTGTATTCCTTTGTATCTATCCTCTCCTGGATCGATTCGAGGAGTTGGGAAATTATCTTCGTATCGATGGTGATTGATACGAACCAGTTAGCCTTTTAAAACATTTCGTATCGATAGATGTTTGATGGGTACAAACAGTTCAATCAGTCTTCATAGTATCGTTTGTAATAATGGGTTGATGGATACAAATTGTGGTTGCTTCGAATCGATGGAGAATGGATATGAAAAGCTTTCTTCGTATCGACTGGAGGGGAAACTGCTTTTAACCGATCAAAACAACTAGGAGACGAATCGTTTCCCTTCATCCCTCATGTCCATATAAATGCTTTTTGTACTTAGCCAAATTTTTATCTGCCTTTATTTTACTATTGTTTTCGTATCGATAAAACAAACCGAGGAATCGAAATTGCTTTCGTTCTCAAATCATCACAGCTCGTTAATCCTTCGAACTGATATTCTCACTTAGGTAATAGTTGAACAATCTCACATTAAAATGATAAGACTTGAGATTTAATGCCAATTCGTTCATAATCACGGCCAATTCTGATGATGATGAGGCCGAGATTGGGTTAGAGCACGGTTGAAGGAGGAGGAGCTGAAGTCTGAACTGTTTGAAGAAGAAGATAGAAAGGTTGATGGACACGAAAGGCATTTTTGTGTCGACTGTGGATGAAGAATAAGGTTCGTATCGATTCAGACATAATAGAATTTGGTATCGAGTGAGGGGATTGCTTTGTATCGATAGGTCGTGGACATTCGCATCGATTGTCTGATGATTGGCATTCATATTCGATCTGGAGCGATCGATATGAAATCTTGGGTTGGGCAATCAATACGAATGTGTTGTTGTAGATCGATACGAAGTATAGGATATTGCATCGATACAACGCGACCTTCAGGTGATCGATACGAAGTTCCATTGTACAATCGATACAAATCTTGGTTTCCAGTGATCGATACGAATTGTGTTCCTGGAGATCGATACGAATGAAGCTTCCTATGATCGATCCAAGTCTTGACCTCAATGGATACGAAATTTTTTCACACTCGAACATTCGACTCCGACGAGCTTCTGCCTTGCATAATTTAACTGAAACGTTTCACTGTACATTTAACTGCCCTTCAAAGCTCGTTGATGGAACTGTAACTTGATCGAATTTAATAAACTTTAACTTTGATCGGTCTCTAAAGTCTGGATGGCACGGTTGTGACGGTCAGCAATGACGGTCACTCCAATTGAATTCTGAAGTATCGTCGTTTGAAAATTTCTTAAATTTTATAGAATCTTTTAAGTATTATATATTATTGCACTGCACAACACATTCATGCACTTCACACTGGGGAACACATGGGATTATCATCATCTAATGATGGTTTTTGATGAGTTGATTAGTTATGGAATCTACAAGTTCACAACAGCAGGAGCCTCAAAGCTCGTCTTCTCCGATAATAGAGATGCCGGCCATTGTAGCCGAAGTAATAGGTACAGCTCCGGACGAGCTGCTGGGAGTAACTTTTATCGCTAATCCACAAGATTCTATGCCATCCAATGTCTTCGAAGATATGCTAGGGCGAATATGCTTAAGGCATGGTCTATCATTAGACGACGTTCTACTTCTCGGGTCAATTGGCAGGCCATATGCTCCCCCAGAAGGATTCCCAGCCTTTAACCGACATTCGTGCACAGCGATAACACTTCCTCCATTCAACCAATACATTCGAGAAGTGTTAGCTTTCTTCAGAATCGCTTCGTCATAATTACATCCAATTTGATATGCACTGTTGAACAGTCTATTCATCGTCTTTATGGAACATCTCTTTCGACCACCGACTCTGAAATAAATCAGATACTTGTTTAACGTCAAGAGTCGAGGAGACAGTCCTTCATTCACGTTTCTGGAGGTAGTCAAGAACTGCCAAGTGGTGGCGGGATCCTGGACTAGGTTCAGCTACTTTAAGATGGATTGGTTCTATGTCCGATGCCCTCAAGGGTTTGCTAGTCGATGGTTAGTCAGACGTAAGTGCTGCAATTTTTCCAGTAGTTAAAGGGATGGTCATAATTGATGTTGAAACTAATATCTTCTTTCCTTTACAGCCGCAATTCCACGACCCGAAGGTGCTCAGTTCAAAGAAATAGTATGGATTCTTCAAGAAGTGCCGAGCGAAATGAGAGATATGGACTCGGTGCTAACAGATAGAAAATTGAGGATTGTTGGGCTAATCGATCAAAAGCAAAGCATAAGACTGGAGGGAAGGCTTAGGGTAGCTCCGACGGGGTGGGTGAAGTGTAAAGCGCCCGACATTGTAATAGCCGAGGAGGGCGATGAAGAAAATACGCCAACTGACGACGAACCCGCAGTCGGACCTTCTGATGGATTTCATGGTTTAGAGGGAAGGAGAAAAGGAAAGGCGGTAGCACATAAGCGTCATAAGTCTTTGAGACGGAAATCCATAGTTGTGTCTCTGCCAGCCTCCAGCCTTAGAATTTCGGAGGCTCCTCCCTCGCAAATAGAGAATCCTTTCCAAGGACTCGCTGACATTCCAATTCCGGACTATGTGTCGCTTCAACACGACACCGTATTGGTAGGACTTCAAAGTGTCTTAGATTTAAGCGAGCCTCTTCCTACAAGTGTGGCCGACATTCGATTAGTCGAGGGGTTTAACACAAGCATACACTTCACGGCACTACATGATTTCCAATCATAAGTTATTCATTTTCGGAGATTACCGATTCTGCTTTTCTTTCTACTTTTACAGATAACATGACTCGGCGAGAATCTATGTTAGGAAGCCTTCGCTCTGCGCGCCATTCATCCAGTTCATACTACGAGTCTCGTAGGAGGGAAGCTGATAGAGACCACGATCGCTGTTATTCTAGTGAAGAACGTTATGAGAGGGAGAGGGATATAGACAGAGAATATAGATATCGCTCCCGATCACGTTCCCCACCTCCTCGAGCTCCAACACCACCCTTCGGCCACGGAAAACAATGCTTAGAGCCTCCACACTAAAAACCGTCTTCTCAAACTCCCCGGTTGGATTCCCAGCATCATAGAACCGAGGCTGAAACTCCTGTTGTCATTGAACAAGCCATTACTAAGCCCACTGGGGAAGGAGCAATCAAAATCGCCTAGCTGAAAAAAGACTTCCCAAATATTTGTTTCGACGGCTTCATCTTCCCTCCGCATTTAAAGAGAATTTCAGTTAAGGCGGAGCAGACTATGCATAATTACATCCATGACATATATACCCAGTATCGAGAGTGGATGAAAACTGTGGGCAAAGCATTAGCAGTGGCCTTTGAGCGGGCAAAGGTAATCGAGAAGTTAGAGATCGATATCGCTCAAAAGAACCGTATAATACAAGTGCTCAATAATGAAGCCGAATCTTCCAGGAAGTTGGAAATATAGGCCAGCAAGAAAGCCGATGAGGAAAACCAATCTATGAAAAGGATGCGGCAAACGCATTTTGCTTTGGTTGAGGAGATGGGCCACCGAAACACCACTATCACAGCTGAAAGGGATGCTGCGTTGAAGGAACTTAACGAGCTTAAAGCCAAATTTTCTGAAATCGTCAAGGAAAAGGACGATGCAAACAAAGCAGCCCAGGAAGCCTGCGAACAAGCTGTGGTGCTCCGGGATGAAAGGGATGCGGTCGTACTCAAAATTCGGGAGGCTGAGGCCAAGGTTGAGGATGAAATTTAGATGGCAGAGGCCAGGTTAGAGGCGGATATTGAAGATCTCCTGATCACATACAACGCTAGAGTATTGAAGTACAGGGATCTAACTTGGCTCGACAATTATCCAACACACCTGTATAACTCTTAGGATCGGTTGGTGCAGGATGAGAAAGATGAACGGCAAGCGGAATCGGTCGATGAGTTCGAGCTTGAGAACCGGGGGTTAAGTGAAGATGAAAGTAAATTTTTCCATGATATCATGATCGCATACAAAAAGGAGAAACTTGGTACTCAGCATTCAGAAGCTGGAGAAGGTTCTGGAGTTGAGCACCATGATGTAAGTTTTGAGAATCTTGCGCTAACTCAGCCTGAATCCACTTCCATGGTTGATTCTCAGTCCAATCCTGCTTATAATCCTGATCAACCGCGGTTGTCTCCAGTTCACGAGCACGTCACTAAAGCTGCTCCAGTTCTGCCTGGAAGTCAAATTGAGGAAGGTATTCTAAGCATTTCTTGTGCTTATTCAGTGAGGGAAGCGTTATTTGAAGCGATCATTAATAACTTTATATTTTTCTCTATTCAGTGATAGGAGCTACATCCGCTATGCCTCCTGCAACCCAAGATTTACACCACGAGCATGACGCTATCATAATGGAAGCGACCACGACAACGGCTACTGCACCTACAGATGGGGTACAAGGGAGCACACTTATTTTCCATAATAGATGATGGAGGAACTTCTCGGTCATCACAATGACCCCTTTGCTGATCTGCCATTTGTCATGAGTGGGAATGCACCTGTGACTAGTTCTTCGAGCCAAACTACTAACGTCCCCAGCGAGGCTCAAAAAATTTGCGAAGAGGAAATACTGGCTGAAATTAACGCCGAGAGGGAAGCATCTGGGAGGAACAGTGGCTTTGAAGGTGGAATGGCGGGACCTGGCCTAGCACCCTTGTAGATGATATCCCCGGGAGGAATGGTCGTTGATACAAGTGTGCCTCCTCCGCCTGCTAACATTAGTCCTATCCCTCCGACTCCGCCTTCGGGAAGCATTCCTATTCACTTGAGTTCGGAGGAGGAAGTTGATATAATGCCCCCAACCGGAGATCAGCCGCCAATAGGCAAGGGTTCGAAGAGGCAACCAAGCGGCGAATCCAGCGGGTCAACGCCGAAGAAGAAGCCGAGAAAAAAGAAAGAATACATATGCCTCTTTGGCTCATTTTTGGTAGATAGACAGGAATCTACCTTTGTTTTCTTTTTCGTAGGTCGTGTATAGGTGCGGGTTCGGCCACTACTAGTAGGACTTTTGGTATAGTTTTGTACTTACCTTTTTTTTCAAAGAATAATTGAAATAAAACTTCATTCTGTCTTCAGCTCAATTTGTGTTCATTTGATAAAGTGCTTCAACGTTCGAACTTTCATTCAATACACTTGTGGAGTTGTATTCTTTAAATCGGGTCCGGGTTTAGTTGCTAAGTTCCGGAGTCACGGTTTCGGGTCGCGATCGAGCGCTAAGTCGAATTATGATATTGCATTGTCTCAATCAGTGGCTGGCACTTATGTTCTGCCCCATGTTTCGGGGAGAAATTGAAAAGATTGGTTAACAATCATCGATTGCCTTTCATATATCGGGCTTAACTTCGCTGAAGCAGAAGAGAATAAAGACGAGTCCAGGTGGTCGAATCACACTTGCTTGTCTATTGGTGATTGCATCCACAATTTGGGGATTGCACTTGTAGATCGGTGGTCTGTCACGCCCGCACAAGGTTTTGAGATACGTCCGCGATCCGGGGACTTAAGTTATTTTATAGGCGGTTAGTCACACCCGTTTTGCGTTTACACTCCAATCCGCACTCTGGGGACTTGGAGTTATTCGATGTTTACACTCCAGTTCACACTTTGGGAATCTGGAGTTATTTAAAGTTTATACTTCGATTCGCACTCCGGGAATCTGGAGTTAGTTGATGGGTGGTCAGTCACACCCATTTGATATTAATGTTCATACTCCAGCTCGCACTTTGGGAGTCTGGAGTCAGCCGATAGACGGTCAATCACATCTGTTTAGGCTTTAGGATTTCGTTCGCACTCCGGGAATGACGGTTCTATCAGGATCGTGGATGGTCGACTCACATCTACCCTGAGTTAACAAGTGAGGTCGTTAGATGGATGGATCCATCCTCCTCGAACTTGGTTTCGAATACGGGCGAAGTCGTTATGTAGACGAATCCACCCTCTCCAAAACCGCATTTAAAGGTTTATACACCAGATCACACTCTGGGAATATGGAGTTAGTTAGAGGATTGTCGTATATCAATCCTTTTTTGGCTTTAGTGTGATGACTTGTCCCTGAGCTCGGGTTTCACTTAGTGAGTGACCAGTCGTATCATAGCCACTCCCTATTTGAATAAATCCCACCATACGGTGGAACATAGCTCTCCGTGCATAGTGATGGTCATATGATGTATTTCAAATAAACCACAGCTCTGGCTCGAAAAGATTGCATTTTATTGTTGAAATAAGAAAATATGGCAAAGTCAGTTGCCTTATTACAAATTCAGATTTCGAAATGCATAAATAAATAGTAAATGAAAAGTAGACTGAATAAAAAAACAGAGCCTGTCATGTGTAGTAGCGACGAAGACTCTCGCTGTTCCAGGCTCTCGATAGAGTGAGACCGTCAACGGTCGATAATTTGAATGTGCCATCTCCAAGCTTTCGTTCAATAACATACGGCCCTTCCCAGGTTGGCTTCATATGTGAAGGGACCGGATAAATTCCCTTGAGGATGAGATCGCCGAGTTCAAAGGTGCGGGGTCAGACCTTGGCATCGTATAACCGAGCGACTCGACTTCGGTATGCGACTGCCCTCAAATCAGCCTCCTCTCGCTTCTCATCCAATAAATCCAGGGATTTGGCAAGTAATATAGCATTTGTCTTTGGATCATAATATGTCGCGCGATGAGAAGGTACTTCCATCTCGATTGGAATAACGGCTTCTGAACCGTAGGAAAGAGAGAAAGGAGTGTGGTCGGTTGCAGATTTGTGGGTTGTCCGATAAGCCCATAAAGCCATAGGAAGTTCATCGACCCACTTTCCCTCGGCCTTTTCCAGTCTTTTCTTCAGAATAGACTTTATAACTTTATTAAAAGCTTCGACCTATCTGTTCGCTTGAGGGTGTGCAACTACGGAGAACTTCTTCTGGATGTGAAACCGCTGATAGAAATTCTTAAACTCAACACTGTCGAATTGAACTCCATTGTTTGTGACGATGGTATGTGGGAGACCAAATCGACATATAATGTTGCGCACTACAAAGTTGATAACTTTCTTTGTTGTGATTGTAGCAAGGGGTTCAGCTTCCGCCCACTTGGTAAAATAATCAACTGCGATGATGGCGTACTTCGCACCACCATTGGCTAGAGGTAGAGAGCCAATAATGTCAATGCCCCATACTGCAAACGACTATGGACTGACCATCTGAGTTATTTCGGTAGGTGGGGCTCTTGGAATTCGAGCATGCTTCTGACATCTGTCACATTTTCTGGCGTAATCTGATGCATCGCGATTTACTGTCGGCCAATAGTATCCATATCGGAGCACTTTCTTGGCAAGAGCTTGCCCCTCGGTGTGATCGCCGCATTCTCCTTCGTGTACATCATGCAATACTCGTTTGGTCTCATCGTGAGCGTTACACCGGAGTAAAGGAACTGAGTAACCTCTTCTATACATGACTCCATTCTAGAGAGTGAACCGCGAAGCTTTTCGAAGAACTTGTCTCTTTTCATTCCTACGCTCCGGTAGGGTCCCATGCTCGAAGTAGTTTCTGGACGGAGTCATCCATGACTCCTTATCGGGAATGACTTCAAATACCCAATATGTTTCCATCTGATCGATGCTTAGGGAAGATAATGTTTCCACGGGAACGATTCACATTTGTTGTGCTTCACCTGTACTGGCTAACTTTGCTAATGAATCGGCTTTTTGATTGCGCTATCAGGGTATGCAGTAAATGGGATAATAGTCAAACTGATTGAATATCTCCTGGACCCGAGCTAGGTAAGCAGCCAGCCTTCGGTCTTTAGCCTAGTACTACCCCCGAACTTGACACACGACCAACTGCGAGTTACAATAAATCTCCACAGTAATAATTCTTAGATCTCTGGCAAGCCCCAATACGGCAAGTAGGGCTTCAGATTTGGCTTCGTTGTTGGTCGCACGAAAATTAAAATTTAAAGCATGGCATATAGATCGACCTTCAGGAGTTTCAAGTACAACCACTGCACCTGAGCAACGATCGTTTGATGCACCATCAATATGCAGCTTCCAGATATACTCGGGAGATTCACTGGTCTCGGGCAAGTCTTCTGGGTAAATTCAACAATGAAATCTGCTAGGACTTATCCTTGAATGGCTCGCCTTGGAGTGTAAGTAATGTCAAACTGACTTAGCTTGATATTCCACTTAAGAAACCTTCCAGACGTCTCAGGCGGCGTAAGGACCTATCGTAATGGCTAGTCGGTGTAGACAATGATGGGATGAGCTTGAAAATACGGATGGAGCTTCCTCGAGGCAATAACGAGACAATTATCCAACTTTTCCAGCTTCGAATAATATCTTTCTGCCCCGGTTAGTCGTTTGCTAATGTAATATACTAGTTGCTGTATCCGATCTTCCTCCCGAACTAGGGCAGCACTGATAGCGTTCTATGACACCGCCAAGTAAATGTATAATCTCTCATGATCAATAGGCTTTGGCAGAATGGGTGGTGTAGAAAGATGTTGAACTAGTGCTCGGAATGCGCCCTCACATTCCGTAGTCCATTCAAAGTT
This sequence comes from Allium fistulosum, assembly GCA_030737815.1. Taxonomy (NCBI): domain Eukaryota; kingdom Viridiplantae; phylum Streptophyta; class Magnoliopsida; order Asparagales; family Amaryllidaceae; genus Allium; species Allium fistulosum. The sequence continues at coordinate 191,668,623 of CM060904.1, forward strand.
TCGCTTCCCTTTTCTGATTAGGTCGAAGAAGGGAATTCATTTGTCTGTGGATTTTGTGATGAACCTTCTCAGTGCGGCTACTTTTCCATTGAGGCTTTGGACTTGCTTTATAGTTCTTGGAGTCTCAAGATTTATGATTTCCTAGATCTTCTCAGGATTAGCTTCGATCCCTCGAGCATTGACAATAAACCCAAGGAATTTTCCAGATGTGACCCCAAAGTGACATTTGAACGGGTGAGCTTCATTCTATATTCTCGGAGGATAATAAACATTGACTCCAAGTCTTTGGTATGACCAGTGGAGAATTGCGATTTCACGAGCATGTCGTCCACATATACCTCCATGGTTTTTCCGATCTGGTTAGCGAACATTCGATTAACTAACCGTTGATAAGTTGCTCTGGCATTCTTAAGTCCAAAAGGCATAACTTTGTAGTAGTAAAGCCCTAGATTAGTTACGAAGCTTGTATGCTCCTGGTCAGGTAAGTGCATGGGTATCTGGTTGTAGCTAGAGTACGCATCCATGAAGGATAAGAGTTCATGTCCAGCCGTTGAGTCTACGAGCTGATCGATCCGGGGAAGTGGAAAAATGTCTTTAGGGCAATCTTTATTCAAGTCCGAGTAGTCAACACATGTTCTCCATTTCCCATTTGGCTTTTGGATGAGTACAAGATTGGACACCCATTCCGGGTACAACGCATCTCGAATAAACCCGTTCGATTTTAGCTTATCTATCTCTTCCTTAAGGGTGGCATATCACTCTGGATCCATACCATGCCTTTTTTGCTTGACCGGGACGTGCCACGGGTCAATATTCAATGTGTTGCTCGCGATGTCTGGCGAGATCACACATGTCAGAGTGTGTCCAGGAAAACACATCGAGGTTTGCCCGGAGAAATTCAACCAATTCCCCTTGCATCTGTTGGCTTAGTTGAGATCCAGTCTTTATCATTTTGGAATCATCATTATCGTCGATCGGAACATCGATCGTGAGTTCGGCCGGGGAAGCTTGACTGTCATTACTTTTGTCTTCACTTTCAGTATCTCTTGGGTCAAGATCCCTTGGGAATTGGTTGGGGTACCCGGGCCTAGGCCCATGCGTCAATTGTCAATTCTCAGCGCGCAAAGAGGACGTAGAGAGATTCCTCTACACCCTTTCCTTTTTCTTTTTGCTGCGCCTCCCGCATCTCAGCAACATAAATGGCTCATCCAATAGCCTGGTCTTCTTGAACAACTTCGACTACATTGTCGGTAGGGAATTTTAAAGTCAAACACCAAGGGGCAATGGCAGCCCTGAACTCGGCTAGGGCTGGTCAGCCCAAAAAAGCATTGTATGGCGAATCAATATCCAACACAAAAACTGTAGTATTCGGACTCTCCGTCGCTCTACAATTCCCAATTCCACTGGTAGCTCCACCATCCCAATGGGTATTGTCGCACTTCCATTGATGCCAGGGATGTAGTACTAACAAGGCCTCAGATCCTTTGCTTCCATTTTCATCTGGTCATAAGCTCGCTTAAACAATATGTTTATAGAACTTCCACTGTCTACTAAGATCCTCTTCATCCAAGCAGGACCTACTTGAGCTGATATGACAAGTGGATCATTGGTCAGGGCTTCGACCCTGTTGGCATCTCTGTCTCGAAATACGATGTCATTTGTCATCGTTTTCTGTTGCTTGGCCGGAGCCCCATCTTCCAAACTACTACAACACTCGAAGCTCGCATGCCTGCCAGAGCTGGCATACGACTCCATTTCCTTCCAGCTTCGGTCAGTTGGATGAGGACCACCACTAACAGTATTGATCACCAACCTCCCACCGGTACAAGCGGGTTCCACCTATCTTGTCTGATTCGGTATATGGTTCTGATTCGATGGGCTCGCACCTCCTGACTGCGGCGCCCGCACAAACTACTCCAACTTTCTCTCACATATCAACTTCTCAATGATATCCTGCAAACGACAGCACTCATTTGTGTTATGGCAATAGCTCTCGTGGAATCTACAAAACTTCCCTGTTTGGATTGTTTCGGGGCAGGTTTCTTATACTGAAAAGTATTGCAGGTCTATAAATACACATTTTCTAGCGACATATTCAAAGGAGTATAAATGTCAAACATAGGAGCCCTACGTCGTGTCCCAGGATTCTGATCTCGTTTCATGTTTTAATTTCCGTTGCCTTTCTGTTGATTTTGTTTATTCTATATATTCAGTTGCACTTTTTCAAAACTCTCCGCGGTTTGTTTAACAGCAACTTTGCTCTGAATCCCTTCCATACTAGGCCCTGCGTCATCCATTTTCCTAGACTGTTTTGCATCCTCCCTTCTCACAAATTGGGCTGCCTTGGAATAGAAACGGTCCAATGATGCAGGAGGCTTTTCGGCCAACCAGTTGCCGAACTCGGAATCGAGATCGATCCCCTTAGTTAACGCCATCATAATTGAGTTATCGTTGGGATTACTAATCTCAGCGGATACAGCATGAAATCTCTCCAGATAACGTCTGAGTGTCTCTCCAAGGGCTTGAGTGACACTAGACAAAGTGTAACGACCTGTATTTTTAACACTTTAAAAATACGAATTAAAATAAAAAATTTGGATAAAAATCCGAAGGAAATAAAATTTTGTGTTGTTAAATGTGAATTACAAGTTATAATGCAAAACTGAATTCTGAAATAACTTATTTGTAAATTAAATATGGATGTTAACCTGTATTGAATGTAAGCAATGAATTGAGTTTGATTGTAAACTAAATTGGTTATGATTGTAAACAAAGAATAAATAAAACGGTAGATTTAATAGTGGAAGTTTATGTTATTGAAACTAATATAAATAAATGTAACTTAATATTACAGTTGATTGAAATCAAATAATAACCGAAACTGTAATTTGATAAAGATGTTAACTGGTAATTGAACGTAAGTAAAGATTTAAATTTGAATGTAACAAGTAATTGAATTGAATTGAATTTGATTGTAAACAACGAAATAAATAAAATGTACATTTAATATTGAAGTTATAATATGGAAATCAACGTAAATGAATGTAATTTAATATTACTGTGAATTTAAATAAGATGATAGCTGAAGAAAATGAAAGTAAATGAATTATAAACTATTGATAATAATGTATAAGTAAATGGTTGATTCAATAATGAAAGTGTAAATCGAAATAAAAAAATTCATTTGGAATTAAATAACTTGAATTTGAATTACAATATAATTGAACGCTGAATCTAATATAATCTTTTATATTGGATTTATAATGGAAAATTGCATTGTAAAAGATTGTTAATTACTATGAAATTAAAAATGAAATTTGTGAACAATTGAAATTTGATTTAAAAGTTAATAATTTAAAATTGGGAATTTTATATTGAAATTAAACAGTAAAAATAGCCATTTTTACAACTGTCTCGGATTTCGACGAAACTAGTTTCATCGGATCCGTAACAGTGAATTATTGTAAGGTTTCAATTTTCGTAGCAATCGGACTTGTCGTTTGATCGTACGGACTCGAAACGCCTTGAAATAAATGCAATTATAATCAATTAAAATCAATTTGAAATTTTGATTTTAGCATAACTTCTTCATACGATGGAATTTGGACTTGAAACCTTTTCCATTGCGTTTAAAATATTTTAAAACACCTATTTTGATATATGAGTTTACCCAATTTCGTTCCAGGGTCAGAACGGGCTTTTCGGGCCATAGTTTGTTCCGCACGTTCATCTATCCAGTCTATCTACTCTATCTCTAACATACCTATATAAACACAGTTATAAACCCTAGCCTCCCTAATTTTTTTTGTCTGTACGTACAATTCATCTTCTTCTTAGCTTCTCATTCCAATGGCAGACAAAACCTAATTCCTAAATTCCAAAATCTAAAAATAAAATAAAAATATATTCGAGATTTACGCGCTTCGGGTCACGCTTGGGGTTTCATGGGGAAAAACCCTGGAGCTACTTCGAGTCGGGAAGAAAACTACTCAGGTCATCGGGTCGTTTTCACAAAAACTCCAAGCAGGCATCGGGTATTTGAGGTGGGAACTCGAAGTCGACTCAGCACCAGAATTTTCCAATCTTCAAATTTTCATAACTTTTGCATACGGACTCGGATTTGGACGAGGTTTCTTTTGTTAGGATCGTATCGAAATTCCGGACACTTTGACGCTGGTTTGGATGGATTTGGAGACTGTCAAAATTTTGGGTTTAAATTGAATTTAAATTCAATTTAAATTCAAAAGGTGAGTGTTTTATAACGCTCACAATGTACTGAATATTTTTATGGTAGTTAAATTTGACATTATGAAGTGATATGAATTTATTTGTCGTTGTTTGATAAATTTTAATTGTCATATAGATTGTCGTGTGAATTCACCGTTGAAAATTTAAATTGACAGTAAATTGAAATTAGGATTTAATTGAAATCAAATTTCCCGATATTGATAACTATGAAATTGCCGTGAATTGTATTGACTATTGGATGATTTATTTCGATGGATGCTATTGGTTGATATTTAAATGTTTGGATGTTTATTTGCTTATATATATCCTGTTATACATGCACATGACACTGTGATTGGTTTAAGTAATATATATTCATCCCTGACATTTAATTGAAATAACTAACCACTTGGCCATAGGTTAGAGAATTATATACGGACACCGGGTTGGTTAAATTAAATGATTTTAAAGTTGTTTTGAAATTATTTAAATGAATTGATTTTAAGAATAAAAATCCAATTTATGGAAATTGAATTATTTTGAATTGAAGCTCAAGATGTTGGAATTTAAACTTGGTAAATGAAATTGTTTAATTATTTGAAGTTTAGATTTTTTTTAAAAAAAGAAATTTTTTTTTTTGAAATACGGCGTAAATTTTCGAAAGTTGATTTGTTTTAAAAGATTCGACTTTTAATCGAACTCTGAATATTTCTAAGAAAATTTTTATGAAATGATATTTCAAGTTTGAGTTTGGAATTGAAAATTTATTTAAAATTGAGATTTAATTAATTTGGAATTTAATTGAAATTCAAAGAAATTTGTGAATTGGACTAAATTGAAACTATTGAATTATTTAATAATTAAATAAGGTTAAATTATTTAATGATTAAATTGAATTGAAATTATTTAATAAAAAAAATTTGAACTTTTGAATAAGTGAATTTTTACTTCGTAAATAATTGAAATTGAGTTTCTTTATTTATTAAGTTTTGGAAAATTATTTAAGAAAGTAAATAAGTGAAATTGAATTTTTTTTAACAAGAAATGAAAATGTGATATTTTTGGAATTAATGTAAGACTTGTAATTGAAAGAATTGATTTGACGAATTTAATTTAATTCAAAATTGTAAGTTTTGATTTAATGAAGTTGAACTTAAAAAGGTAGTGTAATGGATTTGAAATTTAATAGAAATTGTTTTGAATGATAAAGTACCTTAACGGATATTAAATGAAATCGATAAATGAATTTAAATTGATTTGAATGTTGAATTAAATTAATTTAAATGATTTCGGAATGAAACTTATATACGAACTTGAATCAATATTTGAATTGTTTAAATTGAAATTGAAATTGAATTATAAGATTTTGAAATTTTGATTTGGAAGTTTTGAAACGTAAATTGTGGAAATTGATTTAGAAAGACAAATGAAATGTTGATTTATAAATTCTAATTGAATTGAAATTGATTTGGTTTTGAAATAAATAAACGACCAATCGGTGAAATAATTACGGAAGTTATTAAAGAGACCGGAATTCGGTTATGGATATACTCTCTATCTAAACCGAAAACCACTTTAATAACTATACGCGGAGTGATGATCCAGAATGAAGTGGTTGGAATGATGTTCGTTGATGACTGAAGAAAGTGAACGATGATGGATAGCCTTGACACTTGTGTCAAATTGGAAATGACTAAAACAGGAGCTGTGACGGGCCAATGGAGGATTTGCTACCTCAAGTGGACACACTTCTTCGAACTACTCATTATATGTTGTCGATTGGTGCACCCTTGATTTTGGGAGTGTTGTTTCACGGTGTTGCGGGCGCTGCGGCGTTGCGTTCTCACCAGTCCGTATCAGGCGAACGGTAGTATCACTACCTTGGGTATTGCCTCATGTGCCTTGTCATACTTGTATTCCATTTATACGCGACCACTACGATTTTGATTTGTACCTTTAGTATATGGATTGCCCTTTAGTGACTTCCGGTTTTGGGGAAACTACGGTCTTGTATATGCTTTTGGGAATAAAAATGTGTTAAGGGTGGAATGGGCCATGGCTTAACGCTATTTTAATACTTTTACTTTAATGTAGACATATTATAATAGCGTATTGTACTACATAGTAGATAGTTTAACGGATCCTTGAGAGATGGAAAATCCCGTAACATCTCTTAAGTTATTGCACTCACGTTGACACTGGATAGGAGATGTCAAAACCCGTAAACATCTCTGACGCCGTCACACTCATATTTTCTTATTCGATTTGACTTACATGAGATATTTTAGTCCTAACTCGAGTGTTTTACCTTTTCATTACGCTCGGGTCAGCCTGAGCATTTCAGATAAGGTTGAAGATCTATTCTGGAGGACGAAGACGGAGTTTGGTATTACATCATTCGTATTCTACTACTGTATTATTTTTTCGCTGCATTGTTGTATTATCTCTGATATGTATGTAACTCTGATTTATGATGTATAATAATAATCAAATTTATTTATTTAACAGCTTCATGAACTGTTATTTTATTATTATATCTTGTTCCTTCCGCTGCGAGATTCTGAGTTTGTTTCTGCTCTTTCTTTTCTTTCTTTTCTTATTTACCCCAATAACTATCCGTATTTCGGATTGTTTGAGTCGGCATGTGTGTCTGCCTATGCACTTAGAGGGTGCAGCATGATAGGGGGTTCTCGCATTTGGTTTGGTAGCGAGCGGATGACTCTTACTCCTACATGTCCCTGCAGGGTTGGTGCAGTCGAGAGGCTGGTTGTAAAGGCAGAACACAGGTACAACTGTATGCTACGGTGGGCGTTACCCCACTGACGCGGTCCGTTACAGTTGGTATCAGAGCTTTGGTTTAGATTACCTTGGCTCTAGTGGGGAATAACTCATTGAAATAGGGTTAAACCTTATGAATAAGTTCGAGTGTATATGAGAGAGCGTATTTGTAATTTTGATATAAAAATGATTTTATATTGTGTTAAATTGTTCCGTTGAGTATTTATGAATTCTGGTTGGTACTTGGGACGCCAAGGCATCGATAGGAATTTCTAAACACTCGAATAGGACAGATTGACATAATATTGTTTTGGACTATATTTTTATATAAAAGAACTATCTTGAAAATTTATAAATTTTGATTGTATTGGTTGTTAGGAGATGATAATATTAGATTATCATCGTTTATTGTTGATTAGTCAATATTTCTAACTATTGACTATTGGACGATTTTAAGATATGAAACTTGTAAATATGATTGACAATGAATATAAATGGTAAATAAAATAAAATAAAATAAAATGAATTTAAATTAAGATGGAGAATTTAAATTTCGGTGTTTTGAAAATTTATTAACAAAAATTCGAAATGTATAATATAAGTATTATATGATAGTATATTCGATTAGAAATTGTTTTCAAAGGATTTTCAAATGAAGTAAGTGTTATACTCCCCTCTTGACACTAGAGAATGATTTCGGTGATGAGTGCACGCATCATCGACGTTTATTTTCGAGAGTCCAATTGGGGGAGATCACTTAATAGCTTTTTCTAAACCCTGTTTTGATTAAAATTGAATTTTATTTTGTATTCTCTATAGTATGACTTGATACACATTAATATAAGTATATATTATTTCAAACTTGATTTGAAATGAAACCGGAGATGAAATTCTTAAGTTCTTTAATATTTAATGACTTTAAACTATTGAGATAAACAAATACTTGAATCATTACGGAACTTCTAAATTGTGAAATGAGAAATGAACCTAAGAGCTAAGTGAAAATATCAATTGAAGTAGAAATCCTTAGAATTAGGAAATTATGAATTTAAAATAAAATTGAAACTGTAAAACTCGCATAGTATTAAATTTCATTCTATAGCATAAATATAACTTACCAAAATATTTAAGAAGTTCAAAAATGTTATATGAATTGTTAATTGGATAATATACAAGTTTAGGTTTGAATAATGAAATATGCATTTAATTAATGGTTTGCAAATATAAATAAAATTGTTAGTAAATAATTGGAATTTAAAGTAACATTTAAAGGTGATTCACCATTATGTTAATATAAAATGGAAATACTATATGTGAATGTAAATGTGAAATTAAATTATAGTGAAATTTAAGTAATGACTTAAGAATTAATTAATTGAAAATTCAACTTTGAATGGAAAGGGGTTGTATGTTGTTTAACTACATTCTATTTGCATAACAAAAACTTACCAAATACTTAAAAAGTTTAAAATGCTTATAAGGATAAGTAGAGGAATAATATACCAGTGTGAGAGTGAATAATAAAATGTGAAGATTTATTGATAGTTGTAAATATAAAAGAAATTTAAGCTGTAAAATGAATGATATATACAAGAGAATGAATAAAATTTAAAATTCATGAAATATAAAATTTGTAAATGGAAACTAATTAAAGTTGAATATAACTAAATGTCAATAAACTTGGAAGTGTATGAAATAAAAAAATTTGACTTGGAAATGTATAATTGATTTAGTGTAGATTCTGGATGGATGGTAATGTTTGATATGCATTGGTTGTTTGATGGATGGTAATTGATTTAGTAGAATTCATTAGTGTTAATGGAATTGAATAAACGGAATAAAATTTTAAAATAATTAAATTCAAATTTGAAGCAAAGTGAAATTAAATATAATTGAATCCAATTTAAATTGAAGCAAATTGACTTGAATTTAAAATGTGAATGAAACAAACTTGAATAGATCGGAAACAAATTGAATGTAAACGTATTTCATGGATAAATAAGAAAATAAACGACTTTGTGTTTATGATTGTTTCTTTAGAAAATTTAAAGTTTGATGGTTTGTACTTTGAAATAATAGAAGCAAAATTTTGGAAAAAAATCCAAAATTGTCCAATATATGCTGAAACGAAAACAACCATAACTTTTAAATGGCTGGACGAAATTCAACGATATTAGACTTTTCGGAAAGCTTAGAAACTGTAGCACGACTTTTGTTTAGACTGTCTTGAGAAATTCCTTCATTTACTAAGTTAAAAATTTGAATCTTCTCGCTGGCCTGTGTATAAGGGAAGCAAAATCAGTAGCATTTACTCTTAGTATTTTTGCCATAACTTTTTACTAGTGTATCGGATTTTGATGATCTTGTACTTTCTGGAAAGCTAAGAACTTAAGTTAAAACTTTTGCTTTAAGTGTTTTGTGTTTTGCTGTCATTTAGAGTGTCGAAAACGTTACCAAACGTCGCTGACCTGCGCAATTCATTGCCAGGTTGAGGCGTATCTATTTAGTAAAACGGTCGTAACTTTTGAACGGAAGGTCCGAATTTAATGATTTTGGACATTCCGGAAAGCCTGAAACGGATGCAACAACTTTTGTTTAGATTCCATTGTTAAATTTTATCGTTTAGGTGACCAAAAACTGAGATTCGTTTGCTGTCTTGGAATTGGAATTTCAGTTTTGAAGCTAAACATGTTATATGTGTGTTGTTTATGATAAGTATATCGATCTATCTTTATATGCATGGTTCTAACTTGGTTATTGAGCATTTTAGTAGGTAGCAAAGAGGTTGCGCTTCGCTTGTGGAGCTCGCTTCTGCGCTTAATGCAAAATGTAAGTTAAAATGCTAATAAACGCTAAATAAAAGGTATGTTTTCGGATTACAGTTTATGTTGTGGTATATTATTGTATTCCCCATATTTTGGGATGCCTCATTCTTGTAATGAGATGTATATCATGCAATTATTACCACTGTGAAATTTTTCGGTCCTAGCCGCGCAAAGGAGGTGCTGCCGAAATTTTTCAAAAATCCGGGAGTTAGAAAATTTTGAGATTTTAAAAAAATCCTATAACTAAATTTTGCAAATAAGTCGAATATTTTGAATGAATTATATCTAAATGATGGTTTCCCCTTCTCCGTTTCTTTTCGAGGACGAAAAGTTTTAAGTGGGGGAGAATGTAACGACCTGTATTTTTAACACTTTAAAAATACGAATTAAAATAAAAAATTTGGATAAAAATCCGAAGGAAATAAAATTTTGTGTTGTTAAATGTGAATTACAAGTTAAAATGCAAAACTGAATTCTGAAATAACTTATTTGTAAATTAAATATGGATGTTAACCTGTATTGAATGTAAGCAATGAATTGAGTTTGATTGTAAACCAAATTGGTTATGATTGTAAACAAAGAATAAATAAAACGGTAGATTTAATAGTGGAAGTTTATGTTATTGAAACTAATATAAATAAATGTAACTTAATATTACAGTTGATTGAAATCAAATAATAACCGAAACTGTAATTTGATAAAGATGTTAACTGGTAATTGAACGTAAGTAAAGATTTAAATTTGAATGTAACAAGTAATTGAATTGAATTGAATTTGATTGTAAACAACGAAATAAATAAAATGTACATTTAATATTGAAGTTATAATATGGAAATCAACGTAACTGAATGTAATTTAATATTACTGTGAATTTAAATAAGATGATAGCTGAAGAAAATGAAAGTAAATGAATTATAAACTATTGATAATAATGTATAAGTAAATGGTTGATTCAATAATGAAAGTGTAAATCGAAATAAAAAAATTCATTTGGAATTAAATAACTTGAATTTGAATTACAATATAATTGAACGCTGAATCTAATATAATCTTTTATATTGGATTTATAATGGAAAATTGCATTGTAAAAGATTGTTAATTACTATGAAATTAAAAATGAAATTTGTGAACAATTGAAATTTGATTTAAAAGTTAATAATTTAAAATTGGGAATTTTATATTGAAATTAAACAGTAAAAAATAGCCATTTTTACAACTGTCTCGGATTTCGATGAAACTAGTTTCATCGAATCCGTAACAGTGAATTATTGTAAGGTTTCAATTTTCGTAGCAATCGGACTTGTCGTTTGATCGTACGGACTCGAAACGCCTTGAAATAAATGCAATTAAAATCAATTAAAATCAATTTGAAATTTTGATTTTAGCATAACTTCTTCATACGATGGAATTTGGACTTGAAACCTTTTCCATTGCGTTTAAAATATTTTAAAACACCTATTTTGATATATGAGTTTACCCAATTTCGTTCCAGGGTCAGAACGGGCTTTTCGGGCCATAGTTTGTTCCGCACGTTCATCTATCCAGTCTATCTACTCTATCTCTAACATACCTATATAAACACAGTTATAAACCCTAGCCTTCCTAATTTTTTTTGTCTGTACGTACAATTCATCTTCTTCTTAGCTTCTCATTCCAATGGCAGACAAAACCTAATTCCTAAATTCCAAAATCTAAAAATAAAATAAAAATATATTCGAGATTTACGCGCTTCGGGTCACGCTTGGGGTTTCATGGGGAAAAACCCTGGAGCTACTTCGAGTCGGGAAGAAAACTACTCGGGTCATCGGGTCGTTTTCGCAAAAACTCCAAGCAGGCATCGGGTATTTGAGGTGGGAACTCGAAGTCGACTCAGCACCAGAATTTTCCAATCTTCAAATTTTCATAACTTATGCATACGGACTCGGATTTGGACGAGGTTTCTTTTGTTAGGATCGTATTGAAATTCCGGACACTTTGACGCTGGTTTGGATGGATTTGGAGACTGTCAAAATTTTGGGTTTAAATTGAATTTAAATTCAATTTAAATTCAAAAGGTGAGTGTTTTATAACGCTCACAATGTACTGAATATTTTTATGGTAGTTAAATTTGACATTATGAAGTGATATGAATTTATTTGTCGTTGTTTGATAAATTTTAATTGTCATATAGATTGTCGTGTGAATTCACCGTTGAAAATTTAAATTGACAGTAAATTGAAATTAGGATTTAATTGAAATCAAATTTCCCGATATTGATAACTATGAAATTGCCGTGAATTGTATTGACTATTGGATGATTTATTTCGATGGATGCTATTGGTTGATATTTAAATGTTTGGATGTTTATTTGCTTATATATATCCTGTTATACATGCACATGACACTGTGATTGGTTTAAGTAATATATATTCATCCCTGACATTTAATTGAAATAACTAACCACTTGGCCATAGGTTAGAGAATTATATACGGACACCGGGTTGGTTAAATTAAATGATTTTAAAGTTGTTTTGAAATTATTTAAATGAATTGATTTTAAGAATAAAAATCCAATTTATGGAAATTGAATTATTTTGAATTGAAGCTCAAGATGTTGGAATTTAAACTTGGTAAATGAAATTGTTTAATTATTTGAAGTTTAGATTTTTTTTAAAAAAAGAAAATTTTTTTTTGAAATACGGCGTAAATTTTCGAAAGTTGATTTGTTTTAAAAGATTGGACTTTTAATCGAACTCTGAATATTTCTAAGAAAATTTTTATGAAATGATATTTCAAGTTTGAGTTTGGAATTGAAAATTTATTTAAAATTGAGATTTAATTAATTTGGAATTTAATTGAAATTCAAAGAAATTTGTGAATTGGACTAAATTGAAACTATTGAATTATTTAATAATTAAATAAGGTTAAATTATTTAATGATTAAATTGAATTGAAATTATTTAATAAAAAAAAATTTGAACTTTTGAATAAGTGAATTTTTACTTCGTAAATAATTTAAATTGAGTTTCTTTATTTATTAAGTTTTGGAAAATTATTTAAGAAAGTAAATAAGTGAAATTGAATTTTTTTTAACAAGAAATGAAAATGTGATATTTTTGGAATTAATGTAAGACTTGTAATTGAAAGAATTGATTTGACGAATTTAATTTAATTCAAAATTGTAAGTTTTGATTTAATGAAGTTGAACTTAAAAAGGTAGTGTAATGGATTTGAAATTTAATAGAAATTGTTTTGAATGATAAAGTACCTTAACGGATATTAAATGAAATCGATAAATGAATTTAAATTGATTTGAATGTTGAATTAAATTAATTTAAATGATTTCAGAATGAAACTTATATACGAACTTGAATCAATATTTGAATTGTTTAAATTGAAATTGAAATTGAATTATAAGATTTTGAAATTTTGATTTGGAAGTTTTGAAACGTAAATTGTGGAAATTGATTTAGAAAGACAAATGAAATGTTGATTTATAAATTCTAATTGAATTGAAATTGATTTGGTTTTGAAATAAATAAACGACCAATCGGTGAAATAATTACGGAAGTTATTAAAGAGACCGGAATTCGGTTATGGATATACTCTCTATCTAAACCGAAAACCACTTTAATAACTATACGTGGAGTGATGATCCAGAATGAAGTGGTTGGAATGATGTTCGTTGATGACTGAAGAAAGTGAACGATGATGGATAGCCTTAACACTTGTGTCAAATTGGAAATGACTAAAACAGGAGCTGTGCCGGGCCAATGGAGGATTTGCTACCTCAAGTGGACACACTTCTTCGAACTACTCATTATATGTTGTCGATTGGTGCACCCTTGATTTTGGGAGTGTTGTTTCATGGTGTTGCGGGCGCTGCGGCGTTGCGTTCTCACCAGTCCGGATCAGGCGAACGGTAGTATCACTACCTTGGGTATTGCCTCATGTGCCTTGTCATACTTGTATTCCATTTATACGCGACCACTACGATTTTGATTTGTACCTTTAGTATATGGATTGCCCTCTGGTGACTTTCGGTTTTGGGGAAACTACGGTCTTGTATATGCTTTTGGGAATAAAAATGTGTTAAGGGTGGAATGGGCCATGGCTTAACGTTATTTTAATACTTTTACTTTAATGTAGACATATTATAATAGCGTATTGTACTACATAGTAGATAGTTTAACGGATCCTTGAGAGATGGAAAATCCCGTAACATCTCTTAAGTTATTGCACTCACGTTGACACTGGATAGGAGATGTCAAAACCCGTAAACATCTCTGACGCCGTCACACTCATATTTTCTTATTCGATTTGACTTACATGAGATATTTTAGTCCTGACTCGAGTGTTTTGCCTTTTCATTACGCTCGGGTCAGCCTGAGCATTTCAGATAAGGTTGAAGATCTATTCTGGAGGACGAAGACGGAGTTTGGTATTACATCATTTGTATTCTACTACTGTATTATTTTTTCGCTGCATTGTTGTATTATCTCTGATATGTATGTAACTCTGATTTATGATGTATAATAATAATCAAATTTATTTATTTAACAGCTTCATGAACTGTTATTTTATTATTATATCTTGTTCCTTCCGCTGCGAGATTCTGAGTTTGTTTCTGCTCTTTCTTTTCTTTCTTTTCTTATTTACCCCAATAACTATCCGTATTTCGGATTGTTTGAGTCGGCATGTGTGTATGTTTTGTCGACTTGAACGGTCAAAAATGCGGGTTGTTACACAAAGTATTAACATCTTTCGGCCTTGCGACATGCATGTGAAACTGCTCAATAAACTTTGTTGCCAACTGGTCAAAACACGAGATAGATCGAGGTGGTAAACGGGTTACCACATAGTTTCTATGCCCCCTAGGAAAATGGGGAAGCTTCGGCATTTAACCGCATCATCGGCTCGTGCAGCATTCATCAACCATTCGTACTTTAAGATATGATGATTAGGATCAGAGCTCCCTTCATAAATGGGTAGAGTTGGCATCCTGAATCGCCGATGTGGTTTAGCGTAAAGTATATCGTCGGTGAAAGGGGTATGACTTCGAGAGATTCCCCAGTCGTCGTTAGTGAGACCCTGACTTTCACGGATCATTTGACGGATCATCGTCGGGATGTCCGGCATCTGGACATTTTGAGCATGTTGGGCAAAGGTGTGGTCGGGTTCCACAATGCGAGGAGTGGCCGGTCGCGGTCGACGGTCCATATCTCGCCTCCTTGGTTCTAAGTTCTCTGGAACTTAAGGTTTTGGCATATATTCATGTTGGCGACGGTTCGGATCTGTCCGATTTTGGGCATCAACTCCCAATTAAGTAGCAGCGGTGGCAGTGCGGTTGTCCGTAAGGTGATGCAGGGCAGTACCTCCTCGGGAGGAGGGTCCAGTCGGATGGCTGGTTGACGGGCCAATCTTGGTTGCCCAAGACTCAAGGTGCGCTGCTGTCCAGTAGCTTGTGTGTAACTTCCGTCCAGCCATGGCTGCGTGGATCTATGATTAAAGTCAGTAGAAGATGAACTTTCGGTGGATGAATAGGAAGCCTGATCCCTCCTGGATCTGCTTTGTCTTTGACGGTTTAGTCGATTGGTCAGTTCTGCGTTGGCACGTAGTTGTTGAGTAAGCTGTTGGCGGCTTTGAATAAGCTCTTGCATTAGCAATTGAAATTCTTCCTTTGTGATAGGGCCTTGTGGATCTGATGGTCCGGTAGCATTCCGATCGGTAGGAGGTAGTTGTATGGGGTTCTATCTATCCCGTCCTTCTGGATCTGCGGCAGTTGAGGTAGTCCTAGTGTTAACCATGATTAATAGCGAAGCTCTTTCCTAGACTTGATGCAAATCTGAATAGGATGGAAGAACTTTAAACTTGGAATCTAGATCTTCTTCTTAGATTTATGCAATCCAATATCGATAGTAGATCCAATGAGTAGGAGAAAAACTGGGTTTTCTCAATGAAAGCACCAAAGTGTTTGTACCAAATTGGGCACAACACTTTTTGGATGTGTTTGAAGAGATAGAATGAAGAATGTAAATGAAAAAAGAGGAAAATCTAACAAACACACCAATAATAAGCAAGATAAACACAAAGAAACACACAGATTTAGAGTGGTTCGACGTATGGCCTACGTCCACTATGAAATGATTGACTTTATTGATTTTTGCTTGTTGGTTACAACGTGTTACAACAGTAAAACTCGAGTACAACGGTGATTTCGGCAGAGTCTGGACGTAGAAGAGCCAAAAGTCCCTTTTCAGTAGGTTCTAGGCTGCTATTTATAGGCTTAAGCTGCAAATATCTCGCTCGGATCTCGGAAGACCTCTTCTCTCGATCGTGTGGGCCCACACGATCGATCCCATGCTATTTGCACTCGATCCGTGATCGATACGAATTAATTTTGTATCGATCAATCTTTCATCCAATCGAGTCGAGATCGATCATTAACATTCTTGAGGATGTATGCAGACTCCTGTGAAAATTTGGTGGCATTTGGACTTGTAGATTTCGAGTTATGATCGATGCAAGTTTGGATTCTTCGTAGGCTGTTTAATTTGTATCGATGTTGTTCGTATTGATAGCTTCGTATCGATAGTTATGCACGTGATGACTGATGACGTGGTGCTTGCTTTTAGGATCGATCTACATTTTATGCCGAGCGACCGAGTCTGTCCTATGGATGCGCCTTGTTCGTATCGACCTGGAATCATCCTTCGTATTGACCTGGACAGCTCTTTTCGTATCGATGCCTTAGAGGCTTCGTCGTATCGATGGAAAGTGGCGTCCTTCGTATCGATCTGTCATGCATTCTTCGTATCGATTATTAGCTGATCGACACAAAGTGTGTGGATGGGAGGATCGATACTAAGTGATGAACATCGATGGATACAAAAGGGAACGATCTGGATGGATACGAAAAGAGCCACCCGGATGGATACGAAGTGGAATTACTTGCTACTGGTCGATAAAAACCATGAATAGTTGATGGATTCGAACAGGATCGATGCGAAGGAGGTCTCTCTCTGATTGTTTCATGGATACGAACAAGGCGATCACTTAAGTTGCATCGATCATATCTTGAGCATACAAACTCGGATTGACTTGGAATTTGAAACGTTGGCTTTCATAGCTTTGCTTGTCATGTCAATTATAGCTCGATCTGGACTCGAGCAAAGTTTACCAGCATCCATAGCGAACCTGTGTATAACTGATCTTCGGGACGGACTGTCCTTGGTTTCCAGTTGATTTCTTGGTGTCACGGCTTTGCCAAAAGGTGGGATAACATATAATACTTGGTTAACTTAGTTACTTTTAACGCAATTAATTATTTTTAAAGTTAATTAATTTTATAAACTTAATTATGTTTATACTTAGTTAATTTTTTATAAACTTAATTACTTTTCATAAACTCGGTTATTTTTTAAAACTTATATAATTTTTATAAAACTTAGTTAACTTGGTTAATTTAAATAAAAATTAGTTTTTTAATAAACTAGTTAATTTTGATATAATTTTGCCAACCTTGTTAATTTTCTATAAAAATTAATTTTTATAAACTTATTTAATTTTTATAAAAATTAGTTAATTTTTATAAAACATTGTTAACCTAGTTATTTTTATAAACTTAGCTAACTTTTGTAAAATTTAGTAAACTTTTAAAGACTTATTTACTTTTTGTTAAAATTAGTTAACTTAGTTAATTTTTATAAAACTTGGTTAAAATTTCAAAAAATAGTTATTTTTTATAAGCTCATTCAACTTAGTTAAATTTTTGTAAAACTTAACTAATTTTTATAAACTTAATTATTTTTCAGAAAACTTAGTCAACTTCGTTAAAAAACTATAAAACTTAGTTTTTTAATTAATTTATTTAATTTGCATAAGACTTGGTTAACATTTTAGGTTTTTTGTACAAATTAGTTAACTTTCATAAAACATCGTCAACTTAGTTATATCCTTATGGAAATTAGTTAAATTTTATTAAATTAATTAATTTTATAAAATTAGGTTAGCATTCTATTTATTTTACACAAATTGATTCAAAAACAGTTGGCATTCTGAATTATGGAGCATAAATTTTAATTAGAGGTTTTCGTAAAAAAAATTACAACTCTTAAATCTCCTAAACGTATAAAAAACAAAGTTAAATGCCAATTTTAAACCCTTTAATCATGGTTCAAACTATTGACAATATATTGACTATTCGTAGTATAAATTAACTTCAATTGCATACATTTCAGTATAAGTCTGAGTATTTTAGTAGATAGTTTAAGCATGAATGTTCAGTCAATAGTTTGTGATAATGATCATTAATCTCATTTCAGAATACGTTACAAATTTGTTCTCTCTTCACTAATATTTTTTAAATAATGGTAATTACAAACTAACACATTTGAAGATATAGTTATACATGTCCGATTAATAATACACTTCAAATCCATAAGCATTTAATTGCTTTGAAAAGCAGTCATAAACTCTTCATAATAGAAGGAAATGGCTTTTAATTAAAAATGAAGGATTGTCAATTTCATTTGATTCGCATTTGGTGTATGCAAAAGTTTCAAAACAATTTTTCCAATTAAATATGCAAGTTCCTAAACAATTTTCCTACTATACTTAATAAAGAAGTGGAGAGCTTGAGTTAAGACAATTGTGAGTAAACATGGAAAACTACAGAACAGGCTACTAGCCTGCATGAATGTGATAAATTTTCCATAAAACATATAGTGCCTGAGAAGCATAGCATGGATCCTGTGAAATTGTAAGCATAAGAATAGACAAGACTTCACTTGCATGCAAGCATGAATCATAGTTAGCACGTTGAGGTAATTCAAGAGCTTCAGGTTGAGTAATTTAAGCATAATGAATCTAAAGCGTTATAGAAAAATTGTATAAAAAATGATAGCTACATAACACCTATTTCATAATGCTCCAACTAAGTCTAGCTCGTTGAATAACTCGATCATTGTTTGCAATCTCTTAATATTAGCAATAACTAAATTAATTTTCATAAACTTTAGATAATTTAATTAAAAAAATTAAATTTTGTTGATTTTTATAAAACTCAATTAACTTAGTTAACTTTTATATAACTTAGTTAATTTTTATATCCTTTAATTAATTTTTTAAAACTCACTTAATTAAATTAGTTGAATATTCATAAGACTTAGTTTAGAAATTAGTTAAATAATTATAGTTAATTTTTATATAACTTAGTAAAATTTTAGAAGAATTAGTTAATTTTTATAAACTTTTAGTTAATCTAATTAAATTTGTAAAAAAATTGATAACGTAGTTAACTTTTATAAAAATTAGTTAATTTTTATAAATTAAGTATTTTTTTTTAATTTTAATTATTTTTTATATAACTTAGTTATCTTAGTTAAATTTTTATACTTATTTCATTTTAGTAAATTTATTTCAATTTTATAAAATTTTATTAATATTTAGATATTAATTTTTATAAAACTTAGTTAATTTTTAGAAAATTTGTGTTAATTTAGTTAATTCTTATAAACTTTGTTGATTTTTATAAAGGGGATTTTCACTTCAAGGGCTTATTTGTGCAGGGTAATAAGTTTTAAGGACACTATTTCTGAAAAATTAGTTTTAAGGACATTTTACAGGAAAAAGATAAAAGAATTTATCATTTTCAGTTATACAGAAATAATGATAAAAGGGTTTATCATTTTCCTGTAAAACTTAAAAAGATAAATGAATTTATCATTATGCTGTAATTTGTCCTTAAAACTAATTATTCAGAAGTGCTGTCCTTAAAACTTATAACTCTGCAAATAGAGGCCCTTCAGCCTAATTTCCACTTTTATAAACTTATCGAATTTCATGAATTTTCAACAGCACCTCCTTTGCGCGGTTAGTGCTTTCCCGCACACCCCAATTCAATATATATTTAGACGATCAAAACAAGATCATATTTATATCATATATAACAAAATATACTTCATAATAGCGTACATATTCAAATGCATAAAAACAAACATTTTATTAACTAGCAATCTTCCATAATAGCGTACACATTCAAAGGCATAAAATATAAATATGTCAAACCTAGAAAAACATATGATATTGGTTAGGACAATGACAAGTAGATCACTTATGTAGATGAAATCTACCATCTGCTAGCATATCAATGGTAAATTAGCATGCGAGTCTTAAAATTTGCACTTGATAGGAAGAGAAACCATTATGTTAATTTTTACTTATCTACACTTGCATTCTAATGCAAATTCCATATTTCATTTCCCAATGTTTATGCTTTGTAAGATTCAAAATATTATTCTCTTTGAAATTAGATGAAAAAATAATGTGATGTTACTAGTTGATAATATTATATACTCAATGTCAAATTAGGCAAATACAGCCATAAAGTCACTGGAGTTATGATGGTTCTCATATGGATATTTAAGCTGTGGAAACATAAGATACATCAAATAAACTTAATCCATCTTAGTCAAATAATAATCATTTCTATTATACACATGCAGTGTTAAAATAAATTTGCATTTTGCAGTCCTCATCTTAGAAAATGTATGATATATATTAAGACATAAACAACATTGTTATTTGGGTAACTCACTTACAAGATTAACCATGAAAATAGTTTAATTTCACAAAATACCATCTATGTTGAGTTAAAAAATATCACTTCATTCACTGCTATAGTTCTGTAATACTCGATGTGTATCACATACCAATGGTAGCCAGTTTTTGCTCCATCAACAACAACCCTCGTCAATTGCATTGCCACTATTTTTGATGTCATTTCCAACAACTACGGTAACTGCAGTAATAATAATAAATAAGAAGAGAAAATTATTTTAATTGCAGTGGAGATGTTAATATTAATACATGTATATTTTTACATAAAAGATAACGAGAAATCCATGAGGATGGGTATTGTCGATGGTTGTAAAACAGGTTACATGAATAGTAAACAAATCAAATTAGTTAATTTTTGTTTGTGGATCAAGATATTATTGTTGCTACCTGCTAGTTGCTATTCTTCATTAAAATACTGAAAAAGATGGCCTGTGAATAATTTTAACTGGGTTTGAACCCAAGCTATACACCAGTGAAGATTGTGTTGTACTTCAAGTACAGTGTCAATATCAATATCTATTCCCATACAGCATACTTCATATAAACATAAAACAACTAGTTTAAACATAGCTACATAATTACTAAAAATTACTTTAACTCAATCCTCGCACTTTTCATTTCGACCTCGCAAGCAAGGTCCACAGTATAAACATTGGCGACCTCTTCATGAGGTCCACTTTCGTCCTATGCCTATGCATCGAATTTCCAACCTAGAGAGTATCTTATGAATAAATTATTTTATTATATTTGTCCTTTTCATAACCATGTAACTAATTACTATGATAACAACATTCCTGAAATATAAACGTCAAAAACAACTAGTGCTATTAACTCTAGTCAGATTCCCTAAAAAATACATAATATACCTCATATAGAACAAGTCTAATTCTTTGTTATTTTGACCCATAACACACGAGCCACCTACCATTCAGTCTCTCGCATATTTCTACCCCTTTGCATACTTATTCCAAATTTCTTACCTTTCAACATGAAAATTAATGGATATAATACTAAGCTTCAGAACCAGCTAATGAGGTAGCAATCTGTATCGAGTCCGGGCTGGAGATAAACACACAGACAATTTCTCAGTTGTTCTTAAGACATGGAAATAAACTATTGATGTTGTACTATAGCAGTGGCATATGGGTACTTTTATTCAAATATTTAGTAAGTTGATATTCCAAGGTCTCCAGCGTCCTTAAATTCAAATGTCTAATGATACGTCACTGTTATATTAACTGTTAAAGCAAACATCATGAAATTGGTTATCTAAATACATGCAATTGAGTTAAAAACTTCTTAATTCTGCACAATATCATCAACTTTGCAAAGTTCATGAAATGATTTTAAACAATATATCTAATATACTGTTTACTACCACACCATTTAATTCAAAGACAATTTTTAGCTCTAATAAAAAAATATAGAAATATATTCATGAATTCATAACTTAGTTAACAAACCTTATAACCAAACAATCATGGACCTATTATATCTTACACAACAACTGTACCAATTGTTGCATGATGATAAAGAGACATATCATAGCAATTGCATAAGACGGTCAAATATAAAAGGTAGGTATATACTTGTTCAAAATATTCATTCCGAACATTGCAGCTCTTAATTCTGGCCAAAACTAAGTTACAACTCCAAGTTCCGGCCAAAACAACCTGAAACTTGTATCTCTTACCAAAACAAGCCTGAAACTTCTATTTGTAAAAAGACCAAAATAGTAAAAATTTCTCGATCGTAAAAAATCTAGTGCTTTAGCTATACTTATTCCTATGCAAATATAACTATCTAGCAAATATTCCATAGTTAAAACTGTGGCAAATAGTGTGTTGCCTCAATTTTAACCAAGATGTGTACGCCTCGGTTAAAACCGAGGAATGTCGCCTCAGTAAAAACCGAGCCAGATATGCCTTAGCTAAAATTAAGGCATCTTGCTTAAGTTTAAACTGACGCATGGATGAAACTAAGGCAAATAAGCCTCAATTAAAACTGAGGTGTGTCTCCTCAAGTTTAAACTAAGGCAGATATGCCTCAGTTAAGACTGAGGCATATTGCCTTAGTTAAAATTAAGGCATATATGCCTTAGTTAAAACCATCGTGTTCTGTACACTTTCATTGCTATAGTTATTTTGTGTTAAGCATGATTTGTTATTTTATGTTTTATTTAGTAGCCTGTATTGCTGAATATTCGGTAAATGTTACAAGATATTCCAACGATTAAAATAATTAGTACATACATGAATGGATTCCCACAAAACAACTTATAACTCGTCGCTTAATTACTTCTGTTATTGAACATCCCTCTTCCTTTTAACCATTTCCTCCATATAAAAAAATGCCAATTGATTAGTGGGCCTAATTTTATTGCATTATACAATTAAATAACTTTTTCCATGCTAGTTGCTTTGTATATAGTATAAATTAGAACATGTTGAAAGTTAATTTTCACAAATAAATACAATGCAGCGTGCCGTAGGAGAAACTAATTAAATAGTAGTTCTTGTCTTAATTTGAATAGATATGGAGAGTGTAACATTGATATTACTACCTTTGATTTTTCTTTCTATATACATGCTTATATCATAGATGATAATATATTTGGAGAGAGAGTTAAGGAGGTAAATTGTTCAGGTAAGAAATGTGTGTGTCATTGTAGTAAACAACAAAAACCAATTAAATACCAAAACCACTAACATTTTATAGTTCTAAATGTTTAATAATATGCTACATTGGACATATAACAATTACTACAATTCCTTAGCGTAGATATTAGCTTTCTCAAATGATTTTTATAGCTAAAAGCCTAAAAATATCTAGGCACGGGCAATTTCTAATTAATAAATTGCTAAGCATATTGAACAGGATAATTTAATAACTTATATCAACAAGATAATATAACTTCTAGTTAGCTTTCTCAAATAATTTATAGATGGTAGCACTTCAGAGCAATAGGAAATTTAAGCATAATTAATAAATTGCTAAGTATATTGAACAGGATAATTTAATAACTTATATCAAGTTGAATAAGCAAGTCACTTAGATTCTTCAATATTCAAGCATAAAAGGAAAGCAAATGTTGCATGAGTGGTAAAAATGATAGTTGTTTATAAACCAATGTAAATGATAATGGACAAATCAAGTACTGACTTATTTTAAGTTGCTTAAACCGCAACAGAGGTGGCTCTAAGCTGCGAAAGCAAGCTTTGTAGCCTTCAAGCGTGCTCCTGAAATAATGCATATGAAAGGTCAAATATACCCCTCAAATATATCCTTTACATAAACCATATCATATTATTAAAGTCCTTCTTTAAGCATACCCCTCAAATAATGCATCTGTGGAAATTAGCAGGCAGATCAATTTTCTGAAAAAACAACTGAATTCATATAATGACATTAAAGTCCTTCTTTAATAATGCATCTCTAATAACTGGCAAATGTCTAATACAAAATGCATAAGTTCAATCATGAAGAAGAAGAACATTAAGGGCTAAAGTAAAAAGTTAGGCACACATAATCAATTAAAGTAAAAAGTCAGGCAGACATGAACAAGTAAAAAACAAGTTGATCTAGAAACACCTGACAAAAGATAAAGACTAATACACTTTTGATCATTATAGGATTTAGAGCTTTAACGGTTTTAAATTTCCTTTTTTAGCACTAATATGAGAGTGTTATGGATAAAACCTAGAAAATGAGTGCATTGGACGACATGCATCATGATTATTATAACTCATATTAGGTAGCATGGGTTATATCATTAGAATAATTTGAAAAGCATAATAAATTTGGTTAAGATCGATTAAAGTATAAATTATCATTTGTATTTGAACATGAGGCCGATTAAACCTATAATTTGCACAAAAATAGGCAACCTAATTCCGTGAAACACAACTAAATTTATATGACATAATCACATTAAGGGCTAAAATAACCTATTTGCCTATTCGATGTTTTTCCTTGAATTTAAACGGAAAGACCTCATTTTTCATACTTTTTTGGTATAAAGCACCAGTAACTTTTGTGTTTTAGGGAAGCTCATTTAGCTATAAGTAAAACACTAAGCTGTCAAATTTACAAAATGGTTCCTTGCTACAGTATAGTTTTTAACTTCTAGAGTGGTAGTGGGAAACCAAAAAATTAAGCTAAATAGGGTAAGCATGAATATCACATGATTAAACGTATACACAGCATCTACAGCTAATATGTTCTGCCATAGCTAATAGAGGATGTAGCTGAATAACCAATTCAAAAAAAGAAGAGGAAAAACTCGTCGTTTCACCTAATTAATGACAACTGCGATATGTACTCAAGGGGAGAATGGCACATTATGCTAACAGTTAACCACATTATGTATTTTGTAGAAACAAATTAGGTTGTTAATGCTTCCATCAACATATTATTTGCATTAGGAAACAAATTAAGTTTTCCCAGGTTACAGTACTATTTTCATTAGGAACCAAATTAACCTGCTCCAACTTTATGCACTTTATTCATGTTTCACGAACTAACACTAATTGTATGACTTTTAAGCAATCAACTAAATAATTGCAAATTACATGTTCAGAAGTTGTGGTCAAATACAGCACAACACTGATATTATTGGAACTTTTAACAAGAATGATTTAGAACGATTTAGTATTTCGGTACCATAACCTATGCATCAACAGGTTAATAATGATGAATAATGATGCCGTATGAATTACTGCCACAATAAGAAACAATAATTCATCCTATAATAACAAAAGGATTACTTAACTTCATCTCAGAAAATCAATTATCCATAAGCTATCAAAGCAAACATGGAGTATATGCCTAAAAGTTGAAAAATATATGCTTAAAAGTGGTCGAAGTTCACTACAGTTGAGGAATCGAAGCACAATATTGCGTGGTGTAGTTGGCGGATTGGAGTAGCGACGAAGGTGAGGAATCAGAGCAACAGCTAGTAGTTGGATTGAGGAACAACTACAAGCGAAGTAGAGGAAACGGCGAGCAGTAAAGTTGGGGAACTCTAATCTAGGGGATTTTAAAATGATGAATAATTTAGGGCTTTGGAAGTAAAGGAGTTATTCATAGTAGAGATTGAAATATGAGAGGGAGAGTAAAAGTTTCCTTGCAACTTTTTCACTTTAATTAATAGTGTGTTAGTGAGCCGTAATTCTAATATAAATGACTATTAAATAAGTAACAATAACAAGTCATGTTGCATTGCTATCCCCTCTTACTACCAATAAACCATTTTCTTGTAGTGTAAGGGTTTAGGGTATAAGCTTAATCATTTTCCTACTTTTCCCACCCTTATTTACTTACCCTTTATCTATTTTATTTCATGATATATCATTTTGATTTACTCATTAACATGGCACGACCACCCCTATTAATCACAAATCTCAATCCATTAATCATCTTACATTATTTTATTTAATTCATCTAATAAATATCCTAAATAATATTACTAAAAATATGGGGTGTTACAACCTCTCATCCTTAAAGAATTTTGTCCTCGACATTATGATAAGGCACACAACCAAACAATCAAAGGTAAAACATACCATCGAACAAATTAGGATAAGCGTCTCTAATCCTATTCTCAGTCCCCCAAGTACAGTCCCTAGCATCGTCACTCCATTGGACCTTTACTAATCTGACTGTCTTATTCCTCAACTTTTTCTCATCTCTCGCGATTATCCGGATAGGCTTCCTAACTATAGTCAAGTCTAGTTCCACTATTAAATCTTCTAACACAGTTGGTGCTATAATAGTATCTGGAACCTTAACATACTTCCTTAGATGAGATACGTGGAAAACATCGTGGACTCCTTCCAAACTACTCGGTAACTCTACTCTATATGCGAGTTTCCCAATCCTTTCTAAAATAGGAAATGGTCCTACAAATCTTGCTGCTAACTTCCCTGTCTTCCCGAACCTGATAACACCTTTCATCGGCAATAATTCGATGAAAACATGATCTCCAACAGAGAATTCCAAATCTTTCCGTCTTCTATCTGCATGGCTTTTCTTCCTAGACTGAGCTTCCTTCATGCTTGCCCTTATCAGCTCAATCTTCTCTGCTGCTTCACTTACCAAATCAGGACCAAGGACTAATCTGTCTCCGGTCTCTAACCCACATGCAAAGGATTTGCATGGTCTTCTATACAAAGCTTCAAACGGTGCCATCCCTGTACTAGTATGATACTATTTTTATAAGAAAACTCATCTAGGTGTTGATGATCTTCCCATGATCCCCTGAAGTCTAATACACAAGCTCTTAACAAATCTTCCAAGATCTTGTTAAATCTTTCCACTTGCCCATTTGTCTACGGATGGTAAGCGGTACTCATCTTGAGCTTGGTTCCTAAACCCTCATGTAGACTCTTCCAGAATTCGCTAGTGAATAAAGAATCTCCATCACTAACAATACTGCTCGGAATTCCGTGAAGTCTAACCGCATTCTTTATAAATAACTTAGCCAATACTGGTGTCATCCTATTTGACTTAACTAGAATGAAATAGTTACTCTTGGTTAATCTATCCACTCTGACCCATATACTTTCATTTCCTCTTTTAGATCTCGGCAACCCATCCATGGAATCCACAGAAATAGAATCCCACTTCCATATAAGAATATCCAATAGCTGAAGCAACCCACTTGGCTTCTGATGCTCGGCTTTCATATGTTGACAGTTTAAACATTGTTTCACCCAAAAGCAAACATCCCTCTTCATTCCTTCCTAGAAGAAACTTCTCTTCATATCTTGATACATCTTCGTTCCTCTTGGATGAATAGTGAACTTCGAACGACGACATTCCTCCGAAACTTCCTTCCTTATGTCTCCCACATTTGGAATAAATAATCTACCCTTCTTTCTCAACCATCCACTTTGGTCAGGACTGAAATCTTTCAATTCACTGCTCTCCCTTCCTTCTCTTAACTTCCTAATCCTTTCAGCTAACACTGGATCCTCTACCTGTTTAGAGGCAATCTTCTCAATCAATACCGGTCGGTCTTCTAAACAAGATAACATAGAAAATTCTCCACTAGACCCAGCCTCGGACCTCCACTGCACTCTGCAAGTCGACAACGCTTCCAAGTCATTCCATTCTGCTATCATAGCTAACACTGCATTCTGATGCTTCCTACTAAGCGCATCTGCAACCTTGTCGCCTTTCCCTGGTCTGTACTCTATTCCAAAATCATAAGCGGCTAAAAACTCTAACCACCTCCGTTGTCTCATGTTCAGCTCCTTCTGAGAGAACACCTACTTTAACGAATTATGGTCGGTATAAAGCTCGAACCTCTCTCCCAAAAGGTAATGCCTCTACACCCTCAAAGCAAAAATAACTACAGCTAACTCCAAGTCATGCGTTGGATATCTAACCTCATGCGGTCTAAGCCGTCTAGAAGCATAGGCAATCACTTTACCTCTTTGCATTAGTACAGCTCCTAATCCAGTTCCGCATGCATCTATATAAACTACCAATAACTGATTCCCCTCCGGAACCACTAACATAGGTGCATGGGCCAACAATTGTTTCAAGCTCTGGATCGCTTCCTCACACTTATCGGTTCACACAAACTTCACATCCTTTCATTTTAGCTTGATCATTTACGCTACTATCCTCCAGAAAACCTTAATCAACCTCCGATAATATCCAGCCAACCCAAGGAAGCTTCTTATCTCAGTTACCGTTTCTGGACTCTTCCAATTATTAACAACTTCGATCTTATCTAGATCGACTGAAAACCCTTTCTCCGAAACCACGTGACCAAGAAATTTCACTTCCTTTTTCTAGAAATGGCACTTTTGATAATTTTGCCTTTGTTGATGCTGCCTCAGCGTCTCAAGCACAACTCTAAGATGAACTTCATGCTCCTTCTCATCCTTAGATT
Source organism: Allium fistulosum (assembly GCA_030737815.1). NCBI lineage: Eukaryota > Viridiplantae > Streptophyta > Magnoliopsida > Asparagales > Amaryllidaceae > Allium > Allium fistulosum. Next base: position 191,696,955 of record CM060904.1, read on the forward strand.
ATATCAGAATATCATCTATGAAAACCGACACGAACCTACCCAAGTGCTCTCGGAAAATCCGGTTCATCAAATCCACAAAGAATGTTGGCGCATTAGTGAGTCCGAACGGCATAACTAACCATTCGTATGACCCACACCTTGTTCTGAACGCCGTCAAAGGTATACTACCTTCTGCCACTCTAAGCTAATGAAAACTTGTAGCCAAATCCAACTGAGGAAATATCTTGGCTCCACTCAACTGGTCGAACAAATCGTTAATCCTACGCAATGGATATCGATTCTTTATCGTTTTCTCATCCAACCGACGATAAACGATACATAGCCTTAACGATCCATCCGACTTCTTAGCAAATACTGTGGCTGCTCCCCAAGGCGAACAACTTGGTCTAATAAAACTCTTGCCTTCCAAATCTACCAACTGAGCTTTCAATTCCCTCATTTATGTCGGCGTCATCCTGCTTGGTGGTCTACTCACCGGTTCTGCTCCAGGATCCAAATCTATCAAAACTCAATGGCTGGTTTCGGTGGTTCTTCAACTACCGGCTCGAAGACATCTGCGAATTATCTAACCACGAAAACGCGATTCAACTCATCTTCTAACTCCATAACACCCAACAAAGCATGCACCTCACAGTTAGGGTTTTCTATGCTATAAACTATCCAATCAGTACAGTCCAGGTGTCTAAGTGATATTTTCCTATCCTGGCAAAGTACCCTAGCATCATACTCACTTAACCAATCCATACCCAGTATAATTCCGAACCCTATAAAGTCAAACATATGCAAACTGCAAACAAAGGTGTAACCTAGCAAGTCAAACTCTAAGTGGTCATACTTCATCCCAAGTGTTGCATACCCTCCTATCGGATTTGCCACACTTAAGGAAGTAACTAAATATGTGGGTTCTAGGTTAAGCTTACCTACCAAATGTCGATGTATAAAAGAATGAGACACACCAGTATCGAACAAAACACTAACAGACATATCATGGATGTGAAGTGTGCCTCCCAATACTGATTTTCCTTTCTCTTGGGCCATTGGCTTTGAAGTAGCAGGTTCCAATGCAAATACTTGGCCTTTATCTCCTTTAGATGGCTCTTTGCACTGGTTCTTGTAGTGCCCAGTTTGATCACAGTTGAAACATCTAACTCCTTTCTTCTCAGTCACCTTATTTCCTTTGCATGTTCGGTAATCATGAGCATAATGGCCTTTCTTATCACACTTGTAACATACCACTTCAGACTTCCCCTTCTTAGCTGCTCCACCTTTCTGAGCACCTTTCTTGTGAAAGAACTTTCTCTTTTGACCTTGCCCAACCGGGACCTCCTTCTCCTTCTTCTTCTCGCAACAAGCAAGCATCTCTTCATGGCTTAACGCCATCTCCACTACCACATCACAGGGATCTCTGATATGCAGTAAGGTAGCCCTAGCCAACCTGGGCTTCAAACCCCTGAACTTAGCCCATGTCATCTCCACTTTGTTTACTCCCACAGTCAAACTCTTCCACCATAACAAAGCTACTCCTTAAAGCTGTCTCGAAGCAAGCCTCCTCTTCTGCTCGTCATTGAGCCCTAAGTCAGTAAATATTCTTTCACGGTGTAGCAACCAATTCTACACTTCTATAGCATCCTCAGTTTCGATAAATGGCCTCCCTCCAAGCCTAGCATAGTCTCTACTCAAGTTAGCATAATGGTTGGCAATAGAAGCTTCTTAAACTCCTCCCACAGCATTTTCTCCAACAACCCCAGCAGCGATCCCAGCTTGCATCATGTTTACAAAAAACTGATACATAACCCCCATATCTACTTGTGGGACTCCAGCACTTACATTCTCAGATTGAGCCTCACCTTGAGTCCTCCTTGTATTTGGTCGGGTATTTCCATTGGTGGTGGTGCTGTCCCCTCCTAGGTTAACTATGCCTCTTCTAGCATCCATATCTGTATTCAAGCCTCGTGAGATACAAAAGAATAGCCTAAATAGAGATAGGAGAATAGAGATATAACATATACTTATATATAGCAAATACAAGTACGTTACTATAGCACTATCCCATACCTCGATCGTACTCTAATTCCTAAGGATTGTATTTTTCAAAAATCATTTTTAGTTAAGGTATTTCATAAACCTATGCTCTAATACCAATTTGTAACATCCCCTATCTAGAGGCCCAAAGTTAAGCGCTACAAATGTTGTAGTCATTCATAGTATTAACTTTCAGCGACTAAATACGGCTATGTTAATGGTATCCATAATATCAGAAGTACTTGAATATGAAACAAAACAGAGAATTCAAAAACATCTTTTCACATTACATTTTCAAAACACATGTTTCAAATTCAAATTACATAATCCCATAATTGATTCCTAGGTTCAGATAAAATAAAATTATCACACAAATATTCCAAGAGCGACATATGATGATGCCCTCTTGGTTGACCAAAGAACTATATAGACATAACTTTCTTAAATACAACACAGCGGAAAAATAAAACAAAACAACAACTTCTAAATAGCTATCCGTCATCCACCTGGTCGTCTTTGGAAGCTTTATTCATCAACCTACTAAAACCTATAAAACCTCAACCCTCAGCCTAATCAAATCAATTTTTGAGCACCCGAGAGTATATGGGGAAAACATAAAATTCGAGTCAGACATAAAGCCTGGTGTGAATAGTACTATGCATCTCGGTTATTTAATGTTAAGTGAGACCATGCCGCTTAGCGGAATGGGTTTTACCTCACTAACATACTTTTAAAACATATCTTTTGCAAAACTTAATCCTGCAACCAAAACTGATTAAAACTGTCAAGCATTATTATGTAAACATATATATCAGGTAAAAATGGACTATCTGTCTGAACATTATAGTTTTGTTTGGCTAACTACTAACCTTTGGCTGACTCGAGCCTACAAGACAAAAGAATAAAATAATCTAACATCTATTAGATACACCTCTTCTGGATGGTCTGCCCTTAACTATATGTTAAATACTTCTCTTCTAGATGGTCTGTCCCTAACTTAACATCTCCCAGGGTCACTAGATCCTAATGGTTTTACGAGCTCACAATAACCTATCTGTATACAAACATATATTCCCTCTATGTGTAATCATAATTTTAGTCTTACCTGTGACAAAGCCCTACACACTGGAATTTTGGACTAAATTAGTTGGGGCAATAGCTAATGCATAGGGCACGACCCTATACCAGTCCCATCTGGTATTCTAATATCTGAGTCATTTTACTTAGGAATACCTTCCCAAAATTTTCCGTGAAAACCTTTTCGTCTGAAATTGATTTAAAACCTTTTAAACCAAACTTATACAAGGAAAACATTTATACTCTATGCTTTACTCAAAATCACCTTGCCATGTTATATATACTTTACTCAAACTTTTTGTTGATGAAAACATTTAACTTTTAAAAGTACCCCTCTCGAATCCATTGAAAGCACCTCTTTTGAAACCAAGTAAAACCCTTTATTCAACCTAGGCCGAAAGTCCAAAACCTTCCTTTCGAAACCACTCATAGAAACCTTTCAAATCCATTAAAAACCTTCCTTTCGAAAGCTTTAAAACCATAGACATCTTTCTTTTTAAAACACTTTAAATTTGCCTTTCGAAACCTTTGGAAAAACCTTTCCTTTCAACCTTTCGAAACCATTGGGGAAGAACCCCTTCAAAACCATCATTTAAAACCTTTCGAAAGCATCAAACCTTGTAAACAGCAAACATTTCGAAAGCACTTGGTTCAATTTAAAACATGTGGAAAACACCTTTCGAAACCATTCAATATTTACCCCTTCAAAACCTTTGAAAACCATTCCGGTCAAAACCATTTGGATTATGCCTTCAAGTAGAGCAAAAGGATTTGAAACCCATTAGAGTTGAAAGCATTCCTTTGGATAACTATTCCTAATTAAAGAAGTGATGGTGTCGAAACCAACCTTTCGAAAGCATTGGAGAAGTTGCCAAGTTTAAAAACAAGGTATACCTTTCGAAACCATTGACTTCGAAAGGTAAGGAAAAGCGGCAGCTATGGGTTTCGACCTAGTCGAAAGCATGTATTTAAAAACAAAGGCGCAACCACTTTAAGACCACTTCTTTAAAACATTTGACCTGGTCGGAAGCCAACCGAGTCGAAATCAATATAGTCGAAAGCAAAGTAGGCGCATTTTTCACTTTAAAACAAAGGCGTGCTTCAACCCCTTCGGAACCCCTGGGTTTCACCTCATACCTTCTGCCTTATTTCCAATCACTACGAACCAAGTCTTTGATGCCATGTGCATTGGTTTCGTTAATGATGGAGGTGGAGGAACTAAGTCGAAAGCCATCTGGGTCGAATGCAGGGTGTCGAAAGTGGCGAAACAGGCTAAAAACAAGTAAATTTCGTCTTTAACTATAAAGAGAAATACTTTTTGACTAACCTGCTATGTTTGTCAAAATCTTGTTGGTTACTAATTTTTCTTTTCTCAAAGCACTGCCATAATTTCAGAAATAACAATCAAATTTATTTTATAAAATACCCCTTCTCCTTTTATAAATATAGAAAACATTTAACTCTCTATTATCCCGCCTTTTGGCAAGGCCGTGACACCAAAAAACTGACTAGAACTCAATGACAGTTCATCCTGTAGGACAGTTACATCACAAGTTCACCATGGATATCGATGAATTTTGTCCGAGTCCGGATCGGGCTACAATTGATAAGACATGTCAAGCAAGGCCAGATAGAACAACATTCCAAATCTCGAGTCAATCTGAGTTCGTACGCCCAAGATATCATCGACGCAAGTGAAGGACATAGCCTTGAGTTCGTCTCCCAATGGTTCGAATCCCCTAGGGTCGAATCCATCAAACTAGATTCCAACGAAGTTCCCCTGATGACTTCGAATCCATGAAAGTGCTTTAACCTCCAACGTTCGAATCCATCAGCCACATAGTGATTCAAATCCATCCACAGACCATGCTTCGAATCCATCCCACTGGGCCTCGCTTCGAATCCATCGAAGAAAGGATCCTTCGAATCCATGCAGGCAGAGGAGCTCCGACTCCATTCCAAAGCACCGACATCATCGATTCGAAGGAAGCTAACCTTCGACTCCAGTACCTTCGAAAACTATAATAAGGCAACTTCGAATCGATCCGCGATAGCACATCTTGATCGATTCGAACAGACCTTCGCTCATTCGATTCGAAGAGGGATATCTTCGAATCCACTACCACGAATCCCCAGTCAAAGCGGCGAAAAACCATGGAGTCGACCCAGTCAACTCGGCATAGAAGTCGGATCGATACGAAGGAGGCGCTCCACGTCATCACAGAAGTGCACGCTTGATCGATTCGAAGCAATCGAGTCGAACATGATCGATTCGAACGGAGCACTGCAACCAGAAAAGCGACCTTGAATCGATCATAACTCGAGATCTACACATCCAAATGCTATGAAATTTTCACAGAAGCTTGAGCACATGTTGAAGAATGTCCACACCAAATTTCAGCTCGATTGGATGATTTCTTGATCGATTCGAACCAAGGGTCGAATCGATCCCAAAGTGGGCCCAGATCTCCAGATTTCGGCCATGTGGGCCCCCTGACGTACCAGAACTGGTCTCCCCTCATTTTAGGCGAAATATCAGCCTCCTACACCTATAAATAGAGCCCCTAGTCATTCAGAAAAGGGGTCGGATAATTCTAAGTACTAAAGAGCGCCCAGATCCTACCAGATTTACTCCAGAACACCACCGCTACCTTAGATTGAGATTTAGCATATAATTTCAGTTGTACTACATTAGAAGAGATTGTAATCATTGAGTGAACATCAATAAAATCATCAACTTCAGAGTGGACATAGGCAAGATCGCCGAACCACTATAAATCTCGTGTTTCTGTTCATTATTTCTGAATTGTGATACTCTGTTTGCTTAGATTTGAGATTTGTGTGTGAATATTGTTGATTTATATTCATTCACTGGTGCTTTCACAACATTCGGGGTTAGTGACCAATTTTGGCGCAAACACTTTGGTGCTTTCACTGAGAGCTGAACTCAGGAGTTCTATCATTTGAAAGTTGATTCAGAAGGCTAAGAGATTCAGATCCGAAGAATCATGACAAGACAAACAAGTAAAAGGCAGAGGCCAGAGCGAAGTCAGCACGAAGGGAGTCAAGAGGCTTCCTCAGGAGCAAACCAAGCTTCAGTTTTCATCACTAGGGAAGAGATGGAGACAATGATGAAGAGACAAGAGGAAATGATCCAGAATTTGCTTCAACAGATCGGACAACTTGGCGCACAAAATCAAGGAGCAACCAGAATCCAGAACGGAGCAGGACCATCTAACGCAGCGCCGGAGCTGGGGGGCACACACTTAGGACATATTGATCCGAACCTGGGAAGAGAGATAAGGACATCCGAGCAACCTGGCGGCGATAGAGGGATGAATGCTCAGCCAGGGGGCAGACACCCGAAAGCTCACACGGACTCGGGGGGCAGATCGAAGGTAGTGAACAAGGACTACAGCTTGGAGATAATGATAGATTGGCAGAGATGGTCAGGCGAGCCATGAGAGGCGGATTAGTAAACAGAGATCTTGAAGACGTGAACAAGAGTCCCTTTTCTCCTGCGATTAGATTGGCTAGGAACCCACCAGAATTCAAACTGCCAACAGTAGAGAGGTATGATGGGAGGACGGACCCTGCGGTCCATCTAACGAGGTATATAAGGCACATGGAAGTGCTGGGGGCATCACAGGAAGTCATGGCCTAGTGCTTCCCATTGTATTTGACAGACATAGCAGCTTTATGGTTCAGACAGCTAGAGAGCGGCTCCATTGGGACATGGACCGATTTGATTGAGAAATTTATAAGGCAATTCAGGGTTCATATTTCAAGACCCAAGAATGTAATGAGTTTGGCAACGCTAAAACAGAAAGCTGGGGAGTCTTTGAGGAATTTCCTGACGCGGTTCAATGCGGCAGCAGCATCGGTGTATCGGCCAGATCCATCCATGGTTATGATGGCAGCTGTGTCCAGAATAGCTGACGGCACGGAATTCAAAAATTCATTAACTAAGGATCCACCTATGGATCTAGGAGAATTCTATCACGAGGCAGAAAAGTTTTTACGATTGGAAGACGCTAATGCTGAAAGAGAAGAAGGAGAGGGAATAGAAGTTTATGCACTTAAAGACAAAAAACCTTTTGAAAAGGATTTAGACCAGGATAAAGGAAAACGAAAGGCTGAAGAAAATGATGACAGGTCAAAGCGGCAACGGAGGGAGCAGCGTTTTACCACCTATTCAGAACTCAACGAGGGTTTGGAGCGAATCTACCAAGACACCCGAGAGCAAGTTGCCTATCGTAGACCAATACGACGGGATCCAACTACCGACGAGAGAAAATCAGACAAATATTGCTTATTCCACGAGCTGAATGGGCATAGCACAAATGATTGTAGACACCTGAAGGATGAAGTAGAAGGGCATATCAGGAACAACAGGCTACTTCATTATGTGAGGAGGCGAACTCCAACGGTGGAACCAGAGCGACCACCATCTACATCAGCTAGGGGTGATCCTGAACCAGGACACCGTTTGATTATCAATTGATTTGAATAAACGATGAACAAGTCGTAAACTTCTCACTAACAACATCAAACCATTTACACATGTATGAGATCGCGAACGATCCACATGCATGTTCTGAATGCTTGTTGATCGTCTCGTAGTGAGGATTTACACTTCGACATCCTTGCTTTGCTTTTGTTTCATGTTGATTTGAACATTTAGACTTTGTTTGTTTGAATATTTCTGTGAACGTTAATTTGATATTTTCAATTCTGTAGAAGAAGTTACTTGCGTATGCTTTGGATCGCGAACGGTCCACAAGCACACCTTGTATGGCGACGAACCGCAACGATCGCTGATTCAGAAGTTCACCCGAACGTGAACCCAACATTGATAATACTAAGTCCCCCTCCCGGGCACACTCATTCGCCTCGAACGGCACCCGACCTCGAATGGTCACCATTAGCCTCGAACGGCACCCGACCTCGAACGGTCACCATTAGCCTCGAACGGCACCTGTGATATCCCAGAATTTCAAGAAGTTTAAAATGTGATAATCTCTAAATTTAAATTATTTTAAATAGATAAAATGGTTATTTTAAAATTTAAATAACCCAATAATAATAATATGATATTTTAATTATGGTATAGATTAATTTTTAATAAGAATAATTATTTTAATATATTTGGGTATAAAAATATATGAACAAGGCTTTTATTTAAGATAAGACTTTTGTTTTATTTTGTTTTCCTTAAAGAGATTTTGTAATAAATTTAGGTAATAAATTTAGGAAGTATTTATTTAATAGTAAATTAAATAAAAAGGTATATTTACACTTAGAAATAAATTAAATATATTGTATATGATTTTATTAGAATATAATTAATTTTTATTTTATTTTTCTTTTAAGGGTTTCATTTATTTATAATATAGGAAAGAATTTATTTAATAAGATATGTATTTATCTATTTAGGAAATAAATATAAAAGCTTTTATAATCTTTTAAAAAAATAATATAAAAATAATTAAGGACAAGTGTTAATTTTATATGCATCATAAATACATGTGTAAGATCATTAAGCAATGGTAGAGACAAGTGTCAACCATTTGTTTTATTTTCTTTAAATTTTTATTAAATCTAAATTAACTATATAAACTTCTATCTTTCCCTTTCATTTTCTTTTCCTAATTTCAGTTCAAAGACAAAAACTAAAACCAAAAGAAAATTTATCAAACCCGAAATGATCTCCAGCCCAAAACTGAAATGATCCTCTCAAACCAAAAATATACAACATGAAATCATCTCAAACCAGAATCGAATCTTTCAAATTAAAACCCTGCAAATTCATTTCTTCGACCAGAAACAACTTGAAAACACTCCTCAAAACAAATCTGCAATGTACAATCATGACCTGTAACCATGTTCCTGTTTCATAATTTAAGTATGTAACCATTCCAAGTGCATGCAATATAATCTGAAGTTTTCAAGAGCTTTCCAATCTTTTAAAGAAATGAAGCAGTTCAGTTGCAAAGCTTCCAGTTATAACTTCTCTGTCAACATTTAAAGGTGAGTAAACATCCTTTTCAAAAGTTAAAATGGATTAAATTTGCTTTCATATGATTGTTGAATGAAGTAACTTTGCATGTTTATAGATATGGATGTATACTGTTTGTATGTATTGAACTATGTATATATGCCTCTGTTTCCAGATTGTTGTGATAACCAGATTACCAAATTCCATACCTTCTTGTTTATTCACTGTTAACACTTGGATTACAGACAAATTAGTTTAGTTTTAATATAATCTAAGTACTAAAAATATAAACAAGTATATATGTTTTGAAATATGTTTGCATTTGTGTAATAACAGTAGAGATCCTTTAAAACATGAAAAAATCAAATGATGAATTTGATTGATTCAAGTTCATGTATTGAATCCATTTGAAAAGTTAGGATTTTTAGAATCAAAGTCAAGATTTTAAATGAAGTAAGGAATAAGAATTTGGCAATTTTTTGGAATTGGGATTTTGGGTGATATTTGATGATCACGAGGTCTATGGGGATCGGGATTTTGGAAGGAGGTAGAGGAAGGATCTGGTGGTACGGCAAAAATGGGTGGTGAGTTGTCTGATGGTCGTGGCAACGGCGGCAGGTGGATTTGGGTTTTAAACCCTAATTTGGTCGAAGTCTGAAAACAGTGTCAAGGCAGAGTCTCTGGTGAATCGAGTTTCACCAGACTTAGGGAAATGATAGCTTTGAAGGTCAGCAAGTGTGTGGCCGGAGTTCCAGGAGTTCTGGTGGTCGGCGGCGGCAGTTCGAGGAAGATTCAGGCGAGGGGTTAGTTCCAGGAATTTATCGAGTTACCTCGATTTCGATATAGAATTGGTTTGTGTGGTTGGGTTGTCGGAATCAGATAGGTTGGTGATCGTCGAGGTGCGAGGGTTGTCGGAGGTGGTCGGAGCATCGCCAGTGGTCTGTGCATGTGCACATGTGTCTTCGCGTATCTGGGTGTTGTGGTGTTCAGGAAAGTCTGGGTTTGGGGAAGACAAAGTTGCTCGGGTTCGAACGCGTGTGGTTGAGTGTTTGACTCGAAGTCGATACGATGCGGGTAACTCGGGGGTTGGCTCGGGAAATTCGAAGGGAACTCGGGGTTTCAGCTGTTCTTACTCGGGGTTGTCTTCGGGAACGAAAGTGATTACTTGTTTCAGATTTAACTTAAAATCTTAAGTTAGTAGATTAATGATAGTTAATCCCTAGAGTTTATTAAATAGGGTTTTAAATGATAATTCAGAAGTTAAGTAAGATAAACGATTTATCTTTTAATTAATTAATTAATGGATTAATTAAATTAATTATTTAATAATTAAGGGTTATAAATTAATTAGAGATTAATTAATTATTAAAGATTAATAAATGTAAGTAATTAGAGATTAATTACTCAAATGATAATTTCTTAATGTAAGTAATTAAGGATTAATTTGACAAGGGTTAATTAATTAAATTTGTAATTAAAAGATTAATGTAATTGGTTAAAAGAACAACTAATAAATGTAAGTAATTAGAAGATCTTTGATTGATAAGAGTAATTAAGGATGGATAAATGTGAATGGATAAAGAATAATTAAATCATGTGATTAATTAAAGGTTAATTACTTAATGTAATTAACGAATAATTAATCATAGATGATTAATTAAGATGAATAATTAAGGGATGATTTATTAATTGGTTTGAAATTAAATAATCGTTAAGTATGCAAGATTTAAAGGTAATTAAAGTAATTAATTTAAATCATGGGTGGTTAATTAAATTAATTAGAAATGGTGTGACAAATTTATCTTGCTTATAGATGATTGTATGATATGGAATGCCTCGAATTAATTGATATCTCTGATATATGATTCGTGATACTATGAGAGATGATATGTTGAGATTGAACTGTGATAATATGGATTATCTATCTGTGATGAAATGTTGTATTCTGAATTTTAAATTGAATTGTATTCACTTAAACAACTGGGTTTTAAGGATGACATTAAATTCGAAGAGACCGGGGTCGGATATCAACAATATCCGGAACCACTTCGATTAGTAATCTTTAATTCTTTATAGATGTGAATATGGAATCTAATAGGCTAGAATGAGATAAATTTAAGTAAACCGGACTATTTAAACTAAGTAACGGTACTTAGTATTGTTTTGTGGAATAAGTGTTGGCTATAACTAGTTAAGAACTCGTACTAAGGTACAAGTTACCCCGGGTTTTAAATAAGTTCTATGAATTGAAATTTCATGTTAGATGAGTTTACTCACGCTGGTTTCCAGCCTGACCCGGGTGTTACTTTGATGTGATGCTCGGGTCAGACCGAGTATTACAGATTTCCAGGTAAGGACGTTCTGGAGCTCAGGAGGCGAGCTGGATGGCAGGAACGTATGGAGTGTGATATATTGTTATTTATTGGGACGAGTTATTTTAACTGTCCAGTGATTTAGAAATGTTGTAACTCTGATATATTAAAATGTAATTGACTGATACAGATTTCTTTGTATAACTGATATTATTTTTGATATTGTATTTTGATCCGCTGCGAATGTGAGAATCTGTGTCTTGTTCTGTTTCTTTCTTCTATCTCTTTTCTTTTTCTTCTAACTATCTGGAATTTTCGGGTTCGAAATTTCCGGGTCGTTACACTTGGTATCAGAGCTAAAGGTTAAGCGAAAACCTTGGCTCTGTTGGGATTACTCGTTAAGGATAGGGTCAATGGTACCCTAGAACGAGTTGAGTGTGTATATATATATATATATATATGAGAGCGTACTTGTTATTTTCTTATATAAAGGTTTTAAAATGATTTTAAAAAAATAAATGATTTTTATATAAGGTTATCTTTTGGTATATAAAGAAATAAATTTTCTAATTATTGAATATATTAAAGAAATTGGTTGTTGAATGATTGGAATTAAATAAAATAATAAGAATTAAGTGGTAATACAACCAAATTAAAATTGAATGAAGATAAGTTTGAAAAGAATTCAAACTGAAATCAAAATCTTAAATTTGTAGAATAAAGATAATAATGAATTGGTTTCCAGATATGATAATCTTGATATTATCATAAATGGTAGTTGTGTTTAATAATGAATGTTGTTAATGATTAAGCAGAATGAAATGTTTAGGGAAGTAAACATTTAGGTGAGTAACTAAAGCTTAAATCAGTTTAAATCTTGGTGCATGCAGTAAATTCTTGAAGTAAAATTGTGATAAATGTTTGAAATAAACTCTAAGTATTGAATTTTAAATTTTCTTGGGAATGTGATGTGAAAACCCTAAATGAATTAAGTTTTTAAGTTTAAAAAGGGGGAAAGATTATTAATCTGAAGTTTAAAATTTGAATGGGAATTCGAATTGTGTAAAGTTGACCGGATTAAGTAAATTTAATTTAACTTGGAGGAAGTTAAATAAGTTTGAATGAATAACTTGAATTGGAAATTTCAAGATGAAATTTAAATTTAACTTGGAAAGTTAAATGGTTGTTTTTTTAAAAAAGGGGAGTTATGAGTGATCTCAAAATGGGTTTGAGATCTGGAAATTGAATAATGGATACTGTAAATTGGTGTTAGGATAAATTTGGATGTTTATTTATCCTGATATTATTCTATTGTTATAAATAATCAATGAAATTGAGAATTGGTTTTGAAAATTGAAAATGGATAATAAATTGGAATCTGAAGAATAAATTGTTTTGAATTCTTATTTGAACTTTGTAATAAGTTAAGTAAAGATAATTTTAAAATGAAATTTTGGAATTTGGGTTCAGAATTAAATGGTTTAAAGATTTAAGTTGTTAAATTAAAAATTTAGGTTGATTTGATTTAAAAAGTAAAGGTTAATTTAATTTAAAGGATTAAATAACCATTTAAAATTTTAACTCAAATTTATGAAATTCGAGATGGTTTTAAGTTGAGATTTGAATAAAATTAGTTCAAATTGAATTTGATTTAAATTAATTAGAATTGTGATTAAAGATGGATAAGCATAATTTTAAAATGGAAAATTTGAATTGAAATAATTTGAAATAAAATTAAAGTTGAATGAGTTCAAATTCAAATGGGAATTTGGGTTAATTCAAACTGGAATTAATGTGAATTGAAATTTTTTCAATTTGAAATTTATTTGAATTAATTTGAAATTGTAATAAAAGTTGAATAGGTTTAAAATTCAAATGGAATTTGATTTGAATTAGGAAAGAAATTGAGGATTAATTCAACTTGAATTGAGGTTAAATCAATTTCAATGGAAATTAAAGTTATTTAAATTGGAATTGAGTTAATTTAAATGGAGGTGGAAATTTAAATTGAATTGATGAGAATTGAACAGTTTGACTCTGGTTTATTTTCAAAATAAATTGTTTTAATACAAATATATTTTTCCAAACTATTTACTATACAAATCTTTCTTTTTAAACCCCAAACTATCTTATACTTATTTTACAATTATTTTTGGAACTATTTAACAATTTTTCAACTGTTTTATAACTACTTTATAACTAATTACTATTTTACAACTATTTTACAATTATTTAACTATTCTACAGATATTTTACAAACTAATAACTATTTTTCAACTACTTATCTATTTTAAAACTTTTTCAAGCTATTTTTAAATTTAAATTGGTCAGAGTTCAAACTGTTTGTAATTGAAGTAATAACTCAATTGGATATGGAAGCAATTGAGAATAAGTGAACGAAATTAAAGGAAATGTGAATAGAAAGGAAATTGATTTGGCTAATAACCAATAAAGATAAATACGTAGGATATACGTATATTATTCTATTCGCATAGTGATTTGATCCAGATTCGAACACAGAATTTTGAGATAGTATTATCGATCCGAGTTGGGATTTTTCGCTCGATTTTCGACGGCGAACCTGGATATGGATTGTTGATTGGTTCTGGATATTCTCTATCATAGTTATGACTATGCAAGGAGAATGACGGTTTCTGATCAAGAAACCAGATCTGAGTCCGCACTAGGAAGTCGGGTGGACGATACTAGTTCGGAAGAGAAATTGTGTGATCGAGTGAGCGATCAAATTAATATTGCGTACGAATGATATGTGTACATCGTACGGGTTTGAATGAAATTGATATAGAAATTTGTGGATAAGGATTGTAAAATGGTCTTTGAAATGAAAAGTATATTTGTGAAATATAATGGAATTGGATATTTCTTTGGTTGAAATTTACTTTATGGAGGTAAGTAAATGGTAAATAACTTTATAAAGAAATCAAACTTGAATATTTGATTTGGCAATATATAAAGTTATATTTTGTAATATGATAAACTTCCCTTATTGAATCTAGTCAGAATAAAAAGGGTTTTGAAATATTTGAAGTATATAAAAAAAAAGTTTTATACAAGTTTGAAATGATCCAAAGTTTTCAAAGTTATATATATCTATATCTATATATATAAAGGATCTTATGAGAATGATTTTGGAAAAGGTTTTTGGAACCTATGGATTTTGGAAAGGTTTTTGATTTTTGGAAAAATCAATTTTGGATTTTTAAAAGCCAAGTTTGAGAATTATCGATTTTGTGTAAAGGAGATTTTGATAAATCATAAAGGATATGATTTGAAGATACTATAAGTGTATAGTATAAAATGTTTTGAGTATAGCTCTGGAGAAAAAGGCGCTTCCTTGAAATGAACTTCTCAGGAGTACCACTGGGTGGTACTGCCTTGAGCCCCAAGGGGGGTTTCTAAAGTTGATCCTGTGAGGAGTCCGGACAAAACTAGTTCCTGAGGATTATTTGTGTAGCGAAAGTCGAGGGGCTGGTGCCCACAGAGGCATTTGAGTTATGCTGTGACAACAATTTAACTCGATGTCACTGCGATCTACTGCAGACCATAGCGGAAGTCATGTGTGCCGCTGAGAGCCAACTGTCTGCGTTTGATTTTATATCGGTAGACTGCGACCTATGTGGAGGAGTTTCATTTTGACAGCGAAATCGTGTGTGCCGCTGAGAGCCAACAGTTACATGGACTTTTGCTGCGATGGCAACGTAACCCTGGAATGTAACTGCGATCTGTTGTGGGTTCCATGGTGTAAATAGTTACATGGACTTTTGCTGCGATGGCAACGTAACCCGTGATGTAACTGTGACCATGGATGAGGGTGATGATTTCCAGAGCATTCTCACCAAAGATATTTCCTCTATTTTCAAAACTGTTTTCTATATTTTCAATAATTTATTTTCCAAGTATTTTTACTGGGTGTTGAAAACGGGTTTGCTAAGTCCTTATAGATTTTCAGTCCTACGTCTGATCAACGTATGACCGAATTTCTGTGAGAACAAGGATGGACTTGTTGAGACATCGAATTATAAAAAGTATTTTTTTATAAAAACTATTTTATAATATTTTAAAGTGTTTTAAAAAGTGATCAAAGAGTAATTTTTCTAATAATCAGTATTGAATAAATTCTAGCTTCGTTCCTTTTCGAGGACGAAAAGATTTTAAGGGGGGAGGAATGTGATATCCCAGAATTTCAAGAAGTTTAAAATGTGATAATCTCTAAATTTAAATTATTTTAAATAGATAAAATGGTTATTTTAAAATTTAAATAACCCAATAAAAATAATATGATATTTTAATTATGGTATAGATTAATTTTTAATAAGAATAATTATTTTAATATATTTGGGTATAAAAATATATGAACAAGGCTTTTATTTAAGATAAGACTTTTGTTTTATTTTGTTTTCCTTAAAGAGATTTTGTAATAAATTTAGGTAATAAATTTAGGAAGTATTTATTTAATAGTAAATTAAATAAAAAGGTATATTTACACTTAGAAATAAATTAAATATATTGTATATGATTTTATTAGAATATAATTAATTTTTATTTTATTTTTCTTTTAAGGGTTTCATTTATTTATAATATAGGAAAGCATTTATTTAATAAGATATGTATTTATCTATTTAGGAAATAAATATAAAAGCTTTTATAATCTTTTAAAAAAATAATATAAAAATAATTAAGGACAAGTGTTAATTTTATATGCATCATAAATACATGTGTAAGATCATTAAGCAATGGTAGAGACAAGTGTCAACCATTTGTTTTATTTTCTTTAAATTTTTATTAAATCTAAATTAACTATATAAACTTCTATCTTTCCCTTTCATTTTCTTTTCCTAATTTCAGTTCAAAGACAAAAACTAAAACCAAAAGAAAATTTATCAAACCCGAAATGATCTCCAGCCCAAAACTGAAATGATCCTCTCAAACCAAAAATATACAACCTGAAATCATCTCAAACCAGAATCAAATCTTTCAAATTAAAACCCTGCAAATTCATTTCTTCGACCAGAAACAACTTGAAAACACTCCTCAAAACAAATCTGCAATGTACAATCATGACCTGTAACCATGTTCCTGTTTCATAATTTAAGTCTGTAACCATTCCAAGTGCATGCAATATAATCCGAAGTTTTCAAGAGCTTTCCAATCTTTTAAAGAAATGAAGCAGTTCAGTTGCAAAGCTTCCAGTTATAACTTCTCTGTCAACATTTAAAGGTGAGTAAACATCCTTTTCAAAAGTTAAAATGGATTAAATTTGCTTTCATATGATTGTTGAATGAAGTAACTTTGCATGTTTATAGATATGGATGTATATTGTTTGTATGTATTGAACTATGTATATATGCCTCTGTTTCCAGATTGTTGTGATAACCAGATTACCAAATTCCATACCTTCTTGTTTATTCACTGTTAACACTTGGATTACAGACAAATTAGTTTAGTTTTAATATAATCTAAGTACTAAAAATATAAACAAGTATATATGTTTTGAAATATGTTTGCATTTGTGTAATAACAGTAGAGATCCTTTAAAACATGAAAAAATCAAATGATGAATTTGATTGATTCAAGTTCATGTATTGAATCCATTTGAAAAGTTAGGATTTTTAGAATCAAAGTCAAGATTTTAAATGAAGTAAGGAATTAGAATTTGGCAATTTTCTGGAATTGGGATTTTGGGTGATATTTGATGATCACGAGGTCTATGGGGATCGGGATTTTGGAAGGAGGTAGAGGAAGGATCTGGTGGTACGGCAAAAATGGGTGGTGAGTTGTCTGATGGTCGTGGCAACGGCGGCAGGTGGATTTGGGTTTTAAACCCTAATTTGGTCGAAGTCTGAAAACAGTGTCAAGGCAGAGTCTCTGGTGAATCGAGTTTCACCAGACTTAGGGAAATGATAGCTTTGAAGGTCAGCAAGTGTGTGGCCGGAGTTCCAGGAGTTCTGGTGGTCGGCGGCGGCAGTTCGAGGAAGATTCAGGCGAGGGGTTAGTTCCAGGAATTTATCGAGTTACCTCGATTTCGATATAGAATTGGTTTGTGTGGTTGGGTTGTCGGAATCAGATAGGTTGGTGATCGTCGAGGTGCGAGGGTTGTCGGAGGTGGTCGGAGCATCGCCAGTGGTCTGTGCATGTGCACATGTGTCTTCGCGTATCTGGGTGTAGTGGGTGTTGTGGTGTTCAGGAAAGTCTGGGTTTGGGGAAGACAAAGTTGCTCGGGTTCGAACGCGTGTGGTTGAGTGTTTGACTCGAAGTCGATACGATGCGGGTAACTCGGGGGTTGGCTCGGGAAATTCGAAGGGAACTCGGGGTTTCAGCTGTTCTTACTCGGGGTTGTCTTCGGGAACGAAAGTGATTACTTGTTTCAGATTTAACTTAAAATCTTAAGTTAGTAGATTAATGATAGTTAATCCCTAGAGTTTATTAAATAGGGTTTTAAATGATAATTCAGAAGTTAAGTAAGATAAACGATTTATCTTTTAATTAATTAATTAATGGATTAATTAAATTAATTGTTTAATAATTAAGGGTTATAAATTAATTAGAGATTAATTAATTATTAAAGATTAATAAATGTAAGTAATTAGAGATTAATTACTCAAATGATAATTTCTTAATGTAAGTAATTAAGGATTAATTTGACAAGGGTTAATTAATTAAATTTGTAATTAAAAGATTAATGTAATTAGTTAAAAGAACAACTAATAAATGTAAGTAATTAGAAGATCTTTGATTGATAAGAGTAATTAAGGATGGATAAATGTGAATGGATAAAGAATAATTAAATCATGTGATTAATTAAAGGTTAATTACTTAATGTAATTAACGAATAATTAATCATAGATGATTAATTAAGATGAATAATTAAGGGATGATTTATTAATTGGTTTGAAATTAAATAATCGTTAAGTATGCAAGATTTAAAGGTAATTAAAGTAATTAATTTAAATCATGGGTGGTTAATTAAATTAATTAGAAATGGTGTGACAAATTTATCTTGCTTATAGATGATTGTATGATATGGAATGCCTCGAATTAATTGATATCTCTGATATATGATTCGTGATACTATGAGAGATGATATGTTGAGATTGAACTGTGATAATATGGATTATCTATCTGTGATGAAATGTTGTATTCTGAATTTTAAATTGAATTGTATTCACTTAAACAACTGGGTTTAAAGGATGACATTAAATTCGAAGAGACCGGGGTCGGATATCAACAATATCCAGAACCACTTCGATTAGTAATCTTTAATTCTTTATAGATGTGAATATGGAATCTAATAGGCTAGAATGAGATAAATTTAAGTAAACCGGACTATTTAAACTAAGTAACGGTACTTAGTATTGTTTTGTGGAATAAGTGTTGGCTATAACTAGTTAAGAACTCGTACTAAGGTACAAGTTACCCCGGGTTTTAAATAAGTTCAATGAATTGAAATTTCATGTTAGATGAGTTTACTCACGCTGGTTTCCAGCCTGACCCGGGTGTTACTTTGATGTGATGCTCGGGTCAGACCGAGTATTACAGATTTCCAGGTAAGGACGTTCTGGAGCTCAGGAGGCGAGCTGGATGGCAGGAACGTATGGAGTGTGATATATTGTTATTTATTGGGACGAGTTATTTTAACTGTCCAGTGATTTAGAAATGTTGTAACTCTGATATATTAAAATGTAATTGACTGATACAGATTTCTTTGTATAACTGATATTATTTTTGATATTGTATTTTGATCCGCTGCGAATGTGAGAATCTGTGTCTTGTTCTGTTTCTTTCTTCTATCTCTTTTCTTTTTCTTCTAACTATCTGGAATTTTCGGGTTCGAAATTTCCGGGTCGTTACAGCACCCGACCTCTAACGGTCACCATTAGCCTCGAACGGCACCCGACCTCGAACGGTCACCGTTTGCCTCGAACGGCACCCGACCGCGAACGGTCACACTTCATCTAGTATAACATTCGATCACGAACGATCACACTCTGCCTCGTACGGCACTCGACCACGAACGGTCACAATTCACCTAATATGACATTCGATCACGAACGATCACACTCTGCCTCGTACGGCACTCGACCACGAACGGTCACAATTCACCTAATATGACATTCGATCGCGAACAATCACATTTTTGCCCCGTACGGCACGCGATCGCGAACGATCACATTCCTCTTTCCACGTCACCTGACTGTGAACGGTCATAGTTCGCCTAGAACGACACATGATCACGAACGGTCGCAACTCGTCTAGAACGACATCCGACCGCGGACGGTCCCATTTCTTTATTTGCCGCGAACGGCATCCGACCGCGAACGGTCCCATTTCTTTATTTGTCGCGAACGACGTCCGACCGCGAACGGTCCCATTTCTTTATTTGCCACGAACGGCATCCGACCGCGAACGGTCCCATTTCTTTATTTGTCGCGAACGGCATCCGACCGCGAACGGTCCCATTTCTTTATTTGTCGCGAACGGCGTCCGACCGCGAACGGTCCCATTTCTTTATTTGCCGTGAACAACATCCGACCTCCAAAGGTCCCATATCGCCTTGAATGACATACGATCCCAAACGATTGTCATTTGTGATCAGATAAAACTATCAATTTCTTTGCAGGGCATCAACAGGATATGAACATCCAGCTTATGGCATTACAAAACACACCTTCCTATCGCAAGGCATGTTTTGGGGGGCAAATGTTATCCCGCCTTTTGGCAAGGCCGTGACACCAAAAAACCGACTAGAACTCAATGACA
Organism: Allium fistulosum; assembly: GCA_030737815.1. Taxonomy (NCBI): domain Eukaryota; kingdom Viridiplantae; phylum Streptophyta; class Magnoliopsida; order Asparagales; family Amaryllidaceae; genus Allium; species Allium fistulosum. Next base: position 191,717,142 of record CM060904.1, read on the forward strand.
GTTCATCCTGTAGGACAGTTACATCACAAGTTCACCATGGATATCGATGAATTTTGTCCGAGTCCGGATCGGGCTACAATTGATAAGACATGTCAAGCAAGGCCAGATAGAACAACATTCCAAATCTCGAGTCAATCCGAGTTCGTACGCCCAAGATATCATCGACGCAAGTGAAGGACATAGCCTTGAGTTCGTCTCCCAATGGTTCGAATCCCCTAGGGTCGAATCCATCAAACTAGATTCCAACGAAGTTCCCCTGATGACTTCGAATCCATGAAAGTGCTTTAACATCCAACGTTCGAATCCATCAGCCACATAGTGATTCAAATCCATCCACAGACCATGCTTCGAATCCATCCCACTGGGCCTCGCTTCGAATCCATCGAAGAAAGGATCCTTCGAATCCATGCAGGCAGAGGAGCTCCGACTCCATTCCAAAGCACCGACATCATCGATTCGAAGGAAGCTAACCTTCGACTCTAGTACCTTCGAAAACTATAATAAGGCAACTTCGAATCGATCCGCGATAGCACATCTTGATCGATTCGAACAGACCTTCGCTCATTCGATTCGAAGAGGGATATCTTCGAATCCACTACCACAAATCCCCAGTCAAAGCGGCGAAAAACCATGGAGTCGACCCAGTCAACTCGGCATAGAAGTCGGATCGATACGAAGGAGGCGCTCCACGTCATCATAGAAGTGCACGCTTGATCGATTCGAAGCAATCGAGTCGAACATGATCGATTCGAACGGAGCACTACAACCAGAAAAGCGACCTTGAATCGATCATAACTCGAGATCTACACATCCAAATGCTATGAAATTTTCACAGAAGCTTGAGCACATGTTGAAGAATGTCCACACCAAATTTCAGCTCGATTGGATGATTTCTTGATCGATTCGAACCAAGGGTCGAATCGATCCCAAAGTGGGCTCGGATCTCCAGATTTCGGCCATGTGGGCCCCCTGACGTACCAGAACTGGTCTCCCCTCATTTTAGGCGAAATATCAGCCTCCTACACCTATAAATAGAGCCCCTAGTCATTCAGAAAAGGGGTCGGATAATTCTAAGTACTAAAGAGCGCCCAGATCTTGCCAGATTTACTCCAGAACACCACCGCTACCTTAGATTGAGATTTAGCATATAATTTCAGTTGTACTACATTAGAAGAGATTGTAATCATTGAGTGAACATCAATAAAATCATCAACTTCAGAGTGGACGTAGGCAAGATCGCCGAACCACTATAAATCTCGTGTTTCTGTTCATTATTTCTGAATTGTGATACTCTGTTTGCTTAGATTTGATATTTGTGTGTGAATATTGTTGATTTATATTCATTCACTGGTGCTTTCACAACATTCGGGGTTTGTGACCAATTTTGGCGCAAACAGCCTCATACATTAAATAATTTTATATATTCGTTAAATCACTTAGGAAAATTCTACAAAAATTCCAGAAAATCAATTTCAATATGTTTTCTAACATATATAAATTTCAGTCCCAAATAAATAATTATTTAGCCGTAAATAATTAATAACCCAAATAATCATTTTCTACCCTAGAAAATTTATATAAAATCCATAATAATTCGGAAAATTATGAAACTTCAAAGCCATTTCTAAAATAACATTTCCGATCTAAGTCTAAATTCGCAAGGAATTTGGATGTCATTAAAAAAGTGTTTTCACAACAAACATATCATAAAATCTATATGAATAAACATAAATCACCAACAAGCGTATATATATATATTTAATAATTCAAAAACATGGCACAAACTTGCAAAACACGTCGGATTTAACTTAAGACTGAAAACAATTAAATGAATGAGATGTAGTCATTATTCACCTTAGCTTTGTGATTAAGGATGTGATATTTGATCTTGATTAATTGATTTGGTTCTTCTCTTGAATCCTAGCTTTATCTTCTCTTAAGACTGCTAATGGTGTCCGGCCAAAGAAGTGTTTTTGTTTGATAAAATATGAAATGAACATGTATTTTGGTTTCCTAAGGGTTTAGGGTATAAGTTTAATCATTTTCCTATTTTTCCATCCCTTATTTCCTAACCCTTTATCTATTTTATTTCATGTCATCTCATTTTGATTTACTCATTAACATGGCACGGCTACCCCTATTAATCACAAATCTCAATCCATTAATCATCTTACATTATTTTATTTTATTCAGCTAAATAAATATCCTAAATAATGTTAATAAAAATTTGGGGTGTTACATGACCACTAAGAAGTCTCCTCCATTGCAAATGACCTTTCGCACCGGCCCTTTTGTCACCATTAAACCCTTCTGAAACAATTCAAATACCATGCCCCCTCATTCAAGCGGCAACTTACCCTGATAATACAAGATCTTAACAATAATGAAGAGCTTTTGAAGGGTACGAGGAAGTTAGAAGTGCTTCTGCTTGAATTCAAATAACACAATAATGCACCATGACACGTTCGCCACTAACAGAAGAAATTTTATCGATGGTGTCGAAAGGCTCTAGAAGTACTGGAAAACAATATTAGTAAATATCGGATCAATATTTTCTGCTAGCATTCTTTCAACAATGACGAGAGAACAAAGGCGAAAGGATAGGTGCGAAAGGTGGGAGAAATACCTTTCGACAGCTTCGAAAAGATGGATGCGGAAGGGTCCAGACCACATCTATACATACAACCCTAGGGTTCCAAGTTTGGGACCAATTTTTGAATTCTTGAATTTACATGTCATTTCTTAGCCAAATCAATTTCTTGTAAACCTAGATAAAATTGGGAAAAATTCTATTACTTGTTATCCAGATCTAATATTGATTCCGAATACGAGGATGGTCATTTCGGCCATTGGCTTGTCTAATGACCAATTGCACATGATTTACACTTATCTTTCTAACCTTTATTTGACATATTCAATGCTATGGAGTTATTTGGATATCTTAATTTTGAAGCAAATTATCATCACGTCTAAAGTCCATGCGATACTAATACTTAAGTAACGTAACGATGATAAATCAATATTATCAAGTCAACTGGACTTACATCATTTATCCAAGATGAGAATCCATAGCATATTGAGTCCACTTTTTATTTGATATATATATTATGTTCCAGATCACTTTGAAGGTATAAAGACCTTCTCGACTCATTCGATAGGTGTTTCGAAAGGATTCACCATGTAACCAATAAAGTCATATCCATTGAGAGGACTCCTTCGAAAGGTGTTTAAATACTTTGGGACATATCATAACTCTCGATGGAATACCTTTTTGTGACAACAGAATTAGTACCTTCGAAAGGGTTCCCTTCAAAGGCATAGAAACCCTTTCATCTCACTCGAATGGGGTTTCGAAGGGAATGATCACTTCTAAAACTTTGCTTGGAGGTGTTAATAAGATTTCTTGTTAACAATTTTGGCACTAGAAGAACGACATGAACCACCGACCTTATTATTTCCTTATAGATTAATTATAGAATGTTTGATTTGTTGTAGGAAAATGAAATCAAAAAGACTTAGTCTAATGGATGAGGAGGCAGTGCACACAACAGGGTTGGAGAAAAAATATCACTTCAACCTTCAACCTGGAAGGAGTTGGGTCAGGACTACCATCAACTCCAGCACAATGATAATGCAGCTAAGATAAGGCATTTAGAGCAATAACTACCAGAAATGCAAGACTTTTGAAAGCAGCCCTATCTTAGAAATATTCTACAATTGCTAAACCAGCCATAGAAGACGAAGTAGTCTTCCCAAGGAGGAACTTAAAAGCTTATACGTTTGAAGGCAAGAGCAAGATCGACTTAACTTCATCAAAAAAGAAGGAACATCATGCGACCAAAGACGATTATCAAAGTAGAATGCGGGATAAATCTATGGAGCAAACTGGGAGCTCCACTTCAAAAGAATACAATCCAAATCAGAAAAGCTATCATAATGCTGAAGCTTATCTAATGGATGTGGCAGAGAAGGCTGTTAAAGACATGCTAAACGTTTAAGGGAAAAGAACTCTGGACGAGCAAGTGAACGACAATGAACGAGTAACTCCGTTTATTGATGAAATCATGTCAACAGTAATTCCATCTCCCATAGATTCCAATTATGAAATATCACGGGTACTACCGATCCCGATGACCATCTAATGGCTTTCGATAGACAAATGGATCTATATAATGCTTCTGTGGCAGTGAGGTGTAGGATATTCCTTGTAACACTTCAAGAGGCTACCGCAAAATGGTACCGCCCGTATCGAGAGAATGCTATTTACTCGTGGAAACAAATTTCCAATGACTTATCCGCTCAATTCTACATATGCAAAGACCCCACAGTTGATTATATTGTTTTAGCAAACATCAAACAAAGGCAGGGAGAATCGTTGGGTGACTATCTTTGAAGGTTCGATACAAAAGCACTGAAGGCCAAAGACATGAACGATAAGGATAAGCTAATTGCAGTGCACTCAGGGTTGATAGAAAATACACCATTTTGGAAAGAGCTCTTCATTCATGGGTGTAAAGATTTACAAGATTTTCACTTCCAAGCTGATAAATTCATTCAAATGGATGAATTGTACTGGCAAAATGAAAGATGATCCCAAGAAGGAGAGTGGAAGATTAGGATTTGACCGAGGACACAAATGGTCGAGGTGGGAAGACTCCAACACTAATTCAATTGCTTTGAACCAGCCATTGTCTTATATCTATACCACAACTAAAAAAAAGAGTTAACTTCGCAACATCATTCAAGGCCAGAAACTACCCTGAGCAAAGAAAGGGAGATGACTATTGTGCATATCATAAAGCGATTGGCCATAAAACTGATGAGTGCCGAGTGCTAGCTGGAATTATTCAAAAGCTAATCCGTGAAGGACACCTGAAAGAATTCATCCAAGATAAACAGAAAGCGCCCTGAACTAGCAATAGACCACAAAACTTCCCTAATAACACTATGAATATCGTAGATGATGAAGATCCATTAAATTTGAGTCCAACCTTGAATAGGATTTATGTGATTCGCGGAGGACCGCATCCAGTGGGAACTAGTAAAGGAGCCAGAAACAGTTATATCAAGGAATCTAGGGAAGGAGTATTTTCTGTCCCGGAATAATCCCCACTTAAAAATCTGCGGCTTAACATACAAATGCCGAATCTTTCCATTACCGCACAAGAGGTCAAAAAAATTCATCATCCCCATAATGACCCTTTTATGGTCACTGCTCAAACCGGGCTTTCCATAGTGTCCAAGATCCTAGTAGACACTGGAACTGCTATCAATGCCATCTTGAAGCATGCCTTTGTTCAAATGGGCATTCCCGAAGATAAGCCTGAGCCCAGTCTTCAACCTATTTTTGGGCTCAATAACAAAGGGTCAACTCCGGTAGGGCAAGTAAAGCCTCTAGTATAGATGGGAATACCACTATGTTTTAGAATTTTTGAAACTCTTTTGTGATCATCAATCAGCCATCATATTACAATGCATTCTTCGACAGCCCTACGCCGGATGAGGTGGATGCTTTTATTTCACTGAAATGTCTGATAGTGAAATTCTTGACTATGTACGATTCGGGGAGAATAATTTAACTCCCGCAAAATGTATTTTCCCACTCTTGATCAATATAAATCGGAGTACTCTTCTTATTATGATTCCTCTACTATATTTCAGCCTTAAGATGATGGATTTTTACATCTAATATTTGAAGCAAAAATGAGATCTTATAAAATAAATAAACGCGTGTTTGGAAGGTACATCTCGCCTGGGAGCAAGAGGAAGAGGACTAATGCTAACTATATAGAAGAAAGCGAGATCATTACAGAATTAGACTACCGAGGAGAAACGTAGTGGATAAAGCCTGCAGAGAATCTTGAGGAGATAAGTGTAGATCCAACTGATTAAGCCAAGACAAGTAGAGTGAGAAAGGAATTGAAGAACAACTTGAAAGAAGACTTAATTCAATTTCTTAAAGTTAACAAAGACGTATTTTCATGAACTCGTTCGTATATGATCAGGATTAACCCATAAGGTATGTGCCACGCACTAAATATTGATCCAAATGTTACCCCCATTTGATGAAAGAAGTGAAAATTTGATAAGGTTTGATCTGATGCCTTGAAAGAAGAGTTTAAAAGGCTGCTTGAAAATGAATTCATCTGAGAAGTTTTTTATCCAAAGTGGCTAGCAAACCCAGTGTTGGTAAAAAAGGCAAATGGCAAATGGAGAACATGTGTCGATTACACCGATCTGAACAAAGCATGCCCGAAAGACTGTTATCCGTTGCTCAGAATAGACTGGTCAGTTAATGCAACTAGTGGTCATAAGCTATTGTCTCTCATGGATGCTTATTTAGGGTATAATCAAATACCCTTGTTCAAACCAGACGAAGAGCATACAAGCTTCATTATCGATTGGGGAACTTTCTATTATAAAGCAATGCCTTTTGGGATGAAAAATATGGGAACTACTTATCAAAGATTGGTCAATAGAATGTTCAAGGAACAGATCAGATGAAATATGGAAGTGTATGTGGATGATATGCTAGTAAAGTCTCATGAAGCTGAGAATCACCTTAAGGATCTTGAAGAAATGTTTGAAGCACTACGAAAGTATCAAATGAGACTAAATGCTAAGAAATTTTTTTTGGAGTTCATTCTGGAAAAGTTTACATATTTAGCACACAAGGAATTGAAGCCAGTCCCGATCAGATCCAAGCTATCAAAGACATGGCAGAGCCCAAAACCAGCAAAGATGTAATGAGTTTGAATGGTAGAATTGCAGCCCTAAGCAAATTCATCTCCAAAGCAACAGTTAAATGCATCCCCTTCTTCAATGTGATTAAGGAAAGAAACAACTTTGAGTAGGGAGAAGATTGTAATAAAGCCTTCCAAGAATTAAAAAAATCATTTAGAAGAAAGCCTATATTTTTATATGGCGGTTTCAGAACATGCGGTTAGTTCAGTACTGATTAGGGAAGAAAATAAAACTCAACTTCCCATTTATTATGTAAGCAGACGGTTGAAGGATGCCGTGGTTCGATATCCAATCATAGAAAAGCTAGCTTAATGTTTGATACTGACAGCACGGAAACTCAGAGTGTACTTTCAGGCACATCCAATCAGAGTATTGACTAACTTTCCACTCAAACATGTTTTTAGTAAACCTGAGACTTCAAGGAGGCTAGTAAAATGGGGAATTGTACTTAGCCAATATGGCATTGAATTTTATCCACAAACAGTAATTAAAAGGGTTGGTGTTAGCATAATTTACCAATGAATGTCGTTAAGGGACAACCCGAGAAAGAGAGAGACCAAAAGCCCATATGGCAACTATTTGTGAATGGAGCATCAAATAAGCACGGAGCCAGAGCAGGGTATGTCATAATCACACCCGATGGGCATTGTCTGCACTATGCAATGAAGCTAGGTTCCCTGCAACAAATAACGTAGTTGAATATGAATCGATAGTGGCAGTATTAATTCTAGCCTTTCAACTTAAGATTCCACGAATTCAAACCTTTAGCGACTCTCAACTAATGGTGAATCAGATAAAGCGAATATATTAGACTAGCAACGCCAAACTAGCCCTAAATGTTAAGAAGGTGCTAAAATGCTTGTCTTATTTGAAGATTTTTCTATACACCAAGTCCCATGGGAAGATAACTCTCAAGCAGATTCATTAGCAAAATTGGATAGCTCAAGAGGAGCTCCAGAAACCTGTATTGTACTAGTAGGGTATCAAGCAAATCCCAGTATCGAAGAGGAAATGACTGAGCCAGGGAAGGAACTATTGGTTTAAACTATATCCCATGCCGGGACGTAAGAAAGAGAAGAAAGAGAAATTAATGAAGAAATTCCATATGAGGAGCCCAGTCATTCAAAGGCAGATAATTGTTACGATAACACTTGGATGGAACCTATTATAGAATATCTCACCAATGGGATATTACCATCTGACAAAATGGAAGCTAGGAGAATTAGACGACAGGCTCCGACTTTCACAATGTTGGATGGAATTCTTTATAAGAAAGGATAAGCCCTTCCTTACTTAAGATGTGCGAGTTCGAAAGATGGAATGAAATTATTAAGGAAAGCACAAGAAGGATTTTGCGAAGACCATTCTAATGGGATAAAGTTGGCTAATAAAATAATCAGACAATGTTTCTATTGGCCTTAAATGTGAGGTCGAGCTATAGAGTACGTAAAGAAATGTGAAAGTGCCAGAAATAGTCAAAGATTCCCCGTTAACCACCAAGCCAATTAACCTAGATCTCCAGCCCATGGCCCTTTTAATATATGGGGAATCGATTTGATCGGACCATTTTTGATTTCCAAAGGAGGAGCAAAATATGCTGTAGTGGCCATTAATTACTTTTGGGTAGAAGTAGAGCCCCTCCCCAAAATCACTTATGCGAAAGTGCTTAGGTTCGTTATTAAAAACATCATTACTAGATTCGGGATCCCTTACAGTATTATATACGACAACTGAATGCAATTTGAAAGTGAAGAATTTTCTCGATTTTTCCATAAGAACAGGATTATCAAAAGCTTTTCTTTCGTGGCACATCCAAAGGCTAATGAAGCCGTTGAAGCGGCAAACAAGACTATTAGGACTATCCTGAAAAAACGATTGAATAAAGCCAAAGGGAATCGGGTAGGGGAATTGCCACTTATGCTCTGGGCCTATCATACATCCACTAAAACTGTAATGGGTCATACCCATTATTCTCTAACATATGGGTGCGAAGCAATGCTACCTGTCGAAATTGAGGTACCCTCACATCAAAGAATTGCACATGCATTCGATCCAAACCAAGAATTGAAGAAAGAGTCATTTGATTTATTACATGGGCTAAGAGATGAAGCAGCTATTCGGACAACAGAATATCAAAGAAGAATCTCAAAATACTACAACTCAAAAGTAAAGACAGGATCATTTCAAGAGGGAGATTTAGTGCTCCGAGGAGTGATGGAAAACACAAGAAATCTTGCGGATGGACCGCTAATACCAAACTGGGAGGGTCCCCTAGTTGTGTGCAAAGTAATTCCTTCTAGTGCTTACAAATTATGTCGACCAAATGGCAATATGGTTCTTAGAACGTGGAATGTGAAATGAGACCATATTTTCCAACAATGAACGAATAAAGCGTCTCTTTTCTAAGAAAAGTGTACATGGTTGGGAGTAGAATTCTCCTTAAACTTGGAAATTACCTTAAACGGTAATAAGTCTTTGTCTGCGCCGAGATGACCAATTCAAAGCACCTCCTGGAGGGAGGATAGAGTAACCCTTTATCCACACCATGATATGGCCAGGGTAAATTATCTATAAGCCATTGATCGCGTCACGCTATGGCTAGATCAAGACGCCCCCTAAAGTGGAGACGGAGTAAGCCCTTGAACTCACCATGCAATGGCAAGGTCAAGGCACCGACCAGCCTTTAGTGCCACCTATAATTCCTAGCTGGAGCACATCCTAGAGGGCGGACAAAGTAAGCCCTTGATCCCGCCATGCTATAGCCTAGTCAAGGCATCGAACAAGCCTTCAGTCCCACCTATAAGACCTGGCTGGAGCGCCTCCTGGAGGTAGGTCGGGTAAGTCATTAGATCCTTCTTGTGGATAAGGTAACCAAGTCCACCAGACAACAACGGACTAAGACGTCCAAGCCCGAGAAGTAGCACACCAAACAATAACAACATACAAATCCTAAAAGGTGGCATATGTCAAAAGAATCAAGAACTAGAAGAGGCAACTCGAAGCAAAACGTTCGAAAAACTGAAGCCAAAAAAGTGGTGGAGAACAAAAAGTTCAGATAAGAATTTACAATTGTTCACTAATTTCCAAAGGATAATTTTTTAGCTTTACTAATTATGGCACGAATTTGGGTTTTGGGCCATTCACTATTAATTTTAGGTCTTCACTTATTAATACCTGAATTTGGGCTTCGAGTCTTTTGCTATTAATTTTTGGACTTCACTCATTAATGCCTAAATCTGGGTTCCGGGACTATTGTTGTTGAGACCACTATTATGGACTTCTAGTCTTCTATTAACTTTTGGTTCTATCTTACTAGTACCCGAATCAAGGTCACTAGTCTTCTACTACTAACTTTCGAACAACACATATCAACAACCGAATCTTGTTTTCAAGACTACTATTATTTCCAGACAAGGATTTCTAAACTCCTATTATTTATCCCCAAATGAGGATTCTTGGGTTTTCTATGACTTATTTCCAAATGATAATTTCTGGACTTTTATTACCAAACAATTGTTGCCGGAAGAAGACTTCTAAAGTTCAATTATTAATGCCCAATCTAAACTAAATGCTTGGTCTTCTATTAATATAACAAGAGTTTAATTTCTAGACTTCTTTCATTATTACCAAAGTTATATGTTGGGACTCTTATCATTATTGCCAGACAAGAATTATTGTCCTTCAATCATTCCCAACTATGGATATCTCATCACTTATGATGGTCTATTAATTTCAGTTGCTCCCAGATTTAGATGTCTGGAATTATGTTATTAGAAATTCTAATATCATCTCCAATAATATTATGAATAATCTACTGAACATATTCTTACATGAATTTCGAAAAAACAATAAGCAATATTGCCTCCTTTATACTTTGTAGGGAAATAAGTTCATTGAGGATGAAATAGTACAAAAGGAAAATTATTAGATTTTTGTTCTAAAGAACAAAAGCTTCTTTCATACGGGGAGGGGAGAAAAATGTTAACCACAAACTCACTTAAGAACGAAGGTATGAAAGAAAGCCCATGAAAGTATTGTAGAAGCTTTGCAAGAAATGAAAAGAAGGGTTTCACCATGATTCAAAAGTAGCTTTTCGAAGGCATTGAAGTAGCTTTCGAAGGGTTTGGATTGATGCCGCAAGCACCTAAGGCTCCTGCAGGTACTAAATGAAACAACGGCTACCGTTTCGACTCAGTTGATCCTTACGAAACAATTGGGTCTACATGCATAAAGGAGTTTTGAATGTGTTAAGAATGTCTTTCGAAGGTATGAAATAACAAGCTTCCGCACATATGTCAGATCCTTCAAAATAGTTGGAGAAGTTTCTGTTGAAACAACCCTTCGAAAGCAAAGACTGGCCTTTTAAATTGGTTAAATCCTTCTGCAAGTATTAGGGAGGTTTTGCACATAGCCAATATTGCTTCCGTAAACATCAAAGGATAAGCTTTCACACTAACCAAGGAGATGCTTTCAAAAGCCACCTTCCACAACTATAATCTGACCACCAAGAAGTCTCCTCCATCACAAATGACCTTCCCCACTGGTCCTTTCGTCACCATTAAACCCTTCTGAAACCATTCAAATACCCTGCCCCACTCATTCAAGCTGCAACTTATCCTGATAGTACCAGATCTTAACAACAATGAAGAGGTTTCGAAGGAGCTAACGAAGTTAGAAGTGCTTCCGCTTTCATTCAAACAGCACAATAATGCACCATGACTCGTTCGCCACTAATGGAAGCATACCTATCGATGGTGTCCAAAGGCTCTAAAAGTACTCAAAACCAATATTGGATCAATATTTTCCACCAGCATGCTTTCAACAAAGACGATAGAAAGAAATCGGAAGGATAGGTGTAGAAGGTGGGAGAAGAGACTTTTCGACAGCTTCGAAAGGATGGATGCGGAAAGGTCCAAACTGCATCTATAATACAACCCTAGGGTCAACGTTCGGGACCAATTTTAAAATTCTTGAATTTCCATGTCATTTCTTAGCCAAATCATATTCTTGTAACCCAATATCAAATTGGGGAAAATTCTATTACTTGTAATCCAACCTTGAGAAATAAAAATGAGAGGATGCATGGATCTAATATTGATTTCGAATATGAGGATGATCATTTCGGACATTAGCTTGTCTAATGACCAATTGCACATAATACACACTTATCTTCCTAACTCTTATTTTGCATATGCAATGCTATGGAGTTACTTGGATATTTTAATTTTGAAGCAAATTATCATCACGTCTAAAGTCCATGCGATACTTAAGTGACATGATGATGATAAGTCAATATTATCAAGTCAATTAGACTTACATCATTTATCCAAGATGAGATTCCATAGCATATTGAGTCCACTTTTTATTTGATATATATGCTATGTTCTGGATCCCTTCGAAGGTATAAAGATCTTCTCAACTCATTCAACGGGTGTTTTGAAGGGATAAACCATGTAATCATTAAAGTCAAACCCTTTGAGAGGACTCCTTCGAAAGGTGTTTAAATACTTGGGACAATCATAACTCTCAAAGGAATCCCTTTTTGTGATAGTAGAATTAATACCTTCAAAAGGGTTCCCTTCGAGGGCATAGAAACCCTTTCGTCTCACTCGAAAGGGGTTTCGAAGGGATTGATCACTTCTAAAACTTTGCTTGGAGGTGTTAACAAGAATTCTTGTTAACATTCAGTGTGCTAGAAGGAGGGCCCGAAACTCCAACCTTGTTATTTCCTTATAGATTAATTATAAAATGTTTGATTTGTAGGGAAATGAAATTTAAAAGACTTAGTCAAATGGATGAGGCGATAGTACACACAATAGTTTTGGAAGAAAAATTATTACTCCAACCTTCAACTTGGAAAGAGTTGTGCCAGGACAACCATCAACTCTAACATAAATAAATGAAAATGCAGCTAAGATAAGGCATTTAGACCAACAACTACTAGAAATGCTAGAGCTCCTAAAAGTAGCCATATCTCAGAAATCTTCTAAAGCTACTAAACCAATAACATGAGACGAAGTAGTCTTCCAAAGGAGGAACTTGAAAGCTTATACATTTGAAGGCAAGAGGAAGACCGACTTAACTTCATCAAATAAGAAAGAACATCATGTAACCAAAGCCGATCATCAAGGCAGAATGTGGGATAAATCTTTGGAGCAATCTGGAAGCTCCACATAAAAGAAATACAATCCAAATCGGAAAAGCTATCATAACACTGAAGCTTATCTAAAGGATGTGGCGGAGAAGGTTGTTAAAGGCATGCTAAACGCTAAAGGGAAAAGAACTCTAGACGAGCAAGTAAATGACAATGAACGAGTAGCTTCGTTTACTGATGAAATCGTGTCAATAGAAATTTCATCTCTCATCATGATTCCAACTATGAAATATCATGGTACTACTGATCTGATGACCATCTGATGGCTTTTGAAATCCAAATGGATCCATATAATGCTTCTAGGGCAGTGCGGTGCAAGCTATTCCCAATAACACTTCAAGGGGCTGCCGCAAAATGGTACCGTTGGTAACGAGAGAAGATTATTTATGTTTCCTGGGGAATTGACCAGGCAACTTAGTACTCGGCCTCCCCATCGATCAGTTAAATAATGAGCATTCGGCATGTTAAGACCGTTCGGCACGAGCACAGCGTTCGGCATCTAAAGGGCGTTCGGTATGGAGTAGCGTTCGGCATTTAGGAGCATCCGGCATCGAGAAACGTTCAGTAGTGAAAACCGTTCGGCCAAGGAAGAACGCTCGGCATAAAATCGTTCGGCATCCATAAACGTTCGGCCTACAAGGTACACTCGGCATTCCCGGACTATTCGGCATTCCAGCCTCATTCGACCCGCATCCCTCACTCAACACCACATCTCTTCCGATACGTATCTCGTTCGGCAATCACCTGTAGCTCGTCATCCAAGGTCATTCAGTACAAATGGATGTTCGGCATTCAGAGTGTCCGGCCTCACCTCGTTCGGCATAAAGGGGGAGGCTCGGCATTCTGTCGTTCAGCATATCTGGTTCGGTGCATAGGACTTACACTATTTGGACCGAGTTATTCAGCCACCAGGCCCGCCAGAGAAGTCCAACCCACCTTTGTCTATATATAGAGGGGCAGGGGCACAGTGAAATGGACCTTTTTTGGGAGAACAATGGGTAGACTCTGCCACTTTGAAGACTTATTATTTTCAGTTCAAACTTGTATTCAAGTCATTAATATATGGATTGTATCTGTATTCAACTACTTATGAAAGAAATAAAGATCAAAACTCAAAGTGGATGTAGGCAGTTACGCTGAACCACTATAAATCCGGTGTTCTTACTTTCTGCATTTAAATTAGCATATTCTTCCTTGTTTAATTTAACTTCATCACTTACATCTCTACACAATGTTTTTCAACGAGGTTAGTGACCAATTTTGGTGCTAACACTTTGGCGCTTTCACCGAGAATTGAATTCTCCGCTTGATTGGATCTCATCGTCTACTAGTTGATTTCCATATTCGCGAGATAGATCTAGTTGTTTACTAGAAAACCTCCTATTCTACTCAGATTTGAAAGAAATCTAAAGGAAGTTGATAGCCGTAGATTGGATTCACTGATGTACGCAAGATCTGGGGATTGGACGTTGAAGTCTGCACTCAAGTTGAATGAAGGCAGACCCTCCTCTGAAGGCAATTCGGCCGATCACTACAGAAAAGGCTTATGCCGATCCCTCAGAAAAGGCTTATGCCGATCGCCCCAGAAAAGGCGTATGCCGAACGCCCCAGAAAAGGCGTATGCCGAACGCTCCAGAAAAGGCATATGCCGAACGCCCCAGAAAAGGCGTATGTCGAACGCTCCAGAAAAGGCGTATGCCGAACGCTCCAGAAAAGGCGTATGCCGAACGCTCCAGAAAAGGCGTATGCCGAACGCTCCAGAAAAGGGGTAGGCCGAACGCTCTTCCAGGCCGAACATACCTCTAGGCCGAATGCTCTTCTAGGCCGAACGCTCTTCTAGGCCGAACCATACCTCCAGGCCGAAAGACATCCGAATGCCGATCCATACCTCCAGGCCGAGCGACATCCGAATGCCGATCCATACCTCCAGGCCGATCCATACCTCCAGGCTGATCCATACCTCCAGGCCGAGTGACATCAGGATGCCGAACTTTCCTGAATGCTGAGCGCTCTCTAATGCCGAACTTTCCTGAATGTCGAGCGCTCTCTAATGCCGAACGCTCCTGAGTGCCGGGCGTTCCTGAATGCCGAACAGTGTGGAATGCCAACCAAATTTGGATGCCGAACAATCTTATATGCCGAGCAACTTTGTCATGCAGAACGGCCCTCAATGCCGATCGAAACTTAAGTTACACCGGTCTCTTATACGAACCCTAGCCGCAGCGCAGTGCCTCCGGATGGGCATAGAGGATCTAGCGGCAGCTTATGAACGACATCAAGTGAACGGACAAGCAAACGCTATTCAAACAGTACTCCCAAAGGTTGGAGAACATAGATGATGTGACTCTAGCAAATGTCAAGATGGCTCCAAGCAAACCAATGCTCTAAGCAATTTATTCCAAATGCTAACAAGGGTATCATACTGATCGCGTTTGAGGAAAGTCGACCGCCAGGTATATTTTGGCAGCTAGTTAGCTAAAGAGCCTCCTACGACTATGGATCATTTCTTTTACAAAATGAATCAAAACTAAAGTGAGGAGGAGTGGAGCAGACTAAGAAAAATAACAATGAAGGCCCATTGGCTAAGGATGTAGATCCCAGTAGCCGAAACAAGACTTCAAAATTTAGCTCATATGCTCTTTGAAAGATTCAATTGACAACCTCTACTTGAAGACTCACGACTCGGAGTGGTACTGGAAACCAACCTCGAGAGAGTACACCAAAGTCTAAAGAAAATCAGGGGAATGTTGTATATTCCCAGATGCTCACTGATCCTAACACGGGCGATTATAAACACCTCCTAGGTGTGATCGAAAAGATGACCTAGAAAGGGAAGCTTCAATAGTATGTACACGTCCTGCAGAATGGCGGGCATCGAATATCCGATGCCTATTAATAAAGGGCTATGATTATCAATTGGACGGTTGACGACCGACATCCCTTTGAAAGGAGCCAAGGGCAGAGTCGAATAGCGAGCACACGATGATGCTTCACATATCAATGATATTTACCATAATCTTCTTTGAATTATTTCCATTTCCATCTCTATTTCAATTGTTCTATGAACTACGACTAGCTTGAACTAAACTACTTTCAAAACGATGCAGGTGACCAGGTACTCAGATTTGGTTGCCAACCAATCTACGCAGACCATGATCGGACGTGTGGAGTTACATCTGGACGAGCATAATTCTATCGCTCATCATCAACCATATGCCTTTGATTTGGGGCTATGGGTTAAATACAATGTACAACATCATGATGCACGGAGAGTTGAATTCCATCCTGCAAGTGGAATATATTCAAGTAGAGAGTGGCTGCGATACGGCCGGCCACTCGCTAAGTGAAACTCGAGCTCGGGGGCAAGCCATCACATCAAGGCTAAAAATGAGTTGATACACGACGATCCTTCGCACAACTCCGTACTCCCAGAGTGCGAGACGGAGTATAAACATCTACTTAACTACGTACTCCCAGAGTGCGAGACGGAGTATAAACATTAATCAACTCCGTACTCCCAGAGTGCGAGACGGAGTATAAACATCTACTCAACTCCGTACTCCCAGAGTGTGAGATGGAGTATAAACGTTAATCAACTCCGTACTCCCAGAGTGCGAGATGGAGTATAAACGTTAATCAACTCCGTACTCCCAGAGTGCGAGATGGAGTATAAACATCTACTCCACTCCGTACTCCCAGAGTGCGAAACGGAGTATAAACATTCGCTTAACTCCGTACTCCCAGAGTGCGAGACGGAGTATAAACATTAATCAACTCCGTACTCCCAGAGTGCGAGACGGAGTATAAACATTCGCTTAACTCCGTACTCCCAGAGTGCGAGACGGAGTATAAACATTAATCAACTCCATATTTCCAGAGTGCGAGACGGAGTATAAACATCTACTCAACTCCGTACTCCCAGAGTGCGAGATGGAGTATAAACGTTAATCAACTCCGTACTCCCAGAGTGCGAGACGGAGTATAAACATCTACTCAACTCCGTACTCCCAGAGTGCGAAACGGAGTATAAACATTCGCTTAACTCCGTACTCCCAGAGTGCGAGACGGAGTATAAACATTAATCAACTCCGTACTCCCAGAGTGCGAGACGGAGTATAACCATTCGCTTAACTCCGTACTCCCAGAGTGCAAGACGGAGTATAAACATTAATCAACTCTGTATTTCCAGAGTGCGAGACGGAGTATAAACATCTACTCAACTCCGTACTCCCAGAGTGCGAGACGGAGTATAAACATACATCAACTCCATACTCATCCCCAAAACTGGGGGCAGAACCAAAGCAAAGCACGCTAGTTGAACATTTGTCTAAAAGAAGATTGCGACGAAACGATTAAAAGACGACTGTCAAGCAATCAACTGAACGGAAATATTCAGCATGAAAGACTGCGGTTTTTCAAAGCACGTCATGTTTACACAAGACGTCCTTTGGGGGGCAAATGTTATCCCGCCTTTTGGCAAGGCCGTGACACCAAGAACTTGATTAGAAACCAGTGACAGTTCGTCTTGGAGATCGGTTATACAAAGGCTCACTATGGATATCGATGGATTTTGTCCGAGTCTGGATCGTGCCATGATTAACAAGACATAACAATCAAAGCCAGGGAAGCCAACGTTCCAGGTTTCAAGATGATCCGAGTTCGTATGCTCAACTTATGATCGATTCGAACAACCGACCATCCATCCATCAACCTCCACATTTGACTTGGAGACCTAAACTGCTTGGAATGAATATGGCCCGATCATCCACTCCAATCGAGTCATAGAAAAAAGTTCGACAAAATACAGATACCCCTCATGAAGCTCAGTGACGCCGGGATCCGTCTAAAGTGGACGTGATTTGATCATCTACACATCAAATCCTACCCTGAACACGAAAGGTTGTTTGAAAGCCCAACTTGAAGTAGCTATGGTAGACTGCATACTCGCTAACCATCGCTGTCACTATATGGACACGACTGCACCTTGGAACATATACAACTTACTTTGTCTACTCAACAATATATTATCCTTATTTTCTAGAAGGAGATACGGAGCAAATTGTAAGAGATTTGGCTATCTAACTCAACATAGATGTGATCGAACCATCTGTCATATACCTCCTTCCTTGACTTGATTGGAAGAGCTATAATCACCAAGCGGATGAGAATCGATCGTCCATTTTTCAAATTCCATCCCTCATCCTGGGGAATAGAATCCCATTCCGTGAGCAAACGTGGTTCGATTGTTCATTCGACGAAATTAGCCTCGATACAGTGGATGAATACAAATTAAAGAGTGGAAATACGACTGCTCTCAACTTAAACCTCCAAGTCCCCAGAGTGCGGACTGGAGTACTCTAAGTCCCCAGAGCGCAGACTGGAGTATAAACGACTAAAACCTCCAAGTCCCCAGAGTGCGGACTGGAGTACTCTAAGTCCCTAGAGCGCGGACTAGAGTATAAACGACTTAAACCTCCAAGTCCCCAGAGTGCGGATTGGAGTACTCTAAGTCCCCAGAGCGCGGACTAGAGTATAAACGACTAAAACCTCCAAGTCCCCAGAGTGCGGACTGGAGTACTCTAAGTCCCCAGAGCGCGGACTAGAGTATAAATGACTAAAACCTCCAAGTCCCAAGAGTGCGGACTGGAGTACTCTAAGTCCCCAGAGCGCGGACTAGAGTATAAACGACTTAAACCTCCAAGTCCCCAGAGTGCGGACTGGAGTACTCTAAGTCCCCAGAGCGCGGACTGGAGTATAAACGACTAAAACCTCCAAGTCCCCAGAGTGCGGACTGGAGTACTCTAAGTCCCCAGAGCGCGGACTAGAGTATAAACGACTTAAACCTCCAAGTCCCCAGAGTGTGGATTGGAGTACTCTAAGTCCCTAGAGCGCGGACTAGAGTATAAACGACTAAAACCTCCAAGTCCCCAGAGTGCGGACTGGAGTACTCTAAGTCCCCAGAGCGCAGACTAGAGTATAAACGACTAAAACCTCCAAGTCCCCAGAGTGCGGACTGGAGTACTCTAAGTCCCCAGAGCGCGGACTAGAGTATAAACGACTTAAACCTCCAAGTCCCCAGAGTGCGGACTGGAGTACTCTAAGTCCCCAGAGCGCGGACTGGAGTATAAACGACTAAAACCTCCAAGTCCCCAGAGTGCGGACTGGAGTACTCTAAGTCCCCAAAGCGCGGACTAGAGTATAAATGACTTAAACCTCCAAGTCCCCAGAGCGTGGACTAGAGTACTCTAAGTCCCCAGAGCGCGGACTAGAGTATAAATGACTTAAACCTTCAAGTCCCCAGAGCGTGGACTAGAGTACTCTAAGTCCCCAGAGCGCGGACTAGAGTATAAACGACTTAAACCTCCAAGTCCCCAGAGTGCGGACTAGAGTACTCTAACTCCCCAGAGTGCAGACTCGAATATAAGCGAATCGGATCTCCAAGTTCCCTGAATATGAACTATGACACAAATGACTTGAATTTGTCAAATCCCTGACATACGGGCTAGAAAGTATTCTAAGTGCTCGAAGCACAGAATGGAAGTTCAACGACTCCCGAAGAGTTTCCGAGTTATATGAAGATGGACTGAGAAGTCTATGTTACTCACAACTGCTTGGATTAAAATCACAATCACAAAGAAAACTGAACAATAAGAGTCTTTTGTAAGACAGAAAAAGGAACTAAACCTTATTCAGAAATGAGTTTCTATTACAACCCCTCCAAAGTTCAGAGTCGACATTCTATCTACAAGGACTAAGGAAATAGATGAAAATAATTACATGACTTAAACTAACCCTCGTTGAACGAGGATAATAATCACTTCTTGTGCTTCTTCAACTTCTTTCCAGACGGCTCCTCTCTAGAGCATTTACCCTTGGTACTCTTCTTTGATAGAGGGGTAGCAACTGAAGGAGTACGGGGGCCTTCCATGGGCTTGGACCCGCCAGGAAGGATGACCTTCAACGGCTTGTTCAAAGGATCGTCCAAGTCCACAACTCGGGGATCTACTATGACCTTGACCGTCTCCTCCCTCTCTTTCTCGAGCCACTCCTCCATGCTCAATTCAGATGTATGCTCAGAGGCGCCTGTAATTTCTACTTCATAACACCCGTCGGTAGGAGAGGAGGTTTCAGACTTGTCTTCGTCAAGCGCTCCGATCACCTGAGCGTCTGGACCAGAAGCCTCCCCTGCGTGAGTGGCTTCACTTGTTTTCTCCCCCACTTCCTTGGCGACATCGCTCCTCGGAGTGGGCTCGGGGTCAGAACGGCCTGCACAAAATCGTGGAAAACAAGAATGCAATAGTCCTGCATAAAGAATAACGACTTTCGAAATCTTAAAGAGAACCTTAAAGAGAAGGATTATCTACCAGGTTCGGGCAAACTCTCAGCCATCCGAGAGGTCTCACCCTCTAGAATGGGAGACAGAATGCGGACTAAAGTACTCTAAGTCCCTGAGTGCGGACTAGAGTATAAATGACTCAAAAACCTCTATGTCCCTAGAGTGCGGACTACAGTACTCTCAGTCCCCAGAGCATGGACTAGATTATAGATGACTTCAGAAAAATCCCTAAATCCCAGAAGCGGACCAGATTACTCTAAGTTCCCAAAGTGCGAACTAGAGTATAAACGAGTTGACGAAAATCTCTGCGTCTCGAACTGTGGACTAAAGCGTAAACCGTTAGACAAATCTCTAAGTCCCCGGAGCGTGAACCGAAGCATGAACACAAATTGGGCGTGAGTAAACCGGAGGGAGAATAACACTAAGTCACCAGAATGTAGAGTGGTGTATAAACATCGATAAATAGACGAGTGGATTCCGACCATTTTCTATTCCGCAAACTTCGGCCTAGAATCGACAGGAGGATTATTAACCCGTTGAGGATGGAGTTTGACCATCCAACTAGTGACCTGGCCAAATCAATGCTGGGGGCAGGGGTACAAAACACTAAAAAGCCGAATACGACAGCTTACTATAGCTCTAGCGTGGCGTTCTTTATAACTTGAGGCAGCGACTGCATGGAGGCCTCAATACAGAACCAATCGAAGCGGCATCCAAAGCTACGGGCAACCTACTATATCATACCTCAGACCAAGGGTCAATGCCGATCCGCACCAAGCACATACGAATGTGACTCAGATGTTTGTTTTTTTGACAAACTATGACCCCCAGAGTATGGAAAGGAGGGTAAACCACAAATACTTGGTCAAAAATTCTCCAGCACCCTCGTTCGATTCGTCAGGAGGAGTATGAAACTGGATGAGCATAACCCGACTGCATTTGTAGCCAACTTTACCCCGAGATCGAATTACAGAGCATGAACCAAAGTGGACGTGGATGACCATCCACTGTCCAAATTACGCCCTGAAACTTACGTGGCATCGAAGCATTCCTCTTGGAATGAAAAACCACGATAAAATCCAAGATAGGCGAGACCTAGTCTCCCATCGACTGACATGATCCCACGATCCAACGGGAAAGAGAGTAAAGCTAAAGTGGGCGTGGCTGGCCTTCCTACTTATTGGTATATGCCCCAGACCTGGGGGCACGAGCGAGAAGCAAGATGAATGTGAACCGACTATTCACCAATCACCTCTATGTCTTTGGAGTTTAGGTGAAAACATAAACATAGCTAGGATGAGACTCAACCGTCCATGCAGTACATTTATCAACCCGAGACTGGGAGAAGACGCATGGTCATCCAAGAACTGGCTACGATAGCTCAGTATTAAAACTTATATATAATGCTTACACCTACTCAAGGCAACGACCGAAAGGATGCCTAGAGATAGAATCATTAAATCGATGCCAAAGCTTGTTGGCAACTGATTGTCACTCCAACCCGAAGGTCGAGTGAAGGATCATGAATGAATTGAATAGAAAATGCGTTACTCGAATATACAAGCAAATTCAAACTCATAGCAAGATCTAGCTATGTAGTTGCACGCAACTCGAGGCTGGCCCCTACTCGACATTTCCTTCAACGAGCTTTTAAGCCTGATCTTTGGCCATTTGCAGATAATCAATTAGAGCCTTTAGAGCCCTTCATTATTTGACTTAACAACTCATGACAAGACTCTAGGATTCGACCAGAGTAACCATCAACATTGCCAGTCCCAACCATATTTCACATTGAATGTTATGCAAAATAGTTACATCTTTACTCAAAGAATCTGGGATGGCACCTTCTAAGCTGACGGTCGTCATTTCCGCCAGCCATGGCGACCCTTTCCGGGTGCTGAATATCGGATCACAGCTCAGTGCAGTGATGATAAAAGAATTAGTTGGATTTTTCTGAATAAATGATGATATGTTCCCTTGGACCCATTCTGACATGCATATGTGATTTCATTAACTATCGCGAGCCATGCATTGGATATCAACCCGAAGCTACAAAAGCTAGCACAATCCTATTGATTTCATCATGAAAGCTACACTCTTACTTTTAGGCTCACCCCATCAACGTCTATGCCTACCAGCCGTTGCGACAGGGCATACAATGACCTGAGACGTCTAAAAGACTACTTAAATAGAATATCGGACTAAGCTAATTCGATATCACTTATTTCCCACGAAGGGCTATCCAAGGATGGAAATTAGCAGACCTCACACCCAAATTCACTACCTCAGATGACTACTCGAAGAGTAGCAGAGAACCAACCATGAGATGGAAAATGTATGCGGATGGAGCACCCAATGATCAGTGTTATGGCATAGGAATCATGATAATGACTCCCGAGGAACGATCAATCTGCTACGTCCTAAAACTCGATTTACCTGTAACAAACAACGATGCTTAGTATGAAGCCTTGACTGCCAGCCTCAAATCTGCTAGAGGATTTGAAGTGAAAACTTTACATATCTTTTGTGATTCTTGATTGGTAGTATACAAATTTAAGGAAGTTGATCTTGCTAGGGGGCATTGTCTTGCTCCTTATCTCGGCCAAGTCCAAGAGCTACTAACCGACTTCACGTATTACATCATTACACACGTACTCAACGAACAAAATGAAATGGTGTCATGGTTGACTCCTATCAAAGACTATCTACAATGAGGAATTCTTACTGAACGGAGGAATGGAAAACGACAGATCCTCCTCAAAGCTTCACGCCAAATCATCTAAGAATAAGTCATGTGTCAAAAGGAGTTTATCAATCCCCATGCTTCGGCATATCGCCCATGATGATATCTTGAGCAAAGTCTATGAAGATGAATGCGGTAATAACATCAGGGGGAAAACCATGATAAAGAAGATACTCTGCTACAGGTATTACTGGCCAACTATCAACCCAGATGCGGTTGATCATGCTAGACAATGTGACAAGTGCAAGATGTTTGCAAAAAATCCGGGAACCCCGCCGATGGAAATTATTCAAATGGTTAGTTCATAGCCGTTTGCCACTTGGGGGCACGGAAATCATCTTCTTGTCGATCCTAAAGGTGGTGCAAAATACACCATCATAGCAGTTGATTACGTCACCAAATGGGCAGATGAAGAACTCTTAACCACGACCAAGATGAAGAAAATAATTCACTTCTTTATCTGTAACGTCATCTGTCCTTATGACCTTCCATGATCCATTATAACTGAAAATGGATAGGTTGAAGATGTGAACAAAATCATAGAGTCTGTACTGAAGGGAGGTTTGGAAAACGCCTCAAGTGGCTGATTGCAACCCTTATTTCACAAAAAATACAAACAAGGAATCGCGATTGAATTGCAATTAAACTAGATGGAGTTGGCGACGACTTATGAGCATATAAAATGCATCCGAGAGCCAATGGCAAGAACATGTACCCGAACATGCATGTGTACATCTAAAAAAGTTCGACTTCTTGAGATCAATAGAAATTGAATTCTCACTAAGGGTTATTAAGAGAAGACTAGATCCGATAGCCAAAGCTTATCAGCTCTGCAGAATCAGACACGAATGGCCACTGATATTCTCAAGAAGGCATCTCCAAGAGGAATTAACCAAGGTTCGAAGCGGAGCATGGAGGATACGTAATTCAAAGCGTATCACGTTCGGTCACGTAATACACTTTGGGGGGCAAGTGTTTCCTGGGGAATTGACCAGGCAACTTAGTACTCGGCCTCCCCATCGATCAGTTAAATAATGAGCATTCGGCATGTTAAGACCATTCGGCATGAGCACAGCGTTCGGCATCTAAAGGGCGTTCGGTATGGAGTAGCGTTCGGCATCTAGGACCATCCGGCATCAAGAAACGTTCAGTAGTGAAAACCGTTCGGCCAAGGAAGAACGCTCGGCATAAAATCGTTCGGCATCCATGAACGTTCGGCCTACAAGGTACGCTCGACATTCCTGGACTGTTCGGCATTCCAGCCTCATTCGACCCGCATCCCTCACTCAACACCACATCTCTTCCGATACGTATCTCGTTCGGCAATCACCTGTAGCTCGTCATCCAAGGTCATTCAGTACAAATGGATGTTCGGCATTCAGAGTGTCCGGCCTCACCTCGTTCGGCATAAAGGGGGAGGCTCGGCATTCTGTCATTCAGCATATCTGGTTCGGCGCATAGGACTTACACTATTTGAACCGAGTTATTCAGCCACCAGGCCCGCCAGAGAAGTCCAACCCACCTTTGTCTATATATAGAGGGGCAGGGGCATAGTGAAATGGACCTTTTTTGGGAGAACAATGGGGAGACTCTGCCACTTTGAAGACTTATTATTTTCAGTTCAAACTTGTATTCAAGTCATTAGTATATGGATTGTATCTGTATTCAACTACTTATGAAAGAAATAAAGATCAAAACTCAAAGTGGATGTAGGCAGTTACGCTGAACCACTATAAATCTGGTGTTCTTACTTTCTACATTTAAATTAGCATATTCTTCCTTGTTTAATTTAACTTCATCACTTACATCTCTACACAATCTTTTTCAACGAGGTTAGTGACCAATTTTGGTGCTAACAATTTACTCGTGGAAACAATATTCCTACGAATTCTCCACTCAATTCTACATATGCAAAGATCCCACAGTTGATTATACTATTTTAGCAAACATCAAACAAAGGTAGAGAGAATTGTTGGGTGACTATCTAAGAAGGTTTAATACAGGGCACTGAAGGCCAAAGACATGAAAGATTAGAATAAGCTAATTACAGTGCATTCAGGGTTGATAGAAAATATACCATTTTGGAAATTGCTCTTCGTTCATGGGTGTAAAGATTAAAGACTTTCACTTCCAAGCTAATAAATTCATTTGAATGGATGAATTGTACTATGCCAAAAAGAAAGTTAATCCCAAGAAGGAGAGTGGAAGATTTGGATTTGACTGAGGACACAAAAGGTCGAATAACTTGACCACCTTATGGGTGACAAAGAGGTAGTCTCTAGGTTTGGGTTAGAGAAAATAGTTGCCTGCCCTCCTTTGCTACCCAGACTGGCCCGACGGAGGGGATAGTAAATTTACTCGGATCAAAATTTTCCAAAGTATAAAAGATATAATTTTAAAAATTTTAAAAACTTGGACTGCGTAGAAATGATCGTCTTATACTTGGTATTAAATTCCGAGAAGGGAATCCGTACTATCGGTGTGAATTTAAAAGGCGATTTCACCATTATTCGACGGATAGTAAAGGTTGAATACGGATATTGATATTGCGTAGAATTAGTATAATTTCCATGATCCTTTTTTCTCAATAATGTTTTCCAATAGAGATTTAAATAAATAATTTGGAAATGTATTTTTCCTAAGTAAAAAGTGAAATGATTTAGAATTATTCTAAGATTTAAAACGAGTTTTAATTAACCAAAGGAATTGATAAATGAGGCTTAATGATTCCATATACACTAAAAAAGATAAAGAAATGTTTCAATGGATATATCTCTAAGAGAAATTTGGTTAAATAAAAAGGTTAATTAATTGAATGTTGTGTGATAATCACCTATATACCTAAATGCCTTTTTATCGACGGTCAATTCAGAGAAACCGGGGTCGGATTTGGGTGATTCCAATCCGAAAACAAATTCGAACCAATGTATACATTCGGAAGTGAAGACATGTTTAAGATGATGATTATTGAAGACTGAAGATCTTTAGAATGTAGGGATTGCTGTCACCAGTCCCAAGGGTTTACCCTATATTTTATTTATATGACAGTGGTGTCTATGTTCTGAAATCTTCATTCTATTGAAGACTGAAGATATTTATAGTAGAAGGATTGCATGTTGACATTCTCTAGGTCGCTCCCAGTATAGAGATATTTATTATAGCAATGGTCATGTCGTGGTTTGAAATCTTTGATTTCAATGACTAACCGTAACTAATCTTAGGGATAATTCCTGATAGGATGCAGTAGGAGGAGTGCCTTCGGTTTCGTTCAGTCCTAGAATGAACTTGTATAGACGAATGTTTAACATTGCATTTCTGAGATCACAAACATTGACATTTACAAACATACATTTGTTTGTTGGTGGAGAAGGCAACTTCTCTTAGCTTAGCAACCTTCTCTAAGACATACGAGCTCAGAGGTTGTATGTTCGTGGATATCAGTAGTAATTGAAGGAATGGCAATGCGGCATTCAAAGTGGAAACTTCTTTGATCAAAGCATGGCTTTGTGGAATGTAACCTCACTAACCTCACATCCTAGGAATGATACGGGATACTATATGGCCTGCAGGACATATTTCATGCTATCAGTTATAAGAAATGAAAGGCATCTGTTGCTTTAAGATGATGAAACGGGCAAGTATGGATTCTGACGAAGATTGTGTAAAGCCACTGGGAAATGCTCAGTTCCATAGTAGTGTAGCAAGTGTAGTTCCAAGTGCCTAGCTTGAGAAAAGTGATAAGGTCACTGGGGAACAGTGGTTGTTATGTGTGGATCGAAGGAAAAGGCCACTGGTTCCCTATCATGTTGGAAATCCGATTCAAAATACAAGCTTTACAATTTTGATTGTAGCCCCAAAATAGCTGTAATGCTTTGCAAATATTTCAGCTACCCTTTTTGGCATCATATATTCCATGGTTATATTCCGTCGACCTAGTCCGGATATATTAGCATAGTCCACGTACTAATACTTTCATCGTATATATAGTTTTTTGAAAGTGTTTTCAAACTGATGTCATTAATAAAAATATCAAAATGATTTTCTATATAAAGTATTTTAGTTATCGTAAGGAAAAAACATGTCCGTATTTATGAGCGGTGTGGTCTTACAAGATACTATTCTTTTCAAAGGTTTGTTTAGTACCCATATATGAATATGTGTATGGTTTGGGTTTCCCACGATAGTTTATCAAGCTTGATACGGGTAATTTTAATACTCGGGTCGGATCCGAGTAGTTTCAAGTTTAGTTGAGGAAGCTTGGAGTTTCCAAAGGAGAGCCAGAGATCTCCATCTATGTATATGGATGTATTATATTATCCACCGCGGCTATTGCATTTGTTTTTATTTTTAAGCATTTATAAGTATAGAGTGTTTATAACTGTCCAGGATGAATCCATGTTAGACTGTGATATTATATTCAAAATTTCCACTGTAAAGATAATTGTTGAAATAATATGTTATTCAATTCATATGGGATTCTGTTCTATCTTTATTTTCTTTTTCCCCTAACAATCGGGCATTTCGGCGTTTGTATTTGCGGCATGTGAATACCGAGGATGTATTAGTGTCAATTTTCGAGGGTCGAAAATCCAGGTCGCTACAGTAACATACTTGTATTTGCTATATATAAGTAAGTATTTCTCCTCTCTCTTAGACCGTTCTTTTATATCATACTAAGGCTTATATGCAGATTTATGAGAAAGAAAGAAATGGAGGTAGAAAATGGAGGAGTAAACCTAGATGGAGGAAGCACCATAACCAATGGAAATGCTTGGACCAATAATAGGAGGAACAAAGGTCGACGGGCAAATGCTAATAAAAATGAAAATTGCAATGTAGGTGCTGCAACCCCGCCAGTGGATATAGGGACTACATATCAATTCTTTGTCAACTTGATGCAAGCTGGAGTAGCTGGAGGAAATGTTGCTAATGCAGCAGGAGTCAATCCCATAGTACCAGTTGTTAATAAATATGCTAAGATGAGTTGTGATTATACCAGTTTTGGTGGGAAGCCTTTTTGGGAACCGAAGATGCAATTAAAGTGGGGAACTGGCTGTTGGATTATGAGAAAATTTTCGTGGATCCGGGATTGAATGATGAGCAGAAAAGGAGACTGGCTTCGAGACAGTTGTAAGGAGTTGCTATATTTTGATGGAACAGAGTTACCATATGAGTGCGTGAGGAAGAGTTGACATAGATGGATTTTTGAAGGAAATTCGAGGAAAGATTATTGTCAGAAGTAGCTATGTCATCCTTTCTCATGAAGTTTATGGACATGGAGTAGGTGGAAATGTCAGTGTTGGAACACTCTGCTAAATTTGATGTGCTGTCTATGTATGGTTATGCCACTATTGACAATGTTATCAAGAGGAATGAGAATTTTATCCATGGGTTGATGCTAGAGATTGCTAGGGCAACTATGCCACATCTCAAAGATCCATCGAATGTGGTGGTGGAGATGGTTGTCAGGAATGAAAAAATGCTTACGACCTTTGAAAAAGAGAACTCGGTGGAGAATCAGAATTCTCAAAATTAAAAAGGGAAATTATTTTAAAAGAAGGGAGCTTAGAAAGGTAGAGCTGCTTAAAAGGGGAATGTTGATATAGTTTGTTACAATTGTGACAAGAATGGGCACTATGCTAACGAGTGTTGGTCTGTTGATGGTAGGTGGTTGTAGGGAAGCAAAATGTGAAGTACTTTAATTGCGACTAGGTGGGGGCATTATAAGAATAAATGTCTAGAAGCGGCCAAGGTTAACAAGGGAAAATGTTTGCCTTCAGAGCAATTAACATCAAGACCAAAAATAGTTGAGAAGGGAAAGTCTGTGATGTATGGTAAGCTTTTTATTCATAGTATACCAGTTAGGGTATTGTTTGATACCAGTGCATCACATTCATTTATATCTCAGTGTTTAGTAGATAAGTTATGTTTAGAACAATCAAAACTTGTTACTTTCTTAAGAGTAGCTAATCCAATAGGAGGGTATGACACTCTAGGGATGAGATATGACCATCTAGAGTTTGAGTTTCTAGGTTATATTTTTGCCTACAGTTTGTATGTATTTGATTTTGTGGGTATTGGGATTATTTTTGGTATGGATTGGTTGAGCAAATATGATGGTAGGATATTTTTCCAAGATAGAAAAATATCATTGAGACACCTTGATAGTAGTGATTGAATAGTATACTCAATTGAGAATTTGAGTCTAGGAATTTGTGCTATATTGGGAGTCACAGAAGTGGAAGACGAATTGAATCGGGTTTTAATTATAAGAGAATTTGCAGATGTTTTTGAGTTGGTTATAGGACTACCACCGAAACGAGCTATCATATAGATGTTGTACCAGGAGTTGAACCTGTAAGTAGACCACCTAGTAGGATGGCATCTACCGAGATAAGGGAGTTAAAGGTGCAACTAGTGGACTAAGTAGTTTAGCTTTGGAAGCGGCCGCGGTGTTCGTGAAAAACCAAATGGGTCGTTAAGATTATCCATCGATTATTGTAAGTTGAATAATAGGACGATAAAGAATCAATATCATTTGCCGAGTATTGATCAGTTGAGTAGTGCCAAAGTATTTTCCCAGTTGGATTTGGTGATAAGGTTCCACCAATTGAGAGTTGAGGACAACATTCTGTGGAGAACATTTCGAACGAGGTATGGTTCGTATAAGTGGTTAGTGATGCCATTCGGACTAACTAATGCCCTAGCTTTCTTTGTGGATTTGACAAACCGGATTTTCCAAGAGCACTTGGATAGGTTCGTGTTGGTGTTCATTGAGGACATATTGATATATTCTAAGAATGAAAGAGATCATGATATTCATCTTGGAATAGTGCTTTAGACGTTGAGGCAGCATCGATTGAAAGAGAAGATTTCGAAGTGTCATTTCTAGAAGAAAGAAGTGAAGTTTCTTGGTCATGTAGTTTTAGTGAAAGGGTTGTCGGTCGATCCAGCCAAGATCGAAGCAGTTAACAGTTGGAAAAACCCAAGAGGGTAATCGAGATAAGAAATTTTCTTGGATTAGCTGGCCATTATCAGAGATTTAATAAGGATTTCTAATGGTTAGCAACGCTTTTAACTAAACTAACCAGAAAGGACATTAAGTTCATTTGGTCTAAAAAATGTGAGGAAGCATTCCTTAAGTTAAAGCATATTTTGACCAATGCACCTGTGTTAGTAGTTCCAGATGGGAATTAAGATTTATTGGTGCATACGATGGGTATGGAATAAGATTAGGAGCTGTATTGATGTGAAGGGGTAAAGTTATTGCCTACGCTTCTAGGCATCTCAGGCCGCACAAAGTTAGATATCCAACTCATGATTTGGAGTTGTCAGCGGTGATTTTCGCATTGAATGTATGGAGACACTCCTCTTAGGAGAATAATTCGAGTTTCATACGGGTCATATGTCTTTGATGGACTTATTCCCCCAGAAAGAGTTGAATTTGAGACAGGAGTGGTGCTTGGAGTTTTTAGCAGCTTATGATTTTGGTATTGAGCATACACCACGGAAAGGAAATAAAGTTGCATATGCACTTAGTAAAAAACATTAGAATGTGTTGTTAGCTATGTCCGTAGAATGGAAGGATTTGGAGGCATTGAATACTTGTAGTGTACAGATGAGATCGACTGCTAGTTCTAGTCAAAGTACTGCCATGTTGTCTTGCTTGGAAGTTCGACAAATATCGATCTAAATGATTGCTTCTAAGAAAAGGGATGATCCAGTATTAGCTGAATGGATCAGATGACTGAAAAATGTAAATGAGATCGATGACCTAAAGGATTTTAATCCTTACATGAGAGGATGGTTAAGGAAGAAGGGATGATTATGTGTTCCGGATGATGGAAACTTAAGGAGGTAAGTTCTTAGGGAGTGTCATGAATCAAAGTTTACAATTCATCCTGGGGGAACCAAGATGTATCAAGATATGAAGTGAGTTTCTTCTGGGAAGGTATGAATATGGGTATAGGCTTATGGGTGAAGAAATATGCAAATTTCTAGCAAGTTAAAGCCAAACATAAGAGGCCAAGTGCACTGCTTCAGCCTTTGGATATACCAGATTGGAAATGGGATTCGATATCTATGGATTTCATTGATGGGTTGCCAAGGTCGAACAGGGGAAATGAAAGTATATGGGTTGTTGTAGATAGATTAACCAAGAGTGCCCATTTCATTCATGTTAGGGTTACTAGGACAACGCATGTATTGGCTAAGTTGTTAATGAAGAATATTGTTAGACTGCATGGGATTCCTAGTAGTATAGTTAGTGACAGAGATGTCTTGTTCACTAGTGAATTCTGGAAGAGTCTATAGGAAGTGTTAGGTATCAAGCTTAAGATGAGTACCTCTTATCACCTACAGATGGATGGGCAGACAGAGAGAGTCAATTAGGTGCTCGAAGATTTGTTAAGAGCTTGTGTACTAGATTTTGGTGGGTCGTGGGAAGACCATTTGCACTTGGTTGAGCTTTCCTATAATAAAAGCTATCGGGCTAGTATAGGAATAGCGCCTTCGAAGCTTTGTATGGAAAGCCATGCAAGTCACCACCATGTTGGTTCGAGGCTGGAGACAGATTGGGCCTTAGTCCAGATATGGTAAGAGAAGCCACATAGAAGATTGAGTTAATATGATGTAGGATGAGAGAAGCTCATTATAGGCAGAAAAGTTACATAGGTAAAAGGCATAAGGATTTAGCGTTCCTAGTTCGAGATCATGTTTTCATTAAAGTATCACCGATGAAGCGTGTGGTATGATTTGGAAAGTCAAGAAAATCGGCACCGAGATATGTTGGACTATTCCCTGTTAATAAGATTTCTTGTCAACACCCTAAAGTATGTTAGAGGAGTGAATGACCCCTTCGAAACCCCTTTCGAATTTGTTGGAGTAATATAGGGTCGTAGCCTAGTGGGAACAAAAATATTAACTTAGTCAAAAGGATCTTATTTCATCAAAAGGAACCCTTTTTAAAGGTATAGATGTGCGTATTCCATAGATGAAACCTCATATAAGCAGTGCCAAAAATGTTAATGATATAATCATCAACATCCAAAGTTCCATTATATTGAAAGTGAATCAAAAGAAGATTCCTTTCGGAGGACTACAAAAGGGTTTGCATTGCCGGAATCAAGATTTGATGTTGCAGTCTTATTTACCGTCCCTTTCGAATGGATCAAAATGAAGTCAAGAACCCATTCGAATGGACCCTTTCGAAGGTGTCGATATAGCTGCTATGGAGGTGGTCTCCTTCGAAGGCCAAGATGTATCCAAAAGCGTTCAAATGACTTTCGAAGAAGTCTTCCTAAAGGGTTTGATTCATCAGTTACAAAGAGAACCCCTCGAAGGTCTACTACCCTCCGAAAGGATTCGAAACTCGATATATGTAAATTTGAGTAAAGAGTGGATTCAATCTGCTATAAAGCCTTATTTTGGATAAACGTCATAAGTCCAATGAACTTATAACGTTTAATTATCATCACCACGTTACTTTAATACCGCAAGGGCTTTAAACGTAATGATAAAATGCTTTAAAGTCAATATATCCATAAGGTTCTATAACATAGCATATGCTAATAAAAGGTTAAGAAGATAAGTGTGTATCATATGCAATTGCTCATTAGACAAGCTAATGGCCGAGATGATCATTCTCATGTTCAAAATCAATATTAAGCCATGCATCCTCTCTTTTTATTCCTCACAAATGGATTGCAAGTAATAGAATTTGTCCCCCATTTGATTTAGGGTTACAAGAACTTGATTTGACAAAGAAATGTAGGTATCCAAAAATCGGTCCCAAATTTGGACTACTAGGGTCATATTTATAGATGCGGGTTGAACATTTCCATATCCATCCCTCCGAAGCTATCGAAAGGTCTCTTCACCGAACTTTGCATCCATCCTTCCACTCTCGACCTTCCACTTTCATGGTTTCGAAGTTGTAAGTAGATATTCGAGTCCTTTATCATGCTTAAATTAGCCATTTCTTCTTCATCGAAAGCATGCCATTGATGGGTATTAATCTGATAATCATCAATACCGCTTTCATATAATTTTGGAACCTTTCGACACCATCGAAAGGTGCGCTTCTTTTGGTGGCAAACAAATCATGGTACTTCATTGTGCTATTTGAGTATAAGCGAAAGTATTTCTGACCCCTTCATCACCTTTGAAACCTAGAATCAGAGTTAGGGTGGGTTACTTGGACGTGTGCGGAAGGGTGTTTGGATTGGTTCGAAAGGTTGTAATTGTGGCGGAAGGACTATTAATGTGGATGAAGTTCATTGTTGGAAAAAGGTTGGTTGAAGAAGATTATTTTCGAAGGTAATTTCTTTAACTATCGCGAAAGTCCAACTTTTAATACTTGCGTAAGGTTAGTTCTGGTTGATTTTTCTTCCAGTGGCCGAACAAATCATTTCGAATGGTTCAACCTATGCGAAAGGGGTAGTGCTGGTGGAAGCCTAGGCTTTCACTTCCTATGGAAGTGCGACATGCTTGCGACACCCATCTGATTCCCTCAAAAGCTATCTTTAAAGCCCTCGAAACCCTCCTTTTAAGTCATGATGGAACCCATTTTTAACACTTGTGAAACCCCCTATGAAGAACATTTTTCGAGGCCTTTGGATGCCTCCCCTCGATACCTTCAGAAGCATTCCTTTTATGATTCTGGAAGCCCTTGTTTCATGCCTTCACTCGTGAGTGGATTTTGTGGTTAACATTTTGCCCCTCCCCCTTGTATGGAAGAAACTTCTGTTTATTAGGACAAAAACCCAAGAATTCTCTTTTGCATTGTTTCATCCTCAATAGTTTTCCTTACCAAACTTATTTTCTTGCAAAGTATAAAGTAGAAAACATTTCTTATTGTTAATTTGAAATATATATATAAGAATATGTTCAGTAGTTTGTCCATATTATTATAGATGGTATTAGAATTCCTAATGATAGAATTCTAGAAATCCTAATCTAGAAATAAGGGAAATTAATAGATTCTAATCTGAAGAAAATAAGTGATGAGAAATCCATAGTTGGGAACAATTAAAGACTGGTAATTCTTGTCCGATAATAATAGAAGTCCCGAGATCCAACTTTGGTAATGATGAGAGAAGACCAGAAAATCATTATTGGTTATATTAATATAAGACCAAAAATCTAATTATGGATTTAATAATAGAGGGCCAGAAATCTAAATCTGGCATTAATAATATATGTTTGGAAATCCTTTTATGGAAATAGTTGATAGAAGACAAAGTACAGTCGTTTAATAATAAAAGTCTAGAAATCATCATCTGGAAATAAGTCATAAAGACGAGAAATCCTCATTAGGGAAAAACAATAGGATTCCAGCAACCCTTATATGGAAATAATTAAAGACCTAAAAACCAGATTCGGGTATTGATAAGTGTCGTCCAGAAGTTAACAGTGGAGGACCCAAGACCCAGATTTGGGTATTGATAAGAGAGACCCATAAATTACCATCTGGAAGTTAGTAGAAAACCTGAGATCTATAACAATAGAAGACCTAAAACCAAGATTAAAGTATTCATGAATGAAGTCTAGAAATCAATTGTAGAAGACTTGAAACCCAGATTTAGGTAATGATAAGTGAAGTCTGGAAATCATCTTCCGGATATAGTGGAAGACCATGAATTCATAATAGAAGACCTGAAATCCAAATTCGGGTATTGATAACTGAAGTTCAAAAATCATGTTCTGGAAATTAGCCGAATGCCATTAATTCATATCTAATAATGATTATAATCTAGGAATTATCATTTGGAAATAATAGAAGAATCTATTCCTGGTAATACGAAGGAAAGTTTAGAAATCATTATTCAATTAATGGAAATTCAGAAATTCTCATATGAGCCCTTTTGTTCTGCACCACTCTTTGGACTTTGATTGTTCTAATCTTTTGCTTTGTGTTACCTCTCCGGTTCCAGGTACCTGATTCTTTCGATATGCGCCATCCTTTAGGCTTTGTATATTGTTAACGTGTTGTGTGCCACTCCTTAGGCTTGGACGTCTTTGTCCGCTATTGTCCGATGCGCTTGGTTAGCTTATCCACAAGCAGGACCCAAGGACTTACCCGACCTCCCTCCAGGAGGTACTCCAGCCAGGCCTTATAAGCGAGACTGAAGGCTTGTCCGGTGCCTTGACTAGGCATGGTGTGGCGGGATCAAGGTTACTACGTTCTTCCTCCAGGAGGTGCTCCAGCCAGGCCTTATAGGCCGGACTAAAGGCAGGTCGGTGCCTTGAACTGGCCATAACGTGGCACTTTCAAGGGCTTACTCTGACTTCCCTCTAGGAAGTGCCTTGACCTAGCCACGTAAGCACGATAAAGGGCTTGTAGACGCTTTAGCCTGGCTATTTTTGACATGGCTAAAGGCTTACTCTATCCTCCCTCCAGGAGGCGCTTTGACTAGCCATCTTGCCGCAGACAAAGGCTTATGACCGTTTAATGTAATTTTCAAGTTTAAGGAGAATTCTACTCCTAACCATGTAGATTCTCTTAAAAAAGAGGTGCTTTATTCATCCAATGTTGGAAAATAAGATCGTGAATGTTCTGTATTCCATGTTTTAGGAACCGTATTGCCATCTGCTCGATGTAATTTGTAAGCTACCGGAGGAATCACTTTTCACACAATTAGATGACCCTCCCATTTTGGTCCTAGCTGTTCGTGTGCAGGATTTCTAATGTTTGCCATCACACTTCTGAGCACTAAATCTCCATCTTGAATTGATCTTGTCTTTACTTTACAATTGTATTTTGATATTCTTCTTTGATACTCGACAGTTCGAACATCTACTTCATCTTTTAGTTCATGTATGAAATCTAATTACTCTTTGTTAAACTCTAGGTTTGGACCGAATGCGTATGCAATTCTTCGATGGCAAGGTATTTCAATTTCAAATGGTAACATTGCTTCGCATCCATATATTGGAGAGTAAGGGGTATGACCTATAGCAATTTTGGTGGCTATACTATATGCCTAGATTACAAGTGGTAAATCTTTCACCCAATTTCCTTTGGCCATATTTAGTCGCTTTTTCAAGATGGTCTTAATTGTCTTGTTGGATGCTTTGATGGCACCATTAGCCTTTGGATGTGCTATGGAAGAAAACGATTTGATGATTCCATTCTTATGGAAAAATCGAGAAAACTCTTCAATTTCAAATTGTGTTCCATTGTCCGATATGATCTTGTAAGGTATCGCAAATCTAGTGATGATGTAAAAAATCTAAGTACCTTCCCAAAAGTGATTTTAGGAAGTGGTTCTGCTTCAACCCATTTAGTGAAGTAATCAATGGCAACTATAGCATACTTTGCCCCTCATTTAGAAATTGGTAATGGTACAATCAAATCGATTCTCCATATATCAAAGGGCCATGGACTGGAGATCAGGGTTAAATGGCTTGGTGGTAAATGAGGAATCTTTGAGTATTTTTGACACCCTTCGCATTTCTTCACGTGCGTTATAGCTTGACTAGTCATTTGAGGCTAATAGAAACCTTGTATTTTCTTAGCCAACTTTATCACATTGGTATGGTCTCCACAAAACCCAGCATGCGCTTCTGTAATGCCCCTGAATTTTAATTAACATTATTCGAGATATTTAATTGGATAAATTAAATAGAAAAATGTGAATAGTAGGGAGATGAGATTGATAAATCCAATGGCGGTGTCTAAAATAATGAACTAAAATAAAACAACTTAAATAAATTAAGAAGGAGGAATTTTTCCTAAGGGGTAAACATGGAAATAGGGCTACATTTCTTAGTATATATCTCTTCCTCCACTTGAATAAATTTCAACTTTCTCATTCTTAACTCCTCATCACTTCGGCCGGCCATTAAAAAGCTCCACGAAGAGTTTAAGTTGAAGAAAAAGCTAAGGAACTAAAGCTAGGAAATTATCTCATTCTCCAATTAACTAATCAAGGTGTAATCATGTTTATCATCTCATTTTCTGTGTTTGGATCGGTTATGGGTTATACCCGATTTATGTTTGTGATTTTGGTTAGGATATAACCATTTAAACCTTTGTTTAGATAAGACATAGGTGTTTTAAAATGTTAATGGGATAATTAACATGTTTTCATTCGGTTTTGGTTAAATTCCAAGTTGTTTTGATCTTCACATGCTTTGAAATTTTAATATGTTGAAGTATATGATTTATTTGATTTTTGAGGATTTTTTCTTAGTTATTTACTAAGGTAATTAAATTATTTATGCCCAAGGGATAAACTGAAAAATTGCTTCCGCCTAGGTCAAAGCCAGAGGAAAATTGCTTTTGGAAATATTTAGGGAAGATGTACAGTGGTTTAAGAAAAAGATTGACTTTTGTATAACCTTTTACTATTTGAAAGTACAGGAAAAGGTTCCTCAGCCAATAAAAATTAGACAAACAAGATAAAATCACTTCAGTGGGCCCAGTTTTGTCTTTGACTCCAATAAGCCCACTTTTACCCTTTTGACGAAGTCGAAAGGTACCATTCGTCTAAGATGGAAGGTAAATAGTTACCCTCCATCAAAGTCGAAAGGTAGGCACGGGGTGGAAGGGAAGAAAAGGGCAAAGGGATAGGGACTCTACTTCTTTTGCTTTCGGATAGAAATAAAAATTGCTTTCGAATAAGTTGAAGGGGGATCCTTCGACTCTATCATTTTATAAAAGACTAAATTTTTTATATATATTCAAGAAGGGTTTTCGAAGGGGATCTTCGAAAGCTTAAACCTTTAAGAGTATTGTTTTAAAATGTTTTCCGAAAAGGTGTTTTAAAAACCTTTCGGCAGAGCCGAAGGGTAAACCTTCCGACATGGTCGGAAGTATGCTTACAAAGGGTTAGTTCCAACACCAACACTTCATTGTTTTTTAATGATTTTGAAAGGTTTATTTTCAAAGGGTTTTGAAGGGGCTATCTTCTATTATTGTGAAAGGTTTTGATTTCAAAAGGTTTTGATTTCGAAAGGTTTGATTTCGAAAGGTTTTATTTTGAAGGGTTTTGAAGGGGCTATCTTCAATGATTGCGAAAGGTTTTGATTTCGAAAGTTTTTTCGAAAGGTTTTAAAGGGGTTATCTTCAATGATTGCAAAAGGTTTTTTATTTTGAAAGGTTTGACTTTGAAAGGTTGATTTTCGAAGGGTTTTGAAGGGGCTATCTTCAATGTTTGCGAAAGGTTTTGATTCGAAAGGTTTGATTTCGAAAGGATTTTAACGGGTTATCTTCAATGATGCTTTCAAAAGGAAGGTTTTCGAAGTGGCTAACTTCGAAGGGTTATTTGCTTTTGAATGGGACTTCATTCGAAGAGTTTTAGCCATTTTCCTTAAGTAAAATTTTGCTAATTTGAAGGGGTTACTTCAAAGGGTTATAGCTTAAAATATTATTTTGTTTGAACATGTAAGGGGGAGCCTTATATAAATTTGATGTTATTAAACCTTAGAGACACCGGGGTGGGACTACAGATTTCGATACATAGTTTGGGGTTACAAACAGAAATATGCTTTCAAAATTATGCACTGGGGCTATTAATGTGTTTTTATTTATTTTAACCTAATTAGGGCTACCAATGGGAATAGGTTAAACAGGTAGAATACCTGGGGAAAAAAAATATAATCATGGGGATCATGAGTTTTTATAAATAATCATGGGGATCATGATATTTTTGGCAACGTGATGGGTTCTTGGTTAACTTAGGAAAACCATGGAATGTGCGGTGGATAGCCCACATAAAATTTATAAAGTAAAGAATGTTTTGCCATAGGTGGTTAGCCTCGAGATTTGGCACCAAAGGTTTCATAGTCATCCTAGGAAAACTATGGAGTGTGCGGTGGATAGCCCACATCATCTTTTATAAAACAATGTACAATGGATAATATGCATTCATTTTGAATGGATTTAGGATGGATAGTCCTATTTAACTATGACAGATAGTCATTTTAAAGATTTTAGAGGGGAACTCTAATAAATTGATTTTTAGATGGGAAATCTAATAAATTGCTTTTAGATGGGATATCTAATAAATGGGTGGATGGGATATCCAATGCATATGATTTATGGCTTTATTTCATATTATGTTAAGACTAATCATTTTTGGTGCAGGGGCATAGTAAATGATTTGCATGTTTTATTTTGGATACTAGTAAGGGGAAAACTGTTCCGCTAAGCGGTGTGGACTCACTAGATATCTATTTATGATAAGAGATGATAGGGGATTATTAATACCAGACCTATTGTCTGACTCAAAGTTTATGTTTCTCCACAAACTCTCGGGTACTCAAAATTAATTTGAGTAATCTGAGAGTGGGATACTTTCAAGTTTTTGGACGAATAAGTATCCAGAGACATGCAGGAGGTAGCATTAGTTATATAGAAGATATTATGTGTATTCCGCTGTGATGTACTAAGAACTGTGAAGTTCATATTTATTAGTTCTCTGATCATCATAAGGGGACATCTTCATATGTCGCTCTTATCGTGTTTTGTACATGTATATATGATCCGAACGTGGTTAACGTCTAGGATTATGTAATTAAATCTTAAATTGAAATTCATAAGAAATGAGAAATTCTGTTTTGTTGAAGTTGAAAATTTTTCATATTCTTGTGTTTATGTGTTGCCAATAGTTTCAAGATTCTGATTTCGATCACTCCGAAGTAAAACCTATGGACGACTGCGGCATCCGTAGCAGTTAGTTTTGAGCCTCCGGAAGCGGAATGTTACAAGTTGATATCAGAGCATGGTTTATGTACTTAAAATGAATTTATACCTTAAAAGAATTTAAAGCATAATCTAATGAATTTAAAATATGGTTGGGCTTGGGTAAGCATTATAGTAGCGTATGTGTACTTTGCTATAAATATCTAAGTATGTATTGCCCACTCTCTTAGACCGTTCTTCTGTATCTTACCAAGATTGGATTCAGGTAGTAGGAAAGTAAGATATGGAGGCAGGAAACGGAAAAGTGAATCAAGGTGGAAAACGCGCCGCAACAAGTGGAAATTTTCGACCCAATGCTAGGAGCAACCAGGGTTGTAACATCCCACCTTTTTGTACGCTTTAAGCATACACGCATGCCAACTCAAACCATACAGAAGGGCGGATTGTTATTGGGGTGAATAAGAAAAAGGGAAAGAAATAAAACAAAATAGAATCTTGCAGCAGAATGACAAAATATAATAATCAAATAACAGTTCATGAAGCTGTTTACAAAACATTTGATTATACTTATACAATACCGAATCAGAGTTACACATATCAGAGATAAACAATAATGCAGCGGAATAGTATGAATGTAGTGGAATAAATATGGTAAATAATAGTAGTTCAAATCTTCGTCTTCGTCGTCCAGAAATAAGGTCTTCAAATCCTGAAATGCTTAGGCTGACCCGAGCGAATTGAAAAGACAAAACACTCGAGTCGGAACTATAAGATCTTATGTGACTTAAATCAACGGTAAATAAATATGAGTGTAAATGGCGTCGGAGATGTTTACTGGGTTTGACATCTCTTAACCAATGTCAAACATGAGTGCAGTAACTTAAGAGATGTTCGGGATTCACATCTCCTAAGGATCTATTAAACTATCTACTATGTAGTACAATACGCTATTATAATATGTCTACAGTAATATAAACTATAAAGATAGCGTTAAGGCGTTACATTTCACCCTTAACACATTTTTATTTCCCATAGTCTATACAGTACCGTGATCCCACCCGTACTAGGTGCCGTCAGAGGGCACTCCATAGGTATGGTGCAAACCAAACTCGTAGAAGGCGCACAAGGGTAGGTGACACGGCACAACTAGGCAATGCCAGGGTAGATATACCAATTACACTTCCGGACCGGTGGTAATGCATAGCAGCTACTACCGGCCACCTCGGAACACACTCCCGAATCAAAAAAATCGAGGGTGGCCACCAAATAAATCACAAAGTCAAAATATAGTATCGATGGAATGTGCCCGATCGGAGGAATGACCTCGCTTAGCTCGTCAATTGCTCATGTTGTAGCCACCTTAAGCTAACTCATGGGAGTCAGGTCCACGTATATACCTTTAGGATCATCGCCACCATCCTACTTCATTCTGGAATCTCCACTGCGTACACAGTTGTCAAAGTGGTTTTCGGTATAGAAAGAGAGTATGCCCATATCCGATCCCGGTCTCTTTAATAACCAATCGCTTATTACACACCGGATGGTTCTTTTACAGTTCCAAAATCATTTCATAATTGATATCAAAATATCATATTCAATTCAAATCATATCACTTTCGAAATCATTACATACTTCCGAAATTATATCACATTAAAATCATAGTTCGAAATTATATTTCCTTTCAAAAGTCATATTTCCAAAATAGGTTAAACTCTCATTTCAAAAATTATCATATTAAACTGAATATGCTACTTAGATCCCAACTTAGGTTATAACATCATTTACCCGTATTTGCTTTTAACCCAATGATTAGAATATAAACACTTCTACTTTACTTAGCCTGGAATTTAGAAAATAGTTTAAATAGTTATAAATAGTTAATATAGATTTAAAATAGATTAAATATAATTAAAATAGATTAAATAGCTTTAAAATAGATTAATTAAATTTAAATAAGTTAAAACAGGTTAATTAGTTTAAAAGTTGAAAATCTTAATAATTAAAGTCTTTAAAATAATATTTTTTTTAACAGTTTACATAAAAATATGAATTTGAAATTTATATCAATTTAAACTATTTATTCCATTCCAGTACATTCGAACCATTTTAATATCCCAAAACCCAATTTCAAATTTTCCAATTCCAATTCTCAATAAAATATTTAATTCAATATCGCCTCCAATCCATGTTCGAAATATCAATTTAAATTACTCCAAATTCAATATATTTCAAAGTTATATTTCAAACAACTTAAAATAATTCAATTCTGGCAAATTTCAATTTTTATTCCAAATTCAACTTTGAAATTTCAATTAAATTCTTTTAACAATACGTTTAAACCAATTCCAATTTTATCATAAACTTGAATTTCGATAATAATTCAATTCGTATAAATCAATTTTCATTTCAAAGTATCATTTAAAAGGATTCAAAAATTTAAAGCTTTAATATCATTTAATTTAACCAATCTAGTGTCCGTATATAATTCTCTACCCTAGGGTAAAGTGATACGGATATTTATCATTTCAATCCGCAAATTTAAAATTTTATATTTACGGATATATATCATTTCAATCCGAAATCTCGAAAATATTAAAATCCATAAAATCGCTCGAGTCTATCATTTCAACTTATAACGATTTTTCCTTAATCTATTGATCATTCGGGTATGTATCATTTCAACCCATAGTGAACTTGTAGTTTATAACGATATAAAATAAAACATTCATTCATCCAATATCAACAATCAACATCCATTACAAACATCATCCAAATCAATCAATAAATATCAATATAGAACTGGTAATCAATAACATGTATTTAACTGGCAATTTATATTCAATAATAAATTAAATAATGAGTTAATTCAAATAAATTCAAATTAACTGAGATGATGATTTAAAATATACCAAACAGTCATAAATAAATTTCTAATCACATCAAAAATTTAATTTAACAAACATAAGAAATTTTAGAAGTTGTGAGTGGGTTAAAACACTCACCTTCGTTTGAATCTAATTTTTTTTCAGAAACAAGTCAACATGAACCCAACTCCAAAGTCTAGTCGACGATGATACGAATCCAACGTAGGAACCCACACTCGATTCCGACTTCATATGTAAAAGTTATAAATTTTATTAGATACCGATTTAAATTTAAAACATTTATGAATAAAATTTAATTTACTTAATTATGATAATTAAACGTACCGTAACCACGCACTATCACTCAACCCACGTTTCCAGGCACCAAACATCGAACGCGTCAAATCTCTCACCACGCCGTCATGGCAAGCCAGTCGCCGCCGCACTGCAGCCAGAGACGCGCCTCGCTCTGCCCCTCCTCTCAACGCCGGCTACGACTCCTCTAGCATCCTAGATCGAGAGAAAAAATGGTCAAACAACCGCGACTTTAGATGGCTATCGCCGACACTGTGGTGGTCCGATGAAGATCATAGCCGTTGGTCGAGTCCATCCTGCCAAGCTCTTCAACTTCGTCTTTGATGATGAAGTCTGAAAGTGATCGGAGTGGCACCGATCAATGAGGGACGTTGGATCTAGGGTTAGAGTTTGGAGAGAAGACGTTTTTTTTCTTTTTCTTTTTCTGTAAATTGAAAATTAGGCTTTTTTTCGGACATTAGAGAAAAGGAACAGAGGACAGAGATTTATATGTATAGAGAGATGAAAAGCTGCTAGGGTTTATGACGAGTTATTTATAGGCATAGTTGAAAATATAAAGAATGGACCAGATTGATTGACCGATAATCGACCCGAAAAGCTCGTTTTGACTCCGGGACGAAAATGGGTCAACCCATATATTAAAATAGATGTTTTCAAATAATTTAAATTCAATGGAACAGGTTTAAAGTCCTAATTCCATCGTATGAAGAAGTTATGCCAACATCAGCTTATTTTAAATTGATTTCAATTGATTTCAATTAAATTGATTTCTAGGCATTTCAAGCCCGTACGATTAAACGACAAGTCTGATCGTTTCGAAACTTGAAATCCTACAATAATTCATT
Organism: Allium fistulosum; assembly: GCA_030737815.1. Lineage (NCBI taxonomy): Eukaryota > Viridiplantae > Streptophyta > Magnoliopsida > Asparagales > Amaryllidaceae > Allium > Allium fistulosum. The sequence goes on from CM060904.1 coordinate 191,760,791, forward strand.
GTTACGGATTCGATGAAACTGGTTTCGTCGAAATCCAAGTCAGCGGTAAAAATGGCTATTTTTCAAGTAATTAAATAAATTAATATTAAATTAATTAAATCACATTTTCAATTTAAATTTTAATAATTTACAACTTCTATCATTTTTGATTTCTTAATCACTTACAATCGTTTAAACAAATTTAGATGTCAATTTAAAGTTGATTAATCCATCAATTTCGGTGTTTAATTTCAATTTCATTAAATTCAGAAATTATAAATTAAATTTTCAATAATTCCATTCAATTGACCATTCATCATATTATTCAATCCATTATTATCAAATGGATGAAATTAACATTGGTTCATGATCTATTACATTAATATTCTCAAATATCATCTTAATATCCATTAACGTAATATTTAAATATTTAATTTCATTTATTTTCAATTAATCCAATTATTATAATTTGAATTCCAATAAATTAATAAATCTTGATTTCCATTCTTTTTATTCAACCAATTATCATTTTATGAATAAAATTAACATTATTTCCAAATATTAACTTAATTCACATTAACATAATATTAAATTATAATTATTGTAATTAATTTCCAATTTAAACTAACAGGCTAAATAGATAGGTAACATACAATAGTTTGCCACAGTTAACCTTTAGTCACATTAATAAGTTTTTATTACTTACAAATCAATGTTACGATTTATTTTCATAATACTAATTTCATTCAATTTCCATTAACTATCTATTATTTCCTTGGTTAATCCAATATTTCATTTATTCACTTATATTCAATTTATAACCAAGTATATCATTTTTATTATTTCAATTAATTGGAATTTCATTCAATTTATCAAAAATTTACTTTAATTAACATTGTTACATTTCATTATTACATTACAACTTTTTATTTCTTCCAATATTAAATAATAAGATTCATTAAATTAACAAATTAAATTATCGAAAATTTACGGGTTGTTACAAGGGTCGACAGGCAAATGCAAACTCAGATGCAAATGCCAATGTTGGTGCTGAGATTCCGTCGGTTGATATGGGGATAATGTATCAGCTCTTCGTAAATATGAAGGAAGCTGGAGCAGCTGTGGGAGTGGCTGTAGGGAATGCTGGAGGAGCTAATCCGATGGCCCCAGTTGGCAATGATTATGCCAAGTTGAGTAGGAATTATGCTAGTCTTGGAGGAAAGCCTTTTCTGGGAACCGAGGATGCACTTGGAGTGGAGAACTGGCTATTGCATTGTGAAAGGATATTTTCAGATCTCGGCTTGACGGATATGCATAAGAGGAGACTTGCTTCAAGGAAATTGCATGGAGCAGCGTTGTTTTGGTGGAACGGAGTTACCATGGGAGAGCTAGAGGAAGATCAGACTTAGGCTGAATTTCGAAGGAGGTTTTAAGAAAGATTTCTATCAGAGGCTGCCAAGTCAGTATTGCTAAAGAAGTTTGCAGATTTAGTCCAAAGGGATAGATCGATGATTGAGTATGCTACAGAGTTTGATGAGCTGTCCCGTTATGGATATGATATTGTGGATACTGTCATTCAGAGGAATGATAAGTTTATCAGGGGGTTGAATCCTGAGATCGCTAGAGCAACCATGCCAAATATCCGGGATCCATGTCATATTGTTGTTGAGATGGCTATTTGGAATGAAGAGATGCTTTCTACTTTTGGAAAGGGGAAACCAGCTGAGATTCAGAATTTTTAGGGTAAGAAGCGGAAGTTCTTCAAGAAGAAAGGTGCCCTGTCGGGGGTAGCAGCTAAGAAGAGCAAGGCTGATATTGTTTGTTACAAGTGTGACAAGAAAGGGCACTATGCTAATGAGTGTCGCTCGGGTGATGGAAGAGCAGTTGTAGTGAGGCCGAATGTGAAGTGCTACAACTGTGGCTAGATGGGGCATTACAAGGACAAGTGTCCTGAGGTTGCTAAAGCTGGAAAGGGAAAGGTCATTGCGTTGGAACCATCATCCACTAGACCAACGACTGTTGAGAAAGGAAAATCTATGATGAAAGATATGCTTATGATTCATAGTACTCCGGTTAGGTTACTATTTGATACTGCTGCATCGCACTCATTTATATCTCAGTATTTGGTAGGTTGCTTATGTCTAGAACCTTTATACCTTATTACTCCTTTAAGGGTTGCGAATCCTATAGGAGGGTATGCAACTTTGAGAATGAGATATGACCAGTTAGAACTTGATTTGTTAGGTCATATGTTTGCATGCAGTTTATATGTTTTTGATTTCGTAGGTTTCAAGATCATATTGGGTATGGATTGGTTAGATAGATATGATGCTAGGATATTTTGCCAGGAGGGGGAAATATCATTGAAACACCCTAATAGCCATAACCGAGTCATTTACTCGGTAAGGACTTCGAGCGGAAATGCTTCTGCATTATTGGGTGCTATGGAAACGGAAGAAGAGTTGAAGCAGGTTTATGTAGCAAGAGAGTTTGCGGACGTGTTTGAACCAGTTCTAGGTTTGCCGCTAAAAAGAGCAAATGAGTTTCGGATAGATCTCGTACTAGGAGCTGAACCCGTAAGTAGACCACCTAGTAGGATGTCACCAGCCGAGATGAAGGAATTGAAGGTGCAACTAGTTGAATTGGAAGGAAAGAATTTCATCCGGCCAAGTAGTTCGCCTTAGGGAATGGCTGCGGTATTCGTGAAGAAGCCAGACGGGTCATTAAGGATGTGTATCGACTATCGTATGTTGAACGAGAGGACGATCAAGAATAGTTATCCTTTGCCGAGAATCGACGATTTATTCGATCAGTTGAGTGGAGCCAAAGTGTTTTTCCAACTGGATTTGGTGAAAGGTTTCCATCAGCTAAGAGTGGCAGAGGACAGTATTCCTTGAACGGCGTTTAGGACCAGATATGGGTCTTAAGAGTGGTTGGTTATGCCATTCGGGCTTACTAATGCGCTAGTTTTCTTTGTGTATTTAATGAACCGGGTTTACCGAGGGTACTTGGATAGGTTCGTGTTGGTTTTTATTAATGACATTTTGGTATATTCTAAGAATGAAAAGGATCATGCAAATCATCTTAGAATAGTATTGGAGACGCAAAAGCAACATCAGCTGAAATCAAAATTCTCCAAGTGTCATTTCTGGAAGAAGGAAGTGAAGTTCCTTGGTCATGTAGTTTCTGAGGAAGGTTTAGCAGTTGATCCGGATAAGATCAAAGCTGTTAACAATTGGGAAAGACCAGAGATGGTAAGTGAATTAGAAGTTTTCTTGGTCTCGTGGGATGTTACCGAAGGTTCATTAAGGATTTCTCGTGGATAGCGGCATCCTTGACTATGCTAACTAGGAAGGACATGAAGTTTGTTTGGTCTGACAAATGTAAGGAGACATTCCTTAAGTTGAAAAATTTGTTAACCAATGCGCCTGTGTTAGTAGTTCCTGATGGGAATCATGGATTGGTAGTTTACACCAATGGATGTGGTACTGGGTTAGGTGCTGTGCTAATGCAGAATTGTAACGACCTGTAAATTTTCGATAATTTAATTTGTTAATTTAATGAATCTTGTTATTTAATATTGAAACAAATAAAAATTTGTAAATTAATAATGAAATAATAACAAAAGTGAAAGGTAACAATGTTAATTAAAGTTGACTATTAACAAACTTGAATGAAATTCCAATTAATTAAAAAAAAATTAAATGTTATACTTGGCTATAAATTGAATATAAGGAAACAAGTGTAGATATTGAACTAATTTATGAATTAGTATATAATTAATGATAATTGGATAAAACAGTTTTATGTAAGTAATTGTAACATTTGTTTGTTAATAATAACTTATAAGTGTAATTAAAAGCTAATGGTAACAATTATTGTATATTACCTATTTAGTTAGCCTGTTAATTTAAATTGGAAATAAATTTCAATAAATGTAAATAAATATTATGTTAATGTAAATTAAGTTAATATTTGGAAATAATTTTAATGTTATTCACAATATGATAATTAGTTGAATAAAAAGAATGGAAATCGAGATTTATTAATTTATTTGAATTTAAATTATATTAATTTGATTTATTGCAAATAAATGAAATTAAATATTTAAATATTACGTTAATGGGAAATTAAGATGAAATTTGAGAATATTAATGTAATAAATAATGAATCAATGTTAATTTCATCCATTTGATAATAATGGATTGAATAATAGGATGAAAGGTTAATTAAATGGAATTATTGAAAATTTAATTGATAATTTCTGAATTTAATGAAATTGAAATTTAACACTGAAATTGATGGATAATCAACTTTAAATTGACATCTAAATTTGTTTAAATTATTGTAAGTGATTAAGAAATCAAAAATGATAGAACTTGTAAATTATTAAAATTAAAACTGAAAAAGTGATTTGATTAATTAATTATTAATTTATTAAATTAACTGAAATATAGCCATTTTGGCCACTGACTCGGATTTTGACGAAACTAGTTTCATTGGATCTGTATCGGTGAATTATTATAGGGTTTCAAGTTTCATAGCGATCAGACTTGTCGTTTGATCGTACGGACTCGAAATGCCTTGAAATCAATTTAATTAAAATCAATTGAAATCAATTTGAAATAAGCTGATTTTATCATAACATCTTCATACAATTGAATTACGATTTGAAACCTGTTCCATTGAATTAAATTTTTTTGAAACCATCTATTTTGATATATGGGATGACCCATTTTCGTTCCGTAGTCGAAATGGGCTTTTCGGTTCATTTATCGTTCAACTTTCAATCCGAATCAATATGGTCCATTCTAATGTCAGCTTTTGTCTATAAGCACCTCATTATAAACCCTAGTCACTTCTTATTCCTCATTTCTGTACATACAAATTCCATTTGCTTCTCTCTTCCCAATGGCTGCAAACCGTAATTCCCAAATTGCAAATCCAAATCAAAAATAAAATTGAAAATCAAACTCCTTAGACTATATCGAATTATATATCGATTTGAACCTCTCGATGAGCGCATCTCAGATCTGTAATTCATTTTCCAATTTGAACCAACATTTGCCTAGAATTCGCGAATCATTCTCGGCCGTCCGTATGCCATAATTTCGTTTAACGGTGGATCATTGACTATACGTCGATCGGAAAGTTGTAGTGGGTAGAGGGCGTTGAGAGGAGCACATCCATATGGCCACTTGGGTCTAGAGGTGCCTGGATTTTGCCAAAATTCATGTGGAAGTTCGCGTGGTCGTTCACGGTGGATGGAGTTTGGCGGAGCCGCGAGTGGATGGTGGGATCGGCCGTGGATGAGGAGGCTTATGGTGGTCTTGCATCTGGTTGGAAGTCGTCGTGGCGACGTCGAAGTGTGGCCAAAGGCCGATGGCTATGATGCGTGTGCGAACTAGGGTTTTGGAACGAGTGTCGAACGACGTGAGTGACGTTGCGCTTTGAATTTGGTAACGTGTTCTTTGGTTAATTATTTTATTTATTTTAATTTAATTTTTGATTTTCAACTCGTTCTAATCGGTATAACTTCTGCATACGAGGTCCAATTCACATGCGGTTTTCTCCACTAGGTTCGTATCAAAATTCCGAACACTTTGAAGCTGGTTTGGACAAATTCTGAGACCGTTCAAATTTTGGGTTTAAATTGGATTTAAATTCAAAGGTGAGTGTTTTATCCCACTCACAACTTCTAAAATTTCTTATGTTTGTTAAATTAAATTTATGATGTGATTAGAAATTTATTTATGACTGTTTGGTATATTTTAAATCATCATCTCAGTTAATTTGAATTTATTTGAATTAAATCGTTATTTAATTTATTATTGAATATAAATTGCCAGTTAAATACCTATTATTGATTATCAGTTCTATATTAATATTTATTAATTGATTTGGATGATGATTGTGATGAATGTTCGATTTGTTGTATTGGATGAATGGATGTTTTATTTTATACCGTTATAAACTACAGGTTCACTATGGGTTGAAATGATACATACCCAAATGATCAATAGATTAAGAAAAAATCGTTATGGGTTGAAATGATAGGCTCGAGAGATTTTATGGATTTGATATTTTCGGGATTGCGGATTGAAATGATATATATCCGTAAATATAAATTTTTAAAAATCGCGGATTGAAATGATAAATATCTATATCACTTGACCCTAGGGTAGAGAATTATATAGGAACACCGGATTGGTTAAATTTAAATGATTTTGAATCCTTAAATTTTACATTGAGTTAAAAGATATTTTGAAATAAAATTTGGGTTATATAAATCAAATTTTTATCGAACTTCGAGTTTTATATTAAAATTGAATCGTTTTGAAAGATTTGTTGAAGGAATATAATTGAAATTTTATAGTGAATTTGAAATATAAGTGAAGTTTATCGAAATTGAGTTATTAAAAATCGTTGAAGTATAACTTTGAAATATATTGAAATTGGGGTAATTAAATCGATGTTTTAACATGGATTTAAGCGATATTGAATTAAATATTTTATTAGAATTTGAATTGGAAAATTGGAAATTGGGTTTTAGGAAATTGAAATGGTCCAAATGTGTTGGAATGAAATAAATAGTTTAAATTGATATAAACTTCAAATTTATGTTTTTAATATAAACTGTTTTAAAAATATATTATTTTGAAAGACTTTAATTATTAGGATTTTCAAACCTTTAAACTAATTAACCATTTTAACTTATTTTAAATCTAATTAATCTATTTTAAAGCTATTTAATCTATTTTAATTATATTTAATCTATTTTGAATCTATATTAACTATTTATAACTATTTAAACTATTTTCTTATAAATTCCAAACTAAGTAAAATGGATGGGTTATATTCAAATTCTTGATTTTCTAAAGTGAATGTGGTTAAGCGAAATTATAACCTAAGTTGGGAATTAAATAACATATTTGGTTTAATATGATAATTTTGAAATGAGAGTTTAACCTATTTTGGAAATATGACTTTTTAAAAGAAATATAATTTCGAACTATGATTTCAATGTGATATAATTTCGGATGTAAATAATGATTTCGAAAATGATATGATTTGAATTGAATATGATGTTTTGATATCAATTATGAAATGATTTTGGAAATGTAAAAGAACCATCCGGTGTGTATTAAGCGATTGGTTGTTAAAGAGTCTGGGATCAGATATTGTCGTACTCTATGCCAATACCGAAAACCACTTTGACAACTATGTACGCGGTAGAGATTCCAGAATTAAGTAGGATGGTGGCGACGATCCTATAAGGTATATACGTGGACCTGACTCCCATAAGTTAGCTTAAGGTGGCTAAAACAGGAACAATTGATGGGCTAAGTGAGGTCATTCCTCCGATCGGGCACATTCCATCGATACTATATTCTGACTTTGCGATTTATTTGGTAGCCACCCTTGATTTTTTTTGATTTGGGAGTGTGTTTCGAGTTGGGCGGTAGTTGCGACTATGGGTTACCAACAGTCCGAAAGTGTAATTGGTATATCTACCCTGGCATTGCCTAGTTGTGCCGTGTTACCTACCCTAGCGCACCTTCTACGAGTTTGTTTTATGTCATACCTATGTGTTATCCTCTGGCGGCTCCAGTTTACGAGGAGTTACGGTACTGTATAGACTATTGGCATTATTAATGTGTTAATAGGGATATGGGTAACGCCTTAACGCTATTTTAATACTTTTACTTTACTGTAGACATATTATAATAGCATATTGTACTACATAGTAGATAGTTTAACGGATCCTTAGGAGATGTGAATCATGAACATCTCTTAAGTTATTGCACTCACGTTAGACACTGGATAGGAGATATCAAACCCTGTAAACATCTCCGATGCCGTTTACACTCATATTTATTTACCGTTGATTTGCCTTACATAAGATATTTTAGTTCCGACTCGAGTGTTTTGTCTTTTCAATTCGCTTTGGTCAGCCTGAGCATTTTAGGATTTGAAGACCTTATTTCTGGAGGATGAAGACGAAGATTTGTACTACTATTATCTACTATATTTATTCCACTGCATTCATACTGTTCCGCTGCATTATTTGTTTATCTCTGATATGTGTAACTCTGATTTTGTATTGTATAAGTATAATCAAATGTTTTGTAAACAGCTTCATGAACTGTTATTTGATTATTATATTTTGTCATTCCACTGCGAGATTTTGTTTTGTTTTTATTTCTTTCTCTTTTTCTTATTTACCGCAAATAACAATCCGCCATTCTATATGGTTTGAGTTGGCATGTATGTCGGCTTAAAACGTACAAAAAGGTAGGATGTTACAAGAATGGAAAAGTTATTGCATATGCTTCTAGACAGCTTAGACCGCATAAAGTGAGATACCCGACTCATGATTTAGAGTTAGCGGCGGTAATCTTCGCATTGATGGTGTGGAGGCATTATCTTTTGGGAGAAAGGTTTGAACTTTTTACGAATCATAAGTCTCTACGGTATTTATTCTCTCAGAAGGAGCTGAACATGAGACATCAGAGATGGCTGGAGTTTGTTGCAGCTTATGATTTTAGCATCGAGTATGCACCAGGAAAAGGAAATTACATGGCGGATGCGCTTAGCAGGAAACATTAGAATGTGGTGTTAGCTATGTTGGCAGAATGGAAAGACTTGGAAGCACTGGCTGCTTGCAGTGTGTAGTTGAGGTCGATTGCTGGATCTAGTCGGAACATTGCCATGATATCTTGTTTGGAAGTTCGACCAATGTTGATCGAATGAATTTCTCCTAGGCAGAAAGCGGATCCAGTGTTAGCCAAGAGGATTAGAAGGTTAGAAACTAAAATCGAGATTGATGACTTAAAGTACTTTATTCTTGACCACAGGGGTTGGTTAAGGAAGAAGGAACGGTTAGGTATTCCGGATGTTGGAAACCTTAGGAAGGAAGTTCTTAGGGAATGTCATCGATCGAAGTTTACGATTCATCCTGGGGGAACCAAGATGTATCAGGATATGAAGAGAAGTTGCTTCTGGGAGGGAATGAAGAGGGATGTTGGCTTATGGGTAAAACAATGTTTGAACTGTCAGCAAGTAAAAGCCAAACATCAGAAGCCAAGTGGGTTGCTTCAGCCTTTGGATATTCCAGTTTGGAAGTGGGACTCGATATCCATGGATTTTATTGACGGGCAGCCAAGGTCAAACCGGGGTAATGAAAAGTATATGGGTCATAGTGGACAGATTGACCAAAAGTGCCCATTTCATTCTGGTAAGGTCAACCAGGAAGGGACCTGTTTTGGCTAAGTTTTTCATGAAAAACATCGTTAGACTGCATGGAATTCCTAGTAGTATCGTCAGTGATAGAGATGCTTTGTTTAATAGCGAGTTCTGGAAGAGCCTACAGAGTGTGCTAGGCACTAAGCTCAAGATGAGTACCACATACCATCCTCAGATGGATGGGCAGACAGAGAGAGTCAACAAGGTATTGGAAGATCCGTTGAGAGCTTATGTGCTGGATTTTAGTGGTTCTTGGGAAGATCACTTGCACTTAGTGAAGTTTTCCTATAATAATAGTTATCATACTACTATAGGAATGGCACCTTTTGAAGCTTTGTATGGAAGGCCATGCAGATCACCAGCATGTTGATTAGAGACCAGAGACAGGTTAGTCCTTGGTCCAGATTTGGTGAGAGAGGCGGTGGAAAAGATCGAATTGATACGGGAAAGAATGAAGGAAGCTCAGTCTTGACAGAAGAGTTACGCGGATAAGAGGCGTAAGGATCTAGAGTTCTCAGTTGGAGATAGAGTTTTCATCAAGTTATCGCCCATGAAAGGTGTAGTTCGGTTCGGGAAGACCGAGAAGCTAGCACCGAGATATGTTGGACCATTACCTATATCAGAGAGGATTGGGAGACTCGCGTACCGAGTAGATTTGCCGAGCAGTTTGGCCGGGGTCTACGATGTGTTTCATATTTCTCATCTTAGGAAGTATGTTCATGATCCAGAAACTACTATCGCTCCGACGGCACTAGAGGACTTAGTGGTGGAACCGGATATGACTTTTGTGAGGCAACCCGTTCATGTTGTGGCAAAAGATGAGAAGAGGCTAAGGAACAAGACAGTCAAGTTGGTGAAAGTTCAGTGGAGCGACAACGTGAAGGACTGTACTTGGGAGACAGAAGACAGGGTTAGGGCTACTTTTCTTGAGCTGTTTTAGATGGTATGTTGTATATTGGGTTTATATAGAATTTGGCTAATTTGGCTGGTAGGTTATACTGGCTTTGCTTGCATGGGCTATAGGCTTGTTGTTTTGTCCTTACTGAATTTTGGGGACGAAATTGTTTAAGGAGGGGAGTCTGTAATGCCCCTTAATTTTAATTAACATTATTCGAGATACTTAATTGGATAAATTAAGTAGAATAATGTGAATAGTAGGGAGGTGAGATTATAAATCCAATGGTCGTGTCTAAAAGAATGAACTAAAATAAAAGGACTTAAATAAATTAAGAAGGAGTAATTTTTCCTAAGGGGTAAACTTGGAAATGGGGCTACATTTCTTAGTATATATATATCTCTTTATCCACTTGAATAAATTTCCACTTTCTCATTCTTAATTCCTCATCACTTCGACCGCCCATTAAAAAGCTCCAGGAAGAGTTTAAGTTGAAGAAAAAGCTATGGAATTAAAGCTAGAAAATTATCTCATTCTCCAATTAACTAATCAAGGTGAATAATCATGTTTATCATCTCATTTTCTGTGTTTGGATCGGTTATGGGTTATACCCGATTCATGTTTGTGATTTTGGTTAGGATATAACCATTTAAACCTTTGTTTGGATAAGACATAGGGTTTTAAAATGTTAGTGGGATAATTAACACGTTTTCATTTGGTTTTGGTTAAATTCAAAGTTTTTTTATCTTCGTATGCTTTGAAATTTTAATATGTTGAAGTATATGATTTATCTGATTTTTGGTGATTTTTGAGGATTTTTCCTTAGTGATTTACTAAGGTAATTAAATTTATGCCCAAGGGCTAAACTGAAAAATTGCTTCCACCTTGGTCAAAGCCGGAGGGAAATTGCTTTTGGAAATATTTGGGGAAGAAGTACAAGGTTTTAAGAAAAAGATTGACTTTTGTATAACTTTTTACTATTTGGAAGTACAGGAGAAGGTTCCTCGGCCAATCAAAATTAGAAAAACAAGATAAAAACACCACTTCAATGGGCCCAGTTCTGTCGTCGACTCCAACAAGCCCGCTTTTCCCTTTTGACGAAGTCGAAAGGTACCTTTCATCTAAGATGGAAAGTAAAAAATTACCCTCCATCAAAGTCGAAAGGTAGGCATGGGGCCGAAGGGAAGAAAAGCGCGAAGGGATGGGGAGGCTGCTTCTTTTTTTTTCGAATAGAAATAAAAATTGATTTCGAATAAGTTGAAGGGGGATCCTTCGACTCTATCATTTTATAAAAGACTAAAATTATTATATATGTTAAAGAAGGGGTTTCGAAGGGGATCTTCAAAAGCCTAAACCTTCAAGAGTATTGTTTTAAAATGTTTTCCGAATAGGTGTTTTAAAAACCTTTCGGCAAAGCCGAAGGGTAAACCTTCCGATATGGTCGGAAATATGCTATCGAAGGGTTGGTTCTAACACCAACACTTCATTGTTTTTAAATGATTTTCGAAAGGTTTGATTTCGAAAGGTTTATTTTTGAAGGGCTTTGAAGGGGCTATCCTCAATGATTGCGAAAGGTTTTGATTTCGAAAGGTTTGATTTCGAAAGGTTTGATTTTGAAAGGTTTATTTTCGAAGATTTTGAAGGGGCTATCTTCAATGATTGTGAAAGGTTTTGATTTTGAAAGGTTTTGATTTCAATAGGTTTGATTTAGAAAGGTTTTGATGGGGCTATCTTCAATGATTGCGAAAGGTTTTGATTCGAAAGGTTTGATTTCGAAAGGTTTTGAAGGGGTTATCTTCAATGATGCTTTCAAAAGGAAGGTTTTCGAAGGGGCTAACTTCGAAGGGCTATTTGCTTTTGAATGGGACTTCATTCGAAGGGTTTTAAAGGGTTGTTTTAACCAATTTCCTTAAGTAAAATTATGCTAATTTGAAGGGGTTACTTCGAAGGGTTATAGCATAAAATACTTATTTTGTTTGAATATGTAAGGGGGAGCATTTTATAAAATTGATGTTATTAAACCTTAGGGACACAGGGGTGGGATTACAGATTTCGATACATAGTTTGGGGTTACAAATGAAAATATGCTTTCGAAATTATACATTGGGGCTATCAATGTGTTTTTATTTAACTTAACCTAATTGGGGCTACCAATGGGAATAGGTTAAACAGGTGGAATACCTGGGAAAAAAATATACAATCATGGGGATCATGAGATTTTATAAATAATCATGGGGATCATGATATTTTTGGCTAAGTGATGAATTCTTGGTTAACCTAGGAAACCCATGGAATGTGTGGTGGATAGCCCACATCAAATTTTTAAAGTAAAGAATGTTTTGCCAGAGGTGGTTAGCCTCGGGATTTGACATACAAGGGTTCATAGTCATCCTAGGAAAACTATGGACTGTGTAGTGGATAACCCACACCATCTTTTATAAAATAATGTACGATGGATAATCTGCATTTATTTTGAATAGATTTAGGATGGATAGTCCTATTAAACTATGATGGATAGTCATTTTAAAGATTTTAGAGGGGAACTCTAATAAATTGATTTTTAGATGGGAAATCTAATAAATTGCTTTTAGATGGGATATCTAATAAATGGGTAGATGGGATATCCAATACATATGATTTATGGCTTTATTTCATATTATGTTAAGACTAATCATTTTGGGTGCAGGGACATAGTAAATGATTTGCATGTTTTATTTTGGATACTAGTGAGGGGAAAACCTGTTCCGCTAAGCGGCGTGGTCTCACTAGATATCTATTTATGATTAGAGATGATAGGGGATTATTCATACCAGACTTATTGTCTGACTCGAAGTTTGTGTTTCTCCACAAACTCTCGAGTACTCAAATTTAATTTGAGTAGTCTGAGAGTGGGATACTTTCAGATTTTTGGACGAATAAGCTTCTGGAGACGTGCAAGAGGCAGCATTAGTTATATAGGAGCTATTTTGTTTATTCCGCTGTGATGTACTAAGAACTGTGAAGTTCATATGTATTAGTTTGCTGATCATCATAAGGGGACATCTTCATATGTCGCTCTTATCGTGTTTTGTACATGTATATGTGATCCGAACGTGGTTAACATCTAGGATTATGTAATTCAATCTTAAATTGAAATTCATAACAAATGAGAAATTCATTTTTTTTAAGTTTAAAATTTTTCATATTCTTGTGGTTCTTTGTTACCAATAGTTTCAAGATTCCGATTTCGGTCACTCAGAAATAACACCTATGGATAACTGCAGCATTCGTAGCAGTTAGTTTTGAGCATCCAGAAGCGTACAACTTCCTTTATTAATTTTAAACCATCTTTAGAATTCACACATTTAACATAAGGAAGAGCATATCCTTTATTATAAAGAATTCCATCCACCATAGTGAAGGTCAGAGCTTAATGTCTGATTTTCCTAGCTTCCATTTTGTCAGATGGTAGTATTCCATTGGTAAGATATTCTGCAATAGGTGTCATCCAAGTTTCTTGTAGCAGTTATCTGTTCTTGGATTAAGGGGCTCTTCATATGAAATTTCTTCATAAATTTCTCTTTCTTCTCTTTCTTGTGTTATGCCTTGGGACCTAGTTAAAACAAATAGTTCTTTCTTTGGTTTGAGCATTTTATCTTCAATACTGGGACATGCTTGATACCAAACTGGTACGATATAGGTTTTTGGAACTCCGCTTGAACTAGCCAATTTGGCTAATGAATCTGCTTGAGAATTGTCTCCGCTTGGAACTTGGTGTATAGAAAATCTTCAAATAGGGTAAGCATTTTTAGCACATTATTAACCTATAGGGATAGTCTAACATCTTTAGTCTGGTATATCTATTTTATCTAATTTACCATTAGTTGAGAGTCGCTAAAGACTTGAATTCGTGGGAACATGAGTTGTAAGGCTAAAGTTAGTCCTGCCACCATCGATTCGTATTCGGCTACGTTGTTTGTTATAGGAAATCCTACCTTCATTGCATAGTGTAAGCGGTGTCCATTTGGTGTGATTATGACATACCTTGCTTCGGCTCCCTGCAAATTTGATGCTCCATCCATAGATAGTTGCCATATGGGCTTTTGATTCTTTTCTTTCTCTTACCGCTCTTTAACATAGCCTGTACATTCATTGATAATGTCCACTAATGCTTGCCTTTTGGTTGCTACTCATGGCCAAAATTCTATGTCATATTAGCTAAGTTCAATTTCCCATTTTAATAGCCTACTTGGAGTCTTAGGTTTACTGAAAACCTGCTTGAGTGGAAAGTTAGTAAATACCTTGATTGGATGTGCTTGGAAATATGCTCTTAGTTTCCAAGCTGTAAGTATCAAACAATAAGCCAACCTTTTTATGACTGGGTATCGAACTTCGGCATCCTTCAATCGTCTTCTCACATAATAAATGGGAAACTGAGTTTCGTTTTCTTCTCTAATCCGAACCGAACTAACCGCATGTCCCAAGACTGCTATATAAAAGTATAAGCTCTCTCCATTCTCGGGGCTGGATAATATTGTTGGCTTTTCCAAATGAATTTTTAATTCTTGGAAGGCTATATTACTGTCTTCTCCCCACTCAAAGTTCTTTCATTTCTTGATTACATTGAAGAATGAAATGCATTTAACAGTTGCCTTGGAGATGAATCTTGTCAAACCTGCAATTCTACCATTCAAACTCATTATGTCTTTGCTTATTTTGGGCTCAGCCATGTTTTTGATAGCTTTGTTCTAGTCAGGATTGTCTTCAATCCCTTATGCACTAACAATTTAACCTAAGAACTTACCGAAATGAACCCTGAAACAACATTTCTGAGGATTTAGTTTCATTTGATACATTCTTAATAGTTCAAACATTGCTTCAAGATCTTTAAGGAAATTCTCAGCTTCATAGGGCCTTACTAGCGTATCATCCACATAAACCTCCATATTTCAACCGATATGTTCTTTGAACATTCTATTGACTAATCTTAGATAAGAAGCTCCGGTATTCTTTAGCCCAAAAGGCACTACTTTATAGCAAAAGGTTCCCCAATCGGTAAAGAAGCTTGTATGTTCCTCGTTCGGCTTGAACATGGGTATTTGATTATATCCTGAATAAGTATCCATGGGAGATAATAGCTTGTATCCACTAGTTGCATCAACTAAATGCTCTATTGTGGGTAGCAAATAACAGTCTTTTGTGCATGCTTTGTTCAAATCAGTGTAACTGACATAGTTTCTCCACTTGCTATTTGACTTCTTTACCAATATAGGGTTTGCCAGCCATTTTGGCTTAAAAATACTTCTCGAATGAATCCATTTTCAAGTAGCTATTTAACCCCTTCTTTCAAGGTGTCAAATCAAAATTTGTCAAATTCCCTCTTTTTTGCCAAACATGAGTCACATTAAGGTTAATATTTAGTGCGTGGCACATTATTGATGGGTGCAATTCCGACCATGTCTGAATAGGTCCATGCAAATACGTCCTTACTAGCTTTAAGGAATTGAGTCAAGTCTGCTTTCAAGTTATTCTCTAACTCATTTCCCACTTTGACTATTTTGGTTGAATCAGTTGGATCTATAAATAATTCTTCAAGATCCTCTCTATTTCTCCTAGACAATCCAATTATGTGATGATCTCGCCTTCTTCTACAGAGTTAGCATCGGTCCTCTTCCTCTTCCTTCCAGGTGAGATGTACCTTTCAAAAAAAAGTTTATTCATTTTATTAGGTCTTAATTTTGCTTCGAATGTTGGATATAAAAATCCATCATCCAAAGGCCGGAAAATAGTAGAAGAATCATAGTAAGAAGAGTACTCCCTTTTTTATAGACCTAGAGTTGCAAACTACATTTCACGGGAGATAAATTGTTTTCCTCGAATAGTACCCCAACCTTTTTTGTCAAGAAGTTTAGCATCAGGTATTTTGATGAAATAAAAGCATCCACCTCATCTAGTGCAGGACGGCCAAAGCATGCATTGTAATTTGAAGGCTGATCGATAATCACAAAGAGAGTCTCAAAAGTTCTACAGCATGGTAGTAGGCCCATCTGTACCAGTAGGTTTACTTGGACTACCGGTGTCGACCCTTTATTATTGAACCCAAAGATCGGTTCAAGACTAGGCTCCAGTTTATCCTCAGGAATGCCCATCTGATTGTAAGCATGCTTGAAGATGATGTTAACCGTACTTCCGGTATCTACTAGAATCTTGGACACTATGGAAAGCCCGATTTGAGCTGTGATCATAAGGGGGTAATGATAAAAAGATTGATTCCTTTCTTTAGCTCCTGTAAAGTGATGACAAGATTGGCATTTGTATAATAAATCGTGGGTTTTTGAGCAGGGGCTCTTCCTGTACAGGTAACACTCCTTCCGTAGCTTCCTTGATATGTTTGTTCCTAGCTCCCTTACTATTTCCCACTGGATGCGATCCCCCATGAATCACATCAATCATGTTCAAAGGTGGACTTATATTCAAAGGATCTTCATCCTCTAAAACATTCACAACATTACTAGGGAATTTTTGGAGTTCATTTTCAGTTTGTGGTGCATTTTCTTTATCTTCGACAAACTCTTTCAGATGTCCTTCATGGATTGGCTTTTGAATTATCCCAGCTAACAATTGGCACTAGTTTGTCTTATGGCCATTTGCTTTATGATAAGCGCAGTAATGACCCCTTTTTTCTGCTTGGGGAAGTTCTTGGCCTTGAATGAAGACAAAGGTTTATTCTAAGCAACTGAATTGGTGTTGGAGTCTTCCCATCTCGTCCTTTTGTGTTCTCGATCAAATCCAAATCTTCTAATCTCCTTTTTAGGATTAGCTTTCCTTTTAGAATAATATAATTCCCCCATTCGAATGAATTTATTAGCTTGAAAGCGAAAGTTTTGTAAATTTTTACATCCATGGATGAAGAGCTCTTTCCAAAACGGCGTGTTTTCTATCATCCTGAATGCCTTGCAATTAGCTTATCCCTATCATTCATGTCTTTGGCCTTCAATGCATCTATATTGAACCATTCGAGATAATCACCCAACAACTCTCCTTGCCTTTACTTGATGTTTTCCAAAATGATGTAATCAATTGTTGGATCTTTGCATATGCAAAACCGAGGAGAGAATTTATATGAGAATTGTTTCCATGAGTAGATAGTTTTCTCTTAATATTGGCGGTACCATTGTGCAGCAGCCCCTTGAAGTGTTACTGGGAATAATCTGCATCGCACTGCCCCCGAGGCATTACAAAGGTTTATTTGGCTGTCAAAAGCCATTAGATGGTCATCAGAATTAGTAGTGTCGTGGTATTTCGTAGTTGGAACCTTAACATGAGATGGAATTGTTGTTGCCATGATTTCGCCAATTAGCGGAGCAACTCGATTATTATCATTCACTTGCTCATCGTAAGTTCTTTTCCCTTTAGTATTCTACATGCCTTTAACAGCTTTCTCTGCCACGTCTTTCAAATATGCTTCAGTATTATGATAGCTATTTTGATTTGGATTATATTCCTTAGAGGTTGAGCTTCCAGATTGCACCAAGGATTTGTCTTGCATTCTAACCTGATGATCAGCTTTAGTTGCAAAATGTTCCTTCTTCTTCGATGATGTTAAGTCAATCTTACTCCTGCCCTTGAATGTGTAAGCCTTTAGATTCATCCTTGGGGAGACCACTTAGTCTACTATTGTTTGCTTAGCAGTTTTAGATGATTTTTGAGTAAAGGCTACTTCCAAGAGTTCCTACATTTCCATTATCCATTGCTCTAAATGTTTTATCCTAGCTGCATTTTCATCAGGTTGCGTCGGAGTTGATGGTTGTCCTGGCACAGCGCCCTCTAAGTTGAAGGTGGCGTAATATTTTCCTCCAAAACTATTGTGTGCACTGCTTCTTCGTCCAATCGGCTAAGTCTTTTTTAGTTCGTTTTCCTACAGCAAATCTAATTTTCCATAATTAGTTTATAAGGAAAGAATAACCCTGAAGGTTCGAGCCCTCCTTCTAGTGCAAAAAATATTAACAAGATTTCTTGTCAATACCCCAAAGTAGATTAGAGGGGTGAATGACCCCTTTCAAATTTGTTGGAGTAATCTAGGGTCATAACCTAGTAGGAACAAAAAGTATTAACTGAGTCGAAGGATCTTATTCCTTCAAAAGGAACCCCTTTGAAAGGTATAGATGTGTGTATTCCATAGATGAAACCTCATACAAGCATCGCTAATAATGTTAATGATATAATCGTCAACATCCGAAGGTGCATTGGATTGAAAGTGAATTAGAAGAAGATTCCTTTTGGAGGACTTTGAAAGGATTTGTATTGCTAGAATCAAGATTCAATGTTGTAGTCCTATTTACCGTCCCTTTCGAAGGGATCAAAATGAAGTCAATAAACCGTTCGAATGGACCCCTTCGAAGGTGTCGATACAGCTGCTATGGTGGTGGTCTCCTTCGAAGGTCAAGATGTATTCGAAAGCATTCAAATGCCTTACGAAGAAGTCTTCCTAGAGGGTTTGATTCATCGGTTACAAAGAGAACCCCTTCGAAGGTCTAGCGCCCTCCGAAAGGATTCGAAACTCGATATATGTAAATTTGAGTAAAGAGTGGATTCAACGTGCCATAGATCCTTATTTTTGATAAATGTTATAAGTTTAATGAACTTATAACATTTAATTATCATCATCACATTACTTAAATGTTGTAAGAGCTTTGGACATAATGATAATATGCTTTAAAGTCAAGATATCCAAATTGGTTCTATAGCGTAGCATATGCTAATAAAGGGTTAAGAAGATAAGTGTGTATCATGTGCAATTGGTCATTAGACAAGCTAATGGCCGAGTTGGTCATTCTTGTGACGATCGCCCCATACCACCCGCACCAAATGACCTAAAGGAGCACTGTAAATGTGCTAGGCTAATATGGGACGATCATCAAGGTTGAAATTTAAAGTAGAAATATCTCACAGTGCATGGATAAAATATGATATAGAAAATATACAATAGAAATATAGTGAGCCGTAACAAATGAAAGATAACATCTCTACTAGAACGTCATGAGTAAAGGTACAAATGTCATAATGTCTCGGTACCACATTTCCTTACTACATTCCTCAGAGTATATAACAACAAACAACGGAAATTAGAAATATAGAGTAATATGTCATAGCTCCTCCAAGCTTGTCTTCGTATAGCAACTGCGGCTCCAAACCTGTCATCTAGTCTACTCATTTAAGACTACCCAAGATGACAAGAGGAAACATAAAACCTTGGGTCAAAAAATAGTCTGGTGTGAGCGGTAAATGACAATCAAAAGCTATACTGGAAATATATGGTACTAGACAGGTATACAAAACAGTACCTGACATGTCCCTGCAAATAAAGAGTTAGCACATAATAATAAGACATAATATGCCATTCAAAATAAGTGACAATAGGATACTGTAACAGAACAAGATAAAAGAATCTAAGCAGCCTCCTTCATTGGCCCTATTCCCAATCCCTTCTCCAGCGTTCCTATAGATGATAACCTACCCAAAAGCAGACATAACAATCAAAGCAACCATAGAATCCAAAACCTAACTATCATCTTCCAAAGCCTTCAATATATGAAAACTATATGGCCTTGTCCTCGCTTTGCCAGAGACTAATGGAAATTCCGGCTCTTGATCTTGTTCATCGTACTCACCGGTTAAAAACCCTACATGGGTGTCTCTTGTGATACCTCTATACCACCTTACCTAGACCCTGCCGGTCTAGAGTACATTACTGGTTCTAACAGCCCTCGAGTGCCCCCGCATATAATACCCTTGTTTTGAACACAACCAGAACACTCCGAGTCATCAACGGTTTCTTAGCACTACCAAATCTTTTGATCTTTCCTCAACTCCAATCCATTTTCGGGTGCATGCCTACTAATCATCCCAGTCCATTATCTTACAATCTTGTTTCATCCCGAGCTATCAATCTACTCCTTCGATCCCGCTCCTATCCGAGTTTTCAATCAAAGAGCTAAAACTTCATCATGCCATAACTACCAAACCATAGAAGCAATCATCAAGCCACAACATCTGACATGATCCACTACAACTCCACAGTCTCCACCCTAGATCTCACATCAATTGGAGCCACTAATTTGGATCGGTACCAATCCGAATACTTAGCCAATTTTGGCTCCATCTCACTTCCAGCCTCTAGTACACTTCCTCTAGATGACATAGACCCCTTGCTTTCGCTCTTAGCCTCTTGGTCCTTCGATCTATGCTTCATAGCGGATCTAACATAGATTATCCATCATATCTTCAACACTTGGCCTCTCTTCCAATCCAACTTCATAGAGCATCATTGGAACCCACGCTCTACCATTCCCCTAGATCTCGTGTTGATTGGTGCATAAAATTCGGATCGGTGCCGATCCAAATACTATGCTCCAATTGTCATGAAATTTTCATGGCGTCTTCCTTGCGTGATCCAAAGCCTATCCTACAAGTTTCGTGCGATTTTGAGGAACTTTGCTCACGTTATGCTCCGATCACCAATCTAAGTCCTAAATATGCACAACACTTGAAAACAAATCAAGCAGAGCAAGCAATTCAATCACAACAACGAATCAAACATATCAAATCATTCATTTACGTTCAATCATAAACATTCAAATCATCCAATTTAATCAATGATCACAAACAAGCATAGATACAATCTAAATCATGGAATTACATTGCTATATATGCATAAATGACACTGGCCAATAATTTAATCCATATTACATGTTTTAATTAGCTTGAACTAGGGTTTCTAAATTTAAATTACCTATGCCTAATCAATTTATAGTTTAACAATCCTAACTTATAATCACCTAATCACAACATATTATCCATCATAAACTAGTGTAACCACTCACCAAACCAATCAAACCTATGAAAATGAGAGGAGATCCGATCCAAACAGTAGAAAATTGGATGTATATGTGATCCAATCGACAAGATCAAGCCCCTCGATGAAGATCTAGCCCCTCGATGAAGATCTAGCCTCTAATTTGAGATTAGAGACGATTTGGGATGAAATCCATGCAAAGAATGGAGAATTAGAGAAGAGGTAGGTTTTGAGGCTGATATCAAATGATAGACAAAGGTTTCAAATGGTTTCTCTCGGTTCATATTTATAGCCAAACCAGAATAGACTAATGAGCTTGCTAATTGACCCATTATTCCCCTTTCTAATTCTGGCCAACAGTTTACAAAACTTATAACTGCTATAACTTCTTAACTACTTATCTGATTTTCCTATATGACCACTCTACGGAATAGAAAACCACCATCCCGAAGAAATAAACTAGGATAAAACATCTACTTCGGCACTTATCAAAATTTATGGCCAAAATAAGATCTCCAATGGCAAAATGGTCACATAGAAATTCAGGAAAAATCATGGACGTCTAAAACATCCATAAGAATCATATTTCAAAATATTAGAATGATACAACCTCAAATGAATTAAATAGAATTATTTTACTATCCTTTGATACGTATAATACGGATCGTTACGTTCTCTCCCCCCTCCTTTAGAAATTTCGCCCACGATATAACTAAACAAACATAAGCAACCAGGGTTATCTCTCATGCCTACATCCATTAGCAACCATCTAACAATCCAACTAAACAACTAAATCAATAATAGCAAGCAAAACCCATCCTATCATGCGGAATTCTAATAGTATAAGATACAATGGTGCAAGTAGATACGACCTATGGGTCTTACCACTCAAAGAGTTCTGGATAAGCCGTTCTTATACTCTCTTCAGTCTCCCATGTAAAATCGCTATCGCCCTCACCCCATTGCACCTTTACTAGCTTAACTATCTTCCTTCTAAGTTGTTTCGTGTCATTTCTAATGAGCCTCTATCTCTTCTAGTTGATCTACCACAGTACCCGAGTCATGCACAAACTTCCGTAGATAGGAGATATGAAAAACATTGTGCACACCCATCATCTTCGAAGGTAGATCTACCCTATAAGCTAATTTCCCAATTCTCTCGATAATTGGAAAAGGTCCAACAAATCTGGGTGCTATTTTCCCTTCCTACCGAACCAAACAACATCCTTCAGAGAAGAAATCTTAACAAATACCATGTCTCCAACTGAGAATTCCAAATCTCTTCTACTCTTGTCTATATAGCTCTTCTGATGATCTTGAGAAGTCTTCATTCATTCCTGAATGATCTCTACCTTCTCGGATGTGTCTCTAATCATCTCTAGTCCAAGCATTGAATTCTCTCCTGCTTCCCACTAACATGAAGGCGAATTACAAGGTCATCCTTATAATGCTTCATATGGTGCCATGCCAAAACTTGAATGATAACTGTTGTTATAAGCGACTCCACTAGATGCAAGTAATCATCCCAAGACCCTCCAAAATATATAATGCAAGCTTGAAGAAGATCTTCCAATATCTGATTCACTCTCTCGGTTTGGCCATCCGTCTGTGGGTGATAAGTTGTACTCAAATGCAGCTCGGTTCCAAAAATCTCTTGTAAGCTCTTCCAGAATTCACTAATAAACAATGGATTTCTATTGCTCACAATACTCTTTGTCACACCATGGAATCGAAAAATCCACTTAACTAGATAATTCTACAAACTTGGATGTCGTTCTAGTAGATATGATAGGTATGAATTTTGCACTCTTGGTTAGTCGATCTACCACTACCCAAATACTATCATATCCTTCTGTAGTATGTGGCAACCTATCTATAAAATACACATATATCTATTTCCATTTTCATCTAGGAATATCTAGTGGTTGTAGCAATCCACTAAGCTTCTTCTGCTTCGCCTTCACTAACTGGCAATTCAAACACTTTGAGATGAAACTTCCCACATCCTTCTTCATTCCTTCCCAGTACATCCTTTTCATATCCCTATACATTTTGTTACCACCAAGATGAATGGTTAATCTATAATGGTGGAATTCCCTTAGTACTTCATCTCATAACCCATCAATATCTGGAACAACCAGTCTCTTATCCTTACGATGCCAACCATCTCGGTCAATCTCGTACTATCTTAAATCTTCATATTCTACTCTCATTTCAATCTTCTCCATGATCTCTACTAGTTTAGCATCTTACTTTGGACTAATACCAATCCTTTCAAAGAGAGTAGGTCTGATCGATAAACTTCCTAGCATCTTAGGCTCGAGCCCACAACATGGTCTGAAATCAAATCCAGCTATAAACTACATATGTTTCCATTCCAAAAACATAGCTCCCAATTCAGCATGTCTTTTGATCAAAGAATTTGCCACTACATTACCTTTACTTAGAGTATAGGAATATCAAAGTCATAAGAAGCTAGGAACTCCAACCACCGTTGCTGCCGAAGGTTAAGATTCTTTTGAGAGGAAAGATACTTCAAGAATTCATTGTCTGTGAATAGCTCAAATCTTTCTCCCAACAAATATTGCCTCCACATCTTCAAAGCAAGTATAATCGCCGCTAGCTCCAAGTCATTAGTTGGATAATTCCTTTCATACAATTTCAACTATCGACTAGCATAAGTGATAACTCTCCCTTTTTGCATCAACACATCTCCAAAACCAGTACCACAAGCATCGGTGTATACTGTCATCTCTTCATTCCCACCCAGAATAACCAATACAGGTGCACTCATCAACCTTCCCTTCAAAGTTACAAATGCATGCTCACATCTTGCATCCCAAGTGAAACTCTGATTCTTCTTAGTCAAGTTGGTCGATGGTGCTGCAATCTTTGAGAAGTCCTTTATGAAGCGCCTATAATATCCTACCAATCCAAGGAAACTTCTCACATCCGTAGCGTTCTTGGGTTGATTCCAATCCTGGATCGCTACCACCTTTGCAGGATCCACCACAACTCTTTATCCTAACACGACATGTCCTAAGAATATCACTTATTCCTTCCAGAAGTGACATTTAGAGAACTTAGCTCTCAACATTTGTTTCCTCAAAATCTCAAGCACAATTCTCAAGTGTGTCTTGTGCTATTCCTTGGTTCTGAAGTAAATCAGAATGTCATCCACGAACAAAAGTATGAACTTGTTCAACTGATCCCTGAAGACTCTATTCATAAGATCCACAAAGGATGCCAGAGCATTGGTATCTGAAAGGTATCACCAACCACTCGTATAAACCTAACGGTGTCTGAAATGCAGTAAAAGGCACACTTTCTTTAGCTACTCTTAACTGGTGAAATCTGTTTGCCAAATCCATCTGAGAAAACACCTTTGCATCATGCGGCTAATCAAGTAGGTCATTAATCCGTGGAAGCAGATACTTACTCTTCTTCGTAACCTTGTTTAGCTCGCGATAATCCTCACATAGCCTCAAAGAACCATCTGCCTTCATTGCGAATGCAATAGGTGCACCCCATTTGGATATGCTTCTCCAAATGAATCCTTTCTTCAGTAGATCATCCACTTGCACCTCTAACTCTCTCTACTCTCTGGGTGCCATGGGCCTCAAAGGCATAACAATGGGTCTGGCTCCATCCACTAAGTCGATTGGAAACTCGATCTCTCTATGTGGCAGCAATCCAATCACTTCCTCGAAGACATCAGGATACTCTCTAGCGATATGCACAAATGACTATCCTTCCTGTGTAATCTCAAGCGAATAAAGAAAGCTGAATAATACCCCATACTCTGGTAAGCAGCGTATCACTACCATTCGCCCTTCCACATTCCCAATTGTCATCTCTAGCTTCTCGCAATCCACTACAACCGCATACCTCTTAAGCCAGTCCATTCCCAAAATAATTCCGAACCCAGCAAAATTAAGAACAAACAATCGCAAACAAAATAACATCCATGATTCGATAACACTAAACCATGACAAATCATACAGTGACTAGTAGATCCTCCAATAGGGTTCATTACAATCGAAGGTTGGTCGACTATCTCGGGTTCCAAACCTAGTCTACATACTAAGTCACCACATATGAAGGAATGCGAAGCTCTGATATCAAAAAGAACTCTAATAGAAACATCTCGGATGGAAAGCATACCTTGCACCACGACTCCCTTTCCCTTATCCCTAGAAATAGGAGCACAAGATTAAGTTGGGACAACTTCCAGAGCATATGCCTTCACAACCTGCTTATCCTTAGGCAGTTCTAGACAATTCCTCTTCATATGCCCAGGCTTATCACAGTTGAAGCACTTTTTAGCCGCCTTACATTCATTAGCATAGTGATCTTTCTCACTATAATTACGACAAACAACCTCACTCTTGCTCTTCTTCCAGATCCCTTTACCTTGTTGTTGCTGCTTCCTTTTTCCATTCCATTTCTTCTCACCCCCATCGCCTTGTTGCGGTTTTGGTTCCTCCTTTTCAGCAATAGCCACAATAACTGTCTTATTCTTTGGGTAAAAAATCTCATGTCTAAGGGCCTTCTCGACAAGCTTCTCAAAAGACACCTCGATGTGGTCCACTAGCCTCTCTCCCAAGTGGTCATCTAATCAAATAATAAACTTCTCATTCTTTTTCAATGGTGTATCAATAAAAGACATCCCATACCTCGACAAAGCATCAAACTCCGCCACATACTCAGAATCAGACATCTCTCCTTGCTTCAAGTTAGTAAACTTCTTAAAGAGCACTGACTTCTGAGTTTTTGGAATAAACTTCTCTTCAAATATAGCTTTGGACGGACCTCAAGAAATCTGATCTTCTGGAGTAGTGATGGTAATAGCACTCCACCAATTCATTGCTCGGCCCTGTAGCTGTCTTGAAGCAAGCTTCCTTTTCATAGCATCTTCCACCTCCATATCTATGAAAATGCGCTCACAAGTATCCATCCAATCTTGCACTTCAATAGCTCATTCGGTCCCTAAGAATGGCTTCCCTACGAGAGTAGAATAATCCTTACAAAGCATGGCAAAGTCGACTCTAGGTACTTGCATAGGAGCACCACCTTCTAAAGCCACACTAGGAGTAGCTTGGGCTATTCCCATCTAAGAAGCTATCATTGCATCAAACATGGCTTGAAAATCGGGTGTAGCAGCTCCTGGTATTGGTCCCTCTTCCACTCCTGATGCAGAGTTATTCCTAATAGTGTTTCTTGTGTTCCAACTCATCCTTATCTATAATAAGAATGATTAGCCTCTTTCAAGAAAAGCTATAATTGTACCTAAGTGCATACTATACAATATAATAATAATAATATTATACAGTCTAATATGTTCATTAACAAGTACACTCCCTCCTTTAGCTTCTCGAATTGCTTCGGTTAACTCCTAACCTCGCTCTAATACCAAATGTGATGATCGCCCCATACCACCCACACCAAATGACCTAAAAGAGCGCTGTAAATGTGCCAGGCTGATATGGGACGATCATCAAGGTTGAAATTTAAAGTAGAAAACCTACAGCATATCTCATCTCGCATAGATAAAATATAATATAGAAAATATACAACAAAAATATAGCGAGCCATAACAAATGAAAGGTAACATCTCTACCAGAACATCATGAGTTACAGTACAAATGTCATAATATCTCAGTACAACATTTCCTCACTGCATCCCTCAGAGTATATAACAACAAACAGCGGAAACTAGAAATATAAAGTAATACGTCATAGCTCCTCCAAGCTCATTTTCGTACAACAAGTGCGACGCCAAACCTTTCATCTAGTCTACTCATTTAAGAGTACCCAAGATGATAAGACAAAACATAAGAACCTTAGGTCAGACAATAGTCTGGTGTGAGCAGTAAATGACTATCAAAAGCTATACTGGAAAATATGGTACTAGACAGGTACACAAAACCATACCTGACCTGTCCTTGCAACCAAAGTGTTAGCACAAAATAATAAAATATAATATGCCACTAAAAATAAACGACAATAGGATACTGTAACAGAACAAGATAGAACAACCCAAGTGGCCTCCTCCATTGGTCCTATTCCTAATCCCTTCTCCAACATTCCTATAGATGATAGCCTACCTAAAAGCAGACACAACAATCATGGCAACCATAGAATCCAAAACCTAGCCTCATCTTCTAAAGCCTTGAACATATAACTCGTATGGCCTTGTCCTCGCTTTGCTAGAGACTAATGGAAATCTCGGTTCTCGATCATGTTTGCCATACTCACCGATTAAAAACCCCACACGGCTCTTGTGATACCTCTGTACCACCTGACCCAGACGCTATCGGTCTAGAGTACATGACTGGTGCTACCAGCCCTCGGGTTCCCCCACATATTGTACCCTTGCTTTGAACACAACCAGAACACTCCAAGTCATTAACGGTTCCTTGGCACAACCAAATCTTCAGAGCTTTCCACAAATCCAATCCATTTCCGATCGCGAGCCTACTACTCATCCCAGTCCATTATCTTACAGCCTCATTCCATCTCGAGCTGTCAATCTACTCCTTCGATCCCGCTCCTATTTGAGTTTTCGATCGAAGAGCCAAAACATCTTCATGCCATAACTACCAAATCGTAGAAGTAATTAGTGGGCCACAAATTTCGGCATGATCCACTACAACTACAGAGTCCCCACTCGGATCTCACATCAATTGGAGCTAATAATTTGGATCGGTGCCGATCCAATAGGATCGTATCGGTACTGATCCGAATACTTAGCCAATTTTGGATCCATCTCTCTTCCAGTCTCTAGTACACTTCCTCTGGTTGCCATAGACCCCTTGCTTTCTCTCTTAGCCTCTTTGTCCTTTGATCAATGCTTCATAGTCGATCCAACATAGATGATCCATCATAACTTCAACACTTATCCTATCCTCCGATCCAACTTCATAGAGCATCACTGGAACCCATGCTCTACCATCCCCTTGGATCTCGGATTGATTGGTGCACAAAATTCGTACAAGTATCGATCCAAATACTTTGCTCCAATCGTCATTAAATTCTTAGGACATCATCCTTGCATTCTCTAGAGCCTATCCTCCCAGTTTCATGCGATTCCGACGAACTTTGCTACCAATATGCTTTTATCACTGGTCTACATCCTAAACATGCACAACACTAGCAAATGAATCAAGCGTAGCAAGTAATTCAATCGCAATAATGAATCAAACATAGCAAGTCATTCATTTACATTCAATCATAAACATTCAAGTCATCCAATTCAATCAACGATCATAAACAACCATAGATCCAATCTAAATCATAGAATTACATAGCCATATATGCATAAATGACACTAGCCAATGACTTAATCCATATCACATGTTTTAATTAGGTTGATCTAGGATTTCTAAATCTGAAATTACCTATGTCTAATTAATTTATAGTTTATTATAACAATCCTAACTTATAATCACCTAATTATAACATATTATCCATCATAGACTAGTGAAATATCATAACCAGTCACCAAACCAATCAACCCTATGAAAATGACAGGAGATCTGATCTGGACAGTAGCAAATTAGATGTAGATCTGATCCAATTGACGAGATCAAGCCCTTTGATGAAGATCTAGCCTCTAATTTGAGATTAGTGACGATTTGGGATGAAAACTATGCAAAGAATGGAGAATTAGAGAGGAG
Organism: Allium fistulosum; assembly: GCA_030737815.1. NCBI lineage: Eukaryota > Viridiplantae > Streptophyta > Magnoliopsida > Asparagales > Amaryllidaceae > Allium > Allium fistulosum. The sequence goes on from CM060904.1 coordinate 191,789,424, forward strand.
GTAAGTTTTGAGGCCGATATGAAATGAGAGACAAAGGTTTCAAATGGTCTCTCTCACTTTATATTTATAGCCAAACCAGAATAGACTAATAGGCTTGCTTATTGACTCATTAATCCCCTTTATAATTCTGGCCAGCAGTTTACAAAACATAAAACTGCTATAACTTTTTAACTACTTATCCGATTTTCCTATATAACCACTCTATGGAATGGGAAACCACCATCCCAAAAGCAATAAACTAGGTTAGAACATCTAATACGGCTCTTATCAGAATTCATGGCCAAAATAAGATCTCCAAGGGAAAAATGTTCACATAGAAATTCAGGAAAAATCATGGACATGTAAAACATCCCTAAAAATCATATTTCAAAATATTAGAATGGTACGACCCCAAATTAATTAAGTAGAATTATTTTACGATCCTTTGATACATAAAATATGGGTCGTTACAATTCTTATGTTTGAAATCAACATCAAGCAATGCATCCTCTCTTTTTATTCCTCACAAATGGATTACAAGTAATAGAATTTGTCCCCATTTTGATTTTGGGTCATAAGAACTTGATTTGACAAAGAAATGTAGGAATCCAAAAATCTATCCCAAATTTGGACCCCTAGGGTCGTATTTATAAATGCATGTTGGATCTTTCTGCGTTCATCCCTCCAAAGCTGTCAAAAGGTCTCTTCACCGGCCTTTCATGTCCATCCTTCCACCCTCGACCTTCCACTTTCATGGTTTCGAAGTTGTAAGTAGATATTCCGGTCTTCTAGCATGCTTAAATTAGCCCTTTCATCTGCATCGAAAGCATGCTATTGATGGATATTGATATGATATTCATCAATACCTCTTTCGTATACTTCTGGAACATTTCGACACATTCGAATGGTGTGCTTCTTTTGGTGGCAAACGAATCATGGTACTTCATTGTGCTGTTTGAGTATAAGCGGAAGCATTTATGACCCCTTCATCACCTTTGAAACCTAGAATCAGAGTTAGGGTGGGTTACTTTGATGTGTGTGGAAGGGTGTTTGGATTGGTTCGAAAGGTTATAATGGTAGCAGAAGGACTATTAATGCGGATTAGGTTCATTGGTGGACAAAGGATGGTTGCGGAAGATTGTTCTCGAAGGTAATTTCTTTAAGTATCGTCGAAGCCCAACTTTTAGTACTTGAGGAATGGTGGTTCTGGTTGACTTTTCTTCTAGTGATGGAACCAATCTTTTTGAAAGGTACAACCTATGCGAAAGGGGTAGTGCTAGTGGAAGCCCTGGCTTTCATTTCCTATGGAAGTGCTCAATGCTTGTGGCACCCATCTAATTCCCTTGGAAGCTATATTTAATGCCCTCAAAACCCACCTTTTTGAGTCATGAAAGAACCCCTTTTTAACACTTGCGAACCCCCTATAAAGAACATTTTCCTACAACTCTAGATGCCTCCCCTAGATACCTTCGGAAGCTTTCTTTTATAATTCAGGAAGCCTTTTCGTTCATGCCTTCACTCTTGAGTGGATTTTGTGGTTAACATTCCCTATTATAGAGAGGATCAAAAAGCTTGCATACCGAATATAGTTACCAAGCAGTTTGGTTGGATTCCATAATTTTTTTCATATTTCTCATCTTAGGAAGCATGTACATGATCTAGAGACTACTTTGCTCAAACAACATTGGAAGATTTAGTAGTAGAACCAGATCTGACTTTTGTGAGACAACCATTTCGAGTTGTAGCAAGAGATGAGAAGAAGTTTAGGAACAAGACAATCAAGTTGGTGAAAGTTTTGTAGAGTGACAAAGAGAAAGACTATACTTGAAAGACAAAGGATGGGATTAGGGATTATCTTGAGCTATTATAATGGTATTTTCTACATTTGATTATATATAGACTTAGTAGCTGGTAGAATATACTAGTATTGATTGCATGTTGGATATGCTTGTTTTATAGTCCTTACTGAATTTTGAGGGAGAAATTCTTTAAGGAGGAGAGCTTGTAACAACCCTATTTTTAGTTAAACATTATTCAGGATATTTAATTGGATAAATTAAATAGAATAATGTAAATGATCACGGAGAATGAGATTTGAAAATATTAAGGTCATGGCTTAATGAACTAAGTAATAAGATTGTTTTAAACTTAAAACACGAGGATATATGAGAAGGGCAAAATAGGTAGATCCACCTTTTATTCTTTAAATATTCTCACTCTACTTATTCATTAAACAACCTAAGAAAATCCTAAGGAGGCCGGCCATTATAACGAGGAGGAAGGCCATGAAATCAAAGTAGATTCACAAATCCAAGCTTAGGGGTTCAAGAGCAAGATCAAATCTCAACTCCACAAAGAAATTTTAAGGTGAATAATAAGTATTCCATCTCTATTTTTTCATTTGAATTCGGTTATGGATAATACCCGAACGATTGATGTTAATTTGCCAAGATATTGTTTTTTTAATCATTGTTCGGATAGAATAATTGTTATTTGAATTTTTATGAAATTGTTTAAACGAGTTTTAAGGGTAAAAACTAATATTTTAATCTCCAAATACTTTGATTTTCTGATATGTTGTACAAAACATTATTTTGGAGATGGGGATTTAATTTCATAATTGTCCATATTAAATTGGATATTTTATGAATTTCCTAAGGAGAAAAATCTTAATTTCGGGTTGTAATTGCTTAAAATAATTAAATATGGTTTTTGGCTCTAAAAATTTTATGTGGTAAAGAGGAGGATATTCTCTAATTTCTGTCAATTTTTGGGATTTTCCCAAGTGATTTCAATTTATTGCGAATTTATTATGCTATATAGGCATTTAAAACGATAATTAATTAAAGATATTAATTAATTATTTGAAATATGTTTGGAACTTGAAAATTTAGTGTGCAGTAATTTTGCAAAAGATTTGTAAAGAAATTGTTTTATCCAATAGAAATTGGCAAGGAATAGGATTTCGTGAAAAGTTTTTGCTCAATGTAGTAATAAAATCAGTTTTAATAGGAATTAAGACAATGTCATACCACCCTAACGTCGCCAAGCCTAAGACAAGGTCGCATCCGCGGGTGTCGATGTCGAAATGAAAGGAAACATAAGATATTCACTCCAGTAGCTTTGTATCGTTCCAAGTATGTTGAAGTGGACTTCGTCGATAAAGAGTATCAGTGGCAATGGTGACTATGTGATTCACCTAAATGTTTCAAAAGCTTAATGTTAACGTAAACGACGTCGCATGCTTTCACCGCTATTTTAAATGAAGTCACACCTAACCACTTCATCTGTTTTATATAATAAGGCGGTGATGCCGCATGTATTGACTTCGACTTTATATAAAAAGCGGCATATTAGTCGAAGTGATTTAAGTAAGAAGGTTGTATTATGACATTATGGGTCTTAGGGTCGATGTGCATTATGGTCGGCGACCTTATGTTTTAGAGTCGATGCCTCATGTCCATGACATCGCACTTCATCTTTTAAAGCTAAAGAAGCATGCTTTTATATAAATTGAAACGTTTTGATAAGAGGCAGAGAGGCCTATGTTTCAAAAGGGTCGAAGAACCTATATCTTCGGCAGTTAGGCATATAACTTATAAAGGTTTTAAGTTTTGTTTAATAGGTGGATAGCCTATAGTTTATGAAAGTCGACAACATCATCTTCGACGTGAATTTATACTTAAAAGAATTTAAGTTTTGTTTTACCTTGGGTAGAGGGTCGATGAGGTATAGTGCGGCTTAGATGTCGCCTATCTTCATTAAGGGCGGAGAGCGTTATGTTTTCTACTTCGACAAAGTCATTAAGGATACCAACGCCATTTTAAATTTTAAACTTCTACACTATCATTGGGGACCTCAATATTGATAAGCTTTGACATGCTATATGTTTTCACTTCGACATTGAACTATATCGACCTAATAAGGGTGGTGAACTGATTATTTTATGATTTCGATTTTAAGCATTGGGAATACCGATGCTACTTTCTTAAATGAGTTCGACATTGATCATTTGGGGATACCAATGTATGTCACTTTAAAATGTTATAACTTTAAAAGGGATAACCTAATTGGGGATACCAATAGACATAAGTTAAACATTTAGGTAACATGAATTAAATTGTAAATGATGGGTTCATATTCATCTTAAGAATACTGTGGAATGTGAGATGGATAGTCCACATCATGCCGAAGATAAATAGTCTCTATAAGGATAATGAAGGTTCATAGTCATCCTAGGAAAACTATAGGTGTGTGATGGATAATCCACATCATTTTAAGTTAAATAGAATATGCGTGATGGTTAATCCATATATTTTTAAATAATTAAACCATATGTGATGGGTAGTCAATATGGTAGGGGATGGGTAATCCTAGTAATAATTACATATGAGATGGATAGTCCACATAATTTTGAATATTCTTATATGTGAGATGGGTAGTCCACATAATTATAAGACGGGTAGTCAGATTAGAAAAAGACAAGTAGTCAGTTTAAATTGTGACGGGTAGTTATTTGAAATTAAGATAGATAATTTAATGAATTGGGATGGGTAATCCAATACATGTTGCATGATTATAAATACTATTTTTATATTCTAACCATTGTGGTTGCAGGAGCAAAGTATAAGGCTCTTATGTTTTAGTTAAGGTACTAGTTAGGGGAAAACCCATTCTGCTAAGCGGTGTGGTCTCACTGGATATCTATTTGGTTTGAAATGGCATGTTATTATTCATAGTATACTGTTGTCTGATCCAAATTTTTTGTTTTACCCCTTAAACTCTCGGGTACTCATTTGAGTAGGTTAGGAATAAGGGCTTTCAGGTTCCAGTTAAATGAATATGCTTCCGAAGACGTGTAGGAGGCATTCTAGTTATTAAGAAATTTATCAATTTTCATTCTGTTGTTTGGTTTTGTCTATTTGGATGTAATGGCAAAGTTGTATAATTGCCAACTATTTAACTCTTATCAATTAAGGGGCGTCTTCATATGCCGCTCTTGGAATATTTTATAATAATTATATTTCCTCTAAAAGTTGGATTACGAATGGGATTATGTAATGAATATGAAATATCAATTATGAAATGAGATGTGAAATTTGTTACTAAACTATTTTTGAAATTTTTTCATATTGATGTGCTTCTAATTATTGCTATGATTAACATAACCGCATTTAGTCGTTGAGAATTAATAAATATAGATGACTGCAACATTCGTAGTAGTTAGTTTTGGGCCTCAAAATATGGGATGTTACACATACATTATGAATCATGACTATTCACCATATAACATTTATATGTGATCAAATAAGGATAAATATCCATATTCTTGTATTGTTTTAGAGCCCAAAACTTGTATAAGATAAAACACGGTCTCTGGCAAATAAATACCTAAGTGACTATGGTAAGAATGTAAATAGTAGTTGTATAATTTGGCCCTTGCATGGGCCTTGAATTGGGAATATGTCAAAAGGTTTATTGGTAAGTATATTTTACATTTTTATGTCAATCTTAATTCAATTCATTAGTATAATTTGACGGATAAACCTTTTATCAAGTATATTAGTTGCACAAATTTATCGAATTAGATTAATTTAACGTTATATAGCATATTTACTTACAATATTAAAAATGTTAAATGTTGTCATTTTATTTTTCCGATAAGCTTCCACTAGACTTTTATGTTTCTCAAGACCCAAAGAGACAACATAGAAATCATTTGATTTCTCTAGTGGGTATTAGGTCTCGCTTACCTTAGGATTTTGTTCTTAGGAAAAACTCAACTAATCATGGGCAACATGCGATCGATAAAACCTTATTGATTATATTATATACAACTCCTAATCCGTGGTCTTTGAACTAACCTTATCTTAACCTTTAGGAAAGCCCAACAAATCGAAAGAGAATATTCACTCATACCTACCATTTCGCAATGGCTTAAGTATAATGCACATACCTTAAGGAAAGCTTGAAAAATCATGCATGTATCTACACATAACATCTCTAGCTTGAGGAAGCTCAAAAACTAAAGAGTATGCAAGTAATTTATAAATAGGTGGTAGGGATAACTTACCTATTAAATACAAATAATCTTATGAAATACCCTCGTGATATAAGTGTCGAACATGTCTGAAATCATAGTATACTTACAATACACATATACTCATTCCTTAAACCTAAGGTTATTTCTTACAATTCCACTTAAATTTTATACTCTCATATCATACACGTTTATTTCATTTATAACCCCTTATAATTTATTTAACTTATGTATTATTCTTATGTATATTATTAGTTAAATCATATTTAATTAATTTTGATTTATTAATTTAATTAACTAACTAATTAAATTATTTTAAAATTCCCAATTTTATTTTATTAATCCTAAACAATTTAAAAAGAAAATTAATTATAACACTTTTAGTTTTATATACATTTTATTTTATTAATTACCTTTTACTTAATTAACAAATAAAATTATTCAATTAAAACACATATTTATTTATAATTTACCTTAAACAATTTAATATATATATATATATATTCAACTATAACATTTACAGATATGTACACACTATATTTATACATATATATGTGTGTGTGTGTTTACTTTAGTTAATTAATTATTATTTTAATTAATTCAATTAAATAAATTATTAAATAATTTTGAAAATATTAATTTATTAAAAATAATTTTGAAAAACAATTTACAATATTTATAAAATTTATTTTATGTTTTAATTTTAACTTTCAAATTCAAAATATATTTTTAAATTTTCAAACAGAATTTTGAAAATTTGTTCAAGGTGATCAATTTGGGCCTTTATAATGAGGCCAACATTTTTGACTTTGTGACGACCCACTATTATAAACATCTAAAATCAATTATAAACGACATCAAAATACGTTTACAACTAATTTCAGATATTAAAAAAAGTAGACCATGAGTAGATAAAATTTAAAAAGTCTAAAACAATGACATAAGAAGAGAAACCTCATAGGGGAATTTAAACACCGACATATGTACACATCTCATATCGATAATTAAATATTATGCAAATTCAGTACATAAGATAATATACATTTTTCAATACATCAATTATAAAACCAACAACTATAAAATTTTTGATGCAAGGGATATATCTATTTATCCAGTGGCTATGACCCATTCCAAACCCTATGCTCAATTCTTTGTTTAAAGCTACAAACATACAAACGCACTTACATATATATTATAAAGGAGGAAAAAGGTTTCAACTATGCTTGGACTTCATCTAACCCTATACATTACAGTTATTGGCTCGATAATTATTGTATAGAAAAAGACTATTTCATACTACTTTTGGAGGATCAAGCCTGCGTAGTTATATTTCTTGCTCTTCTCCTGCATCCAAATACTTGTTAGTCCATAACAACCATAGCATCCATGCAACCATCATAACCAATGCAACCAATGCAATCATTGCAACTATCACAAATAATGCAACCAATGCAAACAATGTAGATAGTAGAAGCAAAAATAGTACTCCTAGTCATCCATCTCAATAAATCATCATATGGGAAAACCATAACAATAATAACACACAGCCATCAAACACATTAATATCCAATGACAACCCCAATCCATCAAATAAGAAAATCACAATGCACATATATACTTACATAGATCATCAATAATATAAATATAACCCATCAAAGGTGTACTAGTCTAATCAACATTAGTGACACAACATCAATCACCAAATAACCATAATTAACTATCCATCATCTAGTAGCAATAATGGTAAAATATCGCACACTCATCAAAATGCATAACCATCATCAAATAGTAGAAGTATGTGATAATTACAGTCAACAATTAATCACATATTCAACAACCAATCCAAATAATAAATTTACATCCATTATTCAATTAAGTATAAAATCATTTTATTCTTATTATTATAAAGTCACCTTTACTTATTCATCTAAAAGAAATAATAGTTCTTTTTAAATGATAATATATTCCTTAAATCTCTTATCGTACTTCCATTTCTCAAATACTCCAAAACATCGTATTTTAAGTCAAAGATACAAATCTTTGCCAAATCGCTTTTTAAAAATATAGTATTATTATTGTCATTATTATTTTTACATCAAAATAGTAATATAAATTGAAATCTCTTTAGTTCTTCCCAAAATCAATTAATTACAATTTGTCCTAGAAATACAACATTTTATTTTGAATCACTAAAACTGCTTTTTATTTTATAAATCGAATAATAAGAATTATAGTTCATAAATATCATAACATCGTGAAATCAATCATTTTTCCATTTAGACAAAACGATACCATTTTCATTGAAATTCATGTCACTATTACTTAAAATATCATTCTAAATAATAAACTACCCAAATATTAATTTAAAATATAATTTTAGTCATCATTTATGAATATTCCCAAAAATTCATAAATAACAACCTTGTTGGATTTCGTACTTTAATTTTAGTAAAGTTTGTTGAATCATCATTATTTACAGAAACCATCAAAAATATGTAAATAATCTTATTTATCATTTATTTAATTATTTTTCTCTTTATTATCCAATTTATTCTAATTAATTCTTTCCAGTCCAAACCAAAAAATTATTTTTAATCAGACATTTAAAAATACTACAATCAACAATAACTATTTAATCAATGCACAATACACCTTAAAAATTATAATATCTAAACAATCATCCATAGAACTTAACATATACCTATAAATATGATTTTTCATTAATAGATATATATTTTACAATTTAAAATTAAATTAGTTAAATTGAATAGTGCATACCAACGAGCTTTTTCTAACATCCTCCAAACCACACAAAACCAATGACAGACAGTCCAAAATTCCACCATGAGTCAAAAGGAAGAAATCACGTGTGAATCGGGGTTCATGTGTAAAAGTTATTATGGTTATAAGATTCAGTGTTAATATCGTAATTTGTCCATGTTAAAATAATAATAAAAATAACTAACTTATGTTACTTCTCCACCTCCATACTTATGCACGCTAGCTCTTATCCACGGACCCATTTCATCAACTTTGATCAATGATTTCTTCTTATTTCGGCCACTATTCACCAAGTCGTTGCTACCACAACACCAAAGCTAAGAGCACCGATTGGTGTCCTCTAACCAGTCTCCAGTGTCGTCGCTTGACACTGCCCAAACCACGGCCATTGACCTTCAAATAGCAATTCCGACAAAATTAAGCACCAATTCACGAATTGAAACCATCACTGAGTTCATATTGTTGAGACCTAGAAATCCATGCCTTTAGTTTTGTCTATCAACCTCCAAATAAAAACCCCCTCAATCATCCCTAGGGTTTTACCGATGAGAACTTCAACCATGATTTCTGCCCTTCTCGGATATTTTCTCGACAAATAGACACCTTCTGTCAACTCCGATAGTTTATAATTTGATACACTTTGGACCTTTTGAGTTCTAAATCAATTTGTTATTAGAGATAATCATCTACCATTAGCAAGTGATTAGAGAAATTTTGGAATTAGACAAAAAAATGAAGGTAGAGGTGATGGCTTAGGTTTCATAGCCTCGTTTATATAGTTGTTAGGCTGGGTTATGAGTTGTATATCCAGTTTGGCCCAAAATAGCTACATACGCTATTTAGACACTATATTGCCTCTATTTCATAAACAATAACTCCAAACCCATCAAAATTATATATAAAACTGACCACCTTGAAAAGACATCGCAATGATTATAAATACGATACAGAATTAAATTTTAATTAAAACTTAATTTTCAATTGGTTTAATATTAACAACGTTAAATTTTTGAGTCTTTATAATTTACCCTTTCCCCTCTGATAAAAGAATTGTGCCCTCGCACTTCTCCAATTATAACTTTCAGCCAAAATAGTAAAGCTCATCTTGGACATAATTAAAATTATGTGTAAACAAATCAATCACAAATTGCTTATAAAAATGGTGTATACTAACCACATAACGTCATCAATCATGTCACAATGCAATTCATTACAAACTCAATATTTTAATATACATGCTATAATAACACATGCACTTCCTCAATCATACAATCCAACTATAGTATGTAAAAGTAACACTCCATCAACAAAAGGTGAAAAAATCTCAATCATAGATTAAAACATAGGCAGATCAAAACGTCCATGTCCAAATAGATAAAGACACATAAATCCATAACAAGCACAGCTTAACCAAATAAACACTCATACGCAAAATAATATAGTATCATCACCATACTAACCTATCGATCAATAACACATGTGTGTTAATTCCTATACTGAATACATATTCATTATAATATTTACATCCTCAAAATTGTCGATGAACTTCCTCATTGCCTCATCTTTATAATAATCGGTGTACCATTCCTTTTCATACAATCTAGAATCTCCTATGCACCCATTAACAATCACATCCTCATTCCTCAGTCCCACGTCATAAGGTCCCTTCCAAATGACCACTATCATAAGGTCAATGTATATTCACCATCATTAGAGTATTGTATTTTGAGATATATGCACACTCATCATCATTAGGTTTCCTTGCTCATGTCCATACCACTTAGAGGGTCAGGAACTAGACTATCCATCTAGCAGTCCTGGGTAAGTCGAATCTCCCGTCTGAAAAAACCAAGGCCCATTTGGCCCAGGTGAGCATCCTCACATACCCGTGCTTTTACGAGTGCACATCGAAACCTTCAAGTATCATTGATCCCTCAGCACACTTCATATCCATAGTAGAGTGTGTCTTAGCTCCACTTCGTAAGTTCCCATTATAGAACTCATTCTTCTGGATCATTATCGCGACTCCAATCATCGAGTCATCAAGCTCGAAACATCAATTTCAGATCTCCTCTCTTCAGATCTTCAAAACAAATCAGAAAAGCCAATTCCATAATCCTCTTATAGTAATTTATTAAATTGATGACAAGGATAACCCACCTAAAATACCTAAGAGGGATCCCCTAGCGAGGAGTTTTGCAATATATCTTCAAAGCAAAATATTTTAATTTCCAAGTCAAAGCTTCCATCTACGTTTAAAACCAAAAAACATTTTTCTTCCTAAAATACCATAACAATTTTACAAAATAATATCCTAAAATATTTTCACCGTTTTAAATCAATTTCATAGTAAATTTTGAGAAAACATAATTTTGTAGAAAATTAAAAGTGGAACACTTTCTTGAAAATATTTATGGAAGATGGTAATTATTTCAAAAAAGTAGATTTAAAAATGCAATTTTTTTTCTAGAAAAATGTGTGATCCTCTACGAATAGAGGAGAGCACACATGCGAATATATATATGTATATATATATATCATGAATATAAGGTACTGCCAACATGCCTAGCAGGTAACAAGAAACCAAATACATATATCAAATCTCAAGTGCTCCTAAGATGAGTTCCGGCAAAGCCACCACCCATCACACCTCGATATCGAGCTCCGGCATGGCCACCGCCCGATATTAAGGTGTTAGAAGTACCTAAAAACTAGAGGAAAAACAAAAACTACTGGATGACGTCCGAGACTAATGAGGAGCTCCAACCAACTGAATCATTAGAGGTGAAAAAGCATCTGCTCTGAAGTGGATCTGCTGAAAAGAGAAACCGCTCTGAAGCCTTTGAACAAGAGAAAGGGGGTACCAAACTGAAGAATATATCCTCCAAAGAAAAGTACTCCATATTGAAGATAGCAGAATCCTAAATCTGAGGAGAAACTGCTAGAAGTCCTCGATGAAGATACTTTGCTCTAGTAACCTCTCTACCATCTGATGTCCAGCAATCCGAAGATATGAAAACGTGCAAAATGAATCTGATATCCTATCTCCCATACCTATAACTAGAAAATGACTAAAGAAAAGAAATTAGAATGATACATATATATGTATATTTATATAATAAATATACATATATATGTATTTATAAGGAAGGAAATAAAAACTAAATAAGACTAACTGGACAATAACAATATAAATAAAAACACCTAAGAACCAATACCAAACAGAGACAAGTACAAATATAGAGACGGATCTATCTTATGAACCTTTAATAATAAGTAAGTTATGATTAGAAGTGAAATCATCATCTAAATTAGAGAAAATATTAATAATACTATTATTAATGTTAAAAAAATTATTGTTATGTTTAAAAAAATTAATATTATGATTAACCTTGTTAAGATACCTTTTGAAGAGGATATTTTTAGCTAATTTATATTTGGGGTTAGAGATCCAATTAAAACAAAAAGAAGAAATTGTAAAAATCAATTTGTTTAAATGACAATTATTATTATTGAAAATTCTTTGATTTCTTTCAAACCAGATAAACCAACTAATAATAATGAATAAAGTGTCTAGTAAAAAACTATTATTCTTTTTGAATTTGAATCTAAAATTATTCCAGTAGAATTCACAATCTGAAATTTTAGTTGTTATATTAAAGTTAAAAATTCTAAGAGTATTAATTAGAATGTAATTAGAATCCATATAATTAAAGTATATATGATTAATGTCCTCAAGATACAGATTACAAAAATAACATTTATTATCATTTTGAATATTTTTCTCTTTAAAAATTCAATTGTATTAAGTTTTCCATGAAGAATTAACCACATGTGAATTTTGGATTTGGGAGGAGCATTAGATTTCCACATATATTTAAATGAGTTATTTATTGTACCCGAAAAATTAATGAATCTGTAAAAATAATTAGAAGTATATTTCTTACTTTTATCCCATTCCCAACTAATAAAATCATTATCATTATCAATATTATAAAGATTTAATCTGGCATAAAGCAAAGAAAGTTGTCTAAAAGTTGAATCAACTAAAATTCTGTTAAAACTGAAATTCCAAGGAGGATCATTTTCAGGAGAATAAACTTCATTGAATAAAGCATACTTAAAGTTACAAATATCATACAGATCCTTACATTCTATCTTAAGAGGCAAGGTCGAAATCCAACGGTCATGCCAAAACGAAGTACGATTACCAAAATGAACAATTGTATTTATTCCTAAATTAAATATCTCATTACATTTTAAAATGTTTTTCCAAAAGTTAGATATATTTTGAGTGGCTGGAGAAGCAATTTGATATAAATTGCTATTTCCATTATAATAATATTTAGAAATGATCTCTTTCCGAATAGCGTTATCATTTATATCTATAAACTTCCAAAGCCATGTACCTAATAGAGACAAATTCATATTACGCAAATTAATAACACCTGAACCACCTTCCTTTTTGGCATTACAGACGGTTTCCAAATTTACAAGACATTTAATATTATTATTAGAGTTTTCTCCACTCCATAAGAAATCTCTTCTAATCTTATTGTTGAGCGAGATTCTACCGGACCAGCCTACTCCCTACCATCGAATCAAGGTGCACAGTCTATACCGGACCAGCCTACTCCCTACCACCGAATCAAGGTGCACAGTCTATACCGAACCAACCCCACTGCCGAACCAACTCCACTGCCGAACCAACCCCACTGCCGAACCAACTCCATTGCCGAACCAACTCCACTGCCGAACCAACTCCACTGCCGAACCAACCACTCCACCAAAGTCCCACCGAACCAATCTACTGCCGAACCAAGACCTCATATCCACCCATCTACTTACGAACCATGGCATTGCCGAACCAAATTTGCCAGGCCAGATTGTATCAGCCCGGGCCCATCAGTAGCCGTATACATCCAAGAGCCCTACCCCCAGCCTCACTCTATAAATAGAGGGGCAGGGGTACAACAATGGGGGACAAGTTTGAGAGCTCAAGCACGGAGAGAACTTTCAAATAACTTTCTTTTACTTGTATCAAAGCTTTGTACTTGTAATCGAAACAAGAAAAGAGAAATAACATATAAAGTGGACGTAGGCACATTCTGGCTGAACCACTATAAATCTGCGTGTCTTTTACAGTTTAGGCCCTGCTTTTCATATATTTGCATAAATCACACAAACCACTAAGAACAACACAAGATCTACTAAATCATACGACTTTGAGGTGTTTGTCCATTTTTCGTGCAAACATTTTTGGTGCTTTCATTGAGAGATAGAAGCTCGAAGCTTCAACTTCATCCACTTAACATTTTTCCTAACAGGATCGTTCGCCGCTTGGAAAACATGCCTCCCAAGCAGAAAAAAGATGTTAACAAAGGAAAAACATCGCATCCAGCAGTCTTCCAGATCCAGCTGTCACGGATCAAGTAAATCGTCCTCCTCTAGCAGCAGTACCAAATGAAGGACAGGCTAATCCGACCACTCCTGCCACAGAACAGCCCGCAGCAATTACTAGGGCAGATTTAGACAGGGTTGTGGTTGAAGTAACTAACCGCTTCACGTCCCAGCAGGAAGCCTTGGTGGATCATCTCATGTCACGCTTAAGGGATGCTGAAGAGTCCAACCGCAACACTGAATCATGGGGCGAGTCCCAGTCTGGAGGATCTCAGAGACAACAAAGATCTTCCTTCTTCGAAGGAGTTAACGACAGAAGCAGCCATGGTAAGAGCCGAGATCGAGCACAGCCCAAAGTTAGGCCTGAGGAAACGTTTGGAACCAAACCCAACGGGGGAGGTACCGGGCGAAGGTCAACTGTAGCTGAGCCTGTCATACTGCCTAACCACGGAAACACCAGTGAACGGGGCCGAGCTAGAGTCCAGCCCGAAGTTGGACCCGAGGAAGTGCTTAGATCAGAACCCAGCAGGGGAAGATCAAGGCAAGGGCCAACTGTAGCTGACCCTAGCATGCTCCCAAAAGACCAAAGGCAGCCACTGGGAAATATGAGGAATGATAGACGATACCATCCCTACAAGTCATCTGGATGGAATCAATCCCACAGAACAAAACCAAACTCGTTTCTATCTGCTCCAAATTCTGATGAAAGGATGGCACGCTTATTCAGAGAGTGCGTCCAACGGGAGCAAAGGGATCGAGGGATAGGCGCTAGAGTAACCAGCCCTTTCGCCCGCAATATCTAAATTGCTATCACCCCCCGAGAATGGAAGATGCCAACAATGGACCCTTACAAAGGAACCTCCGACCCCGTTGTACACTTACAGAGATACACACAACATATGCTCATGAGTGGAGCAACAGAGGGAGTACTGTGCAAATGCTTTCCACTATTCTTAGCAGATCTCGCTACCTCTTGGTTCTGTCATTTACCCTAGGGATCCATCAGCTCGTGGGAAATGTTGAAAGAAAAGTTTATCAGTCAGTTCCGCATTCATGTGGAACAACCTAAGGACGCTTATTCCTTATCCAGCATCAAATAGAAACCCGGAGAGAAACTGCAGCAATACCTAACCCGATTCAATGCCGCAGCGGCCGCAGTCCAAGATGCCGATGAGAAGCTTATCCTAATGGCCTTCTGTAGTGGTGTGCATCCGGACACTAAATTTGCTAGAAGGTTGACAAAAGAAAAACCAGCTACTTTACCCGATTTCTTCCATGAAGCCGGGAAATATATGAGGCTTGAGGATGCTGCCGTTGAGGGGCAGTCAAGACAGCAAAATAAGGCAACTCACAGCAACACCCCTGCTGTGGCAAGGGACGTTCGAAGAAATGATTCCAGAGACAATGTTGGGGGCAAGAAGGGAGAAAAGCGCCTATATCGGCCAGGACCAAGATTCGACACTTAAACTCCTTTGAACGAGACCGTCGAAAATATCTTCCTTGCCACCCAAGGCGAAGTTAGATACAAACGCCCACCATACAAGAAGGAATCAGATAACGTGCAGAAGTCTGGAAAGTTCTGCCGCTTCCACGAATCTCATGGGCATGATACCAATGAATGTCATCATCTCCGGGACTTGATTGAGGAACACATCAAAAGGAAGAAACTGGAACGCTATGTAAAAGGTCAGGACAGGACTCCAGCTCCTACCAATGAGAACCCAAGGCTACCCTCACCGGAGATCGGCAGAGGAAACCGCAACACTAGCGGCTCTAGTCAAGAGAAGATAGTGGTCCATACCATCTCGGGAGGATCACACATCGCAGACAGAAGCTGGAAAGAGATGGAAAGATATGGAAAGTCGCTTAGAGACAGTAAAGACAGTGTCAATTCGGTTATAGAAGAACGCCACCCGAAATGGAAAGAAAGTGATGACATCACATTCGGTAAGCGTGACCTAGAAGGAAGGCAATACCCTCACATGGATCTCAGGGTTATCTCTGCCTGGCTCGGTCCCGCCGAAGTTTACCGAATCCTAGTAGACACTGGAAGCTCAGTAAATATCATGTTCAAACATGCATTCGACAAAATGAAACTATCAATGAAGGATGTATCTCCCTGCGATAAACCACTACACGGTTTCACCGGAGATGCGAAGATGCCCCTCGGGCAACTGGACCTCTTTGTTGAGATTGGAAGCCATCCACGGTCCGTTGTACGGAAACAGACATTTGTGCTAATAGAAAACCATTCAGCCTACAACGCCTTCTTAGGAAGGCCAGCCTTGTCTGACTTCCAAATTGTCCTAGCCCCATGGTGCCTAAAGATGAAATTTCCAATGGACAATGGAGTAGGGGAAGTAGAAGGAGACCAGGACGTTGCTCGAGACTGCTATGTGACTAAACTTCGCAACAACCACAAGAAGGATAAAGGGAAGGGTGTAGAGGTTGCCCTCTGCACGAAAAGTCTAGAAGCATAGCAACTAAAGAAAGCCCCTCCTCTTCGATATACCAGCGACCCTTTCAATGAATTAGACCCTAGGGACAAAGAGGAGGAGGCCACCGCCGAGCCTGCAGAAGCTATGGAGTTTGTATCTGTAGACAAGCACGACTCGAGTAGACTATTGAAAATTAGGTCCCAACTAAAAGCAGAGTTGAAGGAGCAACTCATCGACTTTCTCCGCCACAACTTGGATGTATTCGCATGGTCACAGGCTGACATGACCGGAATCTCCCCCGACGTAGCATGCCACGTACTAAACATTGATCCTACCAAGGCGCCCATAAAACAAAGAAAGAGAAGTATGGGGGCAGAGCGATCAGCAGCCCTCGATGAAGAAGTAAAGAATCTACTCGCCAATGACTTCATACGATAAGCTATCTACCCGGAATGGATCGCTAACCCGGTGCTGGTAAAGAAGGCTAATGGGAAGTGGCGAACGTGCATTGACTTCTCCAACCTAAACGACGCCTGCCCAAAGGATTGCTTCCCACTTCCCCAAATCGACCAACTTGTAGATAGCACAGCCGGACACGAGCTCTTATCTTTTATGGATGCATACTCAGGATATAACCAAATTCTTATGCATGCTCCCGACCAAGACCACACTAGTTTCATCACCGACCGGGGTTTATACTGCTATAAGTTAATGCCTTTCGGACTTAAAAATGCAGGAGCCACCTACCAGCGCCTCGTCAACAAGATGTTTACAGGGCTAATAGGGCAAACTATGGAAGTATATGTGGATGACATGCTGGTAAAGTCAAGGAGAGCCGACGATCACGTAAGCCACCTAGGCGAGATGTTTCAAGTACTTCGCCAGTATGGAATGAAGTTGAATCCTCTAAAATGCTCCTTCGGAGTATCATCAGGAAAGTTCTTAGGATTCATCGTCCATGCCAAAGGGATTGAAGCAAACCCTAAACAAGTCCGAGCACTAAGGGATATCAAGATACCTTCCACTCGAAAGGAAATGCAAAGCCTAAATGGAAAAGTGGCCGCCCTAAGACGATTCATCTCCAAAGCAAGGACAAGTGCGTCCCCTTTTTCGAAGCTCTAAAGAAAGACAAAGGAAAGTTCGAATGGACTGACGAATGCTTAACCGCTTTCCTTAACTTAATCGAACACCTCCAGAAACCACCGGTACTCTCAACTCCAAGCAAAGGCGAAGAGTTATACCTATACCATGCTGTGTCATCTCACGCCCTAAGTGCTGCCTTGGTAAGGGAAGACAACCGCACGCAGCGGCCAGTTTACTTCGTCAGTAAGAGGTTTACGGGGGCAGAAGTCAGATATCCTAAACTTGAGAAGCTAGCATACTGTTTACTAATCACATCACGGAAACTGCGTCACTACTTCCAGTCCTATTCCATCAAAGTTCTGACCGATCAACCACTGAGGCAGGTACTCCATCGTCCTGACACTTCTAGGCGACTACTTAAATGTTGATTGAACTAAGTCAGTATGATATCACCTATCACCCTCGCACCGCCATCAAGGGACAAGCCATGGCTGATTTCATTGCAGAATTCACTACCAACGAAGATAAGGAGCAATTGGAAATAGCAGAAGACATCAAGTGGAATCTCTTTATGGATGGTGCATCAAATGAACAAGGCTCGGGGGCAGGTGTGGTAATAATCACTCCCAGGGGAAATAAGTTGCACTATGCTGTAAGGTTGGAGTTTGCTGCCACCAACAATGATGCAGGATATGAAGCAGTGATAGCTGGATTAGAACTTGCCATAGAAATCGGAGCCAATTCTTTGTGTCTTCATAGCGATTCTCAACTTATTGTTAATCAAATACTAGGAGAATTCCAAGCTCGAGAAGAACGACTCATAGCATATTTAAAGAAGACCAAGTTACTTCTCAGCCGATTTGACCACTACTTAGTCAAACACATCCCTCGGGAAGAGAACCAAGAGGCCGACGAATTGGCAAAACAAGCAAGTGTGAGAGACATCGCCATCTTCGGAGCAGTAACCATCTCAAAGCAACTGACCCCAAGTTTTGAGCAAGTGAATCTGATAGCTGCAACCGAAGAAGCAACTTGGATGACTCCCATCCGAGACTACCTACAAAGCGGCACACTACCCAACGGGCGTAATGAAGTCAAGAAAATCTTGAGGAAAGCTTCCCGCTACACAATACAAGAAGACATCCTCTATCGGCGCGGATTCTCCAACCCGTTATTAAGGTGTGTCGTTGGGAGGGAAGCGAAGGAAATCTTATTCAACATTCATCAGGGAAGCTGCGGAGATCACACCGGAGGGCAAACATTAGCAAAAAAGATACTCCGATATGGATATTTCTGGCCCACCTTAAGCAAAGACGCCTTAGATTTCGTCAAAAAGTGTGACAGATGCCAGAAGTTTGCTAAGATTCCGCGGCTACCAACAACTGAGATTACTCAAATGACCAGCCCTTGGCCCTTTACAATATGGGGAATTGACTTAATCGGCGAGCTACCAATGGGCCGAGGCGGGGCCAAATATGCTATAGTGGCAGTCGACTATTTCACCAAATGGGTGGAAGCGGAACCTCTGAATAAAGTATCTTCAGCAAAAGTTATTAACTTCTTGATCAAAAATGTTCTGTGCAGGTACGGAGTCCCACTCAGAATCATATCAGACAATAGACTTCAGTTTGACAGCGAGGAATTCGCCAACTGGTGCCGAGAGCACGGAATTCACAAAAACTTCTCATCCGTAGCGTATCCCCAGGCAAACGGGAAAGTCGAAGCCGTCAACAAAATTCTGAAAACTCTAATAAAAAAGAAACTCGAAAAGTCAAAGGGCGCTTGGGTGGATGAACTCCCTATGGCACTGTGGGCCTATCGCACGTCCTTCAGAACATCAACGGGGCATACTCCTTTCTCTTTGGCATACGGATCGAAGGCTATGCTCCCAGTTGAAACCATTGTGCCTTCCCACCGTAGGATCCACTATAACCCAGAAGAGAACAAAGAACTCCTGCACATGTCTTTGGATCTAGTTGAGGAGAGAAGAAATGATGTAGTCCTTAAAGCAGCGGCCCACAAGCAAAAAGTGGCAGCACAATATAACTCCAAAGTCAAGCATCGTACCTTACAAGAAGGGGATCTTGTCCTCAAGCGAATCTTCCCTCACCCCGGAGCACTAGATCCAATCTGGGATGGACCATATGTAATTCATAAAGATCTCCACAATGGAGCTTATATTTTGTCAACAGTGGACGGAGAGGTGTTCCAGAGGGCATGGAACATCCAACACCTCCGTCGATACTTTTCTTAACTTGTACTGCCCATATGAAGCGAATGAACAACGAGAATCAGTGGACGTAGGCCTTTTCGTGCCGAACCACTTTAAAAAAACCTTGTCTCTTTTTTAACTTGTTCCTTTATATCTTGGCTGCTTGTTAACTTTATCATTTTCTGTTGAACAAAATCATATGCGTATGGCATTTCCACTCAAAGCACTCCACGGCTCAACTTCACCTGGACAAGACCTAACGGGTACTATGCGAATCTATGCCCTCGCCAATGAGACACTTTTGCTCCAGCATCCCTCTGCTGCGGGTTAACTCATTGCTCGCGACGGCCCTTAAATCCAACTGTAATGAGCCGATTATAAGCCCCCGAGAAGGCCGACTATAGCCGAGGCAGCTCATTACGGCGTTCGGCTCGCCGGCAACTATGAACCGACTATAAGCCCCAACATAAGGTGTGGCCAGCCAGGGGCAGTTCACGGTTGACGATCGGCACCCACGCTAGTCGGCCATAGTAAATCGAATAATACCCACGATTATGGGCCATAATGGCCCGGGTAGTTACTGTGCGCGATCTCGGCTCCGATTTGTCTTAAGTGCGGCTGTGGTAAAAAAGAATTAACTCCCCGCGGAGGCGTAAGATGGGTGACAAATGTCTCCAAGACCCACAGCTAGGGAAAGTGACTACAAAGCCCGTTTGCCACGAACTTAAGCACATCGAAGGCCTTCCATGATTGGAAGTTTTACTTTTTCACATATTTCAATTTCACTTAAGAAACTTTTCTCCTATCCTCTGTATCAATCCCTGAAGTACAGGACACAGAATAGGAGACACTCACTAATAAAAGCGGATACTCACAGCAAGATACTGGACCGCATCCCTTACTCGGTCACACAGGATATTCAATGCTGCCATCTACAAGAAAAATTTAAAGGGCGGTATTTCCTTCTTTCACATGTAAACACATGACTATAATTTATTCACACCTCACGCTAACATTGCAAGTCATGAAATTATGTTTTAAACAAGAACCTAACATCAAACACAATTTTATTACAAGAATATGCATAGCTATATTTCTCATACAACATGTCAAAATAGCAAAAAACATTCAAAAGACGACAAAATCAGCTTAAGTTAAAGAATTACACGTCAAGAATAGAGCTATTTATTACAAGTAGCAAAAATTACAACCTAAGAGTTACTTTACTGTTTTAAGACTAACATATACAACCATGTCAAGTCCACAAAAAGAATTTTCCAGGTCTAATCAAGGAGCCGGCTACGTCGGAGTCTTATCCTTGTCCTGTTGCCCACCTGTCCGGTCAGAAAAAGAATTCGTTAGTGATAAGCAACCAAGTTAACGGAAAGACTAGAAAGGAAGACTTACCAGCATCTGCTCCTTGATCAACTTGATCATCATCCTCCGCTTGCACACCTGTCTCTTCGGCTGCAAGCAACCACATGCCCTCCTTCACCGCCACCTTCTCCACCTTGGTAAACTGGGCGTTAACAACATCCATCCTAAAGGCCACGCCACCCTCCTTATATGCCTCGGCCTGGGCCTCCTCTAGAGCCCTGAGATAGATCCTAGCCATAACTCGAGGGTAATCATCCATCCAGGACAAGTTACCCTACCTCCAAGTACGGAAGTACATATCCTGGAGCATCCGTTCCATCATCCTCTCATTCACTTCAAACTCCCTCGCCCGGGCCTCGGAATCCGACAACCTTACGTCGGCGGCATCTCTCTCCAATTGGTATCTCGAGCAGTCAGCCTGAAGGGATTTCCGCATCGCCTCCATCTCCTCCCTCAACTTGGCTTGAGCAAGCTCTACAGCCTCAAGCTTCCCAGATAACTCCTCTATCTGCTCAAGATCCGCTTTCCGAACCTCGTCCACCGTGGCAATGGCCATATCGATCTGTTCCTTGCAAGTAGCCTCCATTTTCCGCAGTTCGGCCCGGCTGGCCTCTTCCATAGTTTTCTTTAGACGTCCGGAGGCGGCCTCGTGCTGAGAGATCTGGATGGCCTGATCAGCGAGTTGCTTGGCCTGGTCGGAAACCACTAACCGCAGTCTTATGTTGGCACTCCCAATTTCCTCCCCGGCGTTGACCAATCGGGCATGATGCTCCATCAACTTCCTTGTCTCCTCAGCAACCCGGTCGATATTTTCTTTAGCTTCGTTCCCCATAGCGACAACCCGAGTAGTAAGCAAATCAAGGTCCAGGGATTTGGCCTCATCAAGCACCTTTACCATAGGGTTGCGAGGAAGAAGGTGCTCACCGGTAACCTCGTCGAAGGAAATATCATGATAACTTGGATCCAGATCAGGATGACCCGCAAATGGATTACGAGCCAAGCCAGGACGATCAATCTGAGTAACGGTAGGATTTTCAGACGGGTGCGGAGAGGGTGTGAACTCAGTATCCTCCTCCGTGATATCATGAAGAGGCTGAATTGGGGGCTGAGGACCAGGTGAAGGCTCGGATAGGGAGCAATTCCTCTTTCTTTTTTGAATATCCTCTCCAATAACCCCGAGAAGAGGACGGTAGCCGACTACATCCCCAGAACGGTGGGTCGGAGGTTTCGGCTTGGCGGAAGCTTTGGAGAGCTTGTATTGTTCAAGCCTGTGCCGAAGATCTGAGGTCTTGGCCATTTTACCTGCTCCTGATATGAAAACCAAGTGTCACCAACATGTATTGAGCCATCATTCAAGAATTAAAAGAGTAAAGTGAAATTCACCTTGAACCGCCGAAGTTGCTTCAGTAGAGGCGCTCCCGGAAGACAGATCGACGCCGGTCCCAACGTTATCGGCTTTCTTGGACTTCTCCGTCCCCTCCATACCTTCGAAGGCTTGGCGGAAAGCGTCATCCGTCCACTCTTGGATCTCTCATACATGCCCAGAAGACAAAGCCCCGACACCGTCGCCACCTCCAGCGCCTTCTCCTCCATCTTCACCTTGCTCCTCCTCCACGTCTCCCTCCTACGGGATATCTGGACATGAGCTGGGAGAGGGACTGTCAGACTTTTTGAGCATTTTCCCCCCGGCAACCGGGTGTTTCGGAAAGGGCCTCCTTTTACTGCTCTTCAACTCGGCCCCTTCTTTAGCTTGGGCAGCCTTCTCTTCAGCCGTGTCCCTCTGCTTGACCACGGAATGCTGTGGAAGGATCAAGTTGTACTCCAAGAGTGTAGCGTTCCTGATCAGGTAGGAAGCCGACCTATCTCTCCCAGTAATAGCTTCTATTTCTACTGCCGTCTGAACCAGGCGGTCATTCTCCACGACCGCAAAACTACCTGTCGCTAGCAAAAAATAAAAACACATAAGAAAGAGTATTGCAACCAGAACGGGAATTAAAAATAAAGCGTTGACTTACATCCGGAGGTGAAGCGCCGAATAGAAACAGAATCATCCCTGACAAAAAACCACTCCTTCTTAAACATGCTGTACTTGGAGTATAAATCCAGGACCGGCTTAAAGGATACGGCCGATTCCAAGCTGACGTAGGGAGACCCCTTCTTGTAGCCTCTCAAGTTGTACAAATACCGGATCTCACGGTTGGAAGGAGGACGCCCATATCTCCTTTGGAAGATGACGAAGAGACTCACCAGAATGGCATAAGAGTTGGGCTGAAGCTGGAATGGAGCTACCTTTAGATAGGTGAGAAAGCTGACTACCCAAGCGTTGAGAGGCGGGATGGCCCCGCACATGCAATGGTATCTGCTGTAGGAAAAATATCCTTCGGGAGGATCATACGGCATCACTCCCGCATCCGGCAATAACATGCGTGCTCGGTCGATCCCGAAGGAGCGAGATATAACATCGAGTTGCTCGCCCTTGAGTAAGCAAGGGAAGCAATCAGGAGGCAGGTTAAGAAGTTCCTGAGGACCGTATCCATCCACTAATGATCTCGGGGTGGGCTCGTGACGGACAGGTCCTGGCTGAGCTGGGGGCATGGCGGAAGGCTCTTCTCTGTCATGAGATCTCTTTTTCTCTGATCGGGTTTCCACTTTGTGAGACATTTATCTGCAGACACAAGAAAATACATTGTTAAAACATACAGACAATGTAGTTTGGAATCTCACTTGTAATTCGAAATACGAGTTTCATTTCGGCAATTCAAGTGTAAAATCTCCATTCGGCAATTCAAGTGCAAAATCTCCATTCGGCATTTCTAAAGATTCATTCGGCATTTCTAGGTATCAGATTCATTCGGCTTCCTCAAGATAAGGTCCATTCGGTATTAAACTTTATGTTCATTCGGTAAAAAGAAAAGAAAAGAGGCCATCCGACAGTCACCTGATTCGGCAACACGTCTAGTTCGGCGATATGATTAATTTAGCAAGAAGAACTGATTCGGCTGTCTCGTTCGGTAGAAGGTAACGGAAGCCCTAGGCCCTTACTTATAGGCGAAGGTGAACCACCGAACAACTGGTTCGGCACTAGGAGCCGGATGGGAATGACCAAATCAGATAACCCAAAACAAAGCAAGACACGTGCATGCACATGCCCTACTTTGGGGGGAAAGTGTTGAGCGAGATTCTACCGGACCAGCCTACTCCCTACCACCGAATCAAGGTGCACAGTCTATACCGGACCAGCCTATTCCCTACCACCGAATCAAGGTGCACAGTCTATACCGAACCAACCCCACTGCCGAACCAACTCCACTGCCGAACCAACCCCACTGCCGAACCAACTCCACTGCCGAACCAACCACTCCACCAAAGTCCCACCGAACCAATCTACTGCCGAACCAAGACCTCATCTCCACCCATCTACTTACGAACCAAGGCATTGCCGAACCAAATTTGCCTGGCCAGATTGTATCATCCCGGGCCCATCAGCAGCCGTATACATCCAAGACCCCTACCCCCAGCCTCACTCTATAAATAGAGGGGCAGGGGTACAACAATGGGGGACAAGTTTGAGAGCTCAAGCACGGAGAGAACTTTCAAATAACTTTCTTTTACTTGTATCAAAGCTTCGTACTTGTAATCGAAATAAGAAAAGAGAAATAACATATAAAGTGGACGTAGGCACATTCTGGCTGAACCACTATAAATCTGCGTGTCTTTTACAATTTAGCCCCTGCTTTTCATATATTTGCATAAATCACACAAACCACTAAGAACAACACAAGATCTACTAAATCATACGACTTTGAGGTGTTTGTCCATTTTTTGTGCAAACACTTATCAATTTTATCAATAACCTAATCCGGTAACACATGTAAGGACATCCAATAAATCAGAAGAGCTGATAAAACTGAATTTATTAAAACTAGCCTACCTGCTCTAGATAGAAATCTCCCATTCCAGTTAGAAATCATATTTTTAATTTTATCAACGATAATAATCCAGTCGTCATGTTTGAGTTTGGTTGGTCTAATCACAAAACCGAGGTAGTCAAAAGGAAAGTTCATAGTTTTGCAATTAAGAGTATTGGCAACTAAGTTTTCAACTTTTTCAAAATCATTTAAAACTAACACGGAACTTTTGTCAAAATTTATTTTTAAACTGGATAAAAGTTCAAAATGGTAAAGGATAAACTTAAGGGTAATGATGTGTCTAGGAAGATGGGAAGAAAAAAGTAAGGTATCATCAGCAAATTGAAGGACCGATAAACCATTACGCGAAATTTCATTGTCTACACGTCCAAGAGATCCATTATCCACAGTTCTTTTAATAATTTTAGCAAAAACATCAGCAGCTAAGTTAAATAATAAAGGCGATAAGGGATCCCCTTGCCTTAAACCTCTCTTAGATTGAATTCTATTACCTAATATACCGTTAACCATAATACTAGAGTTTCTAGTTCTAAGCAAAGTCAAAATCCAATTGATCCATCTATGACCAAAACCTCTAGCTTGAAAAATATCTATAAGAAAATCCCAATCCACCGAATCAAAAGCTTTAGCAAAATCAAGTTTTAAAATCGCACAAGTTATGTTATTCTTACAACAGTAATTAATATATTCTTGAACAACTACCACTCCATCAGTGATATTTCTCCCTTTAATAAAAGCCGATTGTGAACAATCGATTAATTCATTCATTCTTTTACTAAGTCTATTAGCTAGAACTTTAGAAATGATTTTAAGTGAACAGTTAATCAAAGAAATAGGTTTAAAATCTTTTAAGTTTTTAGCTCCTACTTTTTTGTGTAGCAAAATAACATTTGCAAAGTAAAATCTCCCTAATTGCAAATTACCATTGTAAAAATCATTAAACATATTAACTAAGTCAAATTTTAAAACGTCCTAAAAAGTATTATAAAATAAAATAGGAAACCCGACAGGTCCCGGGGATTATCACTAGGCATGTCATTAATTGCTTTTCTAATTTCTTCTTTAGTAAAAGGGTTATCTAACTCTGATAAATCAATAATAGAATCAGATGAATACAGATCTATCCATCTAACATTGATTCTATGTTTGATTTTAGAACCAAAAATATCCTTATAATAGTCTGTAAAAGCCTTGTTAAGATCTCTTTGATCAACTAACTCTATATTATTAACAAATATAGAGTTAATTGTATTACTACATTTTCTACCATTAGCTATATTATGAAAAATTTTGGTATTATTATCACCTTCGTTGATCGATTGAATTCTGGATCGCTGTTTCCACATTACCTCCTCCTTTTCTAAAATAGAATTTAATTCATCTTTTAAATTCGCAAGAACATTACGTTCACCTATATTTAGAGATCTAGATTCTTCTATCTTATTAATTTTAAGCATTTCATTAAGAATATTATCGTTTTTTATTTTTAGATTGCCAAAAACATTTTTGTTCCAGTTTTTAAGAAAAATCCTAAGATCCCTAAGTTTAGAAACAAAAGCTTTTGCAGAATTTTCCTTATTTATGATATTATGGAAACTCAAAGAAACCCATTTACCTTTAACTAGATTCACAAAGTTAGATTCCAAAAGCCACATCTTTTCAAATTTAAAATTGTTAATAATAACTCTATGGTATTCACAAGTAAGAATAATTGGACAATGATCGGAGTATGTATAAGGTAAACCAGTGACTCTACAGATAGGGAATTTGTCTTCGATTTCATCACTAACAAAAAATCTATCTAGAAGAGCCATGGATGGAGACTCTCTAGCATTATTCCAAGTAAACTCTCTATTAGAAAGGGGAATTTCAATCAAATTAGAATTAATAATAAATTGATCAAATTCCTCCACTGCAGAGTAATCCCCTTCCCTAGGATAACGCTCACCAATGAAACGCGTAACATTAAAATCACCCCCGAAAATCCAAGAACCCAGGGCAAAGGATCTAAAATCTAGGCATTCATTCCATAAAATTCTCCGATTAATTTTAGAATTAGGTCCGTAAACATTAGAAATATTTAAAAAAGAGTTATTAGAAAGATTAATAAGAATAACATGAACAAAATGTTGTTTAACAATACATTGAAGTAATTTAAAATAATTATCCCACCACCCTATCATAAATCCCCCTAAAGTACCCAGAGAAGGTAAAAAAAGCATTTTCTAAGATGATACCAGCCTAATCTTCTAAAAAACCTAACATTCAGGACATCAAATTTTAGTCTCTTGAAGCAATGCAATGTCAATCGAATAATCTTTAAAGAATGCTCTAACCTTATCACACTTATTCAAGTCATTCAGGCCTCTAATGTTCCAACTAATGATCCTCATAAACCAACAGTACTAGCCCTCTCTAATTCCTTACGCCTAATATACTCTCTATCAATCTTAATATCAGAAAAGATAAAAGATGTAACATAGGAAAGCTGACTAAACTCGAAAAATAACAAATTGCCTAATGCAGAAGTGGAGTATGTACTACCCATAAAAGAACTCATACCTGAGCTTGGAATCATAGCGCCACACGTGGCACTCGATCCAGGTAACTCACCCATAGTCTGCAGTTGGCAGTTGCGTATCCTAGCACTTCTACGAATCGGTCCGCTAGAAACTACTGATTTCCTGCCCCTTCTTTTCTTCGACAGAATAGAGCTAGGAACAGATCTACTACCACTCTATAGCCATTTAGAGTTAACTGAAATAGACTCTGTCTCCACACCAGAATTCGACAAAAAACCACCATCACCTGAAGTGATTCCAGATGCAACAACCGCCTTCCTATGATTATCATTTCCAAAGTCCTCTAAAGATTCACTATAGTGACATAGTGAATCACTAGTGCATGTATGCACGTCTACTGAAAACTCTGAATTTACCATCCTAGAAACATTATTAACCTCCAGCAAGTTATCAAAATCAACCAGAGCCTCATCAACATCCAAAACCTCAACAACTTCAGAACCCATAGTCCAATCCAAAATATCAATATAATTCGAATTAGTTTCAAAAGAAGGTTTAGATTCGCTCAAACATATACTGATATCATCAATGCTCAATACTGCGGCATTATCAGTTAATAAAACATCAACGAAAAGATCTGGCATACTATCTAAATCTGTAGGACGAAGCAAACAAGAATTTGAGAGATCCAACATATTGTCTAAAAAATTCTTCCCATCCAACTTTGAGTCAGAAATTTCATTTTCGAACCCCATTGGTTCCTGTTCTATTAAATCAAAATCCTTTACTTGAAGAGAATCAGACCAATCCAACCTAACAGAATTCAAAAAACAGCTAACTAAAGAGCTTACCCCTACTCCGTTTTAGAACTTGATAAACTTTCATTCAACTCATTCGAGAATTTAGCTATATGTTCCGAGTTATCATTCTGTCCACCATCGCCATCAAGATTATTACTAAAGTCAGCAAGACAATCAAAAGAATTAGAAATATTAATCTCAAATTTATCCTGAACACGGAAATTGGATTCGTGATTTTTGATACGAATAGAAGTGAAGACTTCTTCCCTTTTTTCGAATCCAGTCGAAGATAATTCTGAACAACACACTTCATAACATAGAGAAACAGCAGGATCCAAGAGAATAGGATCAAAACAATGATTAACTTCTTTAGCATCAAGATAACTAGGAAAAATCAACTCCACAAACTCAGATGAATCAGGCTTTTTAACCGGTAAAACTGATTTATCAAAGAACTCTTCTATATTAACGACTAAACTATTTCCGATATTCGGTTCATTATAATATCGAATGGTAGAATAAATCATCAAGATAATTAATTCCTAAATCCTTCTTGAGCCAGAGATGATCGATCAATAAGCCCCTCAACTTTAGATATTTCAAGGCGAATTGAAATCCATGATTAACCACTGCTGGTTTTGATTTACCTTGGTTATGTACCTTATTTACTCTGACTTCTGATTTGCCAAAGTAGTCTTCAGGGTTGCCAAATCTTTCGATGTATCCTCTACCTATGTTCGGTTCATTGATGATGTTAAAATGATATAATACTCATCTAGAAATTTAATACCTTCATTTCTCTTGAACCAGAGATAGTCAATCAAAATTCCTTTCAGTAATAAGAATTTCAAAACAAATTGGTACCCATGGTTGATCGACAAAGAGTTAGATTTAGAGGAAACCGACTTCGTCCCACAATCTTTGCTCTTATGCCCAAAAAATCCACAAGAAAAGCATCTAATTGGGTCACGGCAATGTTTCGCGAAGTGATTTAGATCTTCGCATCTAAAACTGTAACGACCCAAAATTTTTAATGATTTTAATAACGTATTTAATTGAATTTTTGTGAAATTTTAAATAATGGAATTTGGAAATAAAACTTTGATATTTGGAATACGTCTATTTAAACATAGCAAATGGTAAATTTTCATCTGATAATATGAAAGTTTATTTTCTACTGTAATTTTTATTTCAATTTAAATCAGTTAAATTTGATGATAATAAAATCTTTTCCAAATCTGAATATTTTTATATAATAAATTTGTAAATCATCTTCTGAGTGCGATGTCATATTTTGTTTCTCAATATTTTGACTGCTATTACTCCGTTTATCTTATTTTCGGCAAATTTGCAGCATTTTCGGTACCGATATCGACTTTTGATAGGATGATCGTACCACTGATATTTGTATACCGTTTTGATCGTCTCGTCGTGTTGATCTCTGCGGTATATTCAATTCTGTGTTTTGGAGTTTGAAATACGTTGAAATCGATGGACCGATCAATCGTATTGATATCCGTTTTGAGCCTTTTGTTTCGGTTTGTCTTTTCAATAAGCACGTGAAATCATAGAGCTATCAACTATCAATAATTTCAACCAGCTGTTAGATTTATGACTTCTGAATTTAATTGATGAGTTTTATTATTCAATTGGTTATGTTGCCAATCGGTTCCTCTGCCGTTTCTTCCTTCCTTTTCCTCTATTCATATTCAACCTGTTCAATTGAAAAGGAAAAATTATACAAAGCTTCGTATTTTCTTTTTTTTTGCTTCTTTTTCCACTTCCCTCTTCATTTTTGTTCGCATGGCCTCCCACCAACCACGACTGGCACACGGCTTGTTCCACCTCCACCTGTCAAGCCTACCAACACCATCCACTATTCCACTCCTCCAAAAACCGAGATCTCTCTCCTCCCACTCTTTCTTATTCCCCCTTCAAACATCCTGGCCCCATCAGATCGGCTTCCACCATCATCCTACAACCTCCTACCTCACCTCATCTCCACCGAACCCGCAACCGAGCTTCTCCGACGCTTCCTGTTGCCAAAGCCCACAACACCGTGCCTTCGCTTTCCCTGCTAGTTCCCTGACTGAAGCATCTTGCCTCGGCAGTTGCGCCACCTCCACTATCTCAGCAACGCCTCCGCCCTTCCAAGGTTGGTCGTAGCTTACCTTCCAGCCTCGACAAGCATGCTCCACCTATTTCCCTTGCTCAGCAGTCTACCAGCGTTATATGCGTAAGTATTATATTATATTCTAGGATTAGAGGTATATAATCATATATGTCATGGTTACCGTATAGTATTAATTTGTTTTCTTAAAAAATAATAATAATATATACCTTTATATAGTAAGTATATATATGTTTTTCGTATGTTTATGTATACTTGTGTTTACAGACTCTAAGTATAATAATATGTAAATATATGTATATGGTCACTAAAGTTTAATTTTATATATATATAGCCTATATAAAATCTATTATAGGGAATGTAATTTATGTATGAAGTTTCAAGTGTATGAAATTATATATAAGCTGTCAGTAGTGTAATTATGTATAAGATATATTATATATACTATTTGTCAAGTGTGAAGTTTACAAGTTATAGTATGATTGTTATATATATATATATATTTTCAGGTACTTCTTTTTGTACCAATATATATCTTAGTATTTATATTCTGTTATATTAGTTTATATATAGTAGAATTGCTTCCTTATGCACATGTCTGCTGCATAAAAAGATATATATGTAAGATTTTATATTAGCATATACATTGTTGTAAAATATGTATACAAAGATATAATTGTACGAAGCCAAATTTATAAAATTGATATGTATAGATCTTTATTTTAACATAAGCCAAATTAAATATTGACTCTACCTAGTTATCTATATGTATGGGTAAGTTTTAAGTTGCAATTGCTGTTTATTTGTATGTATATATATATTTTATAAAGTAAGTTATATTGTGCATGTAAGTTAGGGTAATATTGTGTGTGTGTATATATATTTCGACACTGGTGTTATAAGTATATCGTA
This sequence comes from Allium fistulosum, assembly GCA_030737815.1. Classification (NCBI taxonomy): domain Eukaryota; kingdom Viridiplantae; phylum Streptophyta; class Magnoliopsida; order Asparagales; family Amaryllidaceae; genus Allium; species Allium fistulosum. The sequence continues at coordinate 191,821,028 of CM060904.1, forward strand.
CAGTTAGTTTATATATGTAGTATTATATATATGCTTTCCCTGTATTTGTTTATAATCTATCAGTTCAACCGTACTATGATATGAACAAGTTGGTTAAATTAAGGTATTATATATATTTGTAGGTAAGTATATATATAGTTTATATAGATTGGTTATTTGAAGTGTTATATGAGTTCGTATATATATATATAGTTCAGTTTCAATGCGTTAATATATATATTTTTCACAAGCTGTTTTGTTTCTTTGTTCTACACTCTACTATTATAAAATGAAAGTATATATATATATTAGTAAATAATATGTTTACAATATATAGTTTACGTTGGTTGATGTTGGATTTATATGTTAATAAGGTTTGGAGATATGGTTATTAGTATATATATATATTAGTTAACATATGCCATTGTTTTGCTGTTCTCAACAGTGCTAGGTTATATATGATATGTGTATGTAAACAATATTGATTTTAAGTACAACATGATAAGTTGATATGTATATATATGCATGTATATGTGTTTTGGATAAATTGTTTAAAAGTGATTGGTTATTGTTGGTAATTTGAATTCTCAATGAACATACATTATATAGGTAAGTAATTTGTATTTTAATAAGTATATATATATATATATGAATATTTTAAATTAAATTATGAAGATACATTTGTCTTATTCTATATGTTTATTTAAAACAATGATTCTTGAAATGCCTATACATTTAATATGTGTTTGGAATTTAATATATATAGTTATGCATAAGAGTTCACTTATACCCATTTATCTTCATCGACCCAATTCTGATTTGATTTCGTCTATTCCTTGTTATCAGCCTTGATCATCGAATTCATGCTTGGACTCGTAACTTAATTCCAGTGTCCGTATCTATGTTCGTACCTGTGTCATCTCATGTTCTCTCTAGCCTCGAAAGGTGAGTAATCACTCACGATTTAACGTTCTTATATTTATTAAATTTGATTTCAATTGAAACAACAATTGAAATATGCCACTGTAGTTATTTAAATTGTTATATATGCTATTATCTGTAACTGTTCACCTATGGGATATGACACCATATCCTGTTGTTTATATTATATTGTTATTGATGATATATGCCTGTTATTGTATTTTATATTATCTATTATCACTCTACAAGTTCCCTGTTAGTATAGAATTCACTATGGGTTGAAATGATACATACCCAAATAGACTTTAGAATAGGAGAAAATCGTTATGGGTTGAATGATAAACCCAAGCGATTTTCATTTGAATTGAAATTAGGATTATGGGTTGAAATGATATCTACCCGTATATATTTAAATTACGAATTGAAATGATAAATATCCGTATCACTTAACCATATGATAGAATTATATACAGACACCGTTGGTCCATATATATAAATATTTTGAAAATAAATTCTATGGATTTGGGAAGAAATATATGGTTTAATAAATGTTGATGCTTAAATTATTATATATAAATGGTAATTATATATATATATAGATTTAATAATAATATTTAATTTCATTAAGATTGATTTAATACATACAATATGGTTAAGTATTTAAATTTATGTTTCAAAATAGATTTCGGTAATAATTTGAATAAGTTAAGGTTGTGAAGATAATTTTATTTAATTAAACCAATTTGAAACTTATTGAAATTGAGATTTAAGATATGATTTATAACTTGGGTTTGATTTAAGTAATTTAATGAATATTTCTTGTTTAAATGAATTTAAGGAAATATTTAGTAAAAATGTAATTTAAGGCTAGTCAAATGGTACTGATTTTATTAAGTGAATATTCCTGATTTAATAATAATGAAGTTAAATCGAGAGCTATATGAAACTGTTAAACTTAAATTTGAAAATATTGAATATTGAAGCCTTGAAATATATTGAAATTTAAATGGTCTATTGAGAACTGAATTGAATTGATGAATTGAGCTTTGAATAAATTTGAATTTAGAATTTGAGTTGATTTGAATCGATTTGTGAGACTTGAGGAAATTATAAATACTTTACTTTATAAATTATTTAATCTATATATACTATTTTGGAAAATAGATATTTTTGAAATGAAAATGGTATTTTGGTTTTGAAGTATAAATAAATTTTAAATGGCCACGGTGTTATGGTGTATATTTCTACATTTTAGATAGTTCCACAGATCCTTAGAGGATGGTTATCCTAAACATCCTTTGAGTTACTTGTATTTTAGTTGATATTTCACTTGAGTTGGATTTATTGATATAAGAATGTTAATCCTGACTCGAGTGTTTTGTGTTTTGCTTTACGCTCGGGTCAGACTGAGTGATACAGCATTTGAGACTCACCCTTGGAGTTTGGAGCTTCATTTGGAGATCCAACTATCGATTCAGCTTTCAGCTTTTCCAGTTGATTTGTTCAGAGAGGTCATCTATTCGTACTGAAGACTTCACTGTATTTGAGATATTCTATTGTATTTTATTTTTAACTCTGATGTTTATATAGTAGCTTCATGAACTACTATTTTATCTATTCCGCTGCATATTATTGTATTACTCTTTGTCTATGATTCTGTGATTGATTTATTTACTGTATATGCTGAGTTTTGCCAAATTTAAATTAACAATCTATTGCTTTGAATTATTCAAGTTGACATGTGTGGATTTATTGTCGATTTGAATGGTCCAAAATAGCGGGTCGTTACAGTTGGTATCAGAGCATAGGCTCTAGGCAAACTTAGCATATTCATTCGAGCTTGAATTCTTTCCTCTTTGATTTGAATTTCCTTTGAATTTTGGAAAGTTCCCTCGGTTCCGAAATCCATTCATGTCCTTCACTATTTGTATTCTTTTAATTCTGGAGTATCTCATAACTCCACTTCGAATGATCTCTATAAGAATAGGCGATCCCACCAATCTTTGAATGAATTGTGAAGGGGTGAAACTCCTTTACAATTGGCATTGATTCACCGAAGATTTATATATCCCTCGGTTTAGATGCTGCTATCTCTTGTTATGCCGAATTCTATCTCTAGCGATCGAATGTCGATTTGCCTCAGAATTCTGCACCGACCTTATTTTGAAATCACGGTTGACCGGTTAAGGTCGCCAGCGATTTATATAAGTATATCCATCTTCTATTTTGAAATTTAATTATCTCATCTTCGTTCGAGCCTATCTTCGAATCAGAAATTTTGTTTAATTAGAGTTCTCTAATTTGGAACTCTATCCTTATTTTGAAATCCATTCTTAAATCATCCTTTGAAAATCGGGTTTGTTTGTATTTCAGAAACTGTTTTATATACCGTAATTATTATTTTGATAAATATGATTCTATATATATAAGTGAAAATGTTTTCGATAAAGATTATATACCCTTTTTAAAATGAGAATATGAGGTTTAGAAAGGATTTGTAATTTTGGAAAAATTTATATAAGAAATTTGATTTATCTAAAAATGATTTATAACTAAAGGATTTTAAATTTCAAATTCGAGAATTGAACTCCGGTATTTTGAAATTGGTTTAAGATTTTGAAATATATAATAATAATATGATTTAAAAGTATTTTCCGAATATGAAATGTTTCAAATGATTTTAATGAGTTTCGAATGATTTCGAAGAAATTTCAAAAGAAGTTTGAGAAAATAGAAGTCCAGAACTCACTTATGTCGCTGGAAAATAATTTCGGTGATGAGTGCATGCATCATCGACATTGATTTTCGAGTTTCAGAGTGGGGGATAGGCCACTTCAGTAGCTTTGCTATGCGAGTGATTTTGTGAAACCATTTTGATTTCAAATTCCGAGTTAAGATTTGATATTCGAAAGATATATGTATATATATTTGAAATGATTTGAAGTGAGCCCGGTGTTCAGTCCTCAAGTTTCGAATTTTGATTTGTTATAAACCTATCTTTTGGAAATTGATTTACTGATTTGTTGTTGATTTCCAACTCTTGGATTTAAAAATTTGATTTCTTCGACTATTTTGAAGGTTCGAGCACTTCCAAATCAAGGTTAACTTTTCAAAGCTAAGTAATTTTGAAAAAGTATAAAGTATATAAGTTTGATATGTATGTTTAAAGTATGTAGTAATATGATTTAAATAGGTTGAAACTATTTTGTTAAGTAAATGAATAAGACTATTTTGAATTATACTAATATGAAATTTGGTTTTAAAAATATTTTGAATAAAATTTAGTTTAAATGTTTTAACTTAGTAACATCCTATATAACTATATATTTAACAAGTTGGAATAGATACATAAGTTGTACGTATGCTATTTTATTCGCATAATTAATTTGATCCAGGTTTGAGTACACAAGTTCGAGGTGAATTACACCATTTCGTGTTAGGATTTTTCATTCGACACTTGACGGCAAATATTTGATATGGATTTTGGGCTTGATTCTAGAATTCTCTATCATGGTATATGGCTATGCAAGGAGACTGATGGTTTCTAGTCAAGAAACCATATCGAAATCTGCATTAGGGAAGTCGAATGGACAATACTAGTTCGAAAGCGAACTTGTGTGAGCGAGCGAGCGATCGGATGTGATGTTGCGAAATGATGACATATGTACATCTTATGTTCTAATATCATTGAGATACTTGACGCTGAAATTCGAAGTTGTTGGGTTGGATATCTATGTAATTTAATTGGAATTTTTCTTTTATGAAAAACTACTATCAATTTAAAATCATTTTTCAAAAACTATTTTTCTTTTATTTTCTTAAACAAATTGTTTTATTCCATTTTTCATACAAAACTATTTTACAAAACTATTTTACAAAACTATTTTACAAAATTATTTTATATACAAATCTATTTTACAAAACTATTTTATTTACAAAACTATTCTAAATTCAAAACCTTTTATAAAGCAAAAATGTTCAATCCCATATGGCTCTCTATGCAGCGAAATATATTTTTGAAATTTTTGATCCTGATATAAGATGGACCTTATGTAGGTATAAGATTGATTTTGAAAACCATTGATTTTGGAAAAGAATTGGTTGACTTAAATGATATTGATTTAGAAACTTGGATTATTTTCTAAATTTATTATGTTGGAAACTTTGAAACTAAAGATATTTGAATTGAGAAGAAATAATTTGGTGAAAGTGTATATGATTTTGAAAATTTTATTGATATTGAAACAAATTGAAATTTGAGAACCTTGTGTTACTAAATACTTGATTTGAGAGTTATCGAACTTATATATAAAAATTTGGTTTGTATAAGTATGATGTTGATTCAAAAACTATGGATTTGAAAAGGTACTCAATTTGAAAAGTGAAATCTTATATAATTTAAGTCTATATAAGCGTGATTTGATATACTTTTGATTTTGGAAAGGTATTTGATTTGAAAATTAAATCTTATATATAATGGACTTTATATAAGTACGATATTTGAAAGTGATTTGAAAAGGTACTATATGATACATATTTTCAAAGTAAAGATATGGAAAGTGCACTCTGCTTGATATCCGCTTTGTGGCCACATTGTGGATTCATTCTATCGATATTCTCTGATTTTTGGTTTTCCGGATATGATACTCGAGTTTCCATCGAATTCCATGGCATTACCCATGGTCTTACGAGCACGACTGCATAGCGTAATTCACCTGGCTGGATGGCCCAGGGGTACGGATGTTTCCTGGGGGATTCAGGCGTAACCATTGTGTATCCTGTGATCTATGTAGGTCGTATTAGTAGCGAAATCCGCAGGGCTGAGAAAGCTTACGGATACGGACGTTTCCTGGGGGATTCAGGCGTAACCATTGTGTATCTTCGGTCTACTAGTCATCATGGCGTAATTTGCAGGGCTGAGAAAGCTTACGGATACAGATGTTTCCTGGGGGATCCAGGTGTAACCTTTGTGTATCTGCGATCCATGGTTAGACAAAGGTTTTGTTTGTTTTTTCTGTTTGGATTGTACTTTCCATGTCTGTTTTTTTAAAAGTTTTTCCAGTATTTTCACTGGGTGTTGAAATAAGTCTACTAAGTACCTGGAGAAGTCTAGCTTTGCGCCTGATCAACGCACTGCCAGAGTCTGCAGGAACAAGGATAAACTTGTTGAAACATCGAGTTATAAAAGTATTTTTGAAAGGAAAATTTGTTTCGATATAAAGGTATTTTATTATAAAAGTATTTCCAACAAAGAAATTTTGTATTAATATTTGGGATTGAAATCCTTACGGTTTGAATTAACTATTCATGCCCGATACTATTCTTTTGAATCTACCTTATCTGCTCAGCTTTATTTATTCACCTATATTCTGTTTTTCCAAATCCTACTTTTTTTCCTTGTTGACTATATCCTTTTTAAATATTGTTTATTTATATACTACATGGTTTAATAGAATATTTTAGTGTTATAAATATTTTAGAAGTTATTAATTAAATAAAACATATTTAAAGTAAATGTTTATTGATTTATTAATAATATTTGAAAAGTATCTTGAGATAAAAATTAATAAATTTATGAATTATGGATTTAATGTTTTCAAATAGCTTCTTTGTAAATACAAGTAATAATGTAAATAATTGCTTTCAAATAGTTTCATATATTTATAAAGGTGTTATTTAAACATATAAATGATATTTATAAGGGAAGCAAGAAATTTGACAAATAGGATTTGAAAAGTTTTAAAGATAATTGAATTGCAAATGAAGTTTTCAAATGAATACTTCAAGTAAAATTTATATAGTTTCAAATTAATTGTTTAATCTTGACTTTCAGTCTATTTTTCTTTCGGGTTGTTTCTATTCTCCTACCTCCTTCCTTTTCGGGACGAAAAGTTTTGAGTGGGGGAGAGTGTAACGACCCAAAATTTTTAATGATTTTAATAACGTATTTAATTGAATTTTTGTGAAATTTTAAATAATGGAATTTGGAAATAAAACTTTGATACGTGGAATACGTCTATTTAAACATAGCAAATGGTAAATTTTCATCTGATAATATGAAAGTTAATTTTCTAGTGTAATTTTTATTTCAATTTAAATCAGTTAAATTTGATGATAATAAAATCTTTTCCAAATCTGAATATTTTTATATAATAAATTTGTAAATCATCTTCTGAGTGTGATGTCATATTTTGTTTCTCAATATTATGACTGCTATTACTCCGTTTATCTTATTTTCGGCAAATTTACAGCATTTTCGGTACCGATATCGACTTTTGATAGGATGATCGTACCACTGATATTTGTATACCGTTTTGATCGTCTCGTCGTGTTGATCTCTACGGTATATTCAATTCTGTGTTTTGGAGTTTGAAATACGTTGAAATCGATGGACCGATCAGTCGTACCGATATCCGTTTTGAGCCTTTTGTTTCGGTTTGTCTTTTCAATAAGCACGTGAAATCATAGAGCTATCAACTATCAATAATTTCAACCAGTTGTTAGATTTATGACTTCTGAATTTAATTGATGACTTTTACTATTCAATTGGTTATGTTGCCAATCGGTTCCTCTACCGTTTCTTCCTTCCTTTTCCTCTATTCATATTCAACCTGTTCAATTGAAAAGGAAAAATTATACAAAGCTTCATATCTTATTTTTTGCTTCTTTTTCCTCTTCCCACTTCATTTTTGTTCGCATGGCCTCCCACCAACCACGACTGGCACACGGCTTGTTCCACCTCCACCTGTCAAGCCTACCAACACCATCCACTACTCCACTCCTCCAAAAACCGAGATCTCTCTCCTCCCACTCTTTCTTATTCCCCCTTCAAACGTCATGACCCCATCAGCTCGACTTCCACCATCAGCCTACAACCTCCTACCTCACCTCATCTCCACCGAACCCGCAATCGAGCTTCTCCGACCCTTCCTGTTGCCCAAGCCCACAACACCGTGCCTTCGCTTTCCCTGCTAGTGCCCTGACCGAAGCATCTTGCCTCGGTAGTTGCACCACCTCCGCTATCTCAGCAACGCCTCCGCCCTTCCAAGCTTGGTCGTAGCTTCCCTTCCGACCTCGACAAGCATGCTCCGCCTATTTCCCTTGCTCAACAGTCTACCAGCGTTATATGCGTAAGTATTATATTATATTCTAAGATTAGAGGTATATAATTCATATATGTCATGGTTACCGTATAGTATTAATTTGTTTTCTTAAAAAATAATAATCATATATACCTTTATATAGTAAGTATATATATGTTTTTCGTATGTTTATGTATACTTGTGTTTACAGACTCTAAGTATAATAATATGTAAACATATGTATATGATCACTGAAGTTTAATTTTATATATATAGCCTATATAAAATCTGTTATAGGGAATGTAATTTATGTATGAAGTTTAAAGTGTATGAAATTATATATAAGCTGTCAGTAGTGTAATTATGTATAAGATATATTATATATACTATTTGTCAAGTGTGAAGTTTACAAGTTATAGTATGATTTGTTATATATATATATATATTTTCATGTACTTCTTTTTATACCAATATATATCTTAGTATTTATATTATGTTATATTAGTTTATATATAGTAGAATTGCTTCCTTATGCACCTGGCTGGTGCATAAAAAGATATATATGTAAGATTTTATATTAGCATATACATTGTTGTAAAATATGTATACAAAGATATAATTGTACGAAGCCAAATTTATAAAATTGATATGTATAGATCTTTATTTTAACATAAGCTAAATTAAATATTGACTCTACCTAGTTATCTATATGTATGGGTAAGTTTTAAGTTGCAATTGCTGTTTATTTGTATGTATATATATATATATTTTATAAAGTAAGTTATATTGTGCATATAAGGTAGGGTAATATTGTGTATATATATATATATATTTCGACACTGGTGTTATAAGTATATCATACAGTTAGTTTATATATGTAGTATTATATATATGCTTTCCCTGTATTTGTTTATAATCTATCAGTTCAACCGTACTATGATATGAACAAGTTGGTTAAATTAAGGTATTATATATATTTGTAGGTAAGTATATATATAGTTTATTTAGATTGGTTATTTGAAGTGTTATATGAGTTCGTATATATATATATATATAGTTCAGTTTCAATGTGTTAATATATATTTTTTTTACAAGCTTTTTTGTTTCTTTGTTCTACAATCTACTGTTATAAAACGAAAGTGTATATATATTAGTAAATAATATGTTTGCAATATATAGTTTACGTTGGTTGATGTTGGATTTATATGTTAATAAGGTTTGGAGATATGGTTATTAGTATATATATATATTAGTTAACGTATGCCATTGTTTTGCTGTTCTCAACAGTGCTTGGTTATATATGATATGTGTATGTAAACAATATTGATTTTAAGTACAACATGATAAGTTGATATGTATATATATGCACGTATATGTGTTTTGGATAAATTGTTAAAAAGTGAATGGTTATTGCTGGTAATTTGAATTCTCAATGAACATACATTATATACGTAAGTAATTTGTATTTTAATAAGTATATATATATATATATACATATGTATATTTTAAATTAAATTATGAAGATACATTTGTCTTATTCTATATGTTTATTTAAAACAATGAATCTTGAAATGCCTATACATTTAATTTAATATGTGTTTGGAATTTAATATATATAGTTATGCATATGAGTTCACTTATACCCATTTATCTTCATCGACCCAATTGTGATTTGATTTCGTCTATTCCTTGTTATCAACCTTGATCATCGAATTCGTGCTTGGACTCGTAACTTAATTCCAGTGTCCGTATCTATGTTCGTACCCGTGTCATCTCATGTTCTCTCTAGCCTCTAAAGGTGAGTAATCACTCACGATTTAACGTTCTTATATTAATTAAATTTGATTTCAATTGAAACCACAATTGAAATATGCCGCTGTAGTTATTTAAATTGTTATATATGCTATTATCTGTAACTGTTCACCTATGGGATATGACACCATATCCTGTTGTTTATATTATATTGTTATTGTTGATATATGCATGTTATCGTATTTTATATTATCTGTTATCACTCTGCAAGTTCCCTGTTAGTATAGAATTCACTATGGGTTGAAATGATACGTACCCAAACAGACTTTAGAATAGGATAAAATCGTTATGGGTTGAATGATAAACCCAAGCGATTTTCATTTGAATTGAAATTGGGATTATGGGTTGAAATGATATCTACCCGTATATATTTAAATTACGAATTGAAATGATAAATATCCGTATCACTTAACCATATGATAGAATTATATACAGACATCGTTGGTCCATATATATAAATATTTTTAAAATAAATTCTATGGATTTGGGAAGAAATATATGGTTTAATAAATGTTGATGCTTAAATTATTATATATAAATGGTAATTATATATATATATAGATTTAGTAATGATATTTAATTTAATTAAGATTGATTTAATACATACAATATGGTTAAGTATTTAAATTTATGTTTCAAAATAGATTTCGGTGATAATTTGAATTAGTTAAGGTTGGCAAGATAATTTTATTTAATTAAACCAATTTGAAACTTATTGAAATTGAGATTTAAGATATGATTTATAACTTGGGTTTGATTTAAGTAATTTAATGAATATTTCTTGATTAAATGAATTTAAGGAAATATTTAGTAAAAATGTAATTTAAGGCTAGTCAAATGGTACTGATTTTATTAAGTGAATATTCCTGATTAAATAATAATGAAGTTAAATCAAGAGCTATATGAAACTATTAAATTTAACTTTGAAAATATTGAATGTTAAAGCCCTGAAATATATTGAAATTTAAATGGTCTATTGAGAACTGAATTGAAATGATGAATTGAGCTTTGAATAAATTTGAATTTAGAATTTGAGTTGATTTGAATCGATTTGTGAGACTTGTGGAAATTATAAATACTTTACTTTATAAATTATTTATCTATATATACTATTTTGGAAAATAGATATTTTTGAAATGAAAACGGTATTTTGGTTTTGAAGTATAAATAAATTTGAAATGGCCACGGTGTTATGGTGTATATTTCTACATTTTAGATAGTTCCACAGATCCTTAGAGGATGGTTATCCCAAACATCCTTTGAGTTACTTGTATTTCAGTTGATATTTCACTTGAGTTGGATTTATTGATATAGGAATGTTAATCCTGACTCGAGTGTTTTGTGTTTTGCTTTACGCTCGGGTCAGACTGTGTGATACAGCATTTGAGACTCACCCTTGGAGTTTGGAGCTTCATTTGGAGATCCAACTATCGATTCAGCTTTCAGCTTTTCCAGTTGATTTGTTCAGAGAGGTTATCTATTCGTACTGAAGACTTCACTGTATTTGAGATATTCTATTGTATTTTATTTTTAACTCTGATGTTTATATAGTAGCTTCATGAACTACTGTTTTATCTATTCCGCTGTGTATTATTGTATTACTCTGTGTCTGTGATTCTGTGATTGATTTATTTACTGTATATGCTGAGTTTTTCCAAATTTAAATTAACAATCTGTTGTTTTGAATTATTCAAGTTGACATGTGTGGATTTATTGTCGATTTGAATGGTCCAAAATAGTGGGTCGTTACAAAAACAAAAATTCTTTCCCCCTAATATCGATCCATTTCGATTTTGCTTTACTAACAGTCGATCTTTGAGATGAATACTGGTTCTTTACAACTTGAGCATACGAAACTGGAGGAGGATTACAATTAAGGACATTAGAGCTTCTAAAGAGATTAGAAGAATTCCCAGAAAACGATGAGAATTGAGAACGAGATTCTTGATAGGTCGCTATCAAAACAAAAGATTAAACTTTTGATAAATACATATTGAACCTCCCAGTCGTCATCTTGATTCCGCGGTGGTTTTCATCAAGCCTTTAGTCACCAAAATTCTCTATGTACTATTTTGGCTTTAGGAAACATCTTCAAACCACTTTGTCTTTCCAAATACTTAGTCTTCCTCATCTAAGGAAACTATGCTATCCCACTGTGACTAAACCAAATATATCTTTTAATAATCTACTAGCTTCTCTAATGTACGTCCTTGAAAAGTTATCATTGGACATCTACCTCATCCTAACTTTATCATACACATCAAGCAAGCAAACAACCAAGCAAACATTTAGGTATACAAGTAAACAATCAAACGGTCAACCAAGTGAACATGTAAACAACCAAATGATTAAAACCAATCATTACAAATCAAGGAATCAACACAACAAAGACAAAAAATTAATTAAAAAAGCATGACATAAATTAATTAAACAAACTTCCAACAAGCAAACAATTAAAATGAATTATACCAAAATAGACTATCGATAGAAACCAAAAGAAATTAATTCGAATAAGCATGGCATAGATCATTGCATGAATGTCAAATGAAAAATAAAATACAACAAGGTCTCAGATATAACTTAACAAAGAATGGAACAATGCAAATAATTCAATCAAAGTGAACAAATATAACAAAAATGGTCACTATCCCAAACTTCAATATGGGTAGTCTCTACATCACATCCCCTCCTTCTCCAAAAAGGTAATAATTAGACATGCCTATAACGTATTAGGGAAAGTCACACATAATAGTCATAAATGTAACATCCTTATAGTGGATGTTGGGCAACTCAAAACTCATCCCACCATGTCATCTTACACCATAAGTTATAATGTCTATTTTATAGTTCTCAATTAGAATTTATAAATAAAACATCTTTTAAACCAAATATATTTTAACAAACACCTTCAAAGTTTGTTATTCAAGTAAATATTGTACTTTATCAACCATTTACTTTTCAAATCAAATCATCTCATCTAAGTAAAATATTTTCTTCAGGTATTGTAAAATTAGATACTTTATAATATATATCTTTTCTTCATTATATATTTTCAAATATATTCTCAATAAAACAATCTTCAAATCAAGTCTTTTAAAGAAAACTCTTTACTCTAAAATAATTTTCTTTTCAAACAGTACCCATTAAGTGAAATTCATTACAACCGAAATCAAGTTTAAAAACAAAGGTTTTCTAAAATCAAATATACTCCTTCGATAAAAACTTTCATTCAGATGAATACTTGTCGCATTCTTAACTCAAAATACACCTATTAAACCATTTTCAAATATTTCCACCAATAGCATAATTTCTCAAATAAAAATATTTCCATTGTATTATTTTTAAATTATTCTTTTGAGAGAATAATTCCTTCAAAATAAAATATATTTTTGTGAAAATAGCATTCTTGTAAAGTATCTTTAAAATAAATCAACTCCAAATCAAATAATATTTATTGTAAAGAATATTTCAATACTCTTTTCATTTTAAAATAAAGGTTTTCATAACCGCTCCCCAACGAGATACTTTTAATAAAAACATTTTAAATTCCATACTATTGTCAAAATTTTCTTCACTTCTTTAAAACTTCTTATTAGATAAGTATTCCTCAAAACCTATAGTATATATTTTATAATATCCTTAAACAAAAATATTTCTTTCTAAAATATCCCTCAATAAAATAGTTTTGCAAATATTCCAAGTCATAATGAGGTTATAAAATAACCCCCTTTTTCAAGGGATATTTCCAAATTGAAAACAACTTCAGCCAAGATGTTCTCATTAAAACATTTTAAACAAAACATCCATTCATAATAGTATTTTTAAATCGAACACTTTTCAATAAAAATTTCTCTTTACATAAATAAAATCTTCCTTTATTAACAAAGTGCTCACAAACCATATACCACTTTGAAAACACTACATTCCAAAAGATGTTTTAAAAACAGCTAAAGTTCCTCACATACAAATGTCTCTTTAAAGACTAAAAAAACTTCCAATATCTAATTAAAACACCTTTTGTAACGACCCGTAATTTTACTACTTTGAAAATGGAATATCTAGTTATTTTTAATATTCAAATATATAATTTTCAAACTTAAATAATCATGTTTTATGTGATAAATATGAATGGTGAACTTATTTTTAGAATTTGATTATGAAATCAAGAAGTTTGGATTTTCATGTAAAAGTGACAAAAGCTGGTTTTCGATAAAAATTGATATACGTTTGAATAATTGTTTTAAATGGTAAATAACTCTTTTTAATGGTTATATAATTATATGATAATAATATAAATTTGATTTATAAGATTTTATAAACGTATATACTTGTTTCATAATGATTAACAAATTTCGTTGCATTTTGGCAAATCGACGTCGTATTTTTATAATTGGATTTTAATATTATTTAATATGGTTTTATAACTAAAATAAACTTGTTCTGATTATTTAAAGATGTTAAGAAACTTATTTTCAGGTTTTGTTTACATAAATAAATAGTTTAACAAAAATGTCAAAATGTGACTGTAAAACATTTTGTTGAAAATCAACATTTTGTTCAATATAAGTTGTCGCAACGTTGTTGCACCTTTGTTATCATGTTTTAACATATATAATATACATTTTAATAACTAAAAAAGTTTACTTTTACTAATTATGATTAGGAAACTTCTAGAATATGATAAAGAAAAGTAAGCAAGGAAAAAAGTCAAAAAAATAAACATCAAATCAAATCACATCAAAACTCTAAAAAAATCTCCTTTTTAATCTACTTTTCCATCCAAATACATTTACTTAAGTCTTAAGTGACTAAGACATATGAAAGGTGATGGTCAGTGTTGAAAAGGTAAAGTTACTTTATAGTTAAGTAAGGATATTTTGGTAATTTTGTAAAGGGATGATTTGGTAACCTACCACCTTATTATTTTCTATAAATACCCATCCATTCTTCTCATTTTCTCACACAAATCTTTCTATTCTTCCTTCTTGAAGCTATCTTTATTGGCTTCCTCTCTTCTCTTTCCGTACAAACTTTCCTTAAAATAATATCAAACCAACTGCAAACTCCACCAAACTTTGCCACAGTTTTTATATCATCATTAGAACATGAATTAGAATCTAAAAAGTAAAGAAATGATGGAGGAAGGAGGGGATCATGGTGAGGCTGAACCCATGTAGAAGGAAGGAGCAAGTTGGAAAGCTCAGGTGGAAGAAAAAGGAAAGGAAGTTCCACATGTTTCGTTCCAAGAAGATAGGAGGAAAGTTGAAGTACTATGGAAGCTTTAGTGGATTTTCTACAGTTTGGAAAGGAGGAATAGAGTATATGATGATTAGTTGAATTTGATAAAAGTTTAGTGAAGTGTTGTCGGATAAGAATGTTGGTAGGAAGAATTAGTTAGAGACTAAGGTGAGTACTCTCACTTTTACTAATTAATCTTTAAAAATATTCCAAGTATAATGATATGAAAAGTTAATATATTGGATGTTTAATATGTTTGTTAACTTGGATGATAATGTAGTTGCTTATATGGATGTTGGGATGGTTGAGAACTTGGTTGATAAACGATAATGAAAATGGTTAGTAATTAACCATAGTAAATTAAATGAGAATTAAATCAATATAAAGATGTGTATGGAGTTGTTTAGCCTCTTATTTGTAGTAAATATCTAAAAGGTTAAAAACGATATTATATAATATTATAATATGAAATGAAATGGAAAATAAGTTGAAATATGAAAAATACTGTTTAAAATGAGTTTAAAATGATTTAAAATGTTTTATAAACATTTAAAAGTGTTTCCACGAAGTTTGAAAACAAATTGAAAAACAAGTCAAAAACAGGCGCGTCGCTCACGATTTCGCACCGAAAAATTCAAACAACCAAATATAGCTCGAAATTCTTCGAGATAATAATATTCTGGACTATTTTAACCATATTTTTTAAATGAAGAAATAAAATCAAGATTCCATTAAGTAGACCTTAAAATATGAGCAAATGAAGTTTTTGATAAAATCGTGCTTTGGCAGTCGATGGCCAAAGTAGCAAATGTTCTAAATATATATATTTAAAAATTTTAAAAATATGGAATAAATCTTATAAATCATTTAAAGTGTTTTAAGTTGGAAAAATTTACATATGTGAAGTAAAAATGTTGTTTTGATCAAAGAAACTTTAATACATTATTTATAGCACTTTTTCGCAGCACTTTTAGCAGCAATTTTATAACATGTGAAATATGATTTTAAACTTAACCATTCTTTTCATATCTTTTATAAATGGTTTTTAAAAAGAATAATTAAGTGTTTTAGATAATGATTTGGAAGTTTTATAAATCATTTCTAAAAATGAAAGGAGTATGTAGGAACGACTAGTACATGTATTTCGTTTGTAAGATCCAAGAAGACTTGGGCGAGGGATGGAACATGTCGAAGGGAAAGCCCGGATACTCTAAAATAATGTTTTCCAATATGAGATGTAAATAAATGATTTGGAATTATTTTAATTCCAATACTTAAAATTAATTGATTTGGGTTTATAGTAAATGATGTCTAAAATAACATCGTTTTGACCCATTTAAAAGTTATGATTTGAAATGGAAAATCTTTGTTAAAGAATTAATAAATGATTTGGAAATATTTTCCTACATAAAAGGTGAAATAATTTGGAATTATTCCAAGATCTAAAAAGGGTTTTAATTAACCAAAGTATTTGATATAATGAGGCATAATGATTCCATATACTCTGAAAAGGATAAAGGAATAATTTAGAGAATATATCTCTAAGAGAAATTTATGAATGAATAAAAATATAAATTAAATTGATTGATGATTGATAATCACATATGAACTTAACATATTTTTCATCGATGATTGGTTCGAAGGAACCAGGATCGGATCTGATCTGGCACTTACCCCTCATGTTGGGGTATGCTCCATTAGTTGGAGTGTGCAGCATGATAGGGGGTTCTCGCTTTCTGTTGATGGAGAGAAAGAGACTCTTACTCCTACATGTCCATAGTGATGAAGGGTTGGTTGTTAGTCGCGGGGCTGGCCGTAAAATCAAATTCGAGGTACCAGTGTATGTCATGGTAGTGCTGGGATGGTTGAAAAGCCTATCGGTCGTCACTATCGATGGTTGAAAAGCCTAGACTATTACATTTGGTACCAGAGCTTAGGTTGAGTGAACAACTAGGCTTTGGTAGGGAAAAAATCATTATAAATAGGTTTAGTAATACCCTAGAATGAAGGACTTATTGGAGATAGGGTTAGTATCACCTTAGAATGAGTTTGAGATTATTATATATACGCGTGTGTATTTGTTATTTGATATAAAAAAAAATTTGTTGATTGGTCTAATGAGTGATTTATGAATTTTGGTCGACGCATGGTGGCCAAATGTATTCAATAGGGATTCTGAATACCTCACAAGGCAAATTGACACACCGTTTTTAAAAGGAATATATTTTATATATACAATAGCATAAATGTTTTTGTGATATGGAAAGTTTATAAGATGTTATCCTTTTAGACAGTTCCAATAATAAGGTCTTGATCTGTTTGGTGATGATGGGAATAATCTTCTATGTATCGATCATATGTTTGCTTGGACGAATGGTATCAAACACTTGGTAAATTATTCTCCTTATCGTTGTACAATCAAGGCAAGTTCAAATCCGAACAAGTTTGAATCAATTAATTTGGATAAGTCAAGAAATTAATGGTATGGAACTTCAAATAATAACTTAGTATATCATTTAGATCAGGATGTCTTATTTTATTCCAGGTGATGAGTTATGGGCTAATCCAAAGCAAGCATGAAGAATACGTGCACAAAAGAGGCAGAAGAGAAACTAAAACTAGGATCTTATGTCGGCATCTTCTATTACAGATGCGGTAAAGAAGGGCATTATGCAGTTTTGTGTAAGGATAGGAAAATAAAGAAAAATGATAAAAGGAAAGTAAAGAAAAAGAAGAAAGAAAAATGTTTTACGGTTGATATATTCTTTTTCAAGTGTAAAAGATATATGTTAAATAAAAAGGAAATTTAAGAACTCCTATCCTAATCTTTTGAAAATTTAAAAGGATTATATTTTAAGTATAATGAAATATCTTTTTAAAGATATAGATATTTATATGTGTTTGTTTAGGGTTAAGGGAATAATAATATTCACTTATTACCATTTGTTGATTGAACGAACATCTTGTGAATTAAGTTTCACGATTTGACTATAAGATGTTTGATAATAATATTGGGTTAAGATTAATGAGTTTATATAAGATAATAAATAAGCATGTAGTATAAAAATGTATTTTACACAAAGAAAATGATATTGAAAATGATGGATATGAAAGATATGTTATATAAATTTTGAGAAACTAAATTTTGGGCATTTTGAAAAATAATTATGAAATTTTACAAGGAAGTAAGTTAAAACAAGAAGATTTCATGAAAGGAATTTGTAAAATGGGTTTTATAAACTAAATAATCTCTAATGGATTTTTGAAAAGAAATTTCAAATAAGAAATTTAAAAAGTAAGGAAGTCTCAAATGATAACTAGTTTGAGTGGCTCGGAAATAACTAAAAATGGGCAAGAGATATGTTTGGATTATAAACACTTCTCTTAAGTATTACCCTTCTTGTTAAGGGGATATATAATACTATTGGTAGTACCCAATTCCTTGGTATTATTTTGGAGTTACTCATTCTATATAGTTTTCCTTAAGTTAAAAGAATAATTTTGAATTATTATTTGGTAAATTAATATCAAGGTTGGTTAAAAAGGAGTATATTAATGAAAGAAGTTGATTGTAATTTTGGAAAATAAAAGGTAAATTATCATTTAAAATTGAAATGATTTCTTTAGAACGAAATGTTTTCCTTTAAGAAAAATATTTAGAAATAAATATTAAGAGTGATTATATATAAAGAAGCATTTTTGAAAAATGAAATTTTTGTGAAAAGTTTCCATAAAGATTTTTGAATGTTAATAAGCACATATGAGGTATCTAGATCATTTCATCACACGATTTTGATCTAAGATTCGAGTATTGTGGGGTACGTTTCTATCACCACCAAATCAAGATGAGAAAGGAGCCACTGAACCGTTCGGTACCGAGCCAACAGAAGGAAGCAAGGGACAGACCAGCCTCTACCGGACCAACACCTCTCCAGGCATCACCGGACCAACTCCAAACCGGACCAACTCCAAGCCGGACCAACTCCATGCCGAACCAGCCTTCACCGAATCAAACACCAACTCCTCTTCCATGCATTACTGGACCAAACCTCTTCCTATGCATAGCCGAACCAACCTCTACCACTCCTACCACCGGACCAAATCCCATCAGACCAAGGCGTTCTGGACAAACTTTGCCAGGCCAGATTGTATCAGCCCAGGCCCACCAGCAGCTATATACGTCCAAGACCCCTACCCCCAGCCTCACTCTATAAATAGAGGGGCAGGGGTACAATAATGGGGGACAAGTTTGAGAGCTCAAGCACGGATAGAACTTTCAAACAACTTTCATTTACTTGTATCAAAGCTTTGTACTTGTAATCTGAACAAGAAAGGAGAAATAATATATAAAGTGGACGTAGGCACATTCTGGCTGAACCACTATAAATCTGCGTGTCTTTTACAGTTTAGTCCCTGCTTTTCACATATTTGCATAGATCATCCAAATCACTGAGAACACCATAAAATCAATTAAATCATACGAATTTGAGGTGTTTGTCCATTTTTTGTGCAAACATTTTTGGTGCTTTCACTGAGAACAAGAAGCTCGAAGCTTTAGCTTCTCCCACTTAACCTTCTTCCTAACAGCGTCGTTCATTGCTTGGAAAACATGCCTCCCAAGCAGAAGAAAGATGTTAACAAAGGAAAAAACATCGCAATCAGCAGTCTTCCAGATCCAATGGTCACAGATCAAGTAAATTGTCCCCCTCCAGTAGCAGTACCAAATGAAGGTCAGGCAAATCCGACCACCCCTGCCACAGAACAGCTTGCAACAATTACTAGGGCAGATCTGGACATGGTTGTGGTTGAAGTAACTAACCGCTTCACATCCCAGCAGGAAGCCTTGGTGGACCATCTCATGTCACGCTTAAGGGATGCTGAAGAGTCCAACCGCAACACTGAATCATGGGGTGAGTCCCAGTCTGGAGGATCTCGGAGACAGCAAAGATCTTCCTTCGAAGGAGCTAACGACAGAAGCGGCCATGGTAGGAGCCGAGACCGAGCACAGCCCGAAGTTAGGCCTGAGGAAACACTTGGAACCGAACCCAACGGGGGAGGTACCGGGCGAAGGTCAACTGTAGCTAAGCCGGTCGTACTGCCTAACCACGGAAACACCAATGAACGGGGCCGAGTTAGAGTCCAGCCCGAAGTTGGACCCGAGGAAGTGCTTAGATCAGAACCCAGCAGGGGAAGATCAAGGCAAGGGCCAACTGTAGCTGACCCTAGCATGCTCCAAAAAGACCGAAGGCAGCCACTGGGAAATATGAGGAATGATAGACGATACCATCCCTACAGGTCATCTGGATGGAATCAATCCCATAGAACAGAACCAAACTCGTTTCTATCTGCTCCAAATTCTGATGAAAGGATGGCACGCTTATTCAAAGAGTGCGTCCAACGGGAGCAAAGGGATCGAGGGATAGGCGCTAGAGTAACCAGCCCTTTCGCCCGCAATATTGAAATTGCTATCACCCCCCCAGAATGGAAGATGCCAACAATGGACCCTTACAAAGGAACCTCCGACCCCGTTGTACACTTACAGAGATACACACAGCATATGCTCATGAGTGGAGAAACAAAGGGAGTACTGTGCAAATGCTTTCCACTATTCTTAGCAGATCTTGCTACCTCCTGGTTCTGTCATTTACCCCAGGGATCCATCAGCTCGTGGGAAATGTTAAAAGAAAAGTTTATCACTCAGTTCCGCATTCATGTGGAACAACCCAAGGACGCTTATTCCTTATCCAGCATCAAACAGAAACCCGGAGAGAAACTGCAGCAATACCTAACCCGATTCAATGCCGCAGCGGTCGCAGTCCAAGATGCCGATGAGAAGCTTATCCTAATGGCCCTCTATAGTGGTGTGCATCGGGATACTAAATTTGCTAGAAGGTTGACAAAAGAAAAACCAGCTACTTTACCCGATTTCTTCCATGAAGCCGGGAAATATATGAGGCTTGAGGATGCTGCCGTTGAGAGCAGTCAGGACAACAAAATAAGGCAACTCACAGCAACGCGCCTGCTGTGGCAAGGGACGTTTGAAGAAATGATTCCAGAGAAATTGATGGGGGCAAGAAGGGAGAAAAGCGCCTATATCGGCCAGGACTGAGATTCGACACTTACACTCCTTTGAATGAAACCGTCGAAAACATCTTCCTTGCCACCCAAGGCGAAGTTAGATACAAATGCCCACCATACAAGAAGGAATCAGATAACGCGAAGAAGTCTGGAAAGTTCTGCCGCTTCCACGAATCTCATGGGCATGATACCAATGAGTGCCATCATCTCCGGGACTTGATTGAAGAACACATCAGAAGGAAGAAACTGGAACGCTATGTAAAAGGTCAGGACAGGGCTCTAGCTCCTGCCAATGAGAACCCAAGGCTACCCTCACCGGAGATCGCCAGAGGAAACCGCAACACTAGCGGCTCTAGTCAAGAGAAGATAGTGGTCCATACCATCTCGGGAGGACCGCACATCGCCGACAGAAGCCGGGCAGCGATGGAAAGATATGGAAAGTTTCTTAGAAACAATGAAGACTGTGTTAATTATGTTATAGAAGAGCGCCACCTGAAGCGGAAAGAGAATCATGACATCACATTCGGTAGGCGTGACCTAGAAGGAAGGCAATACCCTCACATGGATCCCATGGTTATCTCTGCCCGGCTCGATCCAGCCTAAGTTTTCCGAATTCTAGTAGACACTGGAAGCTCAGTAAATATCCTATTCAAACATGCATTCGACAAAATGAAACTATCAATGAAGGATGTATCTCCCTGCAATAAACCACTACATGGTTTCACTGGAGATGCAAAGATGCCCCTCGGGCAACTGGACCTCTTTGTTGAAATTGGAAGCCATCCCCGCTCCGTTGTACGGAAATAGACGTTTGTGCTAATAGAAAACCACTCGGCCTACAACGCCTTCTTAGGAAGGCCAGCCTTGTCTGACTTCCAAATTGTCCTAGCCCCATGGTCCTAAAGATGAAATTTCCAACGGACAATGGAGTAGGGGGAGTAGAGGGAGACCATGACGTTGCTCGAGACTACTATGTAACTGAACTTCGCAATAACCTCAGGAAGAATAAAGGGAAGAGTGTAGAGGTTGCCCTCTGCACAAAAAGTTTGGAAGCATAGCAACTAAAGAAAGCCCCTCCTCTTCGATATACCAGCGATCCTTTCAATAAATTAGACCCCAGGGACAAAGAGGAGGAGGCCACCGCCGAGCCTGCAAAGGCTATGGAATTTGTATCTATAGACAAACATGACTCGAGTAGACTATTGGAAATCGGGTCTCATCTAAAAGCGGAGTTGAAGGAACAACTCATTGACTTTCTCCGCCACAACTTGGATGTGTTTGCATGGTCACATGCTGACATGACCGGAATCTCCCCCGACATAGCATGTCACGTACTAAACATTGATCCTACCAAGGTGCCTGTAAAACAAAGAAAGAGAAGCATGGGGGCCACTACTACAAAACAGGCCATTTGCATCGTCTCATTTGAATCGGTTGAAGTAAAAACTGATGCAAATAGAACTATTTGCATCAGTTCTGTCTTAATAACCGATGCAATTGGTACGTGAAAAGCAATAGGTAATAAAAAAAATCAAATTTGCATCAGTTGTCACCAACAACCGATGCAAATACGTCGATGCAAATAGTTTGCCGCATCGGTTTTAAAGTCAACCGATGCAAATTCCTTACCAATAGAGTTTTGATCGGTGGATCCAAAATAATCATTTTCGCAACCGGCCCACTTAATTTTCCTAAAACCTAGATGAATCACGCTTGCTTCAGCCGCTATTTCACAGTTCGTTCCCAAAAATAAGTAAACTTGATGAGAGAGAAAAAGGAACAACATTAATGGGGACTAGAGTTTTTCTTGCTAGCCGCCATTCTCTTTTCTTTATTCTTCCTTTCTACCTTTTACCTCTTCTTCACTTCGCTCTATTCTCCCTCCGTCCCTTGCTTAGTAATCACTAACAGCCTAGCAGCAACCGGCGTAAATTTGCATTCGTTCCGACCCTTGCAAACACAGTTAAAAGATCATCTACGCCCCTCCACATTCAATTCGAACCCTAGAACAGAACAGAAAGCATTTGCCCTCTCTTTCCTTCGCTGCCGCTGCCCATGATTTCCCCCTTTGGTTCTGCCGTACCTTCCTTTATCATCATTGCCTTCGATTTCCCTCATTTACTTCTCCCTATACATGTCACCAATCGGTCTTTAAATTTAGGAGATTCCAGATCGATCCCCACACTGCCTCGGATAACCCCACCATTCTATGCTTTACACCATTTCAGGAGCTGGCAGAGATTTCATAATGGTTTTATTCGTGGGGGTAACAGTTTTAAAAGTTTATTAATTTTGTTTCCTCTAATCTACTGACTCATCTTGTTGAATTGTGGTTTTCTAAAATAAACTCTCCAAAATTATATTGGTTAATTCCCTATGTAATGTGTTTCATTTTAGGATATTTTTTTTCCATGCCCGGTCGTATAAAGTTGAAATATGTATCGATTGATTTTAGCATACGCAATGATATATATTACGCTGCCGTTGATGGAAAATGTAATCCAATTTCAATTTGCCCGTTTTCTCATTAAATATACAACACATTTTCAGTAAACCAACAGAAGTTAGCGATTTGGCTCTGTTCTCCCATTGATATAATTGATATAAATATAAAAAGATTCGCGACAAATTGGCGACCGTTAACAGCTTCTCTACCTGCTCGTAACTCCTTAAATTCAGGTGAACTATGATTCATAAACTTGGTGGAATTTGTGCATTTGTACTATAGAAAATCATTGTATTTATATTTGGGTTATGGTAATTTATGGATAGTCTTTTGGTGGTTATGCTTGTCTGTTTGTTCATTCTGCTGTGGTGGAGCTACCTGTATGTGTATATGTATGTCTTTCCTGCTGCGGTGCATGTGTTTTATGCGTGTTCTGCCTGTGCTTACATTTGTAAATAAAAAGGCAATCGTGTAGTTTTTAACTTATACTTGTATTCTTCTCCTCTCCCCTTTCATTTTTTTCTATTTTATTGTTCACTGTTTATTGTTTGACAGTTAAATGAATAATTTTAACAATATCAGCCTCTTAACAATAATTTTGGAAAGTGCATATAAAAAGAAAAGTGTTAAAAGTACCTATGTATAAAAGAGATTATGAATCTTTTTGCTAGAATCTATTTAAGTATATCATTCTAGTGATTAAACTTGATATTGGGAAAATTTTCTAACAAAAAGCATTAAAATTAGCATGTGAACATTGTAGTATGAATGAACATTGTAGTCTGGAAATAACTCCTTCAGTTTCAGCTTTTAAACCAAATTTTGCACAAGCAACTGTTTTTTGTTTATGACTTATTCACAACATTCGAGAAAGAAGTTGGTAGAAATGCTAAACTAAATTTCTAAATTAAACGTGGAACAGCAAATACAATTATTTTCGAATTTTACTCTGTGTGTTTTGAAAAATCCTTATAAGTGACTTTTCCCGTGGAACACTAAAAATCTTTCTATAGCGAAATGCTATCCGATTTATAGCTATCCTGTGCTAATATGACTTATGCTAAGATTATATACAAACTAAGGAATTGTTTATAGCTATCCTGTGCTAATATGACTTATGCTAAGGTGTATACAAACTAAGGAATTGTCTCATATTAGTTATGTAGTAATAATAATTTAATTTCAATTTTAGGAATATTTATGTTATTTAGAACTGATTTTTGGATTTCACTTGAAACTAATGACTTTCTAATATGTAGCCTTTGACGCTTGCTATTTGCTAACATAACTCTTTCTGTAAATGGAATACCTACCGATGAAATTAATAAGGATATATATATCATAAACCATTTAACACTGACATTTAGTTTACCACGTTTTTAGCTGTTGGTTAAATCTTTTCAATCAGCATATTGACATTATACTAGAAATGTTACTACAAGCAGGGAAGAAAATAAATCAGAAATATATATAATTAACTGTTAATTTAACCATAATGTGAAAACACTACCGTCACATATTTCTTGCAGGCAATAATAAATACAATTTTGACATGTTGTTTTTAATTACAACGATGTTATTAAGTTTTTATACATTATTAAATCGTCATAACTATATATATACATGATGGATTCATCATTCCTATACTCGTTTTCCCTTTATTGTTTATGATTTTATAATAAATTACTGTTATTTCTGCTTAAAGTTTTATTTTGAAATATATATATATATATTCCGTTTAGCAGGGTCCTAAGATGGTAACTTATTTGGATCTTCAAGTAGTTCTTCATTATGGCATTCCATATACATCATCCATTATTGCCTTTGATCCTATTCAACGGCTATTAGCACTCGAAACACTGTAAGTTATTGGTTTTTTTAACATTCTTCTTAATAACGTGTTTAATTTGACCACTGCTTTTTTTTATAGCAGTTCAGTACATAAAAAAACTCTCATATATTTGTAGTTTGTACTATCTTTCACCAAAATAGAAATACAAACAATTTTTTTAAAGAAATTTATACCATTTTACTTGTTTAATTTTTGTTTGTTTTGTAGTTATGTATGCATTGCTCATGTGTGGGACGGTGGTATATGGCTTGATGCCTCAATATTTTTATTTGTCTTTTGACTACTTGCCATGGTCAGATCAATAGAGAATTATTTTTATTTTTTAGTAAAATGATTTTGCATGAATTTTTGACCAGTGCTTTCTTATCTTTGGATAATTTATCATCCTATATTTTACACGGTGGCATTTTGACTTTTGATCACAATAAAAATTACTTATTGAAGTGCTTAGAGTACGTGCTATATATACATGATAATGTTTCAGTATAATAATCTTATTGAATTAACAGTGGTTAGTTATCATGTGGTCTATGGGCACATGTTAATAAGCAACAAAAGCATTTTGAAAATTGGTATAGTAGGTTTGTATCTACATATATAACGGTGTTACGAGTGCTCGAAATCAAAGCTTTTATAACCGTTACCGCAGCACACAACTACATGCTTAATTGACACAAAACTAAAGACAAAATTTCAAGCCAGGTAGATAGTTGAAAACTTCAAAATCATGTTTTCAACAAACATTTTTTTCTACCACGGACGGATGGATATGTTTTCAACAAACTTTTTAAGCTAAACTTTTATATTACAAAAAATGATTTGAATATTACAGGTTTTAGAGCTAAAACTAACCATATTTTTAAGGAGGTAGCTCCTGTACTAATTCATATTACAGGTTTTACAGCTTTTATAACTGTCCACGTGGAGGTTGTGCGAATGAGGTAGCTCCTGTACTAATTCATATTAATTTGTTTACTCTTTACTTTCTTTCTTGTGTTTTTAAAACAAATATAAGTAACACTTGAATTTTGTTGTTCATATGTTGGAAGACATCAGCAGTGGCTCTAAGCCAGGTAACGTTACGAAATCTGAGGGGAACGTCAACCCAACCAGTTGCCATTACTTTGGATTGCAGCCAAAACAAGCCTTGCACTGGAATTGTGATGGTAGTGGTATAAAATGGTTATGATAGTGGAGATGTTGTTGGTTGATTGTGATTATGATGGTAGAAGAAGTTGGTGGTTGTGATATGGGAGCGGTAGTGTGAAGAAGTGCTGCTTGTAGAGGTGTACATTTTATTGTATGTGGGCAGGGACAGTTTGAGTTTGGTAGAGGAGTAAAGAAGCTATTTGAAATAGGTGATGAAGGGGTGGCAGTTGTAATTTACAGTCAGTTGTGGATGGAATTTACAATTATGTTCATTGGTGGTACTGGTGATGTGGTTGGCAGTGAAGAGTTGATGATTGGAAGTAGTGAATTTGCAGTGGAGTATGTAGTAGGTAGATGATAGTTCAGTTAATGGTTGAAGTATGCACTTTTGAAGATGCAGTGGCAGGGTAGAGGCAGTTATGAAGTGATGAGATGTCAATGATACGCCGGGGTTGATGCACATAAGTGAAATGGTTGGTGATTGGTAGGAGGATGTGCAAGGAGCAGGTGATCAGAGAAATGTATTGTACGAAGTATTGTATTATGAAGCAGTTGTAGTGGTTGAGTATGATATATGTTTGTTGTTGTTGAAGTGAGGCAGTGGGGTTTGTATGAAGGAACAGTGTGGTGTGCAGTTTTGGTGGATGGTGGCTGAGGCAGGAAGATGTGTTTGCACAGAGAATGATGTGTGTAGTTTCAGGTGGTGGAAGAGGGGTGACATGTTGGAAGATGTTGATGAATGTATATCTGCAGTGTGCACAAAGATGGATATATAACAGACAGAGATGTAAGTTGCCGGCGTGTGTAGGCAGATGGATGGGGGTGGTGACTGTTATGGTGCACTGTAATTGATATATGTGCAGAAGTTGTTAGTCAGTTTGATGTATCCACACTTATTTTGTATAGATTATTAACACTGTAATTGATATGCTTATTTTGGTATTATGTTATTCAGTTTGTATTTGCCATCAAATTTAATTTTGAATGATTGTAATATTGCGTGCAACAATTGTTTGTTATAATCAATAATATATATATATATATATAATATTGTCTATTTGAGTACTGTAATAATGATTTCTGAGAATAGCTTTTTTGCATCAGGTATAAATAGCTGATGCAATAGAGAGATTAGTTTGCATCGGTTGTTATAAAAAACCGATGCAATATGGGGCTGTGTTCAAGCAATCAACCATGATATTTTGCATCAGTTGTTAGTAACAACCGATGCAAAAAGGAACTTTTTGCATCGGTTTCAGAACTGATGCAAAAGTGTTAAGCCTGTTGCATCGGTTGCATATGCATCGGTTGTTGAACTGATGCAAAAGGGGGGTAAACAACCGATGCAAATGGTCTGTTTTGTAGTAGTGGGCAGAACGATCAGCGGCCCTCAATGAAGAAGTAAGGAACCTACTTGCCAATGACTTCATACGAGAAGTCATCTACCCAAAGTGGCACACTACCCAACGGGCGTAACGAAGTCAAGAAATCTTGAGGAAAGCTTCCCGCTACACAATACAAGAGGGCACCCTCTATCGGCGCGGATTCTCTAACCCCCTATTAAGGTGTGTCGTTGGAAGGGAAGCCAAGGAAATCTTATCCAACATTCATCAAGGAAGCTGCGGAGATCATACCAGAGGGTAAACTTTAGCAAAAAAGATACTCCGATATGGATATTTCTGGCCCACCTTAAGCAAGGACGCCTCAGATTTCGTCAGAAAATGTGACAGATGCCAAAAGTTTGTTAGGATTCCGCGGCTACCAACAACTGAGATTACTCAAATGACCAGCCCTTGGCCCTTTGCAGTATTTGGAATTGACTTAATCGGCGAACTACCAATGGGCCGAGGCGGGGCCAAATATTCTATAGTGGCAGTCGACTATTTCACCAAATGGGTGGAAGTAGAACCCCTGAATAAAGTATCTTCAGCAAAAGTTATTAACTTCTTGATCAAAAATGTTCTGTGCAGGTACGGAGTCCCATTCAAAATCATATCAGACAATGGACTTCAGTTTGACAGCGAGGAATTCGCCAACTGGTGCCAAGAGCATGGAATCCACAAAAGCTTCTCATCCATAGCGTATCCCCAGGAAAACGGACAAGTCGAAGCCGTCAAAAAAATTCAGAAAACTCTAATAAAAAAGAAGCTCGAAAAGTCAAAGGGCGCTTGGGTGGATGAACTCCCTACGGCACTGTGGGCCTATCGCACATCTTTCAGAACATCAACAGGGCATACTCCTTTCTCTTTGGCATGCGGATCGGAGGCTATGCTCCAAGTTGAAACCATCGTGCCTTCCCACCATAGGATCCACTATAACCCAAAAGAGAACGAAGAACTCCTTCACATGTCTTTGGATCTAATTGAGGAGAGAAGAAATGATGCAGCCCTCAAAGCAGCAGCCCACAAGCAAAAAGTGGCAGCACAATACAACTTTAAAGTCAAGCATCGTACCTTACAAGAAGGGGATCTTTTCCTCAAGCGAATCTTCCCTCGCCCCGGAGCACTAGATCCAATCTGGGATGGACCATATGTAATTCATAAAGATCTCCACAATGGAGCTTATATTTTGTCAACAGTGGACGGAGAGGTGTTCCAGAGGGCATGGAACATCCAACACCTCCGTCGATACTTTGCTTAACTTGTACTGCCCATATGAAGCGAATTAACAAAGAGAATCAGTGGACGTAGGCATTTTCGTGCCGAACCACTTTAAAAAAAACCTTGTCTCTTTTTTAACTTGTTCCTTCATATCTTGGCCGTTTGTTAACTTTATCCTTTTCTGTTGAACAAAATCCTGTGCATATAGCATTTCCATTCAAGGCACTCCACAGCGCAACTTCACCTGGACAAGACCTAACAGGTACTATGCGAATCTATGCCCTCGCCAATGAGACACTTTTGCTCTGGCATCCCTCTGTTGCGGGTTAACTCATTGCTCGCGACGGCCCTTAAAGCCAACTGTAATGAGCCGATTATAAGCCACCGAGAAGGCCGACTATAGCCGAGGCAGCTCATTACGACGTTCGACTCGCCGGCAACTGTGAACCGACTATAAACCCCAACATAAGGTGTGGCCAGCCAGGGGCAGTTCACGGTTGACGATCGGCACCCACGCTAGCCGTCCACAGTAAATCGAATAATACCCACGATTACGGGCCATAATGGCCCGGGTAGTTACTGTGCGCGATCTCGGCTCTAATGTGTCTTAAGTGCGGCTGTGGTAAAAAAGAATTAACTCCCCGCGGAGGCGTAAGATGGGTGACAAATGTCTCCAAGACCCATAGCTAGGGAAAGTGACTACAAAGCCCGTTTTCCACGAACTTAAGCACATCGAAGGCCTTCCGTGATTGGAAGTTTTACTATTTCGCATATTTCAATTTTATTTAAGAAACTTTTCTCCAATCCTCTGTAACAATCCCTGAAGTACAGGACACAGAACATGAGACATTCACTAATGGAAGCGGATGCTCACAGCAAGATACTGGACCGCATCCCATACTCGGTCACACAGGATATTCAGAGCTGCCATCTACAAGCAAAATATAAAGGGCGGTATTTCCTTCTTTCATGTGTAAACACGTGACTATAATTTATTCACACCTCACGCTAACATTGCAAGTCATGAAATTATGTTTTAAACAAGAACCTGACGTCAAACACAATTTAATTACAAGAATATGCATAGCTATATTTCTCATACAACATGTCAAAATAGCAAAAACATTCAAAAGACGATAGAATCAGCTTAAGTTAAAGAATTACACGTCAAGAATAGTGTTGTTTATTACAAGTAGCATAATTACAACCTAAGAGTTACATTACTGTTTTGATACTAACATATACAACAATGTCAAGTCTACAAAAAGATATCCAGGTCTAATCAAGGAGCCGGCTGCGTCGGAGTCTTATCCTTGTCCTGTTGCCCACCTGTCTGGTCAAAGAAAGAATTCATCAATGATACGCAACCAAATTAACGGAAAGACAAGAAAGGAAGACTTACCAGCACCTGCTTCTTGACCATCCTGGTCGTCATCCTCTACTTGCACACCTGCCTCCTCAGCAGCAAGCAACCGCATACCCTCCTTCACCGCCACCTTCTCCTCCTTGGTAAACTGGGCAGTAACCACATCCATGCTGAAGACCGCGCCACCCTCTTTATCCGCATCAGCCCTAGCCTCTTCCAGAGCCCGGAGATAAATCCTAGCCATGACCCTGGGATAATCATCCATCCAGGATAGGTTGCCCTGCTTCCAAGTACGGAAGTACATGTCCTGGAGCATCTCGTCCATCATCCCCTCGTTCTCCTCAAACTCCCTCATCCGGGCCTCGGAAGCCAACAGCCTTTCAACGGCAGCTTCTCTCTCCAATCGGTATCTCGAGCAGTCAGCCTGAAGGGATTCCCGCATCGCCTCCATCTCCTCCTTTAGCTTAACTTGAGCAAGCTCTGCGGCCTCAAGCCTCCCAGATAACTCCTCTATCTGCTCAAGATCCGCTTTCCGAACCTCATCCACCGTGGAAATGGCCATATCGATCTGTTCCCTGTAGGTAGCCTCCATTTTCCGCAGTTCGGCTCGGCTAGCCTCTTCCATAGTTTTCTTTAGTCGTCTGGAGGCGGCCTCGTGCTGAGAGATCTGGATGGCTTGGTCGGCGAGTTGCTTGGCCTGGTCGGAAACCACTAACCGCAATCTTATGTTGGCACTCCCGATTTCCTCCCCGGCCTTGACCAGTCGGGCATGATGCCCCATCAACTTCCTGGTCTCCTCAGCAACCTGGTCGATGTTTGCCTTAGCTTCGTCCCCCATAGTGACGATCCGAGTAGTAAGCAAATCAAGGTCCAAGGACTTGGCCTCATCAAGCACTTTTACCATAGGATTGCGAGGGAGAAGGTGCTCACCGGTAACCTCGTCGAAGGAAATATCATGAGAACTTGGATCCAGATCAGGATGACCCGCAAATGGATTACGAGCCAAGCCGGGACGATCAATCTGAGTAACGGTAGGATTTTTAGACGGGTACGGAGAGGGTATGAACTCAGTATCCTCCTCCATGACATCATGAAGAGGCTGGATTGGGGGCTGAGGACCAGGTGACGGCTCGGATAGGGAGCGACTCCTCTTTCTCTTTTGAATATCCTCTTCAATAACCCCGAGAAGAGGACGGTAGCTATAACGACCCGGTATTTTGGACCATTCAAATCGACAATAAATCCACACATGTCTGACTTGAATAATTCAAAATATCAGATTTGTTAATTTAAATTTGGCAAAACTCATCATATGCAGTAAATAAATCAATCACATAATCACAGACACAGAGTAATACAATAATACGCAGCGGAATAGATAAAATAGTAGTTCATGAAGCTACTATATAAACATCAGAGTTAAAATAAAATACAACAGAATATCTCAAATACAGTGAAGTCTTCAGTACGAAGAGATGACTTCTCTGGACAAATCAACAAGAAGAGCTGAAAGCTGAGGCGATAGTTGGATCTCCAAAGGAAGCTCCAAACTCCAAGGGTGAGTCTCAAATGCTGTATCACTCGGTCTGACCCAAGCGTAAAGCAAAACACAAAACACTCGAGTCAGGATTAACATTCTTATATCAATAAATCCAACTCAAGTGAAATATCAACTGAAATACAAGTAACTTAAAGGATGTTGGGATAACCATCCTCTAAGGATCTTCAGAACTATCTACAAGGTGGAAATATACATTATAACACCGTGGTCGTTTCAATTTAATTTATACTTCAAAACCCAAATATCATTTCATTTTAAATATAACTATTTTTCCAAAATAGTGTATGTTCATTAAATAATTTATAAAGTAAAGTACTTATAATTTCCTCAAGTCTCACAAATCGATTCAAATTAACTCAAATTCCAAATTCAAATTTATTCAACATTTTCAAATTTAAATTTAACAGTTTCATATAGCACTTGATTTAACTTTATTATTATTTAATCAGGGAACATTCACTTAATAAATTCAATATCATTTAACTAGCCTTAAATTTCATTTTACTAAGTATTTCCTTAAATTTATTTAAACAAGAAATATTCATTCAATTATTTAAATCAAAGTCAAGTTATAAATCATATCTTAAATCCCAATTTCAATAAGCTTTAAATTGTTTAATTAAATAAAATTCTTTACTAAATTCAAATTATCTTCCCAACCTTAACTTATTCAAATTTTTACCAAAAATCTATTTCGAAATATAAATTTTATACTTAACATATTATATGTATTAAATCCATCTTAATTAAATTAAATATCATTATTAAATCTATATATATCATTTCAATTTATATATAAAATTTTTAAGAATCAACATTTGCTAAAACCATATATTTCTTTCCAAAACCATAGAATTCATTTTCAAAATATTTATATATATGGACCAACGGTGTCTGTATATATGTATATATATCATATGGTTAAGTGATACGAATATTTATCATTTCAATCCGAAATTTAAATATATACGGGTAGATATCATTTCGACCGTAATCCCAATTTCAATTCAAGTGAAAATCGCTTGGGTTTATCATTTCAACCCATAACAAAATTCTCCTATTCTAAAGTCCGTTCAGGTATGTATCATTTCAACCCATAGTGAATTCTATACTAACAGGGAACTTGCAGAGTGATAACAAATACTAAAAATATAACAACAGGCATATATCATCAGTGTAAATAACAGATACGTATGTCAGATGTCATAGGTGAACAGATACAAATAATAGTAATAACAGGCATATAATACTAGATACTGGTGTCAGATGTCATAGGTGAACAGTTACAAATAATAGTAATAACAGGCATATAATACTAGATACTGGTGTCAGATGTCACAGGTGAACAGTTATAGATAATAGCATATATAACAACTTAAATAACTACAGCAGCATATTTCAATTGCTATTTTAATTGAAATCAAATTTAAATAATAAAAGAACGTTAATCGTGAGTGATTGCTTACCTTTCGAGGCTAGAGAGATGAACGGAAATGGAAGTGAATTGTGGATCCAAACACGAATTTCAAAACGGAACCAGATGGGCACGAATTCGGCGATTAAAACGGGGCTGAAATCGATGAGAACAATCAATCAGTTTGATAGGAATAGAACATATATATATACTCTAGTTATTTTATAAAAATCAATATATATATATTTACCTAAAAAATCTATATATAAATATAATTTTTGGGAACCAAACTCCAGTAACTTGTATATATGAGCTAATATATGAACACACACATATATATATATACTATAAACTCATATTTTAAAACAAAATATCTATCATATATAACTGATAATAGTTTACAACTCAGAACATATATAAACAAATAAATCAAAAAGTATATATTTACAGTATATGCATGCAGGCTTATTATAATTTACGATAAACGTTTATAACAAAATCGACATAACATATCTTATTATAGTACATCACAACTCAACAACCTATATCTGTTATATCTCAAAAATCAGATTTAAAATAAACAAATTTTAAACTTAACTTATTAATATGCGTCAGATCTCGAAAACAACTCAGGAAATCAAATATACAACTGAGATGAATATATTATATAGTAACCAACTTTATATATTTTAATATATATATAAACTGTAAAAGCTTACATATGTTACAGTCTTTTACAACATTGTATATCAACGAACATATATATACATACTAATGCAGTGTAAAACTAATGTATAGACTGGAGCCAGTCCATACTTATATGACAAAATATAAACATATATATGCTTAACATATTATCCAACTTACATGCAAATACTTCTCAATTGAAAGCAGCCTAAATATGTATATGCAGCTATATGTAATATTTTTAACAGTGGATGAAGGTTTAAAAATATACATATAAATATTTAAACATACCATACTAAACTATATAAATATTTAAAAACGTATAAGCTTCATAGGCATGCGTGTATATATCTAACATATAAAATAAACCCATACAATACGTATTCCAGATAGATATAAAGTAACATATGTGTAAACAAGTTATATACAATTCACTAGAAGCTGAGACAAGGAAGAAGGTGGTGGAGCTGATGAGTTCCGGCCTCGGCAAGTTGAAGGTGAAAGGCGGAGGTGCGGCTGTGGAAGGATGGATGCTCTCGGGGTGTTGTCAAGTGGTAGGCCGATGGGGCGAATAGGCTGCGATGCGTCGGCGAGGGAGTGAGAGGATGTAGGCCATGTTGGAGGTGAAGCACAGCGGAGGCCGGAGGAGAGCAGGGTCTCGGCTAATGGTGGAAATGAGTGGATCGGTTGGGTTGTGAAGACGTGGAGGAATTTGGGCGGAGGCGATCTGGGAGGAGGGATGGAAGGCGGAAGTTAGGGACGAGGCTATTGGAGAGAAGCAAAGAAAAAAAACGTGAAGAGCTTGAGAAAAACAAAAGAAAAGGGGAAGGAGAACCTGTTTTAAATATATGTGAAAAGTATACGTTTCTGAAAAAACCCAATGGTGTGAACACAAGGAAGAGAGAGAGGGCAATGAAACGTGCCACAGTAAATAGAAAGAAATTGGAATGATAACGTGAAGCACGAGAATTCAGGGAACAATCAAAGCAATTAATAGATTTGCAACTGATATAAGATTTGAATGGACAGAGAAGAAATAAAATTATTTGTAACAGTCGATTCCCATGATTTTGCACAAATTACTGAAGCAATAAATTATTTATTTGGGTTTGGAAAATGTAAAGTCAAAATGTGGTACCGCTACGGTGAACAGTTTATTGTCTCCGTCGCGTACCGGATCTCAAAAAAACAGAAATAAATATACCACAGAGATCAGCACGACGAGACGATCAAAACGGTATATGGATATCCGTGGTACGATCATCCGATCAAAAGTCGATAATCGGTACCAGAAATGCTGCTATTTTGCCAGAATTAAGATAAACGGAGCAATAGAAGTCCAAATTTGGCAAAACGAAAGATGACGATTTACTCAGAAGAGTATTTAGAAATTTTCTATAGAAAAATATTCAGGTTTTGAAATAAATTTATTGTCATCAATTTTAACTGATTTAAATTGAAATGGAATTACATAATAAAATAAACTTCCGTATTTTCTGATGAAAATTTACCAGTTGCTATGATTAAATAAACGTATTCCAAATAATAAATTTTTAATTTCAAATTTTATTGTTTAAAATTTCACAAATATCCAGTTAAATATACTTTTAAAACCATTAAATTTTGCGGGTCGTTACACTCTCCCCCACTCAAAACTTTTCGTCCCCGAAAAGGAAGGAGGTAGAAGAATAGAAACAACCAGATGGAAAAGATAGATTGAAAGTTAAGATTAAACAATTAATTTAAAACTATATAAATTTTACTTAAAATATTCATTTGAAAACTTCATTTGCAAATCAATTATTTTTAATAATTTAATACTTATCAAAACCCATTTGTAGAATTTCTTTCTTCCTTTATAAATACCATTTATATGTTTAAATAACAACTTTATAAATATATGAAAACTATTTGAAACAATTATTTACATTATTACTTATTTTTATAAAGAAGCTATTCGAAAATATTAAATCCAAAATTCATAAATTTATTAAAAAAAATTTCAAGATACTTTTCAAATATTATTAATAAATCAATAAGCATTTACTTTAAATATGTTTTATTTAATTAATAGCTTCTAAAATATTTATAACACTAAATTTTTCTATTAAACCATAGTATATAAATAAACAATATTTAAAAAGGATATAGTCAACAAGGAAAGGTGGTGGATTCAGAAAATAGGATAAAGGTGAATAAATAAAGCTGAACGGATAAGGTAGATTCAAAAGAATAGTATTGGGCATGAATGATTAATTCAAACCATTAGAATTTCAATTTCAAATATTGATACAAAATTTCTTTGTTGGAAACACTTTTATAATATATTACCTTTATATCGAAAAAAATTTCCTTTCGAAAATATTTTTATAACTCAATGTCTCAACAAGTTTATCCTTGTTCCTGTAGACTCTGGTAGTGCGTTGATCAGGCGCAAAACTAGAATTCTCCAGGTACTTAGTAGACTTGTTTCAACACCCAGTGAAAATACTGGAAAACTTTTAAAAACAGATATGGAAAGTACAATCCAATCAAAAACGAATCAAATCATGGATCGTAGATACACAATGGTTATGCCTGGGTCCCCCAGGAAACATCCGTACCCTTTAAGCATTCACTGCCTTGCGAATTTCGCCATGCAACAAAACGGTGGACCGCAGGATACATAAAAATGGTTACGCCTGGATCCCCCAGGAAACATCCATATCCCTTAAGCAATCTCTGCCTTGCGGATTACGCCACTAACACGACCATAGATCGCAGATACACAATGGTTACGCCTGGATCCCCTAGGAAACATCCGTACCTTTTAAGCATTCACTGCCTTACGAATTACGCTATGCAGTCGAGTTCGTAAGACCATGGGTAACGCCATGGAATTCGAAGGACACTCGAGTATCATATCCGGAAAACCAAAATCAGAGAGAATAATATCGATAGAATGAATCCAAGATGTGGCCACAAATCGGATATCAAGCAGAAGGCACTTTCCATATCTTTACTTCGAAAATAGGTATCATATAGTACCTTTTCAAATCACTTTCAAATATCGTACTTATATAAAATCCATTATATATAAGATTTTAATTTTCAAATCAAATACTTTCAAAAATCAAAAGTATATCAAATCATACTTATATAGACTTTAATTATATAAGATTTCACTTTTCAAATTGAGTACCCTTTTCAAATCCATAGTTTTCGAATCAATTTCATACTCATACAAATCAATTTTATATAAGTTCGATAACTCCCAAATCAAGTATTTAGTAGCACAAGGTTCTCAAATTTCAATTTGTTTCAATATCGGTTCAATTTCAAAATCATATATAATTTCACCAAATTATTTCTTCTCAAATTAAATATCTTTAGTTTCAAAGTTTCCAAAATAATAGATTTAGAAAATAAATCCAAATTTCCAAATCAATATAATTTAAGTCAACCAATTCATTTCCAAAATCAAATGTTTTCAAAATCATCTTATACTTACATAAGGTCCATCTTATATAAGGATCAAATCTTTACAAAATAAATTTCGCTGTATGAAGAGCCATATGGGATTGGATATCTTTGCTTTTATGGGTTATATATCTTTGTAATTTAAATTTAAAGTTTTCTTTTACTAAGCAAAGATATTCTAACCCGACAGCTTTCAATTTCAGCGTCAAAATATATCAATGATATTAGAATATACGATGTACATACGTCATCATTTCGCAAAATCACATTTGATCGCTCGCTCGATCACACAAGTTCGCTTTCGAACTAGTATTGTCCATTTGACTTCCCTAATGCGGACTTCGATATGGTTTCTCGACTAGAAGCCATCAGTCTCCTTGCATAGCCATATACTATGATAGAGAATTCTAGAATTTAGCCCAAAATCCATATCAAATATTCGCCATCAAGAATCGAATGAAAAATCCTAACACGAAATGGAGTAATTCACCTCGAACTTGTGTACTCAAACTTGGATCAAATTAATTATGCGAATTAAAACAACATACGTACAACTTATATATTTATTCCAACTTGTTAAATATATAGTTCCATAAAGATGTTACTAAGTTAAAACATTTAAACTAAATTTTATTCAAAATATTTTGAAGACCAAATTATTTTCAAAACATTTCAAATCTAAATTTCATATTAGAAAAATTTAAAATTGCCTTATTCATTTTCTTAACAAACAGTTTCAACTTATTTAAATCATATTACTACATACTTTAACATTCATACCAACTTATATACTTTATACTTTTCAAAATTCTTAGCTTTTGAAAAGTTAACCTTGATTTGGAAGTGCTCGAACCTTCAAAATAGTTGAAGAAATCATTTTCAAATTCAAGAGTTGGAAATCAGCAACAAATTAGTAAATCAATTTTAATAGATAGGGTTATATCAAATCCAAAACTCGAGGGCTGAACACCGGCTCATTTTAAAACGTTTCAAATACATTTACATATATCTTTCGAATATCTAATCATACTTCAAAATTTTGAAATCAAAATTGGTTTCGCAAAATCACTCGCGTAGCGATGCTACTAAAGTGGCCTATCCCTCACTCTGAAACTCAAAAATCAATGTCGATGATGCGTGCACTCATCATCGAAATTATTTTCCAGCGACATAAGTGAGTTCTGGACTTCTATTTTCTCAAACTTCTTTTTGAAATTTCTTCGAAATCATTCGAAACTCATTAAAATCATTTGAAACATTTCTTATTTGGAAAATACTTTTAAATCATATTATTATTATATATTTCAAAATCTTAAAACCAGTTACAAAATACCGGAGTTCAATTCTCGAATTTAAAATCTTTTAGTTATAAATCATTTTTAGATAGATCAAATTTCTTATATAATTTTTTTTCAAAATCCTTTCGAAAACCTCAAATTCTTATTTTAAAAGGGTATATAATCCTTATCGAAAACATTTCAATTTTATATATAGAATAAAATCATACTTATCAAAATAATAATTTCGGTTTAGAAAACAATTTCTAGAATACAAAATCCGATTTTCAAAGGATGATTTGAGAATGGATTTCAACAAAGATAGAGATTCAAATTAGAGGAACTCTAATCAAATAAAATTTCTGATTCGAAGATAGGCTTGAACGAAGATGAGACAGTTAACTTACAAAATAGGAGATGGATATACTTATACAAGTCGCGGGCGACCTTAACCGGGTCAACCGTGACTTCAGGAACAAGATCGATGCAGAATTCCAAGAAAAACCAACATTCGATCGCAAGAGATAGCGGTATCTAAACCAAAGATATATAAATCTCCGGTGAATCAATGCCAATTGTAAAGGAGTTCCACCCCTTTACAAATCATCCAAAGATTGGCGGGATCGCCTATTCTTATAGAGATCATTCGAAGAGGAGTTATGGGATACTCCAGAATCAAAAGAATACAAATAGGGAGAGACAAGAATGAATTTTGGAACCGCAAGGAACGTCCCAAAGTTCAAAGGAAATCGAGTCAAAAGGAAGAAATTCAAACTCGAACGAAAGTGATTCTGTAAATAAATTTACTATATATGCTAGGTTTTGCCTAGAGCCAAAGCTCTGATACCAACTATAACGACCCGGTATTATGGACCATTCAAATCGACAATAAATCCACACATGTCTGACTTGAATAATTCAAAATATCAGATTTGTTAATTTAAATTTGGCAAAACTCATCATATGCAGTAAATAAATCAATCACAGAATCACAGACACAGAGTAATACAATAATACGCAGCGGAATAGATAAAATAGTAGTTCATGAAGCTACTATATAAACATCAGAGTTAAAATAAAATACAACAGAATATCTCAAATACAGTGAAGTCTTCAGTACGAAGAGATGACTTCTCTGGACAAATCAACAAGAAGAGCTGAAAGCTGAGGCGATAGTTGGATCTCCAAAGGAAGCTCCAAACTCCAAGGGTGAGTCTCAAATGCTGTATCACTCGGCCTGACCCGAGCGTAAAGCAAAACACAAAACACTCGAGTCAGGATTAACATTCTTATATCAATAAATCCAACTCAAGTGAAATATCAACTGAAATACAAGTAACTTAAAGGATGTTGGGATAACCATCCTCTAAGGATCTTCAGAACTATCTACAAGGTGGAAATATACATTATAACACCGTGGTCGTTTCAATTGAATTTATACTTCAAAACCCAAATATCATTTCATTTTAAATATAACTATTTTTCCAAAATAGTGTATGTTCATTAAATAATTTATAAAGTAAAGTACTTATAATTTCCTCAAGTCTCACAAATCGATTCAAATTAACTCAAATTCCAACTTCAAATTTATTCAACATTTTCAAAGTTAAATTTAACAGTTTCATATAGCACTTGATTTAACTTTATTATTATTTAATCAGGGAATATTCACTTAATAAATTCAATATCATTTAACTAGCCTTAAATTTCATTTTAATAAGTATTTCCTTAAATTTATTTAAACAAGAAATATTCATTCAATTATTTAAATCAAACTCAAGTTATAAATCATATCTTAAATCCCAATTTCAATAAGCTTTAAATTGGTTTAATTAAATAAAATTCTTTACTAAATTCAAATTATCTTCCCAACCTTAACTTATTCAGATTTTTACCAAAAATCTATTTCGAAATATAAATTTTATACTTAACATATTATATGTATTAAATCCATCTTAATTAAATTAAATATCATTATTAAATCTATATATATCATTTCAATTTATATATAAAATTTTTAAGAATCAACATTTGCTAAAACCATATATTTCTTTCCAAAACCATAGAATTCATTTTCAAAATATTTATATATATGGACCAACGGTGTCTGTATATATATATATCATATGGTTAAGTGATACGGATATTTATCATTTCAATCCGAAATTTAAATATATACGAGTAGATATCATTTCGACCCGTAATCCCAATTTCAATTCAAATGAAAATCGCTTGGGTTTATCATTTCAACCCATAACGAAATTCTCCTATTCTAAAGTCCGTTCGGGTATCTATCATTTCAACCCATAGTGAATTCTATACTAACAGGGAACTTGCAGAGTGATAACAAATACTAAAAATATAACAACATGCATATATCATCGGTGTAAATAACAGATACGTGTGTCAGATGTCATAGGTGAACAGATACAAATAATAGTAATAACAGGCATATAATACTAGATACTGGTGTCAGATGTCATAGGTGAACAGTTACAAATAATAGTAATAACAGGCATATAATACTAGATACTGGTGTCAGATGTCACAGGTGAACAGTTATAGATAATAGCATATATAACAACTTAAATAACTACAGCAGCGTATTTCAATTGCTATTTTAATTGAAATCAAATTTAAATAATAAAAGAACGTTAATCGTGAGTGATTGCTTACCTTTCGAGGCTAGAGAGATGAACGGAAATGGAAGTGAATTGTGGATCCAAACACGAATTTCAAAACGGAACCAGATGGGCACGAATTCGGCGATTAAAACGGGGCTGAAATCGATGAGAACAATCAATCAGTTTGATAGGAATAGAACATATATATATATACTCTAGTTATTTTATAAAAATCAATATATATATATTTACCTA
The DNA here is from genome assembly GCA_030737815.1 of Allium fistulosum. Taxonomy (NCBI): domain Eukaryota; kingdom Viridiplantae; phylum Streptophyta; class Magnoliopsida; order Asparagales; family Amaryllidaceae; genus Allium; species Allium fistulosum. The sequence continues at coordinate 191,862,828 of CM060904.1, forward strand.
AAAAATCTATATATAAATATAATTTTTGGGAACCAAACTCCAGTAACTTGTATATATGAGCTAATATATGAACACACACATATATATATACTATAAACTCATATTTTAAAACAAAATATCTATCATATATAACTGATAATAGTTTACAACTCAGAACATATATAAACAAATAAATCAAAAAGTATATATTTACAGTATATGCATGCAGGCTTATTATAATTTACGATAAACGTTTATAACAAAATCGACATAACATATCTTATTATAGTACATCACAACTCAACAACCTATATCTGTTATATCTCAAAAATCAGATTTAAAATAAACAAATTTTAAACTTAACTTATTAATATGCGTCAGATCTCGAAAACAACTCAGGAAATCAAATATACAACTGAGATGAATATATTATATAGTAACCAACTTTATATATTTTAATATATATATAAACTGTAAAAGCTTACATATGTTACAGTCTTTTACAACATTGTATATCAACGAACATATATATACATACTAATGCAGTGTAAAACTAATGTATAGACTGGAGCCAGTCCATACTTATATGACAAAATATAAACATATATATGCTTAACATATTATCCAACTTACATGCAAATACTTCTCAATTGAAAGCAGCCTAAATATGTATATGCAGCTATATGTAATATTTTTAACAGTGGATGAAGGTTTAAAAATATACATATAAATATTTAAACATACCATACTAAACTATATAAATATTTAAAAACGTATAAGCTTCATAGGCATGCGTGTATATATCTAACATATAAAATAAACCCATACAATACGTATTCCAGATAGATATAAAGTAACATATGTGTAAACAAGTTATATACAATTCACTAGAAGCTGAGACAAGGAAGAAGGTGGTGGAGCTGATGAGTTCCGGCCTCGGCAAGTTGAAGGTGAAAGGCGGAGGTGCGGCTGTGGAAGGATGGATGCTCTCGGGGTGTTGTCAAGTGGTAGGCCGATGGGGCGAATAGGCTGCGATGCGTCGGCGAGGGAGTGAGAGGATGTAGGTCATGTTGGAGGTGAAGCACAGCGGAGGCCGGAGGAGAGCAGGGTCTCGGCTAATGGTGGAAATGAGTGGATCGGTTGGGTTGTGAAGACGTGGAGGAATTTGGGCGGAGGCGATCTGGGAGGAGGGATGGAAGGCGGAAGTTAGGGACGAGGCTATTGGAGAGAAGCAAAGAAAAAAAACGTGAAGAGCTTGAGAAAAACAAAAGAAAAGGGGAAGGAGAACCTGTTTTAAATATATGTGAAAAGTATACGTTTCTGAAAAAACCCAATGGTGTGAACACAAGGAAGAGAGAGAGGGCAATGAAACGTGCCACAATAAATAGAAAGAAATTGGAATGATAACGTGAAGCACGAGAATTCAGGGAACAATCAAAGCAATTGATAGATTTGCAACTGATATAAGATTTGAATGGACAGAGAAGAAATAAAATTATTTGTAACAGTCGATTCCCATGATTTTGCACAAATTACTGAAGAAATTAATTATTTATTTGGGTTTGGAAAATGTAAAGTCAAAATGTGGTACCGCTACGGTGAACAGTTTATTGTCTCCGTCGCGTACCGGATCTCAAAAAAACAGAAATAAATATACCGCAGAGATCAGCACGACGAGACGATCAAAACGGTATATGGATATCCGTGGTACGATCATCCGATCAAAAGTCCATAATTGGTACCAGAAATGCTGCTATTTTGCCAGAATTAAGATAAACGGAGCAATAGAAGTCCAAATTTGGCAAAACGAAAGATGATGATTTACTCAGAAGAGTATTTAGAAATTTTCTATAGAAAAATATTCAGGTTTTGAAATAAATTTATTGTCATCAATTTTAACTGATTTAAATTGAAATGGAATTACATAATAAAATAAACTTCCGTATTTTCTGATGAAAATTTACCAGTTGCTATGATTAAATAAACGTATTCCAAATAATAAATTTTTAATTTCAAATTTTATTGTTTAAAATTTCACAAATATCCAGTTAAATATACTTTTAAAACCATTAAATTTTGCGGGTCGTTACAGTAGCCGACTACGTCCCCGGAACGGTGGGTCGGAGGCTTCGGTTTAGCGGAAGCTTTGAGGAGTTTGAATTGTTCGAGGCAGTGCCGAATGTCCGAGGTCTTGGCCACCTTAACCGCTCCTAGAATAAAAACCAAGTGTTACAAGCATACATTGAATCATAATCCTAGAAATATGTCAAGTAAAAAGAGACGGGAACTGGCCATGAAATATTCTTAAGTACATATCATAAAGGGAGTCGGCGGGAGTCAAAAATTCACCTTGAATCGCTGGAGTCGCCCTAGCTGAAACGCCCTTAGAAGATGGATCAGCACCAATTCCGGCCTTGTCAGTTCTCTTCCTCTTCTCCACCAAGGCCGATCCTTCCTCCAACCCCTCGAAAGCATGGTGGAAAGCCTCATCTGTCCACTCTTGGATCTCACCTACTTGCCCAGAAGACAAAGCACCGGCGCCATCACCGCACTGTCCTTCACCACCATCATCACCGTGACGATCACCGTCCCCTTCCCTGTCACTTCCACTCTCCGCCTCACCTCCTTCGTCCTCGCCCTTTTCCCCCTCCACTTTTTCCTCCTCTCGAACATCCGGATGTGTGCTGAGAGAGGGTCCATCGGACTTCCTGAGCTTCTTCCCTCTGGCGACTGGATGCGCCGAGAAGGGTCTCCTTTTGCCACCCTTCATCGGGGCCCCTCCTGTGGCTTTGGCAGTCCTCTCCTTCGCTGTATCTCTGTGCTTGACCACAAACTGATGTGGTAGGATCAGGTTGTGCCCTAGAAGTGTAGCGTTCCTAATCAAATAAGAGGCCGACCTATCCCTTCCCGTGATGGCTTCTATTTCCTCATCCATCTGAACCAGGCGATCATTCTCCACGACCGCAAAGCCACCTGTCGCTAGCAAGAAATAAAAACACATAAGATGAAGCACCGCAGTTATAACGGAAATTATAAATAAAGCTTCACACTTACAGCCGGAGGTGAAGCGACGGATGGAAACAGAGTCATCTCTGATAAAGAACCATTCTTTCTTAAACATACTGAACTTCGAATATAAGTCCAGGACATGCTTGAAAGATACGGCTGATTCCAAGATGATGTATGGAGACCCCTTCTTATAGCCCCTCAAGTTGTACAAATACCGGATCTCCCGGTGGGAAGGAGGACGCCCATATCTCCTCTGAAAGATGACGAAGAGACTCACCAGAATGGCATAAGAGTTGGGCTGAAGCTGGAATGGAGCTACCTTTAGATATGTGAGAAAGCTGACTACCCAGGCGTTGAGAGGCGGGATGGCACCACACATGCAATGGTATCTGCTGTAGGCAAAATATCCTTCGGGAGGATCATACGGCATCACTCCCGCATCCGGCAATAACATGCGCGCTCGGTCGATCCCGAAAGAGCGAGATATAACATCAAGTTGCTCGCCCTTGAGTGATCTAGGGAAGCAATCAGGAGGCAAGTTAAGAAGTTCCTGAGGACCGTATTCATCCACCAATGATCTCGGGGTGGGCCCATGATGGGCAGATCCTGGCTGAGCCGGGGGCACTGAGGAAGGCTCTTCTCTATCCTGAGATCTCTTCTTCTCTGATCGGGTTTCCACTCTTTGAGACATTTATCTGCAAACACAAAAAAGCACGTTGTTAGAACGAAGGATGTAGAAGTATAAAACAAGCAAGTTTATATCAAGTCCATTCGGCAGCAAGACCATCCGGTATAAAGTCCATTTGACATCAAGACCATCCGGCATTAAGACCATCTGGTATAAAATCCATTCGGCATCAAGACCATCCGGCATCAAGACCATGTAGCATCAAGACCATCCGGCATCAAGACCATTCGGCATAAAGACCATCCGATATTAAGTTCATTCGGTAAAACGAAGTAAATCGAAGAAGCCATTCGGCAATCACCTGATTCGACAATACGATTGATTCGGCAGGATGTTTTTTCGGCTATCTCGTTCGGTGGGCAATAACGGAAGTCCTAGTTCCATACTTATAGGCAAAGGTAAACCTCCGGACCAACCGGTTCGGTACTAGAAATCGGATGGAAACGTCAAAATTGGATAATCTGAAACAAAGCACGACATATGTTAGCATATGCCCTACTTTGGGGGGGGGGCAAGTGGGGTACGTTTCTATCACCACCAAATCAAGATGAGAAAGGAGCCACCGAACCGTTCTGTACCGAGCCAACAGAAGGAAGCAAGGGACAGACCAGCCTCTACCAGACCAACACCTCTCCAGGCATCACCTGACCAACTCCATACCAGACCAACTCCAAGCCGGACCAACTCAATGCCGAACCAGCCTTCGCCGAATCAAACACCAACTCCTCTTCCATGCATTACCGGACCAAACCTCTTCCTATGCATAGCCGAACCAACCTCTACCACTCCTACCACCGGACCAAATCCCATCGGACCAAGGCGTTCCGGACCAACTTTGCCAGGCCAGATTGTATCAGCCCAGGCCCACCAACAGCTATATACGTCCAAGACCTCTACTCCCAGCCTCACTCTATAAATAGAGGGGCAGGGGTACAACAATGGGGGACAAGTTTGAGAGCTCAAGCACGGATAGAACTTTCAAACAACTTTCATTTACTTGTATCAAAGCTTTGTACTTGTAATCTGAACAAGAAAGGAGAAATAATATATAAAGTGGACGTAGGCACATTCTGGCTGAACCACTATAAATCTGCGTGTCTTTTACAGTTTAGTCCCTGCTTTTCACATATTTTCATAGATCATCCAAATCACTGAGAACAACATAAAATCAATTAAATCATACGACTTTGAGGTGTTTGTCCATTTTTTGTGCAAACAAGTATAGAACTTTAAGGTGTTCTCGCTGGTCCAAAAAAGGATTTATCACTTGATTCTTGACGACGAACATTGATGAGGGTTTATGATTGGGTACTTGAGTTTTCTATCATAGTTGAGAGCTATGTAAGGGAAACGAAGGTTTCTGATCAAAGAGCCCGATCAGAGTCAACACTAGAGGATCGGGGGATCAATACTAGTTCTGAAGTAAAGTTGTGGATTCGGATAGTAGATAGAATCAGATATTGCATGCGGGTGATCTGTGTATACCATACCAAATTGAGTTTAAAGATTGTTTTAAGTAAGTATTATCGGGCTTTGGGTTTTGCTTTAATTTCGGGGACGAAATTCTTTTAAGGGGGAAAGTATGTAACGACCCGTAATTTTACCACTTTGAAAATGGAATATTTAATTTATTTAAATATTCAAATATAGAATTTTCAAACTTAAATAATCAAGTTTTATGTGATAAATAAGAATGTGGAACTTATTTTTAAAATTTGATTACGAAATCAAAAGGTTTGGATTTTCATCGTAAAAGTGACAAAAGCCGGTTTTCGATAAAATTGATATACATTTGAACAATTATTTTAGTAAATAACTCATTTTAATGGTTATATAATGATATGATAATGATAAAAAATTGATTTATAATGGTTTAATAAACATATATACTTGTTTTATAATGATTGACAAATTTCGTCACATTTTGACAGATCGACGTCGTATTTTTATAATTGGATTTTAATATTATTTAATATTGTTTTATAACTAAAATAAACTTGTTTTAATTACTTGAAGATGATAAGAAATGTATTTTCAAGTTTTGTTTACATAAATAAATAGTTTAACAATAACATAAAAATATGACCGTAAAACGTTTTGTCGAAAATCAACGTTTTGTTCAATATAAGTTGTCGCAACGTTGTTGCACCTTTGCTAGCATGTTTTAACATATATATATTACACATTGTAATAACTAAACAAGTTTGGTTTTACTAATTATTATTAGGAAACTTCTAGAATATAATTAAGAACAGTAAGTAAGGAACAAAGTAAAAAAAAGTAAACATCAAATCAAATCACATCAAAAATCTAAACAAAACTTCTCTTTAATCCACTTTTCCATCCAAATACATTTATTCGTTTCTCACTTACTTCCAACATATGATTCTTGCGCATTTCAACCCATCCAAATACATTTATTCGTTTCTCACTTACTTCCAACAAAATTCTGCCATTGCTATCTCTCTAATAATATTCAGAAACTCCATAGAGAATTTAGGTAAGAATTCAACTTATTTCTCCAATCTATTCTTATCCTATTCTTCTCCAATTATTATGAATCTAATGAATATATATACATCTTCCCTATTTTGTGTGTGTGTATATATATATATATAAAAAAGATCTTAAGAGATTGGAAGGCTACAAATCCATTTAAGTGAAGCTAAGTGTGAGTAAAAACCTTAGTATTTCTTTTTCAGTAATTGATTACTGTATCTCCTTTTGCATTTGAATATGCCTAATGGATTTTGGATTGCGAAAATACGATAGATAAAATCCCCAAAATTTCCTTTTTATTTCGAAACGTCAATTCTATGTTGAGATTCTCAATTATTGACATTAGTTTAATGGAATTTGTTTTTTTATGTAATTTTTGATAATTTCATGGTCTATTCAACTTCTCCTTCTTCTTTGGTTCAAATTGTGATTCTTCAATGAAATAAGGGGTTTAGATTACGAATTCTATTTGTATTTTACACCACTTATTCTTACTTATTTCTTTGTAAAAGAGGAGTCGAATAGAATATGGAGTTTAGATTGCAATTCCTATTGTTTAGGATATTACATTGAATTGGTGTAATAAATTGAGTTTCTATTTTATTTACAAGTCTATTATTATAGTTTTGGTTATGAATATTTATTCCCTGTTTTGGATAATAGAATCCCTTATTTTGGTATGTTGAAATCATGGGAATTTAAAGAAAAAGGACCTGTAATAATATTTGGTTAGCAAATTGATATTTAACGCTAGTTTAGGGCGTAAAATCCATGTGTTAAAATTTATTAGGTGTGAATATTTATTTATCCGTATTAGCGTAATTAACTTATAATTATTGCATATATGGCATAGTTAATTAGGTAATTATTTTCATTTATTTCCCCCGTTAGGAAGGTAATTGATTTTTAGGTGAAAATAAGAGGAAACTCTTATATAGCCTAATTATTATTTTAAGGCATAATAAGGAAGGTTCCTTATAGGGCCTTATTTGAAATGCTGAGATGAGTGTATATATATATACACACTTATATATATATGGAGATTATTTGATTTATGGCTAAGTCATAAGGATGCGAGATCAAAGAGTTACATAACGGAAGTCTGCCCTACACTTTGAGGCTACCAGCAGTTGTGTACACTTCCAATGGATGTGAGATATCCTTATGATAAATATTTACAATGAAGTGAGGTTTGTCCTAAATTCTGTAGGGGAAATCTGCCCAACTAATCTCGCTGCCAGTTCCTACGAATAGTTGGACTAATCTGAGACGTCATATGAGTATGGGTCATAAGACAAAGGGCCTGCTTCGGAGTCTTGAGGTATTAAGTGGTCGTTTGAGGGCCCGCCTCTTTTCCCGAGATGAAGTATTAAATGGTCAAGGGGTTGCGTTAGGTGGTATCTCAATGGGGTTCTGCTTTTGAAAATAGGTATTAAATAATGAGGACTACCCTAATTAAGGTATTAAATGACTAAAGTCTGCCTATTTTCCATAAGGAAGTATTAAGCGGCCTAAGAGACTCCATATGATGTTAGCTAGATAGTACCAGTGAGGAGCATGCCTTGGATATAGGTATTAATTGATGGGTTCTTCCTTAGTTAAGGTATTGAATGACCAGAGTCTGCCTATTTTCCAATAAAACGTATTAAGTGGCTTAGGTACCATCTGTCGCATTATTAGCTGTTTATGATATATGATTGGGATATGAGATTCTAGAAACCTACGCCTGGAATGGAAGGTACTAAGTGGTTGGACCTGCCTCCTTTCCTTATAAAGAAGTATCAAATGGTTTAATGGTCTATTTTTATAAACATATTCTAATTTTGACATACATTGCCCAAGTACTGAAAAGGTAAGACGAGGTTTTTATTCATCAGATATTGTTGTTCTAACTCCCTCTTCATTACAACACAGGTTGAAGACATTAATGGAAAGGGTGATGCTTGGAGACGGAGGTGGTGGACTTGCAGCAGTATTTACCATTTTTATTTTCTTTCATATGTAATTATGTTTTCAGACTATTGTTGTAACAGATTATGTTACTATTTGATGGTATCCTGTATTTTGACACTATTATGAATTTGAAATAAATGTGTATATTTTACTATTATATTTTGTTCCATCCGCTGTGAGTTCTAAAAGTTTAGCTATGGCTCTGTAATGTTATTTCTTTTTACTACCAACAACTTAAGTTAGAATGATCTAAGTTTCGACGGGCCTTTTCTGGGTCAAAATTTAGGCCTGTTCCCGAGTGGGTTGTTACATCACCCTAGAAGACAAAAAGAGACATCCTTCAGACAAGATTTGATACAATGCTTTACAAGAAGAGGTACAGAAGTTACTAAATAACAATTTCATAAGAGATGTCCACTATCCAAAGTGGATTTCCAATCTAGTTCTAGTGAAAAAGCCAAATGATAAGTGGAGAACTTGCACAGACTTCACTAACCTAAACAAAGCTTGTCCAAAGTATTGATTTACTTTACCATGAATTTCTCGATTAGTTGATGCTACCAAGGATTTTTTTCCTTTACATGAATTGGTCAATTAGTTGAGGCTACCAGTGGGCACCAATTGTTCACATTTAGGGATGCTTACTCCAATTAAAATCGGATCCCCATGCTCAAATGAATTAAGGAACATACAACCTTCGTCACCTGTAGGAGAACTGTTTTGGTACAAAGAGATGCCTTTGGTCTCAAAAACACAGAGCAACTTACCAGAGATTAGTCAATAGAATAATGTAATATGTAGTAAGTTAAGGGAATTGAGATTTGATAAACTTTAATGTCGAGCCTTAATCAAATAAATTTATAAGATTGTTTTATAACTTAAATCATAAAGAAAATATATAAGAGAGGCAATTTAGGAAATAGATCTATCCTTTGCCCTAAACCTTCTTCCCCCTCATATCATTCTCACTTATCATAAACTAAAAACAATAAAAGAAGGACGAGGAAGGCCAGCCATAACCTAAAGAGAACGAAATCCAGGCATTCAAGGGAAAGGGAAGCTAAGGAAACCTAATCAACATTCAAATCTCAACTCCATTATCAAATCAAGATGAATAATAATAGACCATCTCATTTTTATACCTGTTTGGTAGGCAGATTTGTTTATGTTGATATGATATGCCATGTTGATTTTATCATTATATGGGTAAAATAATGGTTTATGGAAATTCTATGAAATTATTAAATGTATTTTTAGGGTAAAAGCTAAATTTTTATCTCCAAACGATTTGATATTTGGATATGTTAAGTAAAACATTATTTTGGAGATGGATTTTTAATTTCATAATTTTCCAAATTAAAGAGAATATTTTATGGATTTCCTAAAGAGGAAATTAAGATATTTTTGGGTTTTGGTTATTTAAAATAATTAAATATGGATTTCAACCTAAAAAATTTTGTATGATAAAGATTATCGTATTTCTGAATTTCTGCGAATTTTTTGGATTTTTCCCAAGTGATTTCGAATTAGTATGAATTTATTATGCTAAACAAACATTTTAAAGGTTAATTAATTATGGATATTAATTAATTATTTTGATGTAGGTTTTGGAACTGGAATATTGAGTGCAGTTGTGATTTCTGGAAAGAATTTGTAAAATATGGTATATCCAATAGAAATTGGACAAGAATCACGGTTTGGTGAAATTTTTTTACTTTATGCAGTAATAAATCAGTTATTAGTATAACTACGATAAGGCCATGTCACCCCCATCATCCTCGGGCCTAAGACCAAGCCACATTCTGTGAGTGTCGAACTCGTGTTGAAAGAAAGCATAGGGTAGTTACTTCAGTAACTATGTAACGGTTCCAAGTAGGTCGAAGTTGACTGTAACATCCCGCTACTTGGAGGCCCAAAACTAACGGCTACAGATGCTGCAGTCATCCATAGTTATTAATCCTCGGCGATCAAATACGGCGGTGTTAGATTCATTGATACCAGAAACACATGAATATGGAAAAAATTTAAACTTCAAACAGAATCACATTTCATTTCAAAATATTTCCAATTCATTACATAATACCAATATTCTCAAACCACGTTTAGACAAAATATATTTATTACAACATACGCCTAAAGCGACATATGATGATGCTTCCTAGGATGATCAGAGTAAATACATGCAATATAACAACTTTGCCATTACAAACAACATAGTGGATTCAAAAGAAAAGAGACTCTATATAGCTATCATGCCTCCTGCACGTTCCCGGAACCTTATTCGTCTTAAGAGGTACCTGAAAACCTCAACTCTCAAACTACTCAAAATCAATTGATTACCCGAGAGTTAAGGGGAAAACATAAACTTCGAGTCAGACATAAAGCCTAGTATGAATAATAATCTACCATCTCAAATCATTAGATATCTAGTGAGATCACGCCGCTTAGCGGAATGGGTTTCCCCTCACTAGTATCTCAAAATCTTTACAAAACCATACATTGTGCTCCTGCATCCACAATGGTTAAAACAATTCAAAGTAGTATAATATGATGATATGCAAAACAATTTAATAAACTCTGGATTACCCATCCCCAATCAATTTTAGACTATCTGCCTCGGTTATAGTTTTTAGGATTACTATTAACCTATTAGTTTTCATAGGCTAACTAATAACCGGATAAACATTTAAGGACCCCTATCCAATTACATAGTTTTCATGGGATCACTATGAACCTATTGGTAACTCCAATATTTCTCCTATCCTAGTTTTTATGTGTTAACTAGGAACCTATTTGTAACTCAAATATCCTTTCTTCCTACCCTAGGTTTCATGGGTTGACTAGGAACCTATTGACATCTGTCAATATTACATCCGGATATAGTTTTCATGGGCTAGCCACAAACCTACTGGCCCTGCCAATATCCAATCATAGTTTTCATGGGCTTACTATTAACCTGTCTATCTGATATCTTTCTTCTTGCATAGTTTTCATGGGCTAACTATGAACCTGTCTATTTGACATCTTCTCTTATACATAGTTTTCAAGGGCTAACTATGAACCTATTGGCCCATGCCAATATCATACAGTTTTCATAGGCTTATTGTGTACCTATTGGCCCATGCCAATATCTTTCCTTTATATTTTAGCATCCTATATTTTGGTCTATCTGACTTCCTCGATGCAATTCTACACATTCAGGAGTTTATATTCATTACTGGGTTAACCTAACTGGTTCTCCTACCTTTTTTCCCAAAATGCGGTTATGGGTTCATTATAAAGTGAATATATTCATATTAGAAGAAGCAATATAAAACATAGCAATACCACTCCTGTGAGTTTAATATAAAACTTATCTAATCCCCTTAACCTATTTCTTCATCAAAGGCAGCTTCTTCTTAAAACCATTATAAAAACTCCGATAATATTGCCATGGGTTTTCCTTCAAAAATAGAGTTTGGGTCATAAAACTTTTCGATACCTTCGAAACCTGGCTTTCGACTTCATAGGATAACCTCCTTCGAAAGCTCTTTAAAACACTAGGCTCCTGCCTTATAATACTATAATTTATACCTTTCGAAACCTTTCGAACATATTAAAGTATTAATATTTAACCTCTAGAAGCACAACTTCGAAACCAGTTGAAAGTACCCCTTTCGACGCCCTTGGAAGTAACTCTTCCATAATCATTGAAAGTACCCCTTTCGAAAACATTGGGTTTATACTTAAAACATTATTGGGGTGAAAGTGAATATAGTCAAAAACATCTGTTTCGAAACCAATTATAAAAACATTGGGGAAAATTGATGGCATCGGCACCAAACCTTTAAAAGCATAAAACATCTGGGTAAAACATTGGAAGATTGGATTCGATACCCTTTTCGAAACCATCTTCCTCGGAACCCCTAACCACTTTCGAAAGCTATAGGAAGTGGCTTAAACTTTACAAACCAAAATACCTTTCGACGGCATAGATATCTTCTACACCATCGAAAGGTCAAAGAACAGCAGCAGGGTATCGACTAGGTCGGAACCCCTTCCTTTAAAACATTCTTTCTTAAGTATAGAACCAAGTCTAAAGTACTTATAAATTAATGGAAACCCTTTCGAAACCTCTTTAAATACTCTTTCGAAACTATTTGCTTCGACACTGTCGAAGGCTTAAAACCAAACATTGGCAGGCGCTGTTCATTTTAAAAACAAACCGAAGTTTCGACCAGTTCAGAAGCATTTCTTTCGACACTCTACCTTCCGCCTATCTCCAATCCACTGCGTACCATCATAGTGATACCTTGTGTATTGGTTTCGGCATAGTTTTTTTCGACAAAGATGAAGGCAAAACCTACTGTGTTGAAAGGTGCTTTCCAAAGTAGGCGGAACCACTTTTCTTAACAAAACAGGTTTAATTCTTGTTTAAGTAAACTATTCTCTAACTAACCTGCCACGCGTCAACATCGAATTGGTTGCCTTAACTTTTTCAAATTCTTTTACAAAAATAACTGCCTCTAATCCTGATATAAACCGTGGTTAAGTTAATCAAACCAGCCCTTCCAATTTTTACAAAGAAGTCCCTCTTCTAAAATAATTTATTTTGCATACCAAATCATTTCGGAAAAATCCCCAAAAATTCCAGAAATTCACTTTTATCATGTTTTCTAACATATTAAAATTTCAGACCCAAATTCTCAGTATATTTTCCAAAATAAATTATAAATCCAAATAACCATATTTTCCTTTGAAAATTCATAATAATCTTTCCATGGCTTGGAAAATTCTCAAAATTGAAACCCAACTCCAAAATCATGTTTCTTATAACATAAAAAATTTCCATGGCATTTAAACAACGAATTTCGGTTTTGATCTAAAACCATGCCAAATCTCTTTTAAAAAAACCTTTTTTAAATCAAATAAATCATGAATCAAGCATACCATCATCCAATATACCATAAAATTGAATTTATCCCTTAAATCTGAAAATATACGATTTAAAACCAAAATAGATATGGAATTATTATTCAACTTGCTCTTGATAAGTAGATTGGATTGAGATTGATTTTCCCCTCAGCTTGATTTTCTAGCTTTAATTTGAATTCCCCTTGATCTCTTAACGGCCGGTCGTTCCTCTATATTTTGTTTGCGTTTTAAAATGATGTGAATGGGAAGTAAGAAGGTGTGAATGAAATATATATATAGGGGTGGAAGCTAGGGGTGAAAATTCCTAATATACCCTTATGTGACTTAATTAACCAAAAGCCATTATTAATCCCATTTGTTAATTTCTTAGACACGGCCCTTATTTAATTAATTCAAGTGTCAATTCCCTTATCACTTACATTTACATTATTCAATTTATTTTATCTAATTAAATCTCCTGAATAATGTTATCAAAAATTAGGGGTGTTACATGCTCCCCTCCTTAAAGAATTTCGTCCTCGAAATTCAGTAAGGACGAAATACTAAACACAACAATCATCTGTAACGACTCGTAACAACCATACTAGTCTACCTGACTAGGAAATATCAATATAAATCTAATATAGATGTACCCTCAAAGCAGATTAGGATAAGTATCTCGAATCCCGTCCTTTGTCTCCCAAGTATATTTCTTCTCGTTGTCGCTCCACTGAACTTTCACCAACTTGACTGTCTTGTTCCCCAAACTTTTCTCATCCACCCAACAACCCGGACTAGCTGTCTCAAAAAAGTTAAATCAAGCTCTACTACAACGTCCTCCAACTCTGTCTGAGGAACGGTAGCCTCTGGATCATGCACATACTTGCGAAGATGAGATACATGAAACCCATTATGGACACCTGCCATACTGCTCGGCAACTCAACTCTGTATGCGAGATTTACAATCCTTTCTATAATCTAGAATGGACCAACATATCTCGGGGCCAACTTTCCCGACTTTTCGAACCGTACCACACCTTTCATCGGTGATACCTTAACGAAAACTGTGTCTCCTACTGAGAACTCTAGCTCTTTATGCCTCTTATCTGCGTAACTTTTTTGTCCGGATTGAGCTTCCTTCATCTGTTCTCGGATTAACTAAATCTTCTCTGACGCCTCCCTTACCAAATCTGGACCTAAGAATAATCAGTCTCCAACCAACATGTAGGGGATTTGCATGGCCTTCCATACAAAGCTCCAAAAGGCGCCATTCCTATACTAGTCTGGTAACTATTATTTTAGGAAAACTCAACCAAATGTAGGTGATCCTCCCAAGATCCACCAAAGTCCAACAAACAAGCTCTCGACAAATCCTCGAGCACCTAATTGACTCTCTCTGTCTGCCCATCCATCCGTGGGTGATATGCGGTACTCATCCTGAGCTTAGTGCCTAACACATCCATAGACTCTTCCAGAATACACTAGTGAATAAAGCATCTCTGTCGCTTACTATGCAACTACGAACTCCATGAAGTCTAACTATGTTCTTCATGAACAACTTCACCAGAACTGGTACCATCCTGGTCAACTTTACTGGAATGAAATGGGCACTCTTGGTCAACCTATCTACAATAACCCATATACTTTAATTTCCTCTCCTTGACCTTAGCAACCCATCTACAAAATCCATGGATATCAAATCCCATTTTCAAACTGGAATATCTAAAGGCTGAAGTAACCCACTCAGCTTCTAATGTTCGGCTTTCACTTGTTAACAGCATACACACAGCCTAACCCATAAGCCAATATCCTTCTTCATGCCTGATGAGCACGTAAATGTGCATATTTTTACCACCATATTTAATCTATTTAAATTAAATAAATGATCATATTGGGTATTTTGACTTTTTTAAACCAAAATTCTGATTATTTGAAATTGTCACATATTCATCTTCATATAGGGGCAAAATGGTCATTTTTATGCATTTATTAAATTGTGAAAAATTACTTGGAATTTTCTATGTTGTTTTGAAGAAAATTTGGTGAATTTTACAAGTGGTTACATGATGATATATGCATACATAAGAGTGAAGAGAACAAATGAAGATGGAAATAATTCAAAGTGAAGATAATGGAAGACCCCACCTACCCACCTACCTTAATGTACAAATTAGAGGCTAATGCACATGCTTATGGAATTAATGGCTTCATGTACACTTAAATGAAGATTATTTGAAGCTAATGATTACTTGGCCTCCACACTTCCTAAGAGGGTATTTTGGGCATTCCCCAAAAATATGAATTAGGGTTTAACACTTGTATATATACCCCTTATGTTTCATGTAACCTTCCTCTCTTCTCCTTAGTCTCTCTTACTTAGTTTTTAGCTTAGGAAATAAATCAAAGCTTTTCTCTCTTCTTTTTCCATGGCTACTTAGCCATTTTATTTCATGTAATTTTTGTTTTTTTATGCAATGTTAATTATTGCTCTCTTCTTTTACATGCTTCTTTTGTTTATTTACTTTCATGTTTGTAATGTAGATCTCTCTTATTTCATGCAAGTAGATTAGTTTTTCCTTTCTTTTTTTCTCTCTTTTTCCTCTTTTTTGTTTAATGTTGCTTTCTACGTTTGTTGATTTGATAACAAAAATGAGAGGCTAATCCCTTCAATTTAGGGGTAATGAAGCTCTCTTGAATCATGTAGATGCAACATAATTTCTTTTATGTCTCTTTTGTGCTTAATGGAAGTAGATGTTTGTGTGGTTTTGTGTTTAATATTGAGTTTGATAGCTTATATTGTTCAAAACAAATAGGCTATGCATAGTCATATGAATCATTAATTACCTCTTCATCTACATATGATCATGGTAATGGAAGTGGATTTAGAATCAAAATTTGATGGTTTATGTTTCTAATTCAATAGTTAATAAACCATGATTAAAATAGATTCTACATTTGATTTCATATCATTTTCATTGAAGTTAGTAAGTGGGTTAGAGGGTGCATTAAAGTTTGATGGTTTAAGTGTGTTAATTAATAACACAATTAGGCCATGCTTATGATAAATGCATCAACTAAACTCACACATGACCAAAAAGAGATCATAATGTCATTATGTTGATTTATATGATCACGAGAGGGGATTTGCCTCTAAATTGCTCTTTAATCTAATTTTTTTTATTCTCCTTAGTTTTAGTTTGTTTTTACCTTTTTTAGTTAGTTAACAATCACTCGACTTTGGTTTAATTTGATTGAATAGAATTTTAAAATCATCAATTCCCTACGGATCGACCCGTATTCGCCACGTGCTACATTCGTACACCGTGCGCTTGCGGTTATTTTTAATTTAAATTCGTTCGACGGTTTTCTAAACCGATAGACATTTCGTCGACGAACAATGCCGTTCCAATAGAAGCTCCTCTTCATATCTTTATACATCTTGGTCCCTCCAGGATGAATCGTAAACTTGGATCGATGACATTCCTCAAGAACTTCTCTTCTCAAGTTCTCCATATTTGGAACACATAACCGTCCCTTCTTTCTCAACCATCTTTTCTGGTCAAAACAAAATTCTTTCAAATCATCGACCATAGTTCCAACCTCAAGCCTTCTGATCCACTTGGCTAATAATGGGTCTTCTTTCTGTTTAGAAGCAATTCTCTCGATCAACACTGGTCGAACTTCTAAACATGACACCAAGGCAGTACTCTAACTAGAACTAGCAGTCGATCTTAAATGCACACCACAACTGGCCAAAGCTTCTAGATCGTTCCATTCCGCCAACATAGCCAACACCACATTCTGGTGTCTTCTGTTGAGAGCATCTGCTACTTTATTACCTTTCCCTGGGGTATACTCTATACCAAAACCATAAGCAACCAAGAACTCTAGCCACCTCTACTATCTCATATTCAACTCTTTCTGAAAGAATAAGTACCTTAAAGACTTATGATCGGTATACAACTCAAATCTCCTCCTAAGAGATAATGCCTCTATATCTTCAAGGCAAAAATCAGTGCTGCCAACTCTAAATCATGAGTAGTATATCTTACTTCGTGCGTTCTAAGCTGCCTAAATGCATAAGCAATGACTTTGCCCTTCTGCATCAACACTGCTCCCAATCCAGTCCCACACGCATCAGTGTATACTACCAACCCTTGGTTACCATCTGGAACTACTAACAATAGAGCATTAGTCAACAAATGCTTTAACTTAAGGAATGCTTCCTCACATTTGTCGGACCAAACAAACTTCACTTCCTTCCTGTTAAGCTTAGTCAAAGGCACCGCTATCCGCGAGAATTCCTTGATAAATCTCCAGTAATAGCCAACAAGTCCAAGAAAACTTTGATCTCGGTCACCGTCTCTGGTCTCTTCCAAATGTTCACAGCTTCGATCTTATCTGGACCGACCGACAATCCTTTCTCTGAAACCACATGACCAAAAAACTTAACCTCTTTCTTCCAAAAATGACACTTGAAAAACTTCGCCTTTAGCTGATTCTGCCTCAGCGTCTCTAGCAAAACTCTAAGATGATCTTCATGCTCTCTCTCTCATCTATAGAGTATACCAAAATGTCATCTATAAACACCAACACGAATCAATCCAAATACTCTCAGAAGACTCGATTCATCAAATCCACAAAGAAAGAATGTGCATTCGTCAGCCCGGATGGCATCACTAACCACTCATACGAACTATGTTTAGTCTGAAATGCAATCAAAGGAATGTTGTCCTCTGCCACTCTCAACTGATGGAACCCCATCCCCAAATCCTACCGGGAAAACACTCTGGCTCCACTCAAATGATCAAACAGAACATCAATTATCAGCAAAGAATACTTATTCCTTATCGTTCTTTCGTTCAGCTTATGATAGTCGACACACATCCTCAATGACCCATCTGGTTTCTTCATGAATATCGCGACCTCTCCCCAAGGCGAACTGCTTGGTCTAATAAAATTCCTTCCTTCTAGATCCACTAGTTGCACCTTCAATTCTTTCATCTATGTCGGTTTCATCCTGCTAGGTAGTCTACTCACAGGTTCAGCTCCTGGCGTAAGATCTATCTGAAACTTAATAGCTTGTTTCGGTGGTAGCCCTATGACTGGCTCAAACACATTTGCAAACTCTCTTGCAATCCGAACCTGATTTAGCTCTTCTCCCACTTCCATTGCACTCAACAAAGCACAACTACTCTAGTCAGATTTCTCTACAGGGAATATAATTCAGTTATGACTATCTAGGTGTCTCAAAGATATCTCCCCATCATGGCAGAATATCCTAGCCTCATACCTCCTGAACCAATCCATACCCAAAACGATCTGAAATCTATGAAATCGTACACTTACAAACTGCATGCAAACTTATGATCTAACAAATCAAGTTCTAACTGGTCACATCTTATCCCCAGAATTGCATACCCTCCTATTGGATTCACAACCTTAAGGAAGTAATAAGGTTTGTGGGCTATAAGCATAACCAATCAACCAAACACTGGGATATAAATGAATGTGATGCACTGATATCAAAAAGTATCCTAACTGGTATACTCTGAATCAAAAATGTACCTTCCATTACAGCCTTTCCTTTATCAGCTGCAGTGGGCTTAGTTGATGTTCCAACAACAAAAACCTTCCCCTTGTTCGCCAGGGCTGGCTCTGGACACTGGCTCTTATAATGCCCAACTTGGTCACAATTAAAGCACTATAAATTCTTGTTGTCCGCAGCTTTCTTTCCCTTGCCTGACCGAAACTCATTTGCATAAAGATCCTTCTTGTCACATTTGCAGCACACTAAATCAGCCTTGCGTTCTTGGCAGCCTCCCCTTTCTAGGCTACCTTCCTTTTAAAGAATTTCCTCTTCTTTCCCTAAGGACCCTAGGATTCAACTGGTTTCTCCCTAGCTGAAATAACAATCATCTCTTCATGGTGAACGGCCATCTCCATCACCACATTAGAAGGATCTCGGATATGGCTCATGGTCATTCTAACATGCTCAGGTCTTAATCCTCGAATGAACATTTCATTCCTTCTGACATCAGTGTCAACCAATGCATATCCATATCGCGACAGCTCATCAAACTTAGCAGTGTACTCGACCACTGACATCCCTCCCTGAACCAGATCCATGAACTTCCTTATCAATGCAGACTTAGCAACTTCAGATGAAACCTCTGCTCAAACCTTTTCCTGAAATCAGCCCATGTTAGCTCTTCCTCCGATACCCCGGCTGTAACACTATTCCACCAGTGAAGCACTGCCTCTTGCAACTGTCTAGAGGCTATCCTTCTCTTTTACCCATCATCCAAGACTAGATCAGTACAGATCCTTTCACAACTCAGTAGCCAATTCTCAAATTCAACAGCATTCTCCGTTCCAACAAATGGCTTTCCACCCAGACTGGTGTAGTCTCTGCTTGCAAAAGATTGGCCAACAACTGATAAACCATCCCTGCATCTACTTGCAAATTTCCAACACCTGCATTGGCTTCAGCATTTGGATTAGCATTAGCCTGTCGACCTTGATTCCTCCTGTTACTAGGTCGAGCATTTCAATTGGTTATGGTGCTTCCTCTACTTAGATTTCTTCTTCTGTTTCCTGCTTCCATATCCTCTTTCTCGTAAATCTGCATACGAGCCTTAGTAAGATATAGAAGAACGGTCTAAGAGAGAGCGGAACACATACTTATATATATATATATATATCTATATATCAAATACAAGTACGTTACTATAGCGTTAATCAAACCCCGATCCTATTTTCAAATTCATAGGATTATGTTTGAAAATCTTTTAGGTTTAACTTTCTTTTAAAGTTTCATAAACCTATGCTTTGAAACCAACTTGTAACATCCGTCTACATGGAGGCCCAAAACTAACGCTATGGATCCTGCAGTCATCCATAGTTATTAATCCTCGACGACCAAATATGACGGTGTTAGATTCATTGATACACAGAAAACAGTTGAATGTGGAAAAATTTTAAACTTCAAACAGAATCACATTTCATTTCAAAATATTTCCAGTTCATTACATAATCCCAATATTCGCAAACCACGTTAAGAGAAAATATATTCATTACAACATATGCCCAGGGTGACATATGATGATGCCCCTTAGGATGATCAGGGTATATACAGACAATATAACAACTTTGCCATTAAAAACAACACAGCAGAATCAAAAGAAAAGAGACTCTAAATAGCTATCATGCCTCCTGCACGTCTCTGAAAGCTTATTCGTCTTAACAGGTACCTGAAAACCTCAACAAACTACTCAAAATCAATTGAGTACCCGATAGTTTAAGGGGAAAATATAAACTTCGAGTTAGACATAAAACCTGGTATGAATAATAATCTACCATATCAAATCATTTAGATATATAGTGAGACCACACCGCTCAACGGAATGGGTTTCCCCTTACTAGTATCTCAAAACATATACAAAACCATATATTGTGCTCATGCATCCACAATGGTTAAAACAATTCAAAATAGTATAATATAATGATATGCAAAACAATTGAATAAATTCTGGATTACCCATCCCCATTCAATTTTAGGCTATCTGTCTCAGTTATAGTTTCTAGGATTACTATTAACCTACTAGTATAAATCGCACGTACGTGCATCCGATAGTTTTGGTGGTCACAACGTTTTTATATCAAAAAGTTACGTTGATGGTGTCGGATGCAAATTTATAGTAAAATTATGTTTAAGAGTGCTTGGAAATGGGAAGGTGGTGGAGGTTGTAAACGGACGGTAAGATTCTGTTGGTGGACATAGGACATTTTCGGAATTTCAAAAAGACGCGGTTGAAATTTTATTCACCGAATTCTCATTATTAATAGTAGAGATTAGTTTTCATGGGCTGACTAATAACCGAATAAACATTTAAGGACCCCCTGTCCAGTTACATAGTTTTCATGGGATCACTATGAACCATTGGTAACTCCAATATTGCTCTTATCCTAGTTTTTATGGGTTAACTAGGAACCTATTGGTAATTTCAATATCCTTTCTTCTTAACTTAGTTTTCATGGTTGACTAGGAACCTATTAACATCTGTCAATATTACATCTGTATAGAGTTTTCATGGGCTAACTACAAACCTATTGGCCCTGTCAGTATCTAATAATAGTTTTCATGGGCTTACTATGAACCTGTCTATCTGACATCTTCCTTCTCGCATAATTTTCATGGGCTAACTATGAACCTTTCGATCTGACATCTTCTCTTATACATAGTTTTTATGGGCTAACTATGAACATATTGGACCCTACCAATAT
Source organism: Allium fistulosum (assembly GCA_030737815.1). Taxonomy (NCBI): domain Eukaryota; kingdom Viridiplantae; phylum Streptophyta; class Magnoliopsida; order Asparagales; family Amaryllidaceae; genus Allium; species Allium fistulosum. The sequence goes on from CM060904.1 coordinate 191,884,135, forward strand.
CATACAATTTTCATGGGCTTACTATGAACCTATTGGCCCCTGCCAATATCTTTCCTTTATTTTCAGCATCATATATTCTGGTCTATCTGACTTTCTGGATGCAATTCTACTCATTCAAAAGTTTCTATTCACTACTGGGTTAACCTAACTAGTTCTTCTACCCTTTTTTCCCCAAAATGCAGTTATGGGTTCATTATAAAGTGAATATATTCATATTAGAAGAAGCAATATAAAACATAGCAATACCACTACTGTGGGTTTAATAAAAAACTTAGTTAATCCCCTTAACCTATTTCTTTATCAAAGATAGCTTCTTCTTAAAACCATTATAAAAACTCCATTAATATTGCCATGGGTTTTTCCTTCAAAAATATAGTTTGGGTCATAAAACCTATCGATCCCTTCGAAACCTAGCTTTCGACTTCATAGGTTAATGTCCTTCGAAAGCTCTTAAAAACACTAGGCTCATGCCTTATAATACTTTAAATTATACCTTTCGAAACCTTTCGAACATATTAAAGTATTAATATTTAACCTTTAGAAGCTCAGCTTTGGAACCAGTTGAAAGTACCCCTTTCGACACTCTTGGAAGCAACTCTTCCGAAATCATTAAAAGTACCCCTTTCGAAAGCATTGAGTTTATACTTAAAACATTATTTGGGTCAAAGTGAATATAGTCGAAAGCCTCTATTTCGAAAAAAATTATAAAAACATTGGGGAAAACTTGATGGCTTCGGCACCATCCCTTTCGAAAGCATAAAAAATCAGGGTGAAACATTGGAAGATTGGAGTCGATACCCCTTTCGAAACCATCATCCTTGAAACCCCTAATCCCTTTCGAAAGCTTTAGGAAGTAGCTTAAACTTTACAAAACAAAATACCTTTCGATAGTATAGATGTATTCTATACCATCGAAAGGTCAAAGAACGGCAGTAGGGTATCGACTAGGTCGGAACCCCTTCCTTTAAAACATTCTTTCTTAACTATAGAACCCAGTCAAAAGTGCTTATAAATTAATGGCAACCCTTTCAAAACCTCTTTAAATCCTTTTTCGAAACCAATTGCTTCGACACTGTCGAAGGCTTAAAACAAAACAAAGGCAGGTGCTTTTCATTTTATAAACAAACCAAAGTTTCGACCCCTTCGGAAGCATTTCTTTCGACACTCTACCTTCCGCCTATATCCAATCCACTACGTACCATCATAGTGATACCTTGTGTATTGGTTTCGGCATAATTGTTTTCGACAAAGATGAAGGCGAAAGCTACTGTGTCGAAAGGTGCTTTCCAAAGTAGGTGGAACCACTTTTCTGAACAAACCAGGTTTATTTCTTGTTTAAGTAAACTTTTCTCTAACTAACCTGCCACATGTCAACACCGGATTGGTTGACTTAACTTTTTCAAAACTAACTACCGCTAATACATATCTAAACCATGGTTAAGTTAATCAAACCAGCCCTTCCAATTTTTGCGAAGAAATCCCTCTTCTAAAACAATTTATTTTTCACAGCAAATCATTTTGGAAAAATACCCAAAAATTCCAGAAAATCTCTTTAATCATGTTATCTAACATATCAAAATTTCAAACTCAAATAATATATTTTCCAAAACAAAGTATAAACCCAAATAACAATATTTTCCTTTGAAAATTCATAATAATCTTTCGATAGCTTGGAAATTCTCAAAATTGAAACCCAACTCCAAAATCATGTTTCCCATAACATAAAAAATTTCCATGGCATTTAAACAAAATTATACCTCAATTTTGATCTAAAACCATGTTAAATCTCTTTTAAACAACCTTGTTTAAATCAAATAAATCATGAATCAAGCATATCATCATCCAATATACCATAAAAACGAATTTATCCCATAAATCTGGAAATATATGATTTAAAACCAAAATATATATAGAATTATTATTCATCTTGCTCTTGATAAGGAGATTGGATTGAGATTGATTTTCCCCTAAGCTTGATTTTCTAGCTTTAATTTGAATTCCACTTGATCTTTTAAAGGCCATCCCTTCCTCTATATATTTTTTTGCGTTTTAAAATGATGTGGATGGGAAGTAAGAAGGTGAGAAAAATATATATATATATATATATATATAGGGGTGGAAGCTAGGGGCGGAAATTCCTAATATACCCTAGGTGACTTAATTAACCAAAACCCATTCTTAAGCCCATTTGTTAATTCATTAGGCATGACCCTTATTTAATTAATTCAAGTCTCAATCCCCTTATCACTTACATTTAAATTATTCTATTTAATTTATCTAATTAAATCTCCTGAATAATGTTATCAAAAATTAAGGGTGTTACATTGACTTTTTCGATAATATATTATTGATGGTCATGGCACTTCATGTTTAACTTAATGTTTTAAAGCTAATGTTGTCGTCGACGACGTCGCATGTCTTCACCGTTGTTTTCAATAATGCCACACCTAATCTCTTCATTTGTTTACAAACCAAGGCAGTGATGCTGCTTTTACTGACTCGACTCTATATGCGAACAAGCATATAGCCAAATAATTTAAATATACAAGGTTTATAACGTCGTCGAGGGTCTTGGTAATCAAGGTCAGTTATCCTATGTTTAATGTTGATACCCCGTGGCTACGATGTCGTGCTTTATATTTTTAATGCCGAAGAGGTTTGTTTTTGCTGTTAACTAAAACTGGCTTAAAGGGTCGAAGAGGCCTATGTTTATGAGGGTCGATAACCCATGTCTTTGGCAATTAGCCATATAACTTATAAAGATTTAAGTTTTTGACTTTGACCCAGATGAGGACCGACATTGTTTAATGCCAAGTGATATATATTTTATTCTATTGAAGGCGGAGAGCCTTAAGCTGTTATGTCGACTTCGTTAATGACAACGACTTTGATTTATTTCGAACTATTTAAAGGGGTAAGTTGTTTCCTTGTTTTGAATATGATTTAAGGGGATTAATCATACATCATTATGAAAATGGTTTCAAGGTTTTAATTATGAAGTAGCCTAAGTTTTGAGTTATAAATTTCCAATGATAATATTACTTAAGGTTAAGTAATTTTAACGTATTAAATGATGGATGCTCTATATTCTTTTGTTTATTTGGTAGTTATTTTGCATAATTGTTATTGTCATACTCATATCACTTATGACCCTTAACTGCATTTTTGGGTTTTCAGGGAAGAATAACAAGCTAGTTTGTCCCAATAATGAGTATAAACTGACTACTGAGTGAGAAAAGAATTGCGTCTAGGAGATCAGGGAGATCAAAATTTTATTAGGATGCCTTGGACTGATCGAAATAAATTGTAAAACTAGTTAATAAGTACAATGTGGGACTGGTGTAGGGTTGCTCCATATACGTCAACTGTTAGCCCCTGGTTGGTAAAGGTTCGTGATTCCGATGCGTAGGGTTTAATGAGATAAAAGGATGGTTACGCACAAAAAGGAACTTGTAGCTCTATATGCTCACATATGTTAAAAAACTCCTAACCGTATTTATACATCCTTTATGATGGAAGCCTCCTAACCATATTTGGAGCATAATTATAGACTCCTAATTATATCTGGAGCACTAAATGTTATTCCTAACCAAATCTGGAGATAATTAAGGATGAGTGTTCTCCTAACAGTTTATGGAGACTTTTGTATATCAAGTTGAACTGAAATTGGACATACCATTCTAATACCTTCTAACAAAATTTGGAGAGGTTAACAGTAACCCTGGGAAAACTATAGAGTGAGACCGTAGGTCTAGGAAAGGAATTGGTTAAATCTTGGGAATGAATAACCTTAGATTGATAGAGTAGTCAGTATGACCCATATCATACATGTGCATATGTTTATGCCATATCATCATTATATTTTTTACCATTATGGATGCAGGAGCATAGTATATTGTTTTTTTTGACTAAGAGACAAATGAGGGGAAACCCGTTTCACTCACCGGCGTGGTCTCACTAGATACTTATTGTCTCGAATTTCTAAGTTTTCAAATTTTAATAATACCCGAGAATGGGTCAGCGGGTTTCTATGACAAATATTCAGATAATGATTTCTGGATATAACTCTTTATTAAATCTCTCTTTAAAATTAACGTCCAACATTTATGCTCTGATGATAGGAAAGATTTCCTATCAACAAATTTCAGACAATCCAGCTAAATGGTTGATGTTAGATTCTTAATTATTTCTCATCACGGTCAAAGATGAGATTTAGATATTTGATATAAACTACTTTTTACACAATTTACAAGATGGTTTGTTAATCTATACAAATGATATACATGGATTTGCATATCAATTTCAAGCTAACAATTAGAAATATTGTTTGCTTCATACTTTACAGGGAAATCAGCACAACAAAGAGAAATGAAAGATTCAGCAAGTACATAAATCAATGTATAAGCTATCAAAAAGCATTTCAGAAGTGACATTATAGAAATGAATTACAAATCAGGTTATATCTACAAAGTTAATATGAATACCATAACTCATGAAATTATTTAGAAAACTTGTGAAGTTATTTACATACATACAAGACAAGTCTATACATTTCAAAGATACAAATGTGTCATAAGTCTTGAGCAGCCTTGCTAAGATTCTCAACGATCGAAGGATCAACTGCGTGACGAATGCGGCGCAGAGACCTTCTTTAAGTTTCTTTTCCTTCTTCCGTACCTTGTCTGCGTCTTCGATTGCATTAATTTTAGTCTTCAGAGAGTGGTTGAAAGCTCTGTTTGCGCCCTTAAGGGTCTTGTTTTCCCTTTCTAATTCCGCGATGCGCTTCTGAAGAAAGTAATTATCATGTTCAAGCTTCTGAATCTTGGTGGCATACTCATTGATACTCTGAGGATATTTCTCTTTTTGTTGCTCATCAAAATACCTAGCTATTTTGATCTTAACTTTCCTGCACCAATTCCCTACAACATTCTCGTCTAAGCCTAGGGGAGGGTTGATCATAGTAGTGAATTTCTGAGCAGTGAGGAGAGTTGACATTTTGGCTTTAGTAACCGAGGGAGTAGTGCGAGGAACCGATAAATTGATGCTTGAAATCTTATCTCCCATAATATATTTTAATGATTCTCACTTCGGTTGATTGTCCTTCAATTCAATTCTAAGTCACTAATTTGTTGGATAAGTTCTGACATCTTATGATCGAAATCGAATGAAGGGTTTGACTTTACTTGCCCCTTCAGTAACAAAATCATTTCATCTTTGCCTTCGACATCGGCCTCGAGGTAGCCAATTAGATCTTTCAGATTACTAGCAATGGTTTTCTGAACAAAATATCTTTTATGCCATTTCAAGGCTTCGGCGTTGCCATGGAAGCATTCCAGTAAGATATCATCACTGATTTCCCTCCTTCCACATGATTTTAACAGTTTATCTCTAAGATTGGCGATGCGTGATGTTAAATCAATGGGGAGAGGAGCTGCAAATAATTCTAACTCCTATTTAAGCAAAAAAGAAACAAAATAAAGTCAAAATCAAGATGAAAAATCTGTTTATATTATTATTATAATAACAGATTACAACTCAAACAATAACGAAGCTAAAAGATACAATAAACAATTAGTTTACATCTAAAGTTGAGAAACAACATTTCTAACTTTATCTAATTAATTAGCGGAGAGGGTAATTGTTGAATCAAAGGGAATATTAACTCCTTCAGGGGTGATAACTGGTGGGCATTTGCTATAGTCCCACTTCCCAGTTGGGGGACTATCATGGCCACAAATTAACTTAGAGTGGAACGTCCTAATTTCCGTAAGAAGTATCTCTTTTTCATCACCAAGGAAATCAAAGCGAAGACGAGGGTGTTCCAAGTAAAGTTTGATAAGCTGTTGTTTCTGTGAGTTCTGAGTTAGGTGAGACTGGTATAATAGGGGATAGGGGCCCCGGGTTGGGTAAAGAAAATATCTTCCTCTTCCCGTTGGTCACCTCGTTTGTAAATCTTTAAGGAAGTAGTACCTTGCTAGTTTCGAAGATTTTAAAATTGATGCCTTTTCAAGATAAAATCATCTCAATTTGACGTACTGATTTAAATGGTCTCTAGAATCAAGTTGGCCAGATGGAAAATCATTCTCTGATAATATAATAAAGTGAAGCTAAGCATAAAAAGCAAGACTAAAACAAATATTTATAAATCAGTACATTGTTACATTTTTCCAATTACTCATCTGATTCATACAAAATAGACGTAAAAAATAACTCAGAGACAAATTTGTTATTATAGTACTTAAGCCTTTCATGGGAGAGATCTTGGTGAATCGATCTGACCCGTGGTAAGTTCCAACAAGCTCTAGGGTCCGGGTCAGATCCGGATTCAACCAAGTATCTCTTATGAAAACACCTAAGTAGAACCCCATTAAAGTCGTCTAAGTATGAAAAATCAATAATTGAGTGTCTACGGTATGCCTTATATAAGAAGTTGATTAAAATATCTCTTTCTTCGATCAGCATCCAAAATAGGGTAATTAACTCCCGGTTTTCTTTTAAGAGAGCGTCGTAGCGAAGGCACTCTCTCTTTAGTAGGGGGTAGCTTTTTGACGCTTAAAAGACGCCAGCACCGATGCACTTCTATCAAGTCTATGATATTTTACTGAAAGTACATTTTGCTCTTTTATTTGCTTGTCTAACTCCCTATATAACGTGTTTATCTCTGCTTATTTTCTCTCAAGTTTAATTTTATAGGGGAGGACATATTTCTTCCTTATCTAAAATAAATCATTTGCACTATTATTATCTTCGAAGTGAAAAATATTTAAACAGAGAATCCAATATCTGAGATATCGGGACATAAGTCTGGGAAGCCGGATCTTTTCATTTCAGTTCTTCAAAATTGATGGGAGCAGGCACTTCTTCTTGAGAAGCGGAAGGCCCTACGGATTCAGGTGGAACATCTTTTTGGGGAGATGGCTCTTTTTCAGGAGCTCTAGTATCATCATTGCCATCCTTTGTCAGAGGCTTCAATATGGCCCCATCTATCACCACCTGGGCCTTAGCCGCTATCAAGGTTGTCGTCGTCGTCGTCATTATTATCAGCATTATCATCACCATCATTGTCATCGCCTTCTTCCCTGGCAGCATCATTCTTCTCACCCTCATCCTCAGAGTCAGATTCGATTTCAAAAGAGGGGACGTCGAAAGAAAGAATTTTGGAGCCGTCAATTTCCTCCTCTACTGCAGCTTCAATTCCCTGCTTCATTTGATTAATCTTGCCCATTACTCTATCAACAAGGGATGAGTCGAGCGAGGGAAACCTTAGATCAGGGCACTTCTCAAAATTATCAGCGTAAGCTAGCATCAAAGCCTCTTCCTAGGAATTCAACATAATCTACCCGAGAGTAGTATTAAGAAACTGAGGTACTCGCTGTTTGGAATCTAAGATGGTATTGACAGCAAGTTTTAGTGAAGCCTTGTTTTTCTTGAACTTCTCTTTCAAAGAAATGTTCTTTACTGCTATACGGGCCTTCTCCTCATTGGATTCTTTTAGAGTTAAATGCATGGAAAAAATTTCGTTGGCAAGGATTTGACAGGCCCTTCTTTCTTCCAAAAGAGCAGATTCTGATTGGGTAAGGGAAGCTCTTAATCACTCCAGTTTGGAAGTTCCTTCATCTTTTGCCGCAGATAAAGAAGACATTTGATTCTTAAGGGCAAAGATTTCCTCTTGGATCTTGGAGGATTCAAAGGAAGATTTGGATGCTTGCTCATATAGAGTTAACAAACTCTTAGAAATCTGGAAGAAGAAATGTAACACAAGTTAGAGATTTAGAGACAACCAGTGATGATAAAGTCAATTGAAGTGAAACTTACCAAAAATTGATGCTCTATCAGAGAGCGGTATTGCCCCGCCAAATCAGGAACAGAAGAAGGTGGGTGTGAGCCATAAATCTAATCGGTAGCAGAAATATGAAAAAAAGTTAACAAGGTTGAGGTTTCTATGAAGAGACATGCCAAGTCATCATGAAGGACGTAAAAAGGATGTTTCAAAGGCATTGAGCAGTTACCGAAGGAGTCGAAGGCACCAACTACTCATACAGTGCAAAGGCCATCGACCCAGATGGAAATAGATAGGCCCTTTCCCCCACTACCAATCTTTCAACACAGATGAACAAGAAATGTTGACTTCAGAATCCCTTTCGAAGGCAATCGATAGCTCTTTTCCAATTACACGTTAAACCTTCTGAGATCAAAGGCTTCGCCCCTATAGTAACCTTTTCGAAAGCATAGAAAGCCTTTCGAACTGGTCAAAAATTCATTCAAGACACCTTTCGACAATGTTGAAAGGTGCTATGAAGAAAGCAATACTCTGAAAACAGCAAAGGTAGAAGAATAATAAAGGACCTTTCGACAACATCGAAAGGAGGCATGGCTTTCGACCAGGTTGAAAGGTTAGGAGAGAATGAAGAAGCTGTTAGAGTATAATAAGAAGAATAAGGGCACCATTCGACAACGTCAAAAGGAAGCAAAACCTTCGACAACTTTGAAAGGAAACACAGCTCTCGACAACGTCGAAGTGAAACGTTGCTTTCGACCATCAAAGAAAACGTAGCTTTCAACTACGTCAGAAGGTGGCACAACTTTCGACTAGGACAAAAGGCACAAAACAGCATATAAGTTGAAGACCTTTCGACCCAGTCGAAGGCAAAGAAGAGAAAGGATAAACCAAGAAGCACAAGAGAATACCTTTCGACCACGTCGAAAGGTTCATGACCTTTCGATCAAGTCGAAAGGTTTGAGGCGGCATATAAAAGGGAGTCCTTTAGACCTAGTCAAAAGCAAAAGCGTGGAAAGAGGCTTACCTGCATCTATAAATAGGACCCAATGGGTCCAGTTTTGGGGATGGGATTTTGAAATACTGAATTCATTTTCTTTTCTCTACATTCTTAGCAATAATTGTAATTAGAAGAAACCCTAAATTGAATTAGGGGGAAAGCTCAATTTCTTGTAACTCATTTCGAATGATAAATAAAATGGAGATAGCTTGTTCGTAATGGATATTGGCGACGAGGAAGATCATTAGCTAGGCTAATGATCAATTGCACATGATTCTAATCTATTCTCAAAATCTCTTTTGATCTATGCTATATGTAAGATCGACTTAGGCATTTCCAATCGAAACACATCATCATCGGAATCTATTCTCGGTACTGAAAACAAAAGTGGTGATGTGGTGTCGACTATGTTGAATACATCAGTTATGGAAATGCTTAAATCGATTTTATATAAGAAAAATAGAGTGGATTGTAGACTATTAAATTGGGACTACTTCGAAAAGTGGAACACTTTTCATCCAAGTCGAAAGGAGAACCTCCAAAAAGAAATCCTGGTTTCTATGGCCTAACAATCAATCATGATGGAATTCATTCAAAGGAAATCTATTCATTTGGACATCGAAATCCTTTCAAACGGTTCAGTGGAGGAAATACTGACTCCAAGGTGTTGAGAACAATTAAGGCAAACTGTAAGAATAATCTTCTCGTTTCGACAAAGTCGAAAGGTCTTGAATGTGTGCTTTCGACGTGATCGAAAGGGGGTAGAAGATGTTGATGATCGATTGTTTTCAATTCCCTGGAGGGATGGGACACAATAATTTGATGATTTCAGAAGTTGTATATTATGGTCAACCCCTATAGGTAATTGACTATTCCAACCTGATCGAAAGGTTGGAATTGCGTTGTCACTCCTTTCGACAAGGTTGAAGGGTTTGACAATTTATTATTCTTTTAAACTAGGACGATTTGGTCAAAAACTAGAGTTGCTTCCTCAAATCCTTCTGACTAAGTCATTCTCTTCAATAGATATGCTTTCGAAAGTGAGAACTCTCCTAACAAAGTTATTATGTTCAAATAGGATTATCTTATAAAAGCATTGGGGATGTTGACAAGAAATCTTATTAACATTTTCTGCGCTAGAAGTAGGGCTCGAACCTCAGACCTTGTCACTGTATATAGGCTAATTGTGGTTCATTTCTTTTGCATAGGATAAATGCGGTCAAAGCATTTGAGTGGAATTGTGGATGAAGCAATACACACTACTGCCTTGGAAGAAAATATGGCTCCATCATTTAACCTAGATGGGGTAACTCTAGGGAAGACTTCATCGCCGGCATGACAAGATGAAAAAACGGCAAAAGTCAAGCGTTTGGAACAATAGCTGCAAGAAATGCAGGAACTGCTAAAGATGGTTTTGTCTCTAAAATCATCAAAAACTCCGAGACAGACTCAAGGAGAAGAAGTGGTCTCACCTAGGAGAAATCTAAAGACCAACTCCAAAGATTGCAAAGAAAAGGTGGACTTGACTTCCTCAAAAAAGAAAGAGCTTCCCTAAGTTAGAGCTAATCATCATGGGATAGTTTTCGACAAGTCATTAGAGCAATCTGCTAGCTCAACATCTAAAGAGTACTGTCCAAGTTAGAAAAATTACGGCAATGTTGAAGCTTTTCTTAAAGATGGTGCTTAGAAGGCTATCAAAGACGCTATGAATGCTAAAGGGAAAAGAACCATGGACGAGAATTTAATAATAATGAGAGGGTGCCACCTTTCATTGATGAGATCATGGCAACAATAATACCTTCGTATGTCAAAATCTCATCTATGAAATATCACGAGGATATGGACCCTGATCATCATCTTGTGGCTTTTGACAGCCATATGGATTTGTATAATGCTTCTGGGATAGTCAGATGTCGACTTTTCCCATTACTCTCCAGGGAGCGGAAGCCAAATGGTATAGACAGTATAGAGAAAAAACCATCTACACCTGGAAGCGGTTTTCTTATAAATTCTCAGCTCAATTCTGTATTTGCAAGGATCCTACTATTGATTACACAGTCTTGGCAAACATAAAACAAAGGCAGGGTGAATCTTTAGGGGACTATTTTAGAAGATTCAATACAGAAGCTTTGTAGGCTAAGGACAAGAACGACCTTGACAAGCTCATAGTCGTCCACTCCGGTTTAATTGAGAATACCCCTTTCTGGAAGCACCTCTTTGTCAATGGCTGCAAATATCTACAGGACTTCCACTTTCAGACTAATAAGTTCATCCAGATGGATGAACTTTACTATGCCAAGAAAAAGACAATTCCCAGAAAGGAGGGAGGAAAATTTGGCCTGGACCGTAGCCATAAAAAGGTCAGATGGGAAGAGCCAGTTACTAATACAGTTGCTTTAAACAAACCATTGTCTTACATATATGCTACAGCTAAGGAAAGAGTCAACTTCCCAACCTCCTACAAAGCTAAGAATAATCCAGAGTAGAGGAAAGGAGGGGACTACTGCGCCTGTCATAAAGCTAAAGGCCATAAAACAGATGAATGCAGAGTTTTGGCTGGAATAATTCAAAAGCTGATCCGAGGAGACCATCTCAAAGAATTTGTAAAAGATCAGCACAAAGCCCAATGAACTGAAAATGTCCCCAAAAACGCCCGTGCAATGCTGTAAATGTGCTAGAGGATGAAAACCTCCTAAGCTTAAGCCCGCCAATTAACAGGATAGATGTGATCCAGGGCGGGCCACATCCTGCAGGAAGTAGTGAAGGGGCTCGAAGAAGATATATTAAAGAGGCCAAGGAGGGAATTTATACTGTTCAAGAGGAGCCGCCAACGAAGAGCCCACGTCTTAATATCCAAATGCCTAATCTGGTGGTCACCTCGCAAGAGCTACGCAAGGAGTCTATCATCCCCTTAACGACCCCCTTATGATTTCTGCAAAATTGGGCTATCAATTGTCTCCAAGATTCTGGTTGATACAGGCAGCGTAGTTAATGTCATCTTCAAACATGCTTCGACCAGATGAATAACCCAGAGCACAAATTAGAGCCGAGCACTGAGCCGATATTTGAGTTCAACAAGGGGTCAACCTCAATGGGGCGGATAAAGCTACTTGTATAAGTGGGAGTACCTCCAACTGCCAAACATTTGAAACTATCTTTGTGATAATTGACAAACCATCCTATAACAACGCCTTCTACAGCAGACCAGCCCTGGATGAGATTGATGCTTTTGTCTCCCTAAAGTACCTCATAGTAAAATTCTTGACAAAGCAAGGCTGGGGAACTATGCAGGGAGAACAATTTAGCTCCCGTGAAATGTACGTTGCCACGCTTGATCAATACAAAAGGAAGTATTCTGCTTACTTTGATTCTTCTACTGATTTACAGCCTTTGGATGATGGATTATCACATCCAACATTCAAAGCAAAGATTAACATTAGAAAGTCTAACAAACATATGTATCAAAGGCACATTCCTATAGGAAGCAAGAGAAAGAGAATTGACGCTAACTCAACAAAGGAGGGTCCTATAGTCACAGAGTTTAACTGGCAAGGTGAAACAGAAAGGATAAAACCCATAGAAGACCTTGAGGAAGCCCACATAGATTCATAGAATGCTTCTAAAATAGTTAAAGTGGGAAAAGATTCGATCATGCGTTAAAGAAAGACTTGATACGGTTTCTCAAAAATAAAAAGGATTTGTTTGCTTGGTCGCATTCTGATATGGTGGGAATCGATCCTACCGTAATGTGCCACGCTTTTAATATAAATTCAGGAGCAACCCCCGTGAAGCAGAGAAAGAGACAATGGGACAAAGTTCGATCAGATGCTCTAAAGGAGGAGATTAACAAACTCCTTGAAAATGGATTAATCTGAGAGGTATGTTATCCCAAATGGTTAGCCAATCCAGTGTTGGTAAAGAAGCCAAACGGAAAATGGAGAACATGCATTGATTACACGGACTTAAACAAAGCATGCCCAAAGGATTGCTTCCCGCTACCATGGATAGATCAGCTGGTGGATACAACAAGTGGACATAGATTGTTATCCCTCGTGGATGCATATTCAGGGTACAACTAGATACCAATGTGCAAACCAGATGAGGATCATACCAGCTTCAAAACTGAATGGGGAATTTATTGCTATAAGGTAATGCCATTTGGGTTAAAAAAATGCATGGGCCACTTGTTAGAGATTGATTAATCGAATGTTCAAGGAACAAATTGGTAGAAACATGGATGTTTATGTTGATGATATGCTGGTAAAATCTAGCGAACCTGAGAACCATCTCAAGGATCTGGAGGAAATGTTCAAGATATTGCGGAGATATCAAATGAAATTGAATCTGCAAAAGTGCTCTTTTGGGGTCCACTCTAGAAATTTCTTAAGCTATTTAGTAAGTGCTCAAGGAATCGAGGCAAGTCCCAATCAAATTAAAGCCATAAAGGACATGGCCGAACCTAAAACCAGCAAGGAAGTAATGAACTTAAATGGAAGGGTAGCTGCCCTTAGCAGATTTATCTCAAAAACAACTGATAAGTGTATACCATTCTTCGTTGTGATTTGGAAAAAGAAGAACTTTGAATGGGGAGAGGATTGAAGGAAAGCTTTCTTGGAATTAAAAATCCATTTGGAAAAACCATCGATACTCTCAAGTCCTGAAGGCGGGGAAATATTGTACCTATACATGGTAGTATCAGAACATGCAGTCAGCACGGTACTCATTAGAGAAGAAAATGGAATACAACTTTCGGTATACTACGTAAGCAGGCGACTAAAGGATGCTGGCTACGATACCCAGTTATAGAAAATTAGCTTATTGTTTGGTTCTTATAGCTCAAAACTCAGAGCATACTTTCAAGCACATTCAGTCATGGTATTAACCAATTTTCCTCTTAAGCAAGTTTTAGTAAGCCCGAAACTTCTGGAAGATTGGTTAAGTGGGGGATTGAGCTTAGTCAAAACGATATAGAATTTCAACCATGGGCTGCAATCAAAGGGCAGGCACTGGCAGACTTTGTTAATGAGTGTACTAGTTTTATAAAGGAACAATTAGAAAACGAGAAAGATCAGAAGCCCATGTGGCAATTATTCGTGGATAGAGCGTCAAATGAACAAAGGGCCGGAGTAGGGTATATAATCATAACCCCAGACGGACATCGTCTGCATTATGCCATGAAACTGGGATTTCCTGCAACCAATAATGTTGTAGAATATGAATCCATGGTACCAGGTTTAACTTTGGCAATGGAACAAAAAATCCCTCGAATACAGATTTTTAGTGACTCTCAACTAATGATAAATCAAGTAAAGCAAATATACCAAACAAAGGACCTCAAGTTATCATTATATGTGAAGGAAATATTACGAATGCTTCCTTTGTTTGATGATTTTTCGATAAATCTAGTTCCAAGAGCAGAAAATGCACAAGCAGACTCTTTAGCAAAATTAGCCAACTCAAGAGGAGTCCCAGATACACGAGTTATCCCCGTCGGATATCAAGAAAAGCCAAGCATCGAAATGGAAACATCCGAGAAAGGGAAGGAATTGCTAGTTATGACGAGATCTCAAGCCAAGTCCCAAGAGAGGGAGGAGAAAGAAAATGATAAAGAATTAACAGATGAAAGGATGAATCAACCAGGGCCAAATAGCACAAATGATGATACATGGATGTCACATATTGTTGAATATCTTATTAAAGGAATACACCCCTCCGACAAATGGGAAGCATGGAAAATCAAGAGAGAAGCCCCTACCTTCGTAATAATGAACGGAATTCTCTATAAAAAGGGATATGATCTTCCCTATTTGAGATGTGTGAGCATGAATGATTGGAAAAAACTAATGTATGAAGCAGACGAAGGATTTTATAGAGACCATTCAAATGGAATAAAGCTTGTAAAGAAAATAGCAAGGCAGGGATTTTACTGACCCCACATGGTAAGCCAAGCCATAGACTATGTGAAAAGATGCGAGAAATGCTAGAGTTATTCAAAGATACCCTGGTTGGCCCCAAGTCAATTAACTCCAATCACAATTCCATGGCCCTTCAATGTATGGGGAATAGATTTAATCGGGCCATTACCAATTTCAAAGGAAGTAGCGAAATATGCCATAGTGGCCATTGACTATTTTACCAAGTGGTTAAAGCTGAACCACTTCCGAAAAACACTATCTGGAAAGTACTGATATTTATTATCAAGAATATCACAACCAGGTTCGGAATTCCCGAGAAAATAATTTCTGACAATGGAACGCAATTTGAGAGCGAGGAATTCTCCCGGTTCTGCCACAAAAATGGGATTATTAAAAGTTTTTCGTCTATCGCACATCCAAAAGCTAATGGGGCAGTTGAGGCTACAAACAAAACCATAAAAACAATTCTGAAAAAGCGACTGAATAAGGCAAAAGGAAATTGGGTAGAAGAGTTTCCATTGGTGCTATGAGCATACTAGACATCTACTAAGACAGCAACGGGACATACCCCGTATTCTTTGACGTACGGGTGTGAGGAAATTCTACCAGTCCAGATTGAAATACCCTCACATTGAAGAATTGCTTATGCATTTGATAAGAATCAAGAGTTAAAAAGAGAATCATTTGATTTGATACATGAACTAAGAGATGATGCAGCGGTAAGAACCGCCGAATATCAAAGAAGAATCTCGAAGTATTACAATTCAAGAGTAAAAACACGATTATTTCACGAGGGAGACTTGGTACTATGTAGAGTAATGTCCAATACAAAGAATCCTACGGATGGACCCCTGGGACCAAACTAGGAGGGACCGTTAGTCGTTTGCGAAGTAATCCCGCCGAGGGCCTACAAATTGTGTCGCCCAGATGGCAATATGGTGCCTAGGACATGGAATACTGAGCATTTAAGGCCGTATTTTCCAAAAATGAATCAATAAAGAGCTACTTTTTTAAAAAAGAAAATCTACATGGTCGGGAGTGAAATGCTCCTTATATTTCGATACTGCCTAAGTTGGTAGTCTACCCAAGGTTTTAAATCTCGCTCATCTCAGCCGAGATCTCGGCCGAGATCTCGTTTTCAAGCCTGGGCGATTCGAAACAGGCTATTTCGTTTGAATCTCGTCTGACCCAAATCTCGGACGATATTTCGGTATCTCGTTCGATATCTCGGACGAGATTTAATAGCGAGATATCGGCCGAGTTGTTGAATTTTGGAAAAATCAACTCTTCTTCCGTATTGGGCTGGCTCATCCTTTACCTTAATTTAAGCCTTCTTAATTGTACTTTTTTAACCCTTATTTCTTGTATAAATCTCATTTAATATTCGTCTCTTATTTTACGGCAGTGACGAATGTAAGAAGATGATAAAATCTACATCGATTATGGTAAGTATTTCACTTTATGGTTTTCATTTAGGTTTGTGATCCAACTTAATTTACATCCGGTTTCAATGTTCTTTTTTCGACCCTTTCTTGAGTTTTTTCCTAACCTATTTTTTTGTGGCTATAAATTTTAAGCTTCACTTATTTAACTTTATGTTCCAAATGGATTCCCAATTTGATTTCATTTAGTCTTTGCTGCTATAATTTTTTTTCTCAAGGCTTATTTTTAAGCAATAAAGGAATTCTATTTCATCTATTAATTTCATTTGATGATTACATGTTCATTCGTACATCATTTTTTTGCTTTTCTTATAATATTACTAAGTGTTTGAAAATTGTTTGTACTATATATGCTATTTTCTACATTTGTTTGAAATATCAATGTTATTAGTTGCTTAATGAGATTTTGTTTGCTAATAATTAAATACTATAATCAGACTAGAATATCTTAATTCTACTTTTAGACTTTTGTATTTGTAAAATTAAGATTTCTCTTGCAACACTATAAATCATAAAAGGTAGAAATGAGACATTATATTGTGTAGAAAGGTTAAGTGAATGACCAAAAAAAGTAAAGGTGCATATATTATGGTTTGTTTCTTGTCTACTTTATCTCATATGACATTATATTGAACATAATTCATGAAATCTAGTTATTTGTTTATTTTACATGATACAAGTGATATTTTTCCATACTAAATTACTAATGATAAGCATGTGCTATATTCAAGGTAAGTGCATAGTGTTTTCCTTAAGGTAGTGAATAGTATTATAAATTTAGGTGTATGAAAATTAATTTTCGACATGATATATACTCCGAGATAACTCCGAAATGAATTTTAGAAACCGAGATATAAATCCGAGATGGACGACCGAGATGCACTCATCTCGTTCGAGATCTCACCCGATACGAGATGAGCTCTCTAAATTCTTCGAGACGAGACGTGACCGAAATCCGAGATTTAAAACCTTGAGTCTACCTAAGATGGTAGAAAAGCCTCTGTCCGCACCGAGATGGCCAGGGTAGAGCACCTCATGTAGGGAGGGCAGGTAAGCCTTTAGCCAGGCCATTAGATGGCAAGGTTAAAGCACTAGACAAGCCCTTGGCCGCGCCTCTGGTCAGGTCAAGGCACCACTTGGAGGGAGGACGTGGTAAGCCTTTATCTTTGCCCTAAGATGGCCAGGTTAAAGCACCAAACAAGCCCTTATCCGCGCCACGGTATGGCCAGGTTAAGGCACCTCCTGGAGGGAGGATGGATTAAGCCTTTATCCGCGCCATAAGATGGCCAGGGAAAAGCACCGAACGAGCCCTTGTCCACGCCGCAAAAGGACAAAGGCAGGTCGCCTCCTGGAAGGAGGTCGGGTAAGTCCTTGGTTCTAACCTCTAAGATGAGCTAAGCAAGAGCATCGGACAAAAATGGACTAAGATGTCCAGTCCCAAAAAGTGGCCCATCAAATAATGGACTGTGATGTCCAAGCCCAAGAGTAAGTTCATTCAACAATGGAATAAGTTGTCCAAGCCCAAGGGGAGGCTCATTCAATAAAGGACTGAGACGTCCAAGACCAAAAAGAGGCTTATCAAATCATGAACTAAGATGTTCAAGCTCGAGAAAAAGCATATTCGATCGTGGACTAAGACCTCCTAGCTCAAGAGGCAGCCAATCAGATTATTTCTATATATATTCAAAACCTGAAGGGTTCATACATGTCAAAGAAGACAGAAGCAAAGGAGTAAGACAAAACTTCATTTATTATTACCTGAATATGGGTTTCGAGACTCCCATTTCTAAACAACAGCTATTAATACCCATATTAGGGTTTTGGATCACTCATACTGAAATTTCAACCATTAATACCCGAATCTGGTTTCGGGTACTTCATATCTAAATGACATCGATTAAATACCTGAATCTGGGTTTCGGGATATTCATTTCGAAAATTCACTATTTAATACCTGAATCTGGGTTTTGGCTCTGTATTAACCACTTTATCTTAATATACCTGAATCTGGGTATCAAGACTGCTGCTAAAGTAAACCCTAATCTGGTGCAAGATCTTTAGATTCCTATTTATCCCAAATGTTTGAATCTAGGCCAAAGACTCTTTTTACAAAGGTAGTTGTCCGACATATGCCCTTATCTGGGGTCGGATCATAATATAAAGACATACTAATTTCTGGTTAATCTACCGTAAATACCCGAATCTGGGTTCAGAAATGCCATTCAAAGTGCTATTTTTGGATATGGTCATCAGGATTCTGGATATATCATTATTAGCTTATAAATTTCGCAAGTTAATACCCTAATCTGGGTTAAATTTCATTGTTTCCTCATCCCTATCAAATGCCAAATCTGGGGAATAAAGTAATAGAATTGAGATTGCTACATACAACCAGAAATTTCAAGCTGGTCTTTTTGATGCCTAAATTAGAATTAATGTTTTATAATTATAAATGATGCTCACCAACAACTGAATGACGACTTCAAGATCATTCGAATCTCTAGGAAAGTTTCCAAATAAATATTAGAGTGGATGGGGTACAAAGACATATTTTCTGATAATAAGTCATAGCCCCTGTTTGCAACTATTGGCTATTTCCTACAAGGAATTCCTAGACTACAGTTATTATATGCATTAGTAGCTTCCGATTAGAAGACTCATATCTATTGAATCATGATTATGATCAACTAACTGTCTAAATATGACAGCATTAATATGTTGATCTATTACTAAGCATGCATATAAGTATGATAATGAGCTAACAACAGAAAATATCACTTACTTTGAATTCTGCAGGAAAAATAAAGTTATGAAGAGTGTGAAAGTTCTAAAATATTGTCGTAAAGAACAAAAGCTTCTTTCATACAAGGGAGGCAAAATGTTAGCCATAAAATTTACTCGATAACAGAAATATGAAACAAAGTTAACAAGGATGAGGTTACGATGGAGAAACAGGCCAAGTCATCATGAAGGATGTAAAAAGGTTGTTTCAAAGGCATTGAGCAGTTACCGAAGAAGTCGAAGGCACCAACTGCTCATACAATGCAAAGGCCTTCGACCTAGGTGGAAACAGATAGGCCCCTTCTGCCACTACCAACCTTTCGACTTAGATGAACAAGAAATGTTAACTTCGGAATCCCTTTCGAAGGCAATCGATAGCTCTTTTCCAATTACATGTTAAACCTTCTAAGATCAAAGACTTCGCCCCTATAGTAACCTTTTCGAAAGCATAACAAGCCTTTCGAACCGGTCAAAGATCCATCCAAGACACCTTTCGACAATGTCGAAAGGTGCTATGAAGAAAGCAATACTACGAAAATAGCAAAGGCGGAAGAATAATAAAGGACCTTTCGACAATGTCGAAAGGATGCGTGGTTTTCGACCAGGTCGAATGGTTAGGAAAGAATGAAGAAGCTTCTAGAGTGTAACAAGAAGAATAAAGGCACCTTTCAACAACGCGAAAGGATGCAAAGCCTTTGGCAACATTGGAAGGAAACACAGCCCTCGACAACGTCGAAGGGAAACATTGCTTTCGATAACATCAAAGGAAACGTAGCTTTCAACAACATCAAAGGAAACATAGCTTTTGACTAGGACAAAAGGCTTAAATAGCATATAAAGTGAAGACCTTTCAACCCAATCGCAGGCAAAGAAGAGAAAGGATAAACCAAGAAGCACAAGAGAATACCTTTCGACGACGTCGAAAGGTTCATGACCTTTCGATCAAGTCAAAACGTTTGAGGTGGCATATAAAAGGGAGTCCTTTCGACCTAGTCGAAAGCAAAAGCGTGGAAAGAGGCTGACCTGCATCTATAAATAAGACCCAAAGGGTCCAGTTTTGGGGATGGGATTCTGGAATACTGAATTCATTTTCTTTTCTCTACTTTCTTAGCAATAATTGTAATTAGAAGAAACCCTAAATCGAATTAGGGAGAAAGCTCAATTTCTTGTAACTCATTTCAGATGTTGAATAAAAATGGAGATAGCTTGTTCATAATTGATATTGACGACGAGGAAGATCATTAGCTAGACTAATGATCAATTGCACATGATTCTAACCTATTCTCAAAATCTCTTTTGATCAATGCTATATGTAAGATCGACTTAGGCATTCCAATTGAAGCACATCATCATCGAAATCTATTCTCAGTACTGAAAACAAAAGTGGTGATGGAGTGTCGACTATGTTGAATGCATGAGTTATGGAAATGCTTAAATCGATTTTATATAAGAAAAATAGAGTGGATTATAGACTATTAAATTTTGACTACTTCGACAGGTGGAGCACTGTTCGACCAAGTAGAAAGGAGAACCTCCAAAAAGGAATCCTGGTGTATATGGCCTAACAATCAATCATGATGGAACTCATTTAAAGGAGATCTATTCATTTGGACATTAGAACCCTTTCGAACGGTTCAGTGGAGGAAATACTGACTACAAGGGGTTGAGAACAATAGTGGAAAACTGTAATAATAATCATCCCCTTTCGACAAAGTCGAAAGGTCTTGAATGTTACCTTTCGACATGATCGAAAGGGGGTAGAAGACGTTGATTATCGATTGTTTTCAATTCCCTGGAGGGATGGGACACAATAATACGACGATATCGAAAGCTATATATTATGATCATTATCTAGAGGCAATTTGACTATTCCAACCTGGTCGAAAGGTTGGAATGGCCTTGTCACTCCTTTCGACAAGGTCGAAGAGTTTGACAATTTGTTATTCTTTTGAACTAGGGCGATTTGGTCAAAAACTAGGTTGTTTCCTCAAATCTTTTTGACTAAGTCATTCTCTTCGATAGATATGCTTTCGAAAGCGAGAACTCTCCTAACAAAATGATCATGTTCAAATAAGATTATCTTATAAACGCATTAGGGATGTTGACAAGAAATCTTGTTAACAGCGGGTGGATAGAAGTGAAGGACTCTGAATTTAAAATAGATTGAGCTATCTCCTCAAAATTAATGGAAGGAGAAGAAAATGTTGGCCTCTAAGGAGTATGCCTTAGAGGGGGAGTCATCTCCAAAGCTTTTTGTATTTGCTCAAGGATGGCGGAGAGCTATAAATGGTAATACGTGTGAGAGGATCGATGGTAGTAGGAGTCTGCTCCAGTTTTTCTTGAGGAGCTTCAATGATCAGGTTCTATAAGGCTTTATTGTAACACCACAGATTTTTGATAACATTATTTAGGAGATTTAGTTAGATAAACTAAATAAAATAATGTGTTGATTAGGAGATTGAAATTTGACTTAATTAAGGTAGCCGTGCCTTTTTAACTAATAAATTAAATGAAGGGTTTAAATTAAATTAGAGGAGGGATATTATGGGAATGTGGCCATTCCTATATTATCTTCCTTAGACCATGTATCCTTTTACATATTCATTTCATTTCAAAATTTTATAAATTGAGGCCGGTCACCATTAACAAAGAAAGAAGAAGAGGAAATAAAAGAAAAGCTTAAGAAAAGTAAATTCAAATCAAACTCATTCAAATCTCAAGCTCTTTAATCTCTAAAGCAAAGGTGAATAGTGTTTACATCTCTAAATTTTATGGTTTCGGTTTTAAGATTAAATCTGAATGATTTTGCAAAGATTTGCCATGTTTTTGAATGATAAAATAATATATATACATGTTGATGATTTATGTATGTTCATATAGAGTTTATGACATGTTTTAAGATGAAAACCCTACTAAATGACATCCGTTAGCCTCGCGAATTTTTATGATGATCTAAAAAGTTATTTTAGAGATGGGCTTCAATTTTCAGAATTTTTGTGGAATTGTTATGAATTTTCAAAGGAAGAAAACGGTATTTTAGATTATTAAATTATTTACGGGAAAAATAATTATCTTTTGGATCCAAAAATTTTTTATGTCGAAGAGAACATATTAATTGATTTTCTGGAATTTTTCCAGGATTTTCCAAGGTGTTTTAATAGTTATATTAAATTATTTAAGGAATTGGACTTAAATGTTTCGTATAATTATAAAGGAGAAAGGGGCTTTTTCAAAATTGTTTAAATTTCCAAATAAGGAAAGTCGGCAGCATTTTTGAATGTAAAATTCTGGCAACCAATCAAATTTAGGCAAACAAGGCAGGTTGGGTACAAAAGAACTATTTTAAAGTACAAATAAATAGTTTTTCTACTATTTCATCTCTTTTGGCAAGAGCTTCCGCCACTATTCCAAACCTTCCGACAAGGTCGAAAGGTATCAAATGTTTCGACTAGGTCAAATACCAATGCACATAGTTTTAGGCAACTGGTATATAGTGAATTGAATGAAGTCGAAAGGTTTAGGGATGAAAGGTTAGAACTTTTGAAGGAGATGAAGTTTTGTTCTGGGTTTTAAGAAAATACGTCTGTTAGCTTTCGACAAAGAGCTTTCGACACTGTCAAATGGTTTAAAAGAAAAAGGTTTCGATTAGTTTTCTTTCTTGTTTTAATTGAAACCTTTCGACAAAGTCTAAAGGTACAGCTTTCGACAAGGTTGAAAGCTTAGTTGCCGCTTCCAAACCTTTTAACACAGATGGAGTCATAGGTTATCTTTTGTTTTATAAAACTTGCCGCCTCTCTCCATTGATTTCGAAGAGTTGGTTCCAACATCAACACTTCATTGTTTTCGAATGGTTTCGAAAGGTTTTATAAAAGTTTCGAAGCAGTTTCTTTCGACTCCAATGTTTTTCTGATCCTTTTGCTCTACTTGAAGGCATAATCCAAATGTTTTAAGTCGAAACATTTTAAAGGTTTCAAAGTAGTTAAATTTGAATGGTTTTGAAGGGTTTCCACTTGTTTTAAATTAAACCCAATTTCTTCGAAAGGTTTTTAGTTTCATTGCTTTCGAAAGGTTTATAAATGAATTTATAGGGGAGGTACCCAAAGCTTTCGACAAAGTCGAAAGGTGAAACCTTTTGACTAGGCCGAAAAGAAACCTTTCGACAAGGTTGAAAGGTATGATTTTATTGTTTTCAAAAGGCTAGGTTTAAAGGATTATAAAGGCGGATGTCATATGTTTTAACGCTTGTAAAAGGAAGGCTTTTTAAAAAGGTTTTGAAGGAGTTACCTTCAATGATTTCGAAAGATTTATTAAAGGATATGAAGGAGTTACTTTCAATGCTTTCGAAGGGTTTTATTAATGGGTTTGAAGGAGTTACCTTCAATTTTTCCGAAAGGTTGTTTAAAGGTTTTAAACAAAGGTTTCGAATGGAAGGACTAGGCAGATAGCCTAAGTGTTTTAATTTATAAAGGACTTTAACTTATTTTTAAAGGATAGATAATCCTTATTGAACATCATCAACATTATTTTGAGTAAAGTATATATAACTTGGCAAAAAATAGCTTAGAGTAAAGCTAAAGATATATTTTCCTTGTATGTATATGATTTAACGGACTAAATCATTTTGAAAAGGTTTTCAAGGAAAATTTGAAGGGTAGTTAACCCAAAAGAAAATTCGTGCAGTCAGCTCCTTTAAATTCGGACAGTTAGTCCATTTTGAGGGCAGTCAGCCTAGAGGACAGTTACTCCAGAAAAGAGCAGTCAGCTCTGATATGAAAATATAGTTCATTTATTAGCATAACGGACCTTGCTACTTTTTAAGGATAGTTAGTCCACCCTTTTTACCTATTTTGGGCAGATAGCCCATTATCTAGCATAAAAGATATTGCTATTCTGGTATAATCAATTTTAGGACAGATAGTCCAGAAGAGAGCAGTTAGATCAGAATTTAGAACATATAGTATAGTGTAGAGCAGATAGCTCATATTTTAAACAGATATTCTATTTTATTTCCTGTTTTAGCATAATGGATACTGCTGTATTATTATTATAATCATTTGATTTACCAGTTTGGTTGCAGGAAAGGATTTGCAAAATATATGTTTTGGAAAGAGATATTAGTGAGGGGAAACCCGTTCCGCTAAGCGGCGTGGTCTCACTATATGTCAGTAAACTGAGATGTAACAGAAATTATTCATACCAGGCTTTATGTCAGACTTGAAGTTTTTGTTTCCCCTTAAACTCTCGGGTGCTTAAAATTTGATTTGAGTAGCCTGAGGTTTTTGGTTTTCAGGTTTTCATAGATTTTGGCGAATAACGCATCCGAAAACGAGCAAGTGGCTGACGGATAGCTAATTTAGGAATTCTGTTTTAAAATCGTTTTTGCTGTGTATTAAGACAATTATGTCTATATTCCTTTGATCATCCAAGGGGGCAACTTCAAATGTCGCTCTTGGCGTATTATTGTAAATTATATTTGATCAGTGCCTGGGATACGTTTGGGGATTTTTGTAACTTCGATATGATATTATCTAAAAGGCAATCACTGAAAATTATTGTTTTTCAGAAATCTGTGATTTTGTTCATATTCTAGTGCTTCTGAAATTATGGGTACCATTAACATTACCGTATTTCGTCACCAGAATTAATATTGTGGATGACTGCAGCATCCATAGAGCTTAGCTTTTGGCCTCCAGATACGGGATGTTACAACTTGGTATCAGAGCATAGGTTTATGAAAAATTTAACAAAAAATTGGTTTTGAAAACAAAAATCCAAAGAAATTAGAATAAGATTTGGGGTTGGGTGAATGCTATAGTAACGTACTTGTATTTGCTATATATAAGTATGCGCTTTATCTCCATTCATCTATCTTTGGTTAGGTTATGTTTCTGTATCTCATGATGTTTGAATACAGATATGGATGGTAGAAGAAGCAGAGTTAACCAAGGAGGGGGAAGCACCGAAAGGAATGCCGGACCTAATGCTTGGAGAAACCAAGGTCAGGCAGAGAATGTAGGTGCTGAAGTCTCGCATGTCGGAATGGAAGCCATGTATCAGTTTTTCAGGAATATGATGCAGGCAGCAGTTGCAGCCGGAGTGTTAGGAGGAAATGCTGCAGGAGCAGGGGTTCCAGAAGTTCTGGTAGTTAATCATTTCGCCAAGACAAGTTGCGATTATGTGAAGCTAGGACGAAAGCTGTTTATGGGAATGGAGGATGCCGTTAGAGTTGAGAATTAGTTGTCGCACTGAGAAAGGATTTTTGCAGATCTAAAGCTCAATGATGAGCAGAAGAGGAGGTTGGCATCTTGGCAGCTTCAGGGAGCCGCATTTTTCTGGTGGAACAGTGTAACGGCGACAGTAGATGAGGAGACAGTAACTTGGGAGGATTTCAAGAGGAGATTCCAAGAGAGGTTTATGTCTGTAATGGCACATTCAGCTTTGATTAGGTGGTTTGTTGAGCTGGTGCGGGGTGAGATGTCTATTGTTGAGTATGCTAGGAAGTTTAAAGAGTTGTCCCAGTATGGGTATGCTTCAGTAGATAATGTTGTTATCCCGCCTTTTGGCAAGGCCGTGACACCAAGAACTTGACTAAAAACCAATGGCAGTTCATCCTGGAGATCGGTTGTACGCAGGCTCCCTATGGATGTCGACGAATTTTTTTTCGAGCCCGAATCAAGCTAAAATTGATATGACATGACAAGCAAAGCTATGAGAGCCAACGTTCCAAATTTCAAGTCAATTGGACTTCGTATGCTCAAGATATTGATCGATCACGATTGAGAAATCCAAACTTGCATCGATCATAACTCGAGATCTACAAGTCCAAATGCCACCAAATTTTAACAGGAGCTTAAGTATGACCGAAGGAATGTTCCGGCCAAATTCGACTCAATCGGAGCAAGTCTTGATCGAGTCGAAATTCGTTCGTATCGATCGCGGATGGAAAAAACTCCAACTTGCATCGATCATATCTCTTGATCTACACGTCCAAATGCTATGAAATTTTCAAAGAAGCTTACAAATGACATAAAGAATATTCCTGCCAAATTTCGACTCAATCGGAGGAAGTCTTGATCGAGTCGAAATTCATTCGTATCGATCGCGGATGGAAAAAACTCCAACTTGCATCGATCATATCTCTTGATCTACAAGTCCAAATGCTATGAAATTTTTACAGCAGCTTACATATGACATAAAGAATGTTCTTGCCAAATTTTGACTAAATTGGAGCAAGTCTTGATCGAGTCAAAATTCGTTCGTATCGATCGCGGATGGAAAAACTCCATTTCGTATCGATCATAACTCGAGATCCACAAGTCCATATGCTATGAAATTTTCACAGAAGACTACGTGCATGCTAAAGAATGTCCACGCCAAATTTCGACTCCATTGGATGAAATCTTGATCGATACGAAATCTGTTTGTATCGATTACGGATCGGACCAAAACTTCACGGGCTTGGGCGCGCGAGCCTGGTCATGTGCCAGAGAGGGTCTCACGAGATCTGAGCGAAATACCAGCCTCCTACACCTATAAATAGACCCCCAAAGCCAACAGAAAAGGCGTTCTTCTTCTCCTTTGAATTCTCCAACGCCCAGACTTTACCGGATCCAGATCTGAACTTCATAAGCTGCTGCCAACAATGAAATTCACTGCGGCATATCATAATTACCTGCTGTAATTCATTGAATTCACTTGTAATCCTCAAAGAAAGTTCAATAAAGCAATCAACTTCATAGTGGACGTAGGCAACACGCCGAACCACTCTAAATTCTTGTGTCTTTGTGCATTTTAATTCCTCTCATTATCTATTTTTGGAGTTTTTGTTAGATAATCCTATTTTTCCATTTAATTTCTTCATTTTATCTCTTCAAAAACTTCTGAAGAGTGTTGTGCCCAATTTTGGTACAAACAACTATGTTGAAGCGGTATGAGAAGTTTATCAGAGGATTGAAGCCAAAGTTGGCTATTTTTACTTTGTCTCATCTTAGAGATCCTTCTAATATTGTGGTAGAGATGGCTTTAAGGCAGGACGACGTCCTTGAGTCTCTAGAGAAGAGAAAGGCAAAGGGGATCCAGGTTGGGCAGAGCCAGAAGAGGAAGTTCTTTCCCAAAAAAGGTGCTAAAAAGGGTGGAGTAGCCAAGAAAGCGATGTCTGAGGTTGTCTACTATAAATGCGACAAGAAAGGGCACTTTGCCAATGTGTGTCGCTCTGGGAAAGCAAAGGATTTGGTAAGGGGAAGAATGTTGGGTGTTTCAACTATGACCAGATAGGCCATTATTAGAACCAGTGCAAGGAGCTCATTAGAGATGGTAAGGGCAAGGTGTATGCATTGGAGCATGCCGCTTCCAAGCCAACAGCCCAGGAGAAGCGGAAGGCAGTTCTTGCGGGAACGCTTTAGATTCATGGTATGTGTGTTAGCGTTTTATTTGATACCGGTGCATCGCATTCTTTTATATCTAGATGTTTGATAGGTAAGCTTAACCTTGAACCCACATATTAGTTATTTCCTTACGTGTTGTGAATCCAATAGGAAGGTATGCAACTCTAAGGTTGAGGTGTGACCAGTTTGAATTTGACCTGTTAAGTCATACTTTTGTGTGCAGTTTGCATATGTTTGATTGTGTGGGGTTCGGGATTATCCTAGGTATGGATTGGTTAAGTGAGTACGATGCTAAGATATTTTTCCAGGGTAGGAAGCTATCTCTTAGACACCCGGATTGTAGCGATTGGATGGTTTTCACCGTAGGAGGTTATAGCGGTGCAATGTTTGCTTTGTTGGGTGCTTTAGATTCAGATGATGAGTTGAGTCGAGTTTTTATGGTTAGAGAATTCACAGATGTTTTGAGCCTGTAGTTGGATTGTTGCCGAAATGAGCCATTGAGTTTCGGATAGATTTAGTTACAAGAGCAGATCTAGTGAGTAGACCGCCAAGCAAGATGACCTCTTTAGAGATGAGGGAGTTGAAAGTGCAATTGGTGGATTTAGAGGGCAAGAGTTTTGTTAGGCTGAGCAGTTCGCCGTGGGGTGCGGCGGTAGTGTTTGCTAAGAAGCCGGACAGAACGTTGAGGCTATGTATCGATTATCGTAAGTTGAATGAGAGGACGATAAAGAATCAGTATCCATTGCCTAGGATTGACGATTTGTTCGACCAGCTAAGTGGAGCAAAGGTATTTTCCCAGTTGGATTTGGCAACAGGTTTCCATCAGCTCAGGGTAGCAGAGGACAGTATACATTTGACAGCATTCAGGACTAGATATGGATCGTACGAATGGTTAGTTATGTCGTTCAAACTGACGAATGCTCCAGCTTTCTTTGTGGATTTGATGAACCGGATTTTCCGAGAGCACTTAGATAGGTTCATGCTGGTTTTCATAGATGATATCTTGATTTACTTTAAGGATGAAAGAGAGCATGAAGTTCATCTTAGAGTGGTGCTTGAGACGCTGAGGCGGTATCAGCTGAAAGCGAAGTTTTCAAAGTGCCATTTCTGGAAGAAGGAGGTGAAGTTTCTTGGTCATGTAGTCTCAGAGGAAGGGTTGTCAGTACATCCCACTAAGATAGAGGAAGTGAATAGTTGGAAGAGACCCGAGACAGTAACCGATATTAAGAGTTTCCTTGGGTTGGCTGGTTATTATCGGAGGTTCATTAAGGATTTCTCGTAGATAGCAGCACCGATGACCAGGCTGACGAGGAAGGATGTGAAGTTTGTGTGGACCGATAAGTGTGAGGAAGCATTCCAGAGATTGAAACACATATTGACCCATGCATCTATTTTGGTTGTTCCAAATGGGAATCAAGATTTAGTAATTTATGCCGATGCATGAGGAACAGGATTAGGAGCTGTGCTAATGCAGAGAGGTAAAGTGATTGCCTATGCTTCTAGATAGCTTAGACCGCATGAGGTCAGATGTCCAACGCATGATTTAGAGTTGGCTGCAATGATTTTTGCTTTGAAGGTGTGGAGACATTACCTTTTGGGAGAAAGGTTTGAGCTGTATATAGATCATTAGTCGCTGAAGTATTTGTTCTCCCAGAAGGAGATAGACAGGAGACAACAGAGGTGGTTAGAGTTCATAGTCGCTTATGATTTTGGGATTGAGTACACACCAGAGAAGGCAACAAGGTTGTAGATGCACTTAGCAGTATACATCAAAATGCAGTGTTGGCTATGATTGCTGAGTGGAAAAATTTAGAAGCATTAGCAGATTGTAGGGTGCAGTGCAGATCCAAAGCTGGGTCTAGTGGGAATACAGTTGTATTGTCTTGTTTAGAAGTTCGACCAGTGTTAATCGAACTGATTGCTTCTAAGCAGATAGAGGATCTTGTGTTAGTTGAATGGATCAGGAAGCTAAAGGAAGGAACCAAGAGTGATGACTTGAAAGATTTCAGTCTTGACCAGAATGAGTGGTTGAGAAAGAAGGGAAGATTATGTGTTCCGAGTGTAGGAAACATAAGGAAAGAAGTCTTAGAAGAATGCCATCGTTTGAAGTTCACTATACATCCCGGAGGTACTAAGATGTATCAAAATATGAAAAGGAGTTTCTTCTGGTAAGTAATGAAGTGGGATATTGGTTTGTGTGTAAGGCAGTGCTTGAATTGCCAGCATGCAAAGGCCGAACACCAGAAACCGAGTGGTTTGCTTCAGTCGTTAGATATTCCAGTATGGAAGTCGGATTCTATTTCTATAGACTTTAATGATGGGGTACCAAAGTAGAATAGGGGTAATGAAAGTATATGGGTAATGGTGGACAGATTGACCAAGAGTGCCCATTTCATTCCAGTTAGGCCAACCAGGACGGCACTTGTTTTAGCGAGGTTGTTCATGAAGAATGTGATTAGACTGCATGGAGTTCCGAGCAGTATAGTTAGTGATAGAGATTCCTTGTTCACTAGCGAGTTTTGGAGGAATTTGCAGGAAGTTTTGGGAACCAAGCTTATGATGAGTACCGCTTACCATCCGCAGACAGATGTGCAAACGGAAAGAGTTAACAAGATCTTGGAAGATTTGTTAAGAGCTTGTGTTTTCTGGATTTTGGGGGATCATGGGAAGATCATCTGCATCTAGTTGAGTTTTCGTATAACAACAGTTATCAGAATAGTATTGGGATGGCACCGTTTGAAGCTTTGTATGGAAGGCCATACAAATCTCCCATTTGTTGGTTGGAGACCGGGGATAGGTTGATTCTTAGTCAAGATTTGGTTAGAGAAGCTGCAGAAAATATTGAGGTCATTCGGGCTAGAATGAAGGAGGCTCAGTCTAGGCAGAAAAGTTATGCAGATAAGACACAGAAAGATTTGGAGTTCTCAGTTGGGGACCAGGTTTTCATCAAAGTATCACCGATGAAGGGTGTGCTTAGATTTGGGAAGTCTGGAAAGTTATCTCCTAGGTTCATTGGACCTTTTCCAATTCTTGAGAGGATCGGAAAGCTCCCGTATAGACTTGAGTTACCAAGCATTTTGGCAAGTGTCCATGATGTTTTTCATATTTCTCATCTCAAAAAGTGTGTTAGACCCGAAGACTGCTATTGCACCGACAGTGCCAGATGTTTTAGATGTAGAATCTAACTTGACCATAGTGAGGAAGCCAGTTCACATTATTGCGAGAGATGAAAAGAGGCTAAGAACCAAGATGGTCAGATTAGTCAAAGTCTAGTGGAGTGATGATGACAGAGACTGTACTTGGGAGGTTAAGAGCAGGATTAGAGATAATTATCTTGACTTATTTTGATGGTATGTTTTACCTTCTTGTTTGTTTTGAGCCTTATTGTAATTTTGAGGACGAAATTCTTTAAGGAGGGGAGTCTGTACCATCCCAGATTTTTGATAACATTATTTAGGAGATTTAGTTAGATAAATTAAATAATGTGTTGATTATGAGATTGAGATTGAGATTTGATTCAATAAGGGTAGCCGTGAACTTTTAACTAATAAATTAAATGAAGAGTTTAAATTGAATTAAAGGAGGGGTATTATGGGAAAGAGGCCATTCCTATATTATCTTCCTTAGGCCATGTATCCTTTTACACATTCATTTCATTTCAAAATTTTATAAAGTGAGTCTGGTCACCATTAACAAAGAAAGAAGAAGAGGAAACAAAAGAAAAGCTTAAGGAAAGCAAATTCAAATCAAACTCATTCAAATCTCAAGCTCTTTAATCTCTAAAGCAAAGGTGAATATTGTTTACGTCTCTAAATTTTATGGTTTCGGTTTTAAGATTAAATCCAAATGATTTTGCAAAGATTTGCCATGTTTTTGAATGATAAAATTATATATATATATATATATGTTGATGATTTATGTATGTTCACATAGAGTTTATGACATGTTTTAAGATGAAAACCCTACTAAATGACATCCGTTATCCTTGCGAATTTTTATGATGATCTGAAAAGTTATTTTAGAGATGGGTTTCAATTTTCTAAATTTTCTGAACTTTTGTGGAATTGTTATGAATTTTCTACGGAAGAAAATGGTATTTATGATTAGTAAATTATTTACGGGAAAAATAATTATTGTTTGGATCCGAAAATTTTATATGTTGAAGAGAACATATTAATTGATTTTTTGTAATTTTCCAAGGTGTTTTAATAGTTATATAAAATTATTTAAGGAATGGGACTTAAATGTTTTGGATAATTATAAAGAAAAAATGGGCTTTTTCAAAATGGTTTAAATTCCCAAATAAGGAAAGTCAGCAGCATTTTTGAATATAAAATTCTGGCAACCAATCAGATTTAGACAAACAAGGTAGCTTGGGTACAAAAGAACTATTTTAAAGTACAAATAAATAGTTTTTCTACTATTTCAACTCTTTCGGCAAGAGCTTCCGCCTCCATTCCAAACCTTCCGACAAGGTCGAAAGGTATCAAACCTTTCGACTATGTCAAATACCAATGCACATGGT
Organism: Allium fistulosum; assembly: GCA_030737815.1. Taxonomy (NCBI): domain Eukaryota; kingdom Viridiplantae; phylum Streptophyta; class Magnoliopsida; order Asparagales; family Amaryllidaceae; genus Allium; species Allium fistulosum. Next base: position 191,915,959 of record CM060904.1, read on the forward strand.
ATCAGGCAACTGGTACATGGTGAATTGGATGAAGTCGAAAGGTTTAGGGATGAAAGGTTAGAGCTTCCGAAGGAGATGAAGTTTTGTTTTGGGTTTAAAGAAAATACGCTAGCTAGCTTTCAACAAAGAGCTTTCGACACTGTCAAATGGTTTAAAAGAAAAAGGTTTCGATTGGTTTGCTTTCTTGTTTTAATTGAAACCTTTCGACAAAGTCGAAAGGTATAGCTTTCGACAAGGTTGAAAGCATAGTTGCCACTTCCAAACCTTTCAACACAGATGGAGTTAAAGGTTATCTTTTGTTTTATAAAACTTGCCGTCTCTCTCCATTGATTTCGAAGGTTTGGTTCCAACATCAACACTTCATTGTTCTCGAATGGTTTCATAAGGTTTTATAAAGGTTTCAAAGTAGTTGCTTTTGACTCCAATGTTTTTCTGATCCTTTTGCTCTACTTGAAGGTATAATCCAAATGTTTTAAGTTGAGACGTTTTAAAAATTTCAAAGTAGTTAAATTAGAATGGTTTCGAAAGGTTTCCACTTGTTTTAAATTGAACCCAATGTCTTCGAAAGGTTTTTAGTTTCATTGCCGTCAAGAGGTTTATAAATGATGTTATAGGGGATGTAACCCAAGCTTTCGATAAAGTCGAAAGGTGAAACCTTTCAACTGGGCCGAAAAGAAACCTTTCGACAAGGTCGAAAGGTATGATTTTAATGTTTTCGAAAGGTTAAGGTTTAAAGGATTTAGAAGGCGGATGTCATATTTTTTAAAGCTTGTAAAAGGATGACTTTTTAAATTTGAAGGAGTTATCTTCAATGATTTCGAAAGGTTTATTAAAGGAGATGAAGGAGTTACCTTCAATGCTTTCGAAGGGTTTTATTAATGGTTTTGAAGAAGTTACCTTCATTGTGTCCGAAAGGTTGTTTAGAGGTTTTAAACAAAGGTTTTGAATGGAAGGACTAGGCAGATAGCCTAAGTGTTTGAAGTTATAAAGGACTTTAACTTATTTTTAAAGGATAGATAATCCTTATTGAACATCATCAACATTATTTTGAGTAAAGTATATATAATATGGCAAAAATAGCTTAGAGTAAAGCTAAAGATATATTTTTCTTGTATATATATGAGTTAACGGACTAAATCATTTTGAAAAGGTTTTCAAGGGAAATTTGAAGGGTAGTTAACCCAAAAGAAAATTCGGGCAGTTAGCTCATTTAAATTCAGAGAGTTAGTCCAATTTGAGGGCAGTCATCCCAGAGGAAAGTTGGTCCGGAAAAGAGCAGTCAGCTCTGATATGAACAAATAGTTCATTTATTAGCATAACAGACGTTGCTACTTTTTAAGGACAGTTAGTCCACCCTTTTTACCTGTTTTGGGCAGATAGCCCATTATCTAGCATAAAAGATATTGCTATTCTGGTATAATCAGTTTTAGGGCAAATTGTCCAAAATTGAGCTGTTAGCTCAGAATTTAGGATATATGGTCCAATATAGAGCAGATAGCTCAGATTTTAGACAGATGGTCTATTTTATTTCCTTTTTAAGCATAATGGATATTGTTATATTATTATTATAATGAGTTGATTAACAAGTTTGGTTGCCAGAAAGGATTTGCAAAATATATGCTTTGAAAAGAGATATTAGTGAGGGGAAACCCGTTCCGCTAAGCGGCGTGGTCTCCTTATATATCAGTAAAATGAGATGTAACAGAAATTATTCATACAAGGACTTATGTCTGACTCAAAGTTTTTGTTTCCCCTTAAACTCTTGGGTACTCAAAATTTGATTTGAGTAGGCTGGGGGTTTAGGTTTTCAGATTTTCGTAAATTTTGGTGAATAAAGTATCCGAAGACGGGCAGGTGGCTGACAGATAGCTAATTTAGGAATTCTGTTTCAAAATTACTTCCGCTGTGTATTAAGATAGTTATGTCTATATTGCTTTGATCATCCAAGGGAGCATTTTCATATGTCGCTCTTGGCGTATTGTTGTAAATTTTGTTTGATCAATGCCTGGGATACATTTGGGGATTTTTGTAACTTGGATATGATATTATCTTAAATGTAATCACTGAAAATTATTGTTTTTTGGAAATCTATCGTTTTTTTTCTTACAAGTGCTTCTGATATTATGGATACCATTAACATTACCGTAAATCGTCACCAGAAGTTAATACTGTGGATGATTGCAGCATCAATAGCGCTTAGCTTTTGTTCTCCAGATACGGGATGTTACATTTATCGATAGATAAACGATCCTCCTCCTCTATATCAATAACTTTAGCAACCTTCAAAGGAGGTTCCGCTTCGGTCGGTGGTAGTAACTTCTTTTTGATGGCCTTTTTAATTTTGGCGGGAGATTGGATAATAGATAGCACACTAGAAGTTGTAGGAAGGGGAGCGACACCACTAACAGGCATTGTAAACTGAGAAGCAGCTATGAAGGATCCAAACAGATTAAAAGTTAGCAAAATAATTCAGAAAGCAACAGGGATAGAAAACAAATGTTGTGCCTATAACTTACCAGAGTGGTCTGAGTAAATAGGCAACATAGGAGAAAATTGTTCAGAATGTCCCAAGGGGAAGCGTTTTCCCTTTGGTTTATGCTGGATCAAAGGTGGTAGCCCCAAAACCCTTTGACTAGGGGAAATTAGAGAATTCTTCCACAAGTTAGAAGGGATCGGCAGCTTCAATAGGTTTCCTTTCTTATCAGAAGCTGCGATTAAAGACTCCACCATCTTTTATCAGCCACGCTAAGTTCCATGGTAGGAGCACCTAGCATAAGACAAAGATTAGACAGGAAAGCCATTGAATAGAAAGAAGACAACAAAAATTTGTACTTACGAGGAGTAGAAAAGGTCCCATTGATGTTTGGGAAACATTGAACAAAGAAAAACTGGTTCTCCCAATCCGTAAACTTATTAACCCCCTCATATATTAGCTTCTTCAAGTGGTTTGCTCTGAATATTTGGCTATTGAGAGTGCTGAGTTTGACTAGTCGGGTCAAGTGGTTCAGAACTTCGGCGTTTAAGGAAGGGAGTCCAGACTCTATTGTCATTAGCTCCAGAGACAAGAGGTAGGTGTAGATAGTTGAGGACAGCTGGATTGGGGCAATCCCAAGACGAGAAAGAAATCTGGACAGGAACTCCTAAAAAGGCAAGAACCGCCGTGCCTTATATGGACGACAGTATAAGTGAAGAACCCTTCAGGAGGGTTGTTGATGGTATCAGATTCTTAAGGTGGGATAGCTTCCACACCAGAAATTCCAAAGTCTTTGAGGATGTCATCTACCTCATCCTATGAAGATATCAGGGAGTGCTTTTTAATAGCGTTAACTTGCTTTGGGGAGCTCAAGGTTCTGCCAGGTGAAAACGTTTTAGTTAAAATTTTCAGTTTATTATGAACTTAACATTCTTTCAAGAGTGGGTTAAAAACCTACTTAAGCAACTTAAACACAAAACCAAGCATGGAACTTCAAATTCTTGGAAAAATGCTAAAGTTAAAAATCAAAGATATGGAGCTTTTGACATAGTCAAAAGGGAAAGAAAATTAACATTTAGTCGCAACCTTTCGACAGTATCGAAAGCATAAATATGAGCAATCATTGAGCTCTTGATAGGGTTGGAAAAAAAGATGGGAATATGTAATGGCACTTTTCAACAATGTCGAAAGCTCCACAGGAATCAAGTTGTTAAAAGGAAATAGTTAAAGTTAATTTAAAAAATTGAACAAAAATATACACTACAAACATTTCACAAACAAAATAACAAGAGCCTTCGACACTGTCGAAACCTATGACTTAGGTTTCCTAAGAGAAATACGAATGTCGTTGAAACCTTATATACTCATTGAGTTGAAAGTCCTAAGTTAAAATCAAGTGCACTTAGAATGTTTTGAAAGATAACTCTGGAGGGTTTCGACTCATTAGGTTTCGAAATGGTCGAAGGGGCATTTTGGTTCTGAAAACATACTAAAGAGAAGGGATTGCAATCGGCACAAATGGTTCCGACTAAGTTGAAACGTTTTTCTTTTAAGAGGGGTGACTACATTCTGCTTAACTACATAGCCTTTCGACAACGTTGATCAAATTCACGCTACAATACCTTTCGACCCCTTCGAAAAGGGCTAAGAAAGCGAAGTCAATGTTTCCGCCTTAATCCCATTCGAAGGGGTAAAAAGGTCAATGTGTGGCACCAATTTTTCATCCGTACAGCACTAGGCTTCCGGGCAAAGAAAACAAAAAAAACTTTTCTTCCCCAAACCCGATTGCAAATCTAGGATTTCAAAAAATTTGTTAAACAAATAAACCAAACCTGATTTCAAATCCAAGAATCTAAGATTCAATGAACAAATCAATTAAACCCATTAAATGAAAAAACTTAAACAGAGACTATCCTTTTAAATTTTAGAATCTGTAAAATGAGAATTTCGATTCTTTAAATATATATATATAATTTGGAATTGGGTTTAAAGCAAGGATTAGCAAAAAAGAGAGTAATAATGATCAAAATATAAAATCAAATTAAAGATACTCCCAACTAGGTGAAAACTCGAACAAGTTCCAAGAAAGTTGAAATAAAAAACTGGAACCTCGGGTGTGAGATTCGCGATAATGATAATAATAATTTTTGAGATTCATCGTTAAATAAAAGGGGGAGAAATTAAAAAAGAAAAAATGATTGTGACTTACAAATTAAATTTGGTTTCTACTTTGATTCTGGAAGTAGAAAGAAAATTTAAGAATTTGAGATTCTTTTACTTGCGTTTGAAATTTGATTGCAGAAAAGTGAAGAAGGAATAAATCGTACTTTATAAGAAAAGTCGCTAAGAACTATCAGCCGCTAGATCAGATTTAAATGGACGGCCCAGATATACGCAGGAAGACCAAGAGGCGGGAAGTTTCTGGGTTTCGACAAAATTGACTTGGAAAGTCAAGTGCATCCCTTCGCAAGGGGGTGCAAATGTTACTCCTGAAATCCACCTTTTGAGTTAGTCGAAACCAATTTAAGTAGAGGTCAAAGAAGAACAAGAGAAAAGAGGTTTCAGCTAGGCCTTTCGAAGGAGTCGAAGGGATGCTACCGCCTAAGTCTCAAGGCTTCAGAACCTTTCGAAGGCGTCGAAAGGTTTCTACAATCAAGGTCCAGAAGGCTCGTATCGTTCGAAGGAGTCGAAAGCAACCTTCTGCCTTCAGTAACCACCTTTAAACTAGGTGATTCCCTATGAATGAGTCAAAGCTACACCTTTCAAAGACAATGAAGAACAGCTCTTTGCATATGCGCAAAACCTTTCGAAACCAAAGGTTTCGCCTTCATTTAAACCACACTAAAGTAATCATTGTCCTGAACAACCCCTTCAAAATCTATAATAAGCCTTTTGAACTTATAGAAGCCAATGTGATCCAGGAGGGTTCTACATCAAATCAGAAACAAGAGCTCAGACGTAACCAACATCAACGAAACCTATCGACAGAGTCGGAAGCTCTTACAAGGCAACTTAAAAAAGAGAAGTGCAACCGTTCCTTTCGACAAAGGCGGAAGTATACTTGAGTTATTCGGAAGCCACCTTTCGTCCAAGTCGAAAGCATTAGAGTTGAAAGGTGCTAACCCGCATCTATAAATAAGACCTAAGGGGTAAGGTTTTGAGGATCTAATTCTTTCCATTCTAAACTTGTATTTTCATAGTCAAAAGTGTTGAAAACCCTAATTGCCAAATCAATTTGGGGATTTTGAGAAATAATGTTTTTTTAGCTTGTGAAAGGGGGGTCTCAAATATTTCAGTTTACTTTATTGTTTTTAAAGCTTTTGTCAGGTTTAATCTTCTATTTTAGGTGTCGCCTCCATCGAAAGGTCACTGCCGACACAGTAGAAACCTTGTAGATTTAAATAACTTCTGTTGCATACTTCAAGCTACCTTTCCCTGAGTTTTTTCTTCGACGAAGTCGAAACCAAGCTTCAATCTTCTGAAACCTTTGATTAATACAAGGTGCCAAATGGTCCAGCTTCCGACAAGGTCGAAACCTAGTTCAAAATCATTCCAACTTGAGATTCCTAATCCAAACCTGATACATTTAAGCCTACAGCTTTCGACAAGGGTGAAACCCCAACCCTAGATTCCTTGTTCAAGTTTTAACACCAAAACAACCTTGCTTTCGACAGGGTTGAAAACTCTATTTCAAATTCTTGGATAAAGTCCTAGCTAAACAACAACTAAGGTCTTCAAAAAGGTCGGAACCAACAAAGAAAAACTTCTCCAAGGTATCACAACCATTTCGAAAGGTGGGCTTTCGAAGGAAAAACCAATCTATCTCAACAAAATCGAAAGGTTAATAAAGGAACAAACCGACCCTTTCCATTGAGTCGAAAGGTCGGCCAAAGTAAATTTTCACTATATCAACCTATTTTAAAAGGATATCAAAGTAAATTCACACATTCCATCCTTCTCAACTCTTCTAAAAGAAACCACAAGGAATTTACCTTGTTTTAATAGCTCTACTTGGGGTGTTGACAAGATTTCTTGTTAACATATTCAAATACAAAGCAATTAAGTTACTGGTCGTTACACTGCTATGGGGCAAGTTGTTACATTGCCCCCAGTATGCGTGCACTCTTATATCATAATCATGGATCGAAAGAGTTTGTTAATGTTTGTCTTGAGTCTATGACAATTAACTTCGCTTGTTCCATGCCATAAGTTCTCAGCTAGGGCATTGACGTTGTTGCGGATATTCGCCTTATTCATTGGTTCCAATCTTCGGCAATCAATGGTTTAACTTCTTGATTCAAGCGTTCTCTCCTTGTCATTGTCTGTCTTCAGACAATAGTTGGTTTTCAACATGCAAAAGTTGAGGTGTCTGAACGGTCCTTGCATGGTTGATTACACCAAGTGAGGCTGAAGTCCAAGCCATGATGAATCTATGACGATTGGAAGTTATCCTTCCTAACGTCGCTAGTCACTAAGCGGTGTCAGATAGATGAAAGACGAGTTATTCCCTGCGAGCTTTTCCAATCTTTGGGCTATGCTGGATTCTTGTAAGTTAGGGTTTGAGTACACAGTCGAGCACCTACTTCTATCTTTGGAATCTAGTGCATCGATGACTCAATTCTGAAAATGTCTTCCATCATTGTCTATCTTTGGTCGATGGTAAGTTCCTCCTTTTATCGCCTATTTCCGAGCGACGATGAATTTTAAGGAGTTCGATTTTCTTGTTGATACGACGGTCTGGTATTCTCGATGTTGCTGAGGGAATATCAATGTTTGCCAGGTTGGAGTAGTTTCCCTTTTTATTTCGCAGTCATTCGGCGTACTATACTGCTTAGTTCTATTGCAATTGCCAAAATTCTCTGTTCGGCATATCAGAACCATGGAGTGATTTTTTGTCATGACCAAGTCTTAGTGTGTTTGTGTGTTATGTGTCCCCGGTCCACAGGGCTGATTACTCTGAACACTTGATTCGAGAAATTATGTTCTTGGCGGCTCTATGGATACCCATTCAAAGTTGAGTCTCAGCTCCTATCTCTAGGAGCTCATGAATTGAACGCCTTAACTTTAGATATTTTGGTCAAAGATCCAAATTCTTTGTCGAAATCTTGGTTTGGGAATTTTGCAGCATCGCCGGAGCATTGTCGATCATTTTAGGTGGTAGGGATCGATTCCTGTTAATCCTACAATAAACAAGTTTCCGGTGTTGTCGAGAAAACACCGATACTTCGAGAATTTTGACAGTCCGATGATGATGCCAGAGCAACTTTGAGCAGTGTTTGCATATCTTATGAGATACGTGATTTATAAGAGCACGTGGCTTACGAGATGAGCGACTTCTGGGAGCGTGCGGCTTATGAAATGCGCGGCTTATGGGATCGATACGACCCGTCGATCCAGGATGGTTTGGAACTTCCCGATGTTGCCAATCTTCGGGTAATGTGAGAAGTTCATGCTTCGAGAGTGTGGTTCCACGACTCAAGAAATGTTGCACGGCTTATGGGGGCACAGCTTATAAGAGTGCGCGCCTTATGGGATGTGTGGCTTTTGGGGGTGTGCGGCTTACGAAATGCGTGGCTTATGGGATCAATCCGACCCATCTATCCGAAATGGTTTGGAACTTCTCGACGTTGCCAATCTTCGAGTAATGTAAGGAGTTCGTGTTTTAAGAGTGTGATTCCACGGCTCAAGAAGTGATGCATGCCTTATGGGTGGCACGGCTTATGAGAGTGCGTGACTTATAGGATGCGCGGCCTTTGGGGGTGCGGGGCTTACGAAATGCGCGGCTTATGGGATCGATATGACCCATTGATTCGGAATGGCTTGGAACTCTCAACATTGCCAATCTTTTGGTAACATAAGGAGTTCGTGCTTCAAGAGCATAGTTCCACGGCTCAAGAAGTGATGCACGAGGGTTTGGGCATTCCCGATGCTACCAGAGCAACACTGGTTCTTTGAAGGCTGGGATCAATATTACCCTTCGATCCGGCGGTTTGAGTCGATTCGTTTTCTTCGAGTCGACGTGTAGATGGAGCATACTCGGGCATGGTTTAACAGGTCTAAGCAGCTAAACAATGATTTTCGAGTCAATTTGACCCCGTCGACTCAGCATGTTGCTTACATGAACACAGTTTTATTGTTTCAAGAGGCTAAGAAGTTTCTTGTTCGGGTAACCATAGCTTGGATGATCCTTCTGTGTTTCAAGAAGATGTGCATGTCCAAACAGATCAGGTTGCCATTGTGGAGATATCTACAGCTGATCGCTAACCGCATGAAGATGGATATGAAGAAAGAGCCTATGGTAGGTCAGGGCCAGACTCTTGGCTCTTGGTACAAACTACCTTCAAAGAATGGATGTTCAACTAGCATACGGTCCGAGAGGAAGTGGAAATGGTCACCAAGAGTGGTAAAGTAGAAGTTGGGAAGAAGTGGGCAAGTATTATGCTAGTATTTCGTTTCTTGCACTAGCTAGGTCGTTAAGTCTGTAGTTGTCAAAATGCTAGAATTTTTGATCGGGGGTACCATAACTGTGGTATGATTAGCCTTGGCCTTCCTAGTGGCTATTCAAGTGTATGCGGTGCCCTCCATGTCGCAAGGTTCTTTCTGTGCTTGAATTGTACATAGGGTTTCTCCACAACTTATCTGGTTGCCCCATGTCCAATGGATGCGGCTATGCCTCCCAGATAATTAAAGCATGGGAAAGCCTCCATCTTTAGAGACTTAGATGTTAGGGATCTGAGATTATTGTTTCTCCTGGGTTCTACATCTTGGCTTGATTCGAGTCATCCTCTGATTAACCACGAGGTAAGTTCAGTTTTGGCTTAGTTCTTTTGAGCTACTTCGAAGATCTGGAATTCGGCACTATTTGTTTCATCAGTCGTTGGAAGTGACTCCATTAATTCTGTGGAGTAACTGATATGAATGTCGCTCTATGGCCTCGAAGAGTGACTTCCTGGAGCCTTGGATCAAATGACTGCTGAACTTCCAGTTCACCTTCAAACTTTAGTTCATGAAAGATTTTTGGATCAGATGACAGCTGATCTTCAAGTTCACCTTCACGACACTTTAGTTCATGAAGGATTTTTGGATCAGATGACCGTGGATCTACCGGTTCGCCATCACGATGCTTTAGTTCTTGAAAGACCTAAAGGTTTGTGAAGGGTTTTTTGGATTAGATAACTGCTGATCTACTGGTTTACCTTCACAAACTCGTAAAAGACCTTCATGTTTGCAAAGGGTTTTTTGGGTCAGATGGATGATGATCTGCCGGTTTACTTTCACGATGCTTTAGTTCGTGAAAAATTTTCACGTTCGTAAAGGGTATTTTAGATCTGGTTACTGCCAATCTACCGGTTTATGTTCACGATGCTTTAGTTCGTGAAAGACCTTCACATTCACGAAGGGTTTTTTGGATCAAATGGCCGCTGATCTACTTGCTTTCCTTCATGATGCTTTAGTTCATGAAAGACCTTCACGTTCGCGAAGGATTTTTGGATCAGATGACCGCCGATCTATCAGTTCGCCTTTACGATGCTTTAGTTCATGAAAGACCTTCACGTTTGTGAAGGGTTTTTTGTGGTCGAAATAAAATGACAAGACGGCCTTTGGGAGATAATTCATCAACTTCAAGGGGAATTCTGGGATTCGACTCGCGGGAACACTATTTTATCGGTTCCTAGAGAATAGGAGGTTAGATATGTTTGCTCGATGATCCTTTAGATAAGCCTTCTCGATGCTACCGAAGCAATGCCAGTTCTTAGATGGAGTGATCGATATAACCCATAGATCCGATAGTCAATAAGCCTGTTCTTTTCATTTATAGTTTAAGGACACAGAAGAGTTTCCTTTTCCATGCTGTCTGCAATGCCCCTAGTGTCTAGCAAGGCTCATTTAGAAAGGAAAGTAGATGGTGATGGTTGGGAAGACATTGCTTTAGGTCACTGCCTCATTCCTTAGTAGCTAGCCAGCCAGAGTGTTATTTGATAACCATCCTTTCGTCATTTAGCCGGGGTACTTCTCTCCTGGGTCTTAGCAGCCTTGCTTGAGTAGAAGGTCCCTGAGGTCATGTAGCACCTTTATGTTTGGTGTGTTCTTTGGCAAATTGTTAGGTTTGCCTTCGGCCAATTGCACTGCCTGCAGTCTCTAGAACTGTTTTGCCTTCCCATAGAATTCTTCTAGGGTGGTAGGTTGTTTCACCCTTTGATGATTCCTGAGGGCCCTATAGTAGACTACATCCATCGCCCTCGCTTCATACATATGCCAGTTATATAAATGATATACGCATGGTTGTCCAAAGCTTAAATGATTTGAAATGCCGATCGAATGGCAAATCAGTTAGGATGGGGTCATAAATAAGTGACAATACCCTTTTTTTTTAAAATTGGGTGATATCTGTATGGGATGATAAGAAAGGCCTCGTCGGGCTTCATTCCAAATTTCAAGGCATTTGGAGTTCGTAAGTTTGAGTTATGGGTAAAAGAATATTGATTGGCATTGACGGATCGGTGGTATTTCACTTGGAGTCACACCCAAGGAAATTTTCCATTTCCTTGGAGTCAGCTCATAGTTCACTTGGAGTCATGGCATTTGAAGTGCTGGGTTGGTGACTAATAGTACATGCAGTCATATGCATGTTTACTTGGAAAAATTCTTGGTTTTCCCCAAGTCAAATTTTGGGCTAGAATTTCATGGGTTTGCTTTGAGTCCACTGGCCGATTACCCGAGTTTGACTTCGAGTAAAGGCCCTCGGAATCTGCTTCTAGTCAAATTAGCGATTACCCAAGTTTGACTTCAAGTCGACCCTGAAGTGAGTTTTTCATCGACCTTTTCGATGATTTTTGAAGATTTTGGACGAAAACCACTTGTAACTCAACGATGGGATTGGAGGTCGGTCAGTTGAGAGTGATCGCAATCTACAACAGGAGCTTGGTCCAGTAATAGATCGTGATTTTCCTTGGTTTCCTGCCTCTGGGAGTACCATTTGAGTAGTAGTTCCTTGTCCATTACTTGGCACTACGCTACTCATGGGTTTGATTGTAGGAGCGCTTCTAGTGAATAGGCTGATCCATTATTTATAACTGATCTCCGTGTTCTCTAATGCTTCATCGGCGAGCCAGGAGGAGGTAACAATGGTCTTTTTCTTCCTAGGAGGCTTTATTGCTAGGTTCCTTGTAGGCCTTTTCCAAGTCTGAATAGGGTAGGAAACTTTGTAGATAGAAATCTGGATCTTATCTCATGAATAATAGAATCCAAAGTGGATGGTGAGTTGATCTACACAATGAGATATGATGGTTTGAGACGTAATCATTATATGACCCGAGTTGTTTGTTAAATCACAAAATGTTGAATAATGGTTGCTTTATTATTAAGCGCCTGACCACATTTGTGATGTATGCCTTGCTAGTTCGGTTATCCATAGGTCTACTTTCAGTTGCTCAACCAAGTGTTTGACTTCGCAAAGGGCCTCTGTTGGCTGGATGAAGCCTAGGCTCTTCATTCTTCGAGAGTGCCATTCCTCCACTTCTAGTGTTCTGGACTAAGTCTGTCTTACAGGGGCAACTTGAACTTCCCTTCCGGTACTCTGGATGTTAGTGTCCAAATTCAAGTTATCTTTGTCAAGGTGCAAGTCATCTTTAGAATCCTAAACATCCATTTCTATGTTTTCTCGTGGAGTTTTCTCTCATAGATTTGGGTTTGTGGTAGGTGGTTTTGTGATAGGTAGAATTTTTGAATTTTTTTCTATGACAATTCCTGTAGTTCCGCCCATCACTCATTTTTTCTTATGTCTTCTGTTTCTTCCGTTTAAGCTAGAAACAGAGGAATTCTCATACTCTGCAATGACTACGTCCTCAGGTACCATTCTGGGAGTAGTTAGCGGTTGGAGCGCTAAGAGAGCATTTATCTTATCTATAAGAGCTTTTCGACTATTTTTCATTTTTCGATTAATTTTATCAACCATCTTGTTCAATTCCCCCTTAGGTAACAACCTCATGTTGAGTAGAGGATTCCGGTGCTTGATCTTCGGTATTATTCCATGTACTGGCCCCTGTAAGCAAGTTGTCGATGTTGTTAACTTCATTGTGCTCAGGATTTGCCACTTCTCCAGCGATAACAGCTCCAATGGATCTTCCGAAAGTAGTCCATTTTCTTCCCGCCATTAGTCTTCAATGGTAAGGTCTCTAACTTCCTAAAGCTGATTTTGCAGATCTAACTTCTGGATCTGTTGGATCCAAAGAGGAAAATTAGATCCAAGCCTTAGCTGAATTCTCAATGAAAGCACCAAAATGTTAACCTAAAAAATGGATCAACACCCTAGATTTAGTATGAAAGCACCAGCTCTATTATCAAGTCAAATAAAATAGAAAAAGCAATAGTAAAACGCAGAAAAAGTAAAGGGACAAGAGATTTTTATAGTGGTTCCGCTGTTAACGAAGTCTACGTCCACTTTATAGCTTTGATTGATCAATTGTTCTTACAAATGAGTTTGGATTTCGATATAATTCTTCTTTCCTAAGTTAGATCAAGCCACCGGAGTTAGAGACAACCGGAAGGATCTCAGTTGCCCTTTAATAGCTGTTGTGAGGGAGAAGAAGAGTGAAAAACAATGGCAGAGTTCCAGTAGAGATCAGAGCTGATCCCTTTCATGTTGCAAATGGGATAGTATTTATTGGGGTTGGAGAGAACTTAGGTTAGAGCTGCTTTACTGAAAGTCTATAGTCGTCATGCAGAGGAAGACCAAAAAGTTTGGAGGTTACCGGAGCAAACTATTTGGATCGGTACTGATCCAATTGGATCAGATTGGTACCAATCCAAATAGTTAAGCATTCTCGATGCTTTGACTACTTATTTGTCTTCCTATCTTCTATTTGAGTGCCTTATCCAAATATCAAGTTGTTTGGAGTTAGTTTGACCATCCGTCTTCATGGATCATCCAATCCATCCATTTGTAGGAGATTCATCCATAACTCACCCAATGCTTAACCAAATGACCGAAACTTCATATATGCAATATACATAAGTAGTAGAGCCTACAAATCAGATCTCATGAGGTGGGGCCCATCTTAGATGGGTCGGACCTAATCCGTCAAACTAGCTTAATTCAATGGAGATCCATGCATGACTCACTCGATACTTATCGAAATTAGATGAAACTTTGCAAGTAGCTTCTAGAGGATGTGTGGGACCTACACCATGGATTGTAGGTGGTAGGGCCTAACCAAAATGGATCGTATGATCCGATGATTTTTGATCATTTTCAATCCAAATTGGCTTGGTCAAATGACTTCATTTTTGGTCTAAGCCTTGTTTTATGTCTTCTAAGTGTTCATAGAAAATTTCAAGTCAATCCAAGTCAATGTGAATTCTGTAGGTCCGTTTTAAGCTTCTTTGGTCCAAAATAGGGTAAATATATGAATGGATTATATGAGTCCTCATTTCTTGAACTAGGTTGCTTGGAATACTATGAAACATGGCAAGTGTACTTAGGAGAGGTATAGATTCATGATGCAAGAGGTTGGAAGTCCCCATGACTCATTCATCTGGATAGGTGCCGATCCAAAATGTTTGTCTATTTTTGAGAGATATTTCTTCGGGGCCATTGTCTTGTTATTCTAAGCCCTTTGGTCATGTTTCAAGTCATTTGGGCTTAATCTTGATTGTTTTCTAAGAATTATTTTCATTGGATTAGTTTGAGAAAATGAGTCTTGATTGTTTTGTGATGGTTTGGGTAATCTTCTAACTGACGATCAGATGTTTGCCTAGACAAACGCTATGGGGTACTAAGTAAATTGTTCTCTTTATCATTTTACAATCGAAAGAAGTTCAAACCAGAACGAGCGTAAAGCAAGTTGGTGATAAATGTTTTGTCGGAAAAATGAAAAGTATTGTTTTGAAAATGGGATTTTGAAATAATAGTATTATTCTTAAGTTAACTAGTTTGATTGGCTCGAAAATAACTTAAAATTAGGGAAGAGATGTGTTCGGATGGTAAACACTTCTCTTGAGTATTACCCTTTCTAATAAGGGAGTGTATGATACTTTTTGGTAGTACCCAGTTCCTTAGTATCATTTTAGAGTTACTCGGGCTTTATATATATATTTTCGATTAAAATATAGAGTTTC